>JAMXBD010000020.1:2400000-3018455 GCA_024138025.1 Combretum micranthum
AATTGATTTTTTATTTCATGAAAATATATTTTTCTAAGTCCAAAAAAAAATTATTTTTTTATCATTTTTTATTAAAAATTTTGATTTTGGAAAATCCAATTTTATCATTTTTATTTATTTTGTTTTTATTATTTTTATTTATTTTATTTTATTTTTTTCTTTTAAAAAAAATCATCACATAAATTCACAATATATCTAGAATACTTTACAATATATTAAAATTATTTTTGTGCATTAAATATGCATTTCTAAGACAATTTATGTATAAATACATACTAAAAATATTCAAAAAATATCAAAAAAATAAATTTATATGAAAAATAATTTTTTATATTTTTTTGGATTTTTCTGAATTTTTCTGAATTTTTTTGAATTTTTTAATGAATTTTTATGAATTTTTTACTATTTTTTATTATTTTCTGAAATTAATTATATAATAAACTATTAATAAAATAATGCGAATTGAACTGGACCGTTGGATGAAGCGGACGAGATCTGGAGCGTCGATCGCGTTGACTGATCCTGACGTCTGATGGAATGACCAAATCTGGGGCGTTGATCGAGATGATTAAATCTGGGCCGTCTGATCTGTCTTGATGAAATCTGGGTCGCCGATCTGCTTGATCAAATCTGGGCCGTCTGATCTGCTTGATCAAATCTGGGCCGTTGATCTGCTTGATCAAATCTGAGCGTCTGATCTGCTTGATTGAATCTGGGCCGTCCGATCTAAGTTGACCGTTGACGATGACCGACGACCGTTGACCGATGACCGACCGGGTTGGATTCGGATCTTCGGGTCGGATCTCGGAGCTCCGGCGGGTGAAGAAGACGATTACGCGATCTTTCGGGGCGGATTCCGGCGGCTCCGGTGGTCCTCGGTGGCTGGAAGTTGTCGGCCGACTCCTATGGTGGTTGCGCGTCCTCTAAGGTGGTGGTTCGCGCCCAGAACGGCGGCAAGAGGCGGCTCCGGCGGTGGTTGTACGGGCGGCGCAATGAAAAAAATTTTAAAAAAATTTGCAGAGATTAATTTGAGCAATTCGAGCAAATCTAAGCACACTAAATCATCTAAATCAAGTTTCTAACATTCCTAAAACACTCAATTTGGATATAAATTTGATCCAATCAATTCGAATTTTTCATCCTAAATTCGAGAACTTCGAATTGATCCTATTATGTATGTGTTTCTTGAAATTGACTTGTGGCTTTTACTCCTAGGACCCCCTATTTATAGGTTGCAAGCTCAATTTTACGTTCGTTCAGTTTCAAAAAACGAATCGATTTTTGCCTCTTGATTTTTCACGAATTTAATTCGAAAATTCATGATTAAATTGTTTGAAACTGATGAATTGATGATTGATTTATCAAATCCTTCATCAAATCATTTAATTTGGGTAGATAATTCATTCAATTTTTTATTCAATTCTTATAACTCCTCATTTAAGTGCAATTGAATGCTTTTACAAATTGAATTTTTTTCCAATTTTTTTATCAAGAATTTTGTGACTTTTGGGTGTTTTTGTTCATGAATTGTGCATAATCTTTCATATTCCATAACCACTTTGCAATTGCTTCATCAATTACAATAATTAATGAAGTTTTGTTAGTTAAAAAACTGATGCAAAGTAAGGCAAAAGTCACTTTGAGAAAGATGAAAAGGCAAAAATGATAAAAAAGGCAAAAAATTTGCCTTTGCTAGGGTTTGAACCTGTGTCCTTGAGCTTGAGTGTGTGTTTGGGTCAATGTGTTTAACCAACAGGCCATTTGGCCTGTGCCTTGATCAATTAGCCAATTTCATCAATACTTAAGGCTTTTAAAAAAAAATGAGTTTAATTAAATTTTAAGCCTTAATTAATTGGGCAAAAATTGGGTGTCTACAATGTCTATCAGTTTTCTAAGTCTAGGTCCGACAGTTGTCCTAGCGAATCTAGACCCGACAGACGGTCTATCAGTCTAGGCCCGACAGATGGCCTATCATTTTTCAAAATCTAGGTCCGACAGTTGTCCTAGCGAATCTAGACTCGACAGACGGTCTATCAGTCTGGCCCGACAGATGGCCTATCATTTTTCTAAATCTAGGCCCGACAATATGGCCTATCATTTTTCAAAATCTAGGTCCGACAATTGTCCTAGCAAATCTAAACCCGACAAACGGTCTATCAGCCTAGGCCCGATAGATGGCCTATCATTCTTCAAAATCTAGACCGACAGACGGTCTATCAATCTAGTCCCGACAGATGGCCTATCATTTTTCAAAATCTAGACCCGACAGATGGTCTATCAGTTTTCTAAGTCTAGGTCCGACAGTTGACCTAGCGAATCTCAAAGTCTAAACTCGACAGATGGTTTAGCACAAGATAAAAATCTCTTGTTGAAAATAAAATTTGGGAGGAGAAGCTAAGCAAAAATTGGTTATCTTTTGTCTTTATGGCAAAAGTTTTGTTCAAACTTTACCACAAAGAGGGGCAGCTGTAGACACCCAATTTTTGCCCAATTAATTAAGGCTTAAATTTATAAAGTTAATTAAACAAAACCTTCGTTTTGTTTAATTAAACTCATTTTTCCAAAAGCCTTAATTAAGAAATGAGTTGGCTAAGTGATCAAGGCACAAGCCAAATGGCCTGTTGGTTAAATACATTGACCCAAATACACACCCAAGCTCAAGGACCCAAGTTCAAACCCTAGCAAAGGAAATTTTGCCTTTTTATCATCTAATTTTTTTTGCCTTCTCAAAGTGACTTTTGCCTTACTTTGCATTAATTTTTAACTGACAAAACATCATTAATTGTTGAAATTGATGATACAATTGCAAAGTAGACATGGAATATGAAAGATTAATACACAATTCATGTGTAAAAACAACCCAAAAGTCACAAAATTCGTGCTAAAAAAATTGGAAAAAAATACAATTTATAAAGCATTCAATTGCGCATAAATGAGGAGTTACAAGAATTGATAAAATTGGATGATTCATCTATCCACATTGAATGATTTGATGAAGAATATGAAAGATCAATCATCAATTCATCAGTTTGAAACAAATTAAACACGAATCATTGAATTAAATTCGTGCAAACAAAGAGGCAAAAATCGATTCATTTCTGAAACAGTACGAAACGTAAAATTGAGCTTGCAACCTATAAATAGGGGGTACTAGGATCAAAAGGCACAAGTCAATTTCAAGAAACACACATACAATTAGTTCAATTCAAGATTTTCGAATTTAGAGTTTAAGATTCGAATTTTTCAAATTCGAAGTGATTTGATCAAATTTGGATCAAATTAAGTGTTTTATCAGTGTTAGAAACAAGTTTTGATTGTTTTAGTGTGCTTGGATTCGATCAAATTGATCAAAATCATCTCTGCAAATTTTTTTTTTAATTTTCCATTTGAGCCGCCGGCGACCACCACCACGAACCGCCGCTTCCGGTGGATCTGGGCGCGATCCACCACCACCACCAGCTTCGACTCCACCACAGGCGTCGGGCCGACAAACTCCTAGCCGCCGAAGACCGCCAGAGCCGCCGGAATCCTCCTCGAAAGGTCGCGACTTCGTCTTCTTCGCCCGACGGGTCAGAACCGACCCGAAAATCCGAAGTCCAACCCGCCCACTGGTCAACGGTCAACGGTCAGCCCAGATCAGACGGTCCAGATTTGATCAAGCAGATCAGACGGCTCAGATTTGATCAAGAAGATCAAACGGTCCAGATTTGATCAAGCAGATCCTACGCTCCAGATTTGATCAGCAGATCTAACGCTCCAGATTTAATCATCTTGATCAACGCCCCAGATTTAGTCAATTCCATCAGACGATCAGGATAAGTCAGCAAGATCAACGTACCAGATCTCCTCCGCTTCATCCAACGGTCCAGGTCAGTCCGTATTATTTTATTATATAATTAATTTCAGAAAATAGTAAAAAATTCATAAAAAAAAAATTCAGAAAAATTCAGAAAAGTTCAGAAAAATCCAGAAAAATCAAAATAATTATTTTTCATATAAATTTATTTTTTGACATTTTTGAATATTTTTGAATATTTTTAATGTGTATTTATACATAAATTGCTTTTAGAAATGCATATTTAATGCATGAAAAATAATTTTAATATATTGTAAAATATTTTGAATATGTTATGAATTTATGTGATGATTAAAAAAAAAATAAAAAAAATGATTTTTGGACTTAGAAAAATATGTTTTCATGAAATGAAAAACCAATTGATTAGATCATAGGATCATCAAAAATGATTTTTACAAAAATTCAAAATTTAATGAACTTAAAGTGAGAAAAGTTCAAAAAATTAAAATTGATCAACAAATTAAAGTTCTTTTTAAAAGAACTACGTTTTGTCTGATCTCGATTAGCGAGTACGTAGGCACCTGCGGGGCGACATTAAAAAATTAAAAAAAATGTTTTTGTTTTTTTTGTAAATATTTTATAAATATAAGATGTTTTGTTGATATTCATATTCTAAAAAAAATATATAATAAAAATGAAGAAAAGCACATAAAAAATAAAAAAATGAATAATGTGATTTGTGAATATTGTTTCATAATATATTATTTGAATTTTTGAGCATATAAAGGATAGATCATAAATTTAAAATTCCGAAAGTGGTAACCGATTTGGTTTTAATAGGTCAGCCCCCAAATCCATGATATCTGGTTTTTTTTTAAAAGTTTGGTTTTTAAATCAAATTTTCGCAGACTAGTAGCTAAGTTAGGATCAACCGACCCATTGATCCTAGCTTTTATTTTTTCCCGATTTATATCGGTGGCGACTCTAAAAAGTTTTCAAAAATTAAAATTTTTTTAACCCCTAGTCGAGGATTCATGTTAAATGGGTTCGGGTTTAATGTGAATCGGGTTAGAGAGAAATGAACCAGATTAGTGGAAAAATCCAAGCTCGACAATCCCTTCAATTCCCCTTGATTATTTGGTGATGGCATGGACTAAATGGCTTCTACTTTAGATGGATCTACATCTATCCCTTTTTGATGCACAGCAAATCCAAGGAACTTCCCAGAAGATACCCGAAGACACACTTTAAGGAGTTCATTCGCATTTGGTAGGTTTAACTCCTTCTTTAGGCGGTAAAGATGATCAAATGCTTGCCATGATTTGACGACAATATCATTAACGTAATCTTCCATATGATCATGCATTATATCATGGAAGATTGCAATCATTGCCCTCTGATAAGTGGCTCTTGCATTCTTTAAGTCGAATGGCATTACGGTATAATAGAAGTTCCCGAAAGGCGTCTGAAAGGCTATGCATTCAGCATCAGCCAGCGCCATGTTGACCTGCTTATATCCACTGAATCCATCCATGTAAGAGAAAAGTTCATGTCCAGCCATTGCATCAATTAACATATCAATGTTAGCAAGTGGAAACTCATCTTTAGGGCAAGACTTATTCAAATCGCGAAAATCTACGCAGACATGTATTTGCCCATTTTTCTTCCTTACAGGTATAATGTTGGCCATCCAAGTTGGGTGTTCAATTAGCTTGATAAAGCAGCTTGTAAAAGCTTTTCAATCTTAGTTTAATCTATACCTCGACTTTTGGGCGAAATACATGCCGGTACTGCTTCACAGGCTTAATTCCCTTTGCTATACTAAGGCAATGCATTACCAGGCTAGGATCAAGACTTGGCATCTCTTCATACATCTAGGCAAAGACATCTTTGAATTATTTAATTAGATCCACTTAGGGATCTTAGGTTTCTTTAATTAGACCTTTACTGATAAAGATGGCCTGGGCGTGTCACCAAGAATTGCCAGGTTCAACTCCTTGATCTCCTCAACTTGCAGCTTAACTTGGTCATGTAGTTATGGAGGAGCAGGCTGGGCTTCTTGCAAATCTAGGGGGTCAGGAGAGGATGCAAACACCTCCTCAAACCCCATAGACCGTCATAAGCTGTATATGATGTGCCCATCTGCCCTAATGTAACTCTCAATCTTTACAAATTTGTTCCCTCCTCTTCTTTTCCTCTAACTCTCAGATGTGGGAGCTCATTTGCGTTTTCTAGCGTCCTACTTCTACACTTCCTCCCACTTTGGTAGTGGTATGCTAGTAAGCTTACTGATGGTAGTTTTTCCTTCTTTGGCATATTCATCATAGAATTCGGCTTCAGTGAAGAAGGATTTTCCATGCTTAAATCGGTTCCTTTTAGCAAGTATGAAAACATCCTTTTCCTTTCCAATGCTCGTTCATACACTAGTGCAACATTGAAGGGATAGGATTATGATCATGAGTCCACTTTCTCCCTACTAATAAGTGGTAGGAGATAGAAGCATCTATGACTTGAAACTTAGTTGACTCGTAAATAGAGCCAACCTTAAAATCCACGTAAATGAACCCTATTGTCTTAGCAGGGACGTCATTGAAATCGTGTATGTCGATCGGCTATCTAATCAACTTCCTTATATCAAGTCTTATTGCTTTAAAGGTTGACATAGGCATAACATTAAGTAATAAGCCATTGTCAATGAAAGTCCTCTTGATGGAATGGCCGTTATGTTCACTTTCTACAAATAATGGACGATTGTGGTTCGGATTGCTAGTGCACATATAATCTTCTATGAAGATTATCGTGTTTTCATGTGCCTTTGCCATCTTACATATTGGTTGTACCGCATTGCATTGCTTGTACTAGTGTTCTAAAATTTCCACTAGTGTTTGTAGCTGCAATCCTAGATTCCTCGTTAAATCTAAGGAGATCAAAGAAATTCCTTACATTAGAGGTTTTGAGTAGAGCCAAAGCAATATGGTTACTCGAACCTCCATCAACTTCCTTTCCTCTACTAATGGTGTTTCTTCTTGTGGTGTATCTATTGGCTCACTAGCCCATAGTTGGTCAACTTCTTGGGAAGTTGTAAGATCATGGAGATCATAATAATAGCTTCTTAATTATTGTTATGTGCAAGAAGGGGATTCCTACGCACATCATTGTTTTCAAGCTTAAGTTTGCCATTATGAACCTTCTCATTGAAGATCCTCCTCAATGTCAAACAATCTTTTGTTAAATGTCCCACTATTTTGTGGAACCTACAAAACTTTGCATCTCTTTTTACTTGTGCCGTGGGTTCTCACTCAACCTTGGCAATCTAATAATGCCATATTTAAGCCATTAGTGAAGGATAGCATGAACCTTACCCATAGCACATGGAAAAGGTGGAATTTTCGAAGCACCATCTCTTCTGAGTTTCTTTCTACCCTTGAAGCTCCTACCTTGAGCGGTGCTCACTGATGGTTGTCGCTTCTTATTTGAGTCATCTTTTTGTTTGATAACTGAATTGTTCTTCCTTCACGTGTTTTCAATCAACATCGAGAGAGACTTAAGTGATAAATTCTCCACGTGCACAGCGTATTCTGTGAACATATCCTGGATGTAGATTTTGGTGAGCTCGCTTTCGTCACACATATCATGGATGTCCAAGGAGTGTTCCTTGAAGCTCAATATAATCCATAAGATCTTCTTTCGGACGTTGTCTGATATGCCCCATGTTAGTTAATGTCACTCGATCCTGAGTTTTAAAGAATTTCTTAATAAACATTCTATACATAGGCCCCCATGGATCAACGGAGCCAGAGGCAAGATTGATAAACCAAGTGTATGCCTTCTCCATTAAGGATTTAGAAAACTTCTTAAGCTTCAGGTCATCATCAAGTCCATAAACTTTGAGAGTCTGAATGAACTTGAGAAAGTGCTCCTTAGCACAACCCTATTTCCCATTGAATTTGATAAACCTTGGACTAGTGTAATCCTTGGGATAGGGTTGCTCCGCAATCCTCTGCAGATACGGAAGCATCAAGTTAATGACGCTAGCAAAAGATGCTGTTTGCACTTGCATTAGGTACTTCTCTAACTCTTCCTTTGTCACATAGGACGCAGAAGTAGATGACGGATTAACTTCCAATCGAGGGACATGAGTAATGTTGCGAGGAGGAACTATGTCAATCGTAATAGGTTGCACATTAGACCTAGAAGAGAAGGACCCTCCAAGGTACAACCTTGGCTCTTCTCTAATAGTAGATGTAGGGTTCCTTGGAGTTGGAGGCAACAACTATTGCATTCCCCCCTATTGGTCTCCCCCTTCATCTTCTGCAAGGCCAAGATTAGTTTGCTCATGCTGAGCATCGTGTGTGAGATCATGTCTGGTATTCTTCGTGCAGCAATAGCTGGCACAGTGCCAACTGCTTGCTCCTCTGGTACAGGCAAAGATATTCCGGGAATCATACCTCCTGAAGCAGTAGAAGTCATTGTCACACCTGGTGGGAATTTCATGAAAGAGTTCAGAAATTGATTAAGGGCTTGAGTATTCTCCTGCATAGTGCGTATCATAAGTGTACTATTAACTAAAGGTGCCTGGACAACCATAGGTACGACATTATCATTTGTTGCATGGACCTGATCGACCACATTAAGCTGATTGTTATGGTCTTAGGGGTTTGTCTCCTATTCAGCACTCTTACATGGAGGTGCCATTCTTGTCCAAAAGTTACTCTGTCCTCAGTGGAGTCACCAATTAATGTATGGAGAGGTTGCTGCAACTAGTCGATCACGTGCAATAAGCTTGTTGGTCGACCTAAGAGAAGTCTTGAACTGAGACACGTGTATAGAATGTTGTAGAAAGAGGCGTGAGAGGAGGAACAGGCAAATTTAGTTTCTCAAATGCGTAAGTGTGACAGAAGATCAAATCAAATAGATTCAGTCATTCTAGAATCGTTCTTCGTAAAATAGGTGCTTTGATCTTTCTTGTAGATGTTTCAATAGAGTTTCTGCGTTGCTCTTAAGCTTAGCAATATGCATAATGACCCCCAAATGAGGGGAGGAACCTCTTATTTATAGATGGTGAAGATTGATATCAGCCATTGGATAGTACTCGAATGAACAGTCGAGACCAAGTTTTGCTGGTGACTATTAGATCATTTTATAATGATTCGACGGCTGATATTAAAGCCTTCTTTTCTTATAGTAGTGGGCTGAGATGGAAATGGGCTTGATGACTTTTATTATATAAAAGAATCACATTCTCAATATAAAAAGGATAAAGGCCTATTTTAGTCCACATAGGCCCCATTTTATTCAAATAAAGCTTAAATTAACTTGAGAAGATATTTTTAGAGTCTACTTTTCGTGCACAAGAAAACTGAATTAGGCCGATAGCAGAATGAATTGGTTTGACGATCCTTGTTCCCAGCCTACCAAGTCAAATCTCTCTATGACATTCCTTATTGGATTCGGTCTTCCAGGCCTTATCACTAGCTCAGAAGACCAGCCTATGGCATTAAATTAGGTTTAAAGCATAATTACCGAAGTAACCCTCTACAAAGTGTATCCAACAAACATACACCTCAACATCCAGAAACCAAATACTCAAATCTCAACAATTTATGAGTCATCAACATGGACAATAGATGCTAGTAAAGGTTGGCTCAGTTGCCAAAGGTTCCCTCTTGGCCCCAATAGTCAAGAGATCAATTCTTGTCATAGGCAAAGATGTCCCCTTATGCCTAGGGTCATGGGGTTGATGCTTGCTAAAGTTAAAATGCTACCGGTAGGTCATATACCCACCCAATTTCAGATATGATGTTGCCCTAGTGATCTTCCCGCAAATTTTGGGGAGGGTAGCTAGGTATTTTATGATTGCGACTAAAGTCAAAGCCACCATGAATTTTTTTGGCAAAAAAAACAAAAAAGAAAAGAAAAAGGATGATAGATGCCTAGTGTCTAAGAGCAAAGCACCTTATTATAGTAGTTTTACTACTCATACTAATCATCGAAAACAATTCTGTTAAAGCCATTCATGTTAGTGTCATATTTCACTAATTCTTTAGAATGCCCAATCTATATATAATAATTAGCCATATCAACAATCTTATCGGCCTGTGGCATGCCTATAACCACCAACCTATCCCCTTTTGAATATTCAACCCTATTTAAGCGATAAACATTCAGCTTATGACACACCTATCTAAAATAAGTACCAACCTCAACACTTTCACAAACAATATATTGCATTATAATAAATAGCTACATGCATTTTTTTATTTTTTACTAAGCATAACACCAATAAACAACAAATAGACACAACATCTATTTTTTTTTTTTTACTTTACAAAACTAATAACTTGCTCATTTTTCTTTCTGGAATGTAATGAATACTTTGATTGATTGTAATAAATCATTTTTGAATACTTTTAGTTTCGCTTTAGTTTAACCATAGGTTCAAGGAATCTTATAATTAATTCGAAGTTATTAAGAGGATATTTTAATAGTTTAGAGAAGTAAGGCTAATCAAAATTAGCATAGGGGTGATCTAGTTTGCAACTAGGTTACCTAAATTTTTAACTTAATGGTTATCTGGGAAAAGGGAAAAGAAAAAAAAAAAACAAAAGAGAGAGAGAATGAAATTCCAAAAATCCATAGTATAGGAAAAAAATTTAAAATTACGACAATAGGAATTGTGAGTTGAACTCATAATTGCATTTCACACTTAAAATCATGAGGTAGACTTGTGATTCATGGCTATGACATAATATCGTGAATCCAAACTCATGATTCTTTCACGACAAGGCACTGTAAAAACAAAACAAATAAACTTTACGGTTATATTAATAATATGCTGACATAGCACACAATCTCTTTTCTTCTTAATGACCGACACTTCCCTCAGTCTCTATTTTTCCTTTGCCCCTTTCCCTGCTTTTATTCCCATCTAAAGCCACAATGGATACACCAATGTAACCTCCCATCTTTTGTTATCCCAACACCAATATCATAACATCAACATCACCAATAATCAACACTTCTTCCCACTTCATCACTTCGCCGTTGTCACGTGCACTATCACCATACCACTAGAAATCATCACCATGCAATGAGCAACATCATCGAGAGCACCTCCATCTTTGCCTCCCACTTTATGACTAATACCTATTGGAACCAACCACCACCATCTACCTTTGTTTTCTCCACCATCAATCTTTACCTATCACTGCTCCATCACTAATGTAGATATGATACCAATAATAATTATTCCATCTTCCTCCTTCGTGCCAGCTACTAGGAGAAAAATCTTTTAACACAACACTTTGCGGTAAAAACTCACTCTAAGAATATGTTGGCTTAACCTTAAGCAAGATAAATGTCAACTTCAATAGATTAAAATCAAGAATTATTTACTAACAACACAAAGTATTCGAAGAAACCCTATTGTAACCATCATATAGGGTTTTTGGTTCATGCTGGCATTGGTTATTTCATACTACAACTCGTATATTTGAAGTTAAGTGGTAAAGGAATTGTGAGTTTGACTTGACAAGGAATTATGAGTCCAACTCACGATTTCATGTGCAAACTGCGATCAACTAAATTCACAATACGTATTGTTGTAAATCTGAAACTTTTTTTTCTAAAAGAATAGACTTTTAGATTTTCTTTTTCCTTTTCTCGTGGCCAACTAATTTTTTTAATCAATTTAGTAATCGAGATTATCTATCTTGTTTATAATTATAACTTATGTTTTTAGATTCTATTTACAAATTACCTTTTTCATTTTTATTAGAAGTTTGTTAATCGATTTATCTTTTCAAAAATTTTGAAATACTTAGTCCTAAATATAATAGGATAAGGTTCGGGTTTTTATATCAATTCATATCAAGTTTCATAAGATTTAATTCTATAATTTGAATTTATTATACCTAAGACATGCTCAAAGCCTAAGGTATGACATGCTTTGCTTACTCATACTAAAGTAAGAGCATATAGGACTTAAAAAAAATTTTAAACCACAAATAACTCAATTTTCATAACATGTCATGTAAACTCTAAGTGAATGATTATTTAAATAACTCATGGATCTTGAGATGATCTAAAATATAACATACTAGAATCAAACAACTTTAAAATAAAACCTTTCACATCTCTTGAACTAGGATTCCTCATCTCTTTTAATCTTATAATTGCAACTATCCACCATTTGAACCATCGCATCCTATTCTTAGTAATCATCATACCCTTTATAATTGAAATAATTAAATCCCGAATTGGTGAGTTATGAAAGTAGCATGGAGATATTAACACACACAAGAATGCCACACTGTACATGAGTTAAATAAAAGGTCTAAAGTTTTTTATAGAATAATTTAAATCTTAAATTGTCCTATGAACACAAACTCTAAGATTTTCACCACAAACAAATCAAGAGACTAGGACCCTGTTCATAAGATAACGAATTAAAAGATTTCAAGACCTCAATACTTAGATGGTGAATTCAAAAATTTTTAAAACTATAATTTATTAATCATTTTGTCCCGATAGTAAAAAGCAACAAATATAAAATAAATAGACAATTAAAACCTAATTTCTAAAAATATATGCATAACCAACAAATAAGTGGTAATGCATGTAGCTAAAATCCATTTAATTATAGGTTTCCAGAAATCTTAATTGTAAAACAAGATGAATATTATTCACATTATATAAAGAAAAACTCCAATTTTAAACCTCAATTTGAGTTTTTCCGCGTTTAATTTTGTAAATCTACTTGAGCTGAAAGAAAATTTACCAAAAAGGTATTTAGGTCTATAATCAACTTAGGATAATCGACCCAGCCAATTTACCAACGTGGCCAATAGATCTCTAGGTCATCCAAAAACCTTTTACATCAATCATATTCTACCCTTAGGCTGGCTTTATCTAACCACAACCAGTTTTTTGTAAGGTTTTACATCAAAGTCTGGTTTTGTCATTTTATGATTAATTCTTATGATATTATCATATTTTTCAAATCAAATCTATCGATATGCTTTATGAATCATGCATTTACACCATCCTTAGATCAAGTTGTCTATAAAGGTCTGATTTCATCTTATGAGTAGCTCTAGATCGAAATAGGGGATTAAAAATACGTAACTTAATTATACTTACAAATTCATAATGAAAAAGGAAGTTAAGGTTGATCACCTTAAGTGCTAAGTCCACCAATTTTTTTTCGTAGGGAGATTTGTGCTCTATGCTTTCTATAAATAGTCCTTCAAAAGAATTTTATAACATCATAAAAAGGTTCTTACATGGTAAGTAAGATAGTCCTGTACTATACCATAAATGCCTTCTTATGATTCCAATTCAACTTCTACAAGATCCCTACAGCAACAATTATTAAGGATACGAAGATGTAGTTTCATGAGAAAGATTAAGGGTTTGATAACTTAACTTGTCTCATAAGGGATCGATCTTGTTCTTGATACAGGTTTAGATTTTCAATAATTGAGTGGTTGACAAATTGAAGTTTTTGTAAAAGAGGAAGGGTTGGGGTTAGATGGATTTTATAAAGGAGGGTGTAAGGTTAAATTACAATTATCCCCAATTTTGTTTTATTTTATAGGGTATTTCAAGATATTAAAAGTTAAAGGTTTCATAGTTGTATATTTACTTCTTGTTCACTTTGGTAAATGAACAAGAATAAGGTTGTAATAGAATTTTTTATTCCAAATGGAATAAAATTGTAATAGGTTTGCATTTGTTAATTTTTTTTATTAATGATAATATTTTAGGAAAAATATTTATTCCTACATTAAATTATTATTTGTAGGTTTGGTAATAAATGACTACCCAATACTTTTTCTTATAACGATTCTTCATGAAATATCTGATAGGGTCGACGAAATGTCATAATAACTGTTAGTAAGAAATATAACTATAATAGAATTATTGTTCTACCAAAGCGGAGCAAATCTCTTTGGCTACCTTTAAAATTTCATCTCATAACTTAAATTACTAATCTTGTTTGATGTTTAATAACTCAAACCTTATATTTCTAAAATTAACTAAGATTTTAGGCTTTTAAAGTATTACTTTAAGATTCTTAAGATTTAAATTAATTATTGGCCTTAAAAATTTTACTTTTTAATTGCAATGTAATAATTAATTTATTTAAATGCATATTTGACGACTTCATAGTAAATCCAACTTGATGGCTTTTTATGCAAAGGCACCGTTTATCCATTTAGATAGGTTTGTTTAGAATCACTAAATGCCCTCTTTAAATTATAGTATAATTCATTCCTCCTTTCTAGTGATCATTTTTCTTTTGGAGCTCTCCCTCCCAAATCCTTCTAGGTGAACTAAGGCATCAATTTTTAAATAAATTTATTTAAAAATATTAATATTTTTAAATAATTAAAAATAAAAATTAATGTTTCACAAAGTTTATTTAAGGTATCAACATTTGACTTAATTTTCAATTAAAATTTCTTAATCTTCATCAACTGTTAACTATGAATACAATATTTAACTCACTTTACAAAATATTAATTTTTTTTAACTACGTGATATATTGATACCTTAAATAGTTATACCACTGATACCTTAAATAAATTTATCCATAACTAATAATTTTTTTTAATATAAATTACCCTTTAAAAGCATGCAACTTGGGAGTTAGATTATAGCCTTATAGGTTTCTGCCATCCTTCCAACGCTCAGGGTATTTTCTTTATTTATTTATTTCTTTTTTCTGGCAAAAATTACTTTTCTAGCAAAAATTACTTTTCTAGCAGAAAGACCAAACTTCATCTTTCACGGGAAAATAAAATAAAACAGAAAGACGCAAACGTACTTAAGTTGAGCAAGACTAGTTATGGAAACGTGAATAGTGATTTTTTTTTTTTTTTTTTTTTTTTTTTTGGAGGAAGCAGACGTCTGATTCAGAGGCTCTTGCTGGAAATTGCCTTTCCCTGAATAGCACGGCTGCGAATTAACGTACCAGTACAGTCGTAACCAAGTCGATCATGACAAGTTTCAGTTTGATTGATTTTTATGCATTGGTTCTGGTTTATTAATAAGTTAACTCTAATGATATGGATTCATAATCGGTATTCCATTTTTACTATTATAGACTATCCACTCCTTTAATTGATTTAAAAATTTTACCAAAAGAATGTAAATTCATATAATATAGAACATATAAAAAAGTCTTATTCCTTATTTTATTGGAGAAATAAGTTAAAATGTATATTTTATTTAAAAAATATCCTCAATAATAAAATAAAAAAATACAATCCCTTTATAACCTTATTTAATTCCAATACACCGAAGGTGCTATAAATCTATCTTCCAAGCAAAATCGAATCAAGTAGATGCTTTTTCAATGATGCCCATCGAGGCGGATGGTTGTCATGCGTGTGGATTAAAGCTACTCATGACTACTCGATTTTAGCTTTCAAGTTCCTCAAATAATCTGTTGAGTCGAATTCTACTTCCATAGTATCCAAGTTAACCATCTCGGTAATTTAATCAAACTTGAGTTTAACAAAATATTTGTCAAATTCAAACTCAATGAAAATTTAATCAAGTCAAATTTGGACTCATTATATATCACTTTCAACTTAAGCTTTTCTGATGCCTGTGTTACTTTAGGATTATGCTACATAGAATGCATAGGATGCTAACCATGGAAATGTTACCGTGTTTGGGTGTAGTATGTGCTTATGATGTTAACTTTTTTTGAGTCAAACCGATGCCAAAATGAAACTAAAACAATAAGCCAAAGAAATCCCACTGGTTTTAGTTAGAGCATGTCTTATCACCCTACACAACCGATTAAGGCCGCGTTTCTCCATAACCTCATATTCCCTATGCCACAGATCACCACACAAGAGCCGAGCTGCATTATTCACTAAAACAATCTTGCAGAGAAGATTATTCTTCATACAACCTTCCATGGGCCAATAATATATATAAAACATTACATCCGGATGACCAAGATCACAAATTAAATACTCATTGCCGGTTAAGAAATTTGATTGTATCACTTTTAAAGGCTAATGTCTAATTCTTAACAGTTGTCACCTGCTTCAGTAGCATGCCAACAACATCCTGTGATATTTTGGTGGCATGTTCTTTCAGCGTACCTATCCTTTGTTCGGTCTCCTCTTCCAGTCTCTTGACATTAGCACCTGAATCTCCACTACTCTGAGAAAACATGAAAACATGCCAATTAGCACTCGGTGAATGAGAACCCAGCAAGGAAGGAAATTCATCAGTTAACAAAAAACAGCAGACCATATCAGGGTACTTATCCTTCACCAATTATAATATTTACCAACTTCAGGAAAATCTTTTACGATATGTTCATGTATAGTAACATTAGCTAACAGTTTAAATCCATTTATCTTCAAGTTATTTTCTTAATTTACTTGAATATTCCAAAGCCCTTTCACTTTCCCCTAGCGCTACTTCTACCTTCAATGGTTGATTGGAATCTACTACGAGACCGGCACAAACAGGGGGCCAGGCAAAAATTACAGCAATTACTATAATTAAAGCTCAGTTCTTGAGAATAAAATTGATGTATAATATCAGGTCCCCTGCTAAAATCATGCCAACCAATTATTCAACTTTGCCAGGCACTTAAAAATTTATAGAATACAAAAAGTAGCATGTGCATGTCAATGAGGTCAAAATGGAAATAAAAGGCAGGACAGAAATGAGGCTGGCTTCAATTACAGAGAACCAACTTAAACATATAATGTAAATAACTAATGGAATTAGTTGAATCTCCACTAGAGTGCAAGCGCTAAGCAAAATTAACAATACTGTTTGAATCCTATCAATTTATTCACTCAGAAAGAGGCACCAAATTCTTGAAATGAGCTACCATTGTGTAGGGGACATGCAAGACAGGCAAGAGAATAGGGGTCTGTTTAGTTTATCTTATTTTGGTTATTTTGACATCTTATTTTGATCATTTTAAAACAAACTATTTACCAAGAAACAGATATAGATGGAAAACAAATATTTTACTTATAAACAGATCAAATAAATCGGATACAGATCAGATACGGATCAGATACAAATGCAAAACAGGGTCTGTTTGTATTGTTCAATTTTCATCTATATCTAATATATAAACTCTGTTTATAAGTAAAGATGTTTATTTTTTCATCTGTATTGTTTTTAACATTTAGTCTAATTGATTTGATATAAACAAATGTCAAACTGACACTAAACCAATAAACCAAACGCACCTTGATTAGTTCGAATGTGTTTTGGAATATAGACTACTTAACACGAAATACTGGGAAAGTGGCTCCTTAATTGAACCGCATCTTAACATGAAACACAAGCCTTATGCGTAAGGCTAAAACTGTAACTAACAGAAACACTTTAAGAGAAAAGCTAGTTCTAGTAATGAGATATTTTATTGTTTTCTTTTGGAGTGGACATCAACAAAAAAGATAGGCTGGCTTTAGATTAAAGAAATTTATCAAAAGGAGCTCACTTTTGGAAGGAACGCACTTATAACATTTTTTGGTGTTATTCCCCTTGCATAAAAGGGCATGCAGGGTCTAAATAACATTGGAAATATTCATATTATCAAAAGTGGGCAAACACTATAGAATCAGGATCAAGGTCAAATCAATCATTCAAGATAGAGTTACCTGCATTTTTCATAGGAAAACCAATCACAGGGAAGAGCATGACAAGCTTGCCTCATAAAGGTGGAAAGCCACATCATAGATGCCCTTTATTATTATTTATTATTATTATTATTATTATGGTGAATATAACATTAGAAAGTAGTTATGGCTGCAGTTTCTAAAGAACTTCCATGAATTGGACAAATTAGCAGCATATAGTAACATATCACTATGTTAACAGATATACACTGGTGGTACAGCCCTTCAACAACCAAGTTCAAGGATTAGATTGTAGTCAAGAAAAATGTCACTACTTCTAACATTACTAGCCTTTTCAACAGTGGCAATTACTAAATTATTGTCATCTTTTTAGAAGGGTAAATTGACATCTTAATGGGAAATATTCAGATTATTGCTGTTAGCCACTTAGAAGTAAAAATATATTGCAAAAGACTTGGATGTGACAATACCCACCAAGATAAATTAGTTGCAAAAATCCACAGATAAAATATAAATTATACTCAGGCAGATCACAATAACTATATAAAAATGTGCCAAACAAAAAGAATGTTGCAGTACTTTATAGACACCATGCTGGTAAAGACTATACTTAGCAAGGAAGAAATATGCTGAGAGTCTGATAATGCAGTCGTCTAATGTATATCATCTTTTTCTATAATTGGAGCACATCAAGATCCTTTTCTCTGATTAGTGCAACTCTTATAATCTGGAGCAAGTAGATATCCCATCATAGATGGAAACATTTCATTAGCTCACCAATACTAGTGGTAATTCTTTTTTTAAACATCTTAACTGAATGATTTATGAAACATTGATGGGGAAAATTTTACCATTTGAATTAAAAGAAATATTAATATTTTCCCTCTCTTCAATAATTCTACTTTTACTTTCAATATTGAAGAAATTGAAATTTGACATTTTCCTAAGATACCTCACATCTTAGATCTACCAAAGTGGACAGAATTTGTCCCAAATGAAAAATTCCTTAGCATTATGATTCTTATCTCCTCTTGGCTCTTTGATTATAAACTTCCCTTTTGCATGTTCATACGATTTATATAAAATCCACCTTTTGTCTCTTCAATGTGTATCTAGTTACAATGATCAAACACTGCTTACCGCTGTAACCTTATTCTGGAATGACTGTTCCATCTGAGATCGATATTCAGCAATTTCCCTTTCAGCCTCTTCCTTCGCTTGTCTAAGTCTGCTTGATTTTGCTGCCAAAAAAAAAAAAGGGAAAAAAAAAAGTATAAGAACCAACTTTCAGAACCTTTTAATAAAAAATGATTTCCCCAGTTGAATCACAGACACAGATAGGTTATGTAACAGCGAAACTAACGGGTTGAAAGAATTTACAGCTAAACTGATACAAGTGGCAGATCTTGTTCAAGAATTATCGAGAACAATACCAGTTCTGGCATCAGCAACAATTTGCTGAGCTTCCTGTTCAGCAGTCAACAATTGTTGAATCCCTCCCTGACTTCTGCTGATGTCCATGCTTTCCTGCAAATGCTAAACAAAAGTTTACTAGATAACTAAAGAAACAAGCATGCAAAACCAAAAAAATGTCATCCTTTCAATCGCATCGTTTCTCAGAATCACAAAACAAGTCACACTGAAGAAAGGTCAAAGTGACAAGAACTTCCACATGGCGATATGTCTCACAACTAAAGATCTCAAAAGAAAATATATTAAACATAAAAGAAAGAAGAACATGGGTATCCACAAAAAAAAAAAAAAAAAATGCAATAGACATAATAGCATCCAAGTTCCCTGTAAATTTAAACAGAAACAGATATGCATACAATACCAATTTAAAAGGCATCAATGCATGAAGAAACAATGTCAATTCCCCACAATTTGCATTTCCAAAGACTTTCATCAAAATACCCAAGAGAATTGCACAGGAAATGGCCTGAATGGAATTTATTTACCTGATATAACAATCAAACTTGCATAATGATCTTTTAATCCTAAACATTAAACAATGACTAGGTAAATCCTCAATCTTTAGTCTCCAGAAAATTGTCTCTTTTTTCTCTTTAAACCAGACAAGCCTCATAAGTTATTGACATGGATCAAATTTATATAAAACCGTGATCAAACTGTGAAAATAACTATTGCACTAGCTCCAATTATAAGAAGATGGGCTAGATAGTCCTACTAATGGAATCATAAAAGTTCCCCAACCTCCAATGGCAACAAGAGAACAGAATTAAGAAACACATATCAGTAGAATCAAAATACAAAATTGAATTTAGGATGTTGATGTCCAACATGGAATAAATTCAAATAAAATAAAAGCAATCATTTTGCTCATCATCAACCTTATTAACATTAAACAAAACCCCTCCAATCTCAATTCACGAAAAACAAACCAGTAGATTAAAGAATCAAAGTGCATAACTAAATCCATAAAAGTTTAGGGCAAATGGAATGTACTCAAAAAATGAAATCTTTTTGCTTATCCTCAAACTTCTAATTAAAGAAAAACAGAATATCAAAAGTACGACATTATGTTCACAAATCCGGATGACGAATACAACCATAAACAAGACGATTTACGAGAAATCAGAGAATTTGAAAAAGTGAAATACATTTGATCTGATAAGGAGGTTTAATGGAATATGTGGGCTGACATTGATTACTAGATGATGGGATATGCATGGAAAAAGAAAAGAAAATTAGAGGAGAGAAAAGAGACAATAGAAGGAAACTGGACATGAAACGTACCTTCTGGAGTTGCTCAATCGAAAAATGAAGAGACAATAGAAGGAAACTACACGGGAGCGGGGCTCATTTGTATGCTTCCTTCTCTAAATCAAATTGGCCCACCCAAATAATAATAATAACCATAATAGATAAATAAATAAGAAGGTGATGGTATTATTATAATATATATGTACATTTTGAATTAAAAGTGTAAAAAAGAAATCTCATAAATACAAATTACATAATTTTAATTACATTAATATCAATGCAGAGATGTGATTCTATTTTTAACAAATAAATCATATGTAACACATGTGATTAAAAACTTGAATACATCATTAAGTTGACTCGAAAAATGAGATTTACTATAAATAAAAATAGGGTAGACTAAATCCAAAAGTATTATTGTTTAAGGATAAGTTTATTGAAGATATGAATATTTCGAGTGGTTAAAAAGTGAAATCAATTATTAGGAAGTATCAATGTTTCAAGTTGTTAATAGAAGCATTAACGTTTTGTAAAGTAGATTAAATAAAATATCAATAATTGATCATTGATGAGAATTAGGAAAGCTTAATTCAAAACTAATCAAAATGTTGATACTTTGAATAAATTTTGCAAAATGTTGACATCTTATTTGTTTCATTCTGTAATATTCATTTTAACCACTTGAAATATTGATAACAGGAATACAAATGAACTAAACCGATTCATAAACTACCTGAGATCGGTTCGATATTTACTCGAGTTCAATTTGATGTAGTGCTCGAGCTACTCGAGTAATTTATCAGGCCGAGCTCGAGCTTCATATATTTAGATTTATTAAATTGTGAGCCTAATCAAACTCTATCAAGTTCAAGTTGAGTTTAAATATCAATAGAATTTGAATCAAATTATGATATTAATACTATTTTAATTAAAATAATTTTTTAATAAATCTAGCTTAAATGAGATTAACCGATTCGAGCTCAGTTTTATTAATGTTATATTGAGCTAGAATCGACTTATAATTTTAAACTCGATCGAGATCAAGCTTTGAAATTCAAGTCAACCTCGAGCTTAGTACTATATTGTCTCAATACAACTCGTTTGCAGCCTTAGTTAATACCTTAAATGGACCTACCTCATCATTAATACCTTTTGTTGTAACTTACCTAAATAGAAAGTGAAATCACATCTTTAGCGTGTAATTTACTATAAATAGATTTCGTAAAAACCATAAAGAAATCACATATGAGACATGCAATATATGTAAGGAATGCAGAATTGTATTGGTATTTATTTGATTATTTTTGTATAATTTATATTTATGTAATTAAATTATTAACAGATTAGTAAACAAACAAATATCTTTCGATTAATGGATGCTAGCCATAAAATGGAAGCCTACGATATGATTGACAATTTCTAAATTGGATAGATGAGATTTGATTATAGATATTATTTGGTTTGTATTATTTTAGTCAGCAATGATTGTTTTCATTCTTTTTCACAATTTTCAAGTTAAATCAACTTTTTTATTTTCCGTTTATAACATATTCAAACTTAAATTAATCAGTTTTGTTCGTTTATGGCATGGATCTAGAAAAACATCCCAAAATAGGACCGTCGGGGAAGAAAATACAAATCTAGGTCAATGAAGGTGCTATCATTGATAGCGCCCTCAAATTTGCAAGGTACCGACAACGACGGCACCTTTAGATCATCGTGGAGGGCGCTGATACGAACACGCCTTTAGCCCGAGGAAGAAGGTGCCATTACTAAAGGCGCCTTCAATATAGCAATATCCATCAAAAAATTCAGACAACCATTCTTCTTCCTTCCACCCACACAAAACTTCTCTTCCTCCATCAAAAAACCCCCATCGGACTCCCTTTCAAACACCACACTAGAGCACCAAATCGAGTTTGGACCTAAATCCAAATTTTCGGCATCAAGTAATGTATGATTCCATAGTTTTTTTTCAAGAAGTGGCAAATATTTGAAAATTTCTCCGTTTGAAGTGTTGAATGTGAAGTTGATGTCATGCTTGTTTGTAGAATGTTGGTGATGTATATGTAATTGCTAGACACTATAGGAGTAGTTTGTAGATTGTTGGTGATGTATATGTAGTTGCATTGTTAGATCTATTTCATTTCATTAAAAAGACGCAGACGTCATGAAGGTGCTCGGTGAAATGCCCCAATCAATTAATCTTTGCCCATTAGACAAAATTATACATGTGTGTGTGTGCATTCTTAATGATGTTTGTGTAGTTGCATTATTGGACCTCTTTCGTGTCATTGAAAAAAAGTGGATGTTGTGATGGTAGTCAGTGAAATACATCAATGAAGTAAGATTAGTGGATCAGTCAAAATTAGAAAATTTAGAGTGTACATTGTTGATGAATAAGTTATCAAAGATGTTTTACACTGTTTAAATTGTAATGTCGGCTAACTTTGGTAGTTTATTGTCACTAGGTTTGAGATGGCCAACTTTGTAAGATTCATCATTTATGCGAATGGGAATATTGTGGATGGAAGTCATGGACCGCAATAGATAGGCCTCCAATTGAGAAGGTGAAGATGAGAACCAATGTGAATTTTGAGCAATTTAAGGAACCGATTTGTGAGAGGATTGGTGTTGACCGAAATATTTATGAAATTCAGATAATTCACAGACGCGATCATTATATGAGTCATGGGTAGAGCTAGGCATAAGGGCCGTGGCCGGTTTTTTTTTTTTTTTTTTTTTTTGCCAGCTTAAATGCGGGTTAAATTGGCCAGGTTCGTTTAGCCCGCGAGCCAAAGTGAGCTGGCTATGACGGGCCAAGTCAGCCCATGGGCCAAGAGTAAAAAGAAAAAAAAAAAAAAAAGATGAAAAATGTAAGAATAAAAATAGTATAATAACATATTTGTGATTATTTATGATATATTATGGAAGAAAATAGATTAATACATGCATCATAAGCACTATAATATTTTTTTAACTATATATTTATTGATTTAAACATAATATAATAACTAATAAATTATTTAAAAAACTTGTTTTCATTTATAAGTAGTGAAAATGGTAACAAAATTAATTTTTAATATATATAATCTTAAAATATATAAATATTCTAATTTTTATATAAGAAAAATAAAAAATAAAAAATTTTATTTGGCCCGCGGGTCAAAGCGAAGCTTGGGCTGAGAAATTTTGGCCCGTTTAAAAGCGGGCCAAAATGACCCGGCCTTCCAGGCCCTTTTACCCAACTCTAGTCATGGGGTAACATACATGTTAATGCCAATTATGGATGATGAGAGCCTCAAGCTTCTGATTTCAATGGCTATTGAGTTGGGGGCTAGGTTAATAGAAGAGATATTTATGAAGACATATACTAGGTCAAGCCTTGTTCAAAGGGTCGATGATGCTACTAATTACCCCTCTAATATCAGTCATGGACAGGCGCATACAAACACTCTAAACCATGGGTGCTATGTTTTTGAACAGGAGACACAGATCTTTGTAAACCATGGGTGCTATGTTTTTGAACAGGAGACACAGATCTTTGCAAAGCAAAGTACATCTGCTAGTGTGCATTCACAAGACAGAGAGGTGAACAATATGAACAATATGATCCTATTACAGAGACACGGATCTTGGCAGCCTCCTTTTGCAGCTCATTGATTTTGTGTTCAACACGTTGCTAGTAGTTTCAACAAAGTACATAAGAATCAAAGATGCAAAAACTTGGTAACGTATGTACATTTGAGGCACAACCTCGAAAGTTCGAAAAGACTATGAAACTTGTGAAGAACATAGATGAAGAATCAATTGAGTGATTCAATAATACCGACTCAAACGGTGATATGGTTTTGTGTAAAGATGAATGGACTTTAGCATATGATGGATTTCACCATTTGGATACATGACAAGTAATATAACGGAAACTTACAATTCTGTTCTGAAGGGTACGAGGAGCTTATCGGTTATTGCACTAGTAAAGAAGATATTCTATACTTATTTCATGTATTGGGAAGAGAGACTTGACGCTTCAACGAATGGAATAAAGGGAGGAGAGATTTTCACACAATCTGCCAAAAAGAAACTGGATTTGTAGGCTTCAAGGGCAAGCATGCATCAGGTTACTAGTTTTAATAGAAGCACTGGACTTTTTGAAGTACGAACCGGCAGACAACGGGAGAAAGGCCATATTAAGCGAGGGGGACACACACATAAGGTAGACTTCTCGAGACAAACATGCACTTGCAATAAATGACAAATATACCGACTATTGTGTTCATATGCAATGGCAGCAGCAAGATACACTAACATTGACTGGACTTCTTTTGTGGGACCGTGGTATAGATGGACTAACGAGGTCGAGTGCTATCGTACCCATTTTTTCCTACTTGGGGATGAACTAGATAGGCCTAATCCAAACAACTTTCCATGTCTAGTACCTGACCTCGAGATGGTACGTCCAAAGGGCAAGCCTAAGACCAAGTGGCACAAAATGGAAATGGACTACAGAGAGCATCCCGACAAAGTAATGTGC
The DNA here is from genome assembly GCA_024138025.1 of Combretum micranthum. Taxonomy (NCBI): domain Eukaryota; kingdom Viridiplantae; phylum Streptophyta; class Magnoliopsida; order Myrtales; family Combretaceae; genus Combretum; species Combretum micranthum. The sequence goes on from JAMXBD010000020.1 coordinate 2,424,689, forward strand.
AGTCTATGTAGATAGGAAGCACACAATAGGAGGAGTTGTCAAGATAAGGGAAGACAGGGTGTGTACATGTTTGATATATGTTCAGTTGAATTGTGTGGTTATTAACTCATTTCTATGATTGTGTTGTCATATTTGATTTCACATATTGTCTTCGTTGTAATTATTTTGCTTTGACATGCAGATTAGATGGAGCCAGGACCGGTTGATCTATCCATATTGACCCAGCAGCTAAGGAACCGCTCATCATCTGTATGGAGTGACGAGGTAAGTGATTCTATCGTAGTTGCATATATGTTTACTTTCCACCCGTATAAACAAGTAATTGCATTGATTATGTTACGTTATTTCATTTTACAGGCCTCTGCCACCGCCCTTGTCGTTAGACGAAGGGAGCCAACTTATAGGCATGTGCAGGGGGGAAGACTTATTGATGACTGCCTTCTTCTTTATCTGAAGCAAGCTGGCTTTCTAGGCATGGGGCGCCTACCATTCATTCAGTTGGACTGGTATCTTATTACAGCATTAGTTGAGCGGTGGATGTTAGAGATGCACACATTTCACATGCCCCACAGGGAGATGATCATCACCCTGCAGGATGTGGAGGTACAGCTTGGCCTCCTGGTAGACGGTATGCCAGTTGTGGGCATAACATCCCCTCCCAGTGGGTGGAAGGCAATATGTATGAATTTGTTAAGGGACTACCCACGAGGGGAAAGGAATACCTCGCGAGGAGGGCATTTGAGTTTGCATTGGCTATGCACCACCTTCGTCCATTTGCTTAAGAATGCTACAGAGGTGCAGATAGTGAGGCATGGACATGCCTACATCCTTCAGCTCATGGGAGGATGTATTTTTGCTAACAAATCTAGGTTGTTGGTTCATATCATGTTTTTAACTTTACTAGTGGACATGGCGCGAGCTGGGTAATATAGTTGGGGGTCTGCATGCTTGAGCTGGTTATATCAGCAGTTGTGTTGAGCATCTAGTGAGGATGCCGTTCAGATAGGTGGAGTGGCCGTGCTACTACAGGTTTAGGCTTTAGACAGATTTCCAGTGGTTGCCCTACGTACCCATTTCGGACCTCCATTGGATGATGGGGTACCCTTCGCTGCTCGATGGTGGATTATTCGAGACACTACCCGCCATCCATCCCATGTGGTTTCAGCTTACCAGCAGGCATTTGACGTTATAAGTTCTCGTTAGGTACTTATTCTTTTGCTATTTTAGTGCTATGTTATACTTCTTAATATCATTGACTGGAAATTTTTTTTCCCTTTTTTTCTGTCAAACAGGTTGTTTGGATGCCTTATACTAATGCTATTATAAGTAGGCTTCCCCCGTACTACCGTGCTGGTGTTGATGTTTGGACAGCACAAGTCCCCCTTATATGCTTCTACATTGTTAAGTGGTGCTTCCTAGAGCGTGTTGTTAGATAGTTTAGGGGAATCCAAAGAATTCCACCTTCTGTTAATACTAAACTGGATCTATATAGGTGGACACCAATTGGCTAGTGCATCACGTTGCTTATCATGAGATATGGAATGATAGACGGGATCGACCGGTCCCGATTGAGCATCCCCTTGGTATTGATCCAAAGTACTCTCGATAGTACAGACGTATTAGTAGGCGGTATGTTAGCCATACCAGAGCTATGTTCGATCACTTGGTAAGTGAAAAATTGTTGACTATGTACCTTCGATTATATAAGATTTCTTTTTTTTTTTAAATATCCACTTTGCGTGTTTCCCTTTTTTTTTTTTTTTTTTTTTTTTGCAGGTCAATTAGTTCCACTGTATATGGCTATCAGATGACCTTCTAGGAGTTTATGCAATTACAGATGCAGCCATAGAGAGGGTTGATGATCATAGAGTCCTCTATCATTTGTATCCAAAGGTTCGAGATGAAACATAAGAGGAAGGTGGAGTTGAGGACCATGACAGTGGTAATCACACACATGCTACCAAAGATGTGAGGATGAGGATGATAATGTGGAGCAGGATTACCATATTTCCCAGCAAACATCATCTACATCTCGTGGACGGCATAGCACTTCCTCGATTCCACATATATTTGGGGTCGATCCCGAATTGTACTACACTCCGCACAGCGAGTGTGGGACATCTTTAGGTCCTACTCCACCCACACCACAAAAGAGGCGTGCTGTTGATGATCATGATATGGGTGAGGGATTGACGCAAGTCTCTCAGTTCAAGCGCTCCCCCTTTGTCAAGTGCTATTCGGCCGCCAGACTTTAGCACACCGACAGCTTCGGATGAAGGCCATCAGCACTAGAAAGGGGTGGACGATCCATTATATCTAGGATAGCTCGAGGACTTCGGAGGGATTCGAGGAGGCATAGATAGCTCATCACCATTTTCTTTCCTATTTTTAATTTGTATTATTCGACAAACATGTACTCCTATGTTATGATTTACCATGCAATTTATTATTGTTTATGGATGTATTATTATGCTTTGTTTTACCATTTTCTTTATTGAATTGTTTGGATTTCTCTTTGAATGGAGATAATATGACTAAAAATTATTGTTGTCATTGGTGTTGGGAATCATAAGGAGCTCAAGATTGATGTTATGCAGGCTGCTGAATGGATAATTTGAGGCTACATGTCATGGAGTGGCAGGGATATATGTTTTCATGTTGTTTGTTAATTTTTTTTCCTTGCTGTGTAGATTTTGGCTTGAGGGTGATGTTAACATTGACGCCCACAATATTTGGCCTAAAGGTGCCATTACTAATGGCACCTTCTTCTTCGGGCTAAAGGCGCCGTTGGTATTGACGCCCTCCATAGGATCCAAAGGTGCTGTCGTTGTTAGTGCCTTCCATGAAAATTCGTAGTCACCGACCCAGATTTATATTTTCTTCCCCAACAATCCTATTTCAGGATTTTTTTTCTAGATCCAAATTATAAACAAACAAAAACCTTAATTACTCATACAAATTAACACATTTCTTAGATTTAGTTTAGTGTGGTTGCTATTTAAAGTGAAATATTATTATTCAAATATATATATATAATATATATAATTTGGGTTTGTTATTCACTTTTTTTAAGTTGGTATCCAAATCCTTTGAAATCAAGATTTATTATTTACAGGAATCGTAAAAACATTCCATTTTTTTTTTAAAAGTTAGTACTTAAATCCTAAACTTAAACCTTTGAAAGTGGTTTTTATGGGCTCCTTTTTCTTTTAACAAAAAAAAAAAAAAAAAAATTGGGTCTATGCAATTTTAAAAGATTTTAATAGGTGTTCATACAATTTATTCTATAATTACAATATAACTAACTAAATGTCATATATTTATATAAAAAAACTTTATATTGAGATATCGTTATTAATCTTTTGTAAGAATTTTGTCAAAGTGCTGTCTTCCGTGATTTAGGTTTATTGGAACTTGTAAAATTAACCTATTTGGAAAATACATTTCACAAAAAAATTATTTAGAGATATTGCCCACATGGCCCATCAAATGAGTACAACTTGATTAAAAAAATTTTTGTATTTAAAGGTCCATAACAAAATCAAAGCAAAAGTATTTGCTGGTTAATTAGTTTTATCCATGCAAGTTTATAATAAAATAAGGTTACGAAAAAATTCTTTCATGAAAGGCTCATAATGTCCATATCTTATACAATGCTATCTAATCAGGTCATCCTATGTAGCTCTTATCCCCATCGTACCATCACTAGAACCTAAAAAGTTAAAGAATGAGTTGCGGAGCCTAGTATGAAGTAAATGAGCATGCACCCGCATGTCACACGTTCATATTCTAATGCAATAGCCATAAATTAATTTATTCATTTTAAAGTCCACAAATAATGTATCTCTAGCGTCTTAGAATCACCAACACACGCAAGAATACTCATGACTCTCGTCAAGTAAAAGGGGTAAGATTCCCTCAGCAAACCATGCACCGAAGATGGGGGTTTAACAAGTCCCCGGAACTTACCTAAAAAAAAAGGAAGGAAATAGTCTCATTTAAATCATTCCCTCACAAGCTGTCATCAACAAGCACGATCCATCATAACACTTTATATAGGGTCTTATTATACTGTATAACTTGTTATAACTTTGTACATGCTCCTAACCGACTGCCCAATTTCGAGAAATCCCCTGTCGACTACCTATGAAGCCCAACCACACCTTCTAAGGGGGACTAAGCGCCTAAACTAATGCATATTCCTGAAGTTACGATCAGACTCATAACCTGGTTTAAAGGTGCCACTTCCTAGGATAAGCGACCAAGCAGTAACTAACACATATTTGAGCCAAGTTTAAATTCTTAATCTGATGTTAAGACTACCTTGAAAAGCAACACACATCTATTGTGTACCTAATACCCATTCCCAAGTCTTATGCTTTCCTTTCTAAGGTGTCATGTCATATTTGTCCACAAGTTTATAAATACAAATTAGACTAAGCTTAAGTAGTCTAATTGAACATACTTAGGTTCTCTTTAGCTCTATTCATATTTAAGATCTTTAGAAGGTTTGTAGGAAGGAATGGATTAAGTTCATAAGGTATGGGACTTGTTTGTTTAAGTTATGAGAAGTTAGGAAATAACACGGTTAGGTACATGATCCCTGTGGTTGGTCATGTTTAAGTTCACGATTAAAACACAACCTATGTATCAAGTGGTGCACTCTCAGGGAAACAAGAGATTCGGAACAGTGAGGTACATGGCCAAATACACAAGCTTGTGTACTTATTGTACACTTTAAGTTGTAGTACTCTAGAATGGTCAAAGAGTTACAAGACCTGATGCACAGACCTGTGCATCAATCGTGTTTCTCAAGGGAAAGATGATTTAGAAAAGACAGTAAGAGACATGATCTAATACACAAGCTCGTGTATGGATCATGTGCCTACATCTAGGGTTAAGTTTGAAAGGCATGGTGAATTACATGGTCAAAAGCACGAGCTCATGCTTCGACCATGCACTTATAGAAATCCTTGTTTCCATTATTTGTTTGAATTTTTCGACAGGGTTGGTTTTGAGTAACCTTTGGGGTTTCGGTGCTTGGCTTTCCAAGAACAGATTTTCGTAGACCACTGATGCCTCAAACCCTTTAGGGTTCTATTATTAGGCATCAAGTATGAACTACTTACGTTTGGATAAGGTATGTTGAGTTTGATGAGGTTAGTTGATGTATACCTTTGGATGAGGTATTATTACTCAATAAACTTGTGTTTTGAAATCATTGAAAGGCTATTTAAACCTAAGGAAAGAAGTGGTTCAAGTTTCATGCAATTTGGATGAGAATTGACAAATTTGAGAGAAGCTAGAAAAGAACACGACCAAAGAGGGTATGCTTTGTATAGGTCATGTTTCTCCAAGGAAAGGGAATTTTGGTGTCAGAGAGATACACGACCAAGTACACGAGCCTGTGTATAGATCATGCACTTGTAGAAATACTTGAAAAATGCTCATAAGTCAAGTTTTTCAAAGGGAAAGGATTTTGGGTAACTTTTGGGGTTTCCAAAGGACTAAAAGACTATGCTATAACCCTATTTTAATCATTTTACTTGTGTGCACCTAAAGGATGACATCTTTACATTGTTAAGGTAATTTCAAACACCGAAATGACTATGAAGATTTCAAATTACCACAAAACCTAGTTTTTCCTTCAAGAATCGTGCACTTTACCTCAAAACATGTAACCTAACATTTTAACTCAAATTTGCAGTGCTGCTCTAGAAATTCATTCATCATCATGATAGCATAGCCAAACAACAACACATAATAACCTTAACATAATAACTAGTTTTTGGGTCTTACCTTACTCGGGAGTATGTTCCTTACTAGTCTTGGGTGTTATAGGGATTTCAAGCCTCAAAATCACATCAAAACTCGATTCCTTGATACCCCAAACATATAATAAAACACTTATGTTAGTGTTTCATACTTAAAGTGTTCAAATTCTAACTTTATGACCTCTTAAATTCTCATACTCATCTTGTTATGAATTTTGCTGAGATAGTTGATCCTTTACTTCCTCTAATACATTTTCATGATCATCATTTCCTAAACCAAACAAATGACTTCAGCTAATTAGTGCTTAATGTTTTGCTAATCCCTTGATTAGTCGCTAACTAAGGCTAAAGTTGAGTGATTCATACCTTAGGTTTTAGAGAGGTTTTAGAAGAGGAAGGAGGTAGGAATATATTGGGAATAAGGGAAAGGAAGAAGGCGCCTTTTTTTTGGATTTTGCCACATGGTATGATCTTGGGCGTCTATATTTCATATTTTTAAAAACTTTAGCTAGTCCTAGATAATTTAGGGTTTTTCATCAAATCTCTTAGACTAATAACTATTTAAATATTTCAAATAAGTCCAATTTATTTACAATAAATTAATTTTTAATTTTTAATTCACGTAAGTTCCCGGTTTGGGGTAAAATCATAATTTTGTGAAATAAAGCTCTAAATTGCATTGCTTTGGTTTTTCTTATGAAACATTCATCCAAAAACATTTTTAGATTCTAATTTATTTTGTTCTTATATCTTTGAATTGTTCTTTTTATGAAATTTCCAAAATTTAGGTTTTTTGGGGTCTAAATTGGGAATTGAAAAAAAAATTAGCTATGTAAGTCCATACGGGACTCCAATTGGCTTCCATTATTGATTTTTTTATTTCTTATGATTGGTGTCTAGATCATTTTACTCTCTCTTCTTTGTTTTCTCTTCTCTATTTCCATCCCTTCTCTTTCCTCTCTCTTCTCTCTTCCACTTTTTTTTTGTCCTCTTTATCATATGTGTTAAAATATACACACATATAACGTGTCTTATCATTGTGATATAGACTATATCACAATTGAAAGGTGTAATATACAGATGTTTGATATTTATTTCTATATCCTATGTATAAGTCGCGATTTTAGAGCTATAAATTGCTAATTACTTTCATTTAACTGAATTTAAGTAATTACTATTCGTAAGGGCCTAAACATAAAATTATTTCAATATTTGGGATTTGTAAAAAATTTAAAACGAAACCAAATCCAAAAATCGAAAAAAAAAAAAGCAAAATGTTCGGTTAGTATGGTTTGTATTGATTTTTTTATTTATGGTGTCCACTCTATTGATTATGCTCACATTATATGGAGCTATAAGCTAGCAACTGCATAAACAAGCCTGCTAATAAGCTCGCAACTGCATTCCATAGTAAGCTCGATAACATATTAATAAGCAACTTCTTTAGATATATATTATATCATATAGAATTATGCAATATATATTTTTATTTTTATTTTATATAATATCCTATGGTATTATGTACCATTAAAATTTTGAAACTAGTCATCACCTTTTTTTATAAATTCTAGTCAAGTCATTGAAGTAATTATAATGGCCATACCCTAAGCACGTAAGATATGACAATTACGCCACACATATCACCTTTAAGCAATTTGAGTAAGACATTTCTTTATAGAGTGGATTTCTAATCAAATTTTGAATTGAGAAATCATTATAAATATTTTGTAAAAACTTCAATAGAGTACCTAGGTTCTTCCATGATTTGAATTATTTCAAAACATGTAAAAATTACCTTGTTCAAGATGTATAATTAAACGTCACAAAATACTTGTTTATAAATGTGCCCGCAAAACCCATCAAATAACATGACTCATCGTGAAAGTATTTTAGACCTAATGGTCCATTTTAAAATAAATCAAATAAAATAAAGGTTAAATGGATACATTCCTTTAACTAAAAAAATGAACTTTCAATAAAACTCTCTTTACAAATAATATGAATTCATATCTTGTACAACACAATCTAATGAAGTTGTCCCCGTGTAGGTCTTATTCCCCAACAGATCATCAGTTGAACTTGAAATGTTAAAAAATGAGCTGTTAAACCTAGTACACAGTAAAATAAACACACACACGCATATCACACGCTCCCATTCTAATGCAATAGTTTAAAGTCCACAAATAAGGCATTCCTAGTATCCTAGAAACATCATGCACACAAGAGTATTCATAACTCCCACTAAACAAAAGGGGTAAGGTTCCCTCGGTAGATCACACATCGAAGAGGGGGCTTTGATAAGTCTCCATAACTTGCCAAAAAGAAAAGAATGAAGTAGTTTCATTCGAGTCATCTCTTCACATGCTGACACCAACGAGCACGGTCCATTATAACACTATATATAGGGTCTCTAACGATGTATAACTTGTTACATCTTCCTACCTACTTCTAGTTGATTGCCCGATCTCATTAACTACTCATAAAGCCCAACCACGCACTCCAAGGGGGCCTAAGCGTATTGGTAATGGTGGATTATAGGCCATAGCCCACTCAGTCCACTACCATCACATATGGGCCCTAAGGCTTAGGAAATCACTAGTCTTACCAGCCCAAGAAGGGTCCATGCCGAATGACACATCGGGTTCCAACCTAATGAGGGAACCAGTGGTGCCACTTACATTGCCAACCAAAGAGATCGGCGGATGACGTCTCCATGAGCTTGACCTCAAGATAATTCCTTTGGTTCACCCACAAGCCACCTCCACAAGATCGAGCTCTTTAACGAGCAATCTCCGTGAACTTGCCCAGGCCTAGTAGCTACGAAATACCCATGTCCCACCTTGTAACCAAGGGAGACATAATTAGTTCGACTACACCACATATGATGACCACTGCTTCACTTCAAGCATTAAATAGGACTTCACTCGGGTGCCAGGTCAGCTACCAGATGGAGATTCGCCCCAATAAAAAAATTCGATGAGCTCCATTCCGGTATAACCACATACTATATAAAGCCCTTCCTTTCATAAAGAAAGGCAAGTTGGTTAGTTGGTTCTCTATCTTATCAATGCTTAACCCTCTATGAGGTTACAGACTAACTTAAGCATTGGAGTGGCCGTACTGGACAATCCTTCTTGACACATGTAACCGCTTTTTAGTGTTTGTAGGTACCAATTCTCTACCAATGAAAGCGATACCTGCAATGCATATAAACTACCGTATCCTCCCGAAATTGTGATCGAGCTTACATCTTAATCCGATGGTGCCACTTTTTAGGGTAAGCGACTAAGTAGCAACCAACACACAGTTTAACTGGGTTTAAATTCTTAATTCAATTATTAATACTATCTTAGCAAGCAACACACATTTACTGCGTACCTAACAATCGGTTTGAGGTTTCAAGTCGCTTTCTTAAGCTCATTGCCAAGTAGTTGACACATTTGAAGTTGTCTATTAGTTGAAGAATAGTTATCTTTAATTCATTTGCGTTATTTGTTACACCTGGATCGCTATGGTTATTACTACTACCTTAATAAGCAACACAAATTTACTACATATTCGAAAGTTGGCTTAAGCTTTCAAGCCGCTTTCCCGAACTCGATACCCAGTAGCTATTCACATTTGAAGTCAGATATTAGTTCAAGATTAGCTATCTTTAATTCATTGGTCTTTTTTGTTGCACCTAGGTTATTGTGGTTCAGCCATATTCACTTAAAGATTTCATTTAAAAGGTTAGCTGTGCATGGATCCAAGCAAAGATATAAAGGAATACACAATTTGGTACAAGATGCATGTATATTGCCGTGTTCTTTAAACCACTAAGAACATGACTCATGTACGAGTCATGTACTTCAAGTGTCATTGGTCAGAGTAAAACATGAGTAAAAGCACAAAGTCATGTTTCAACTATAAACCTTATGGCTAGGTGTAGACATAGAGATAAACAGTCTAGTGCACAAGATCGTGCATTGACCGTGGACTTCTAGGGAAAAGATATTTTAGGGGTCCAAGGTTTATGGATGAACGATACTTCTTGGGTCTTTATGTCATTCGTTCCATTTAGTCGAGTTATTTGGTTAACTAGATAGGTTAGAATTGGTTTTAGGGCTTAGGCTAACTAATCCTCAGTGGGCTATACTTTTATAGATTTCAATTCTAGACCTTCCAAGAATAGATTCACATAGTCCACCAATCTTGTATAGTCCTTAGTGTCTTATTTTAATTATTAAGTATGAATTACTTTAGTTTATGTGAGATATTTTAGGCTTTGTGTGTTTGTTGATGTGCATTGTGAATGGGGTATTAGTGCTTGCTAAATTTATGTTTTAAAGTCCTTAGAAGGTTACTTAAGCTTAAGGAAGAATCAGATCTCGTGCTATTTGGGTAAGAATTGAGGAAATTATGAGAGGCTAAAAATGCACATGGGCAAGTCTGCGTCCGTGTTCTTTTGCACTGTCAAATACATTAGCCCATGTATTGATCGTGGATCACCTAGATTTAGAGTTAGGATGCTATATGGGATGACACACGAGACTAAGTATCCCTTCTTTTTTTTAGGAAACATCAAGGTCAAGGTCAGAAAGATACATGGTCAGGTACACAACCCCGTGTATTAACCACAATTTTTTTTTTTTTTTTTATAAATCTAAGTTTTTCCATGTTTTAAGGGTTAAAAGGATATGCGACTTGATACCTGAGCCCGTGTATTGACCGTGTTCTTCTCGTTGCATTATCTCGTGCTTAAGTCTAAGATTTCTAGAGAAAAGGCTTTTTGAACAACTTCAGGGGTTTTGAAAGAGTTAAAAGATCATGTTTAATCCTAATCTTTGTTCATTATGGCTCACCATCCTTACAAACATGTTTAATCTTAAATTTTCAAAATATCTAAGCACGAAACCATCATTTTACCACTTTAACATTATCTACACCAAAACCCATCAGTCACAAACCCATTCTAGCAAAACGCAACTTTCAAGTTACACACAAGTACTATCTAATACCACTATAGCAAACCCTACTCCAAAACCATCAAAACCTCAATAAAAGAAGTTAGTTTTGATGTCTTACCTTACTCTAAAGTGTAGCTCTTCACTTGTTTCAAAGAATAAACATTCTAGTATCGCGGTTTCTATTGTTATTGGAAATGGAAAGTTGGGGATAATCACTTATGGTTCCCCTTTATGTATTCAACAAATCCCATTTTGCTATGGTTTTATTAAGTTTAGGATGAACTACATGAATGAAAATATAGGTTTAGGACTTTTTAAATTTTGGTTCCCTTTTTCTTTTATGGGCTGACTCGATCCATCACGTGCCAGCCTGTTTTGACCTATAGGTTAAATAGGCTAGGTTAATCTAGCTTGCTTGAAAATGGGCCCAAAAAATTGATCGTAACCCATTTTTTAAAGCGAATAAATAGGTCAGTCCGCGGAGCATGGCTTGTATACCTAGCTTTACTTGGTGGGATAGTAATGATTTAATTGGTTCAAATAAGTATAATTAATTATTTTAACCAAATTTTTAATTTCAATTCGAGTGGGTCCTAGATGGGGGCAATATTGTAATTTTGCTTGAACAGGTCGTGTATTATATATATTTTTTATTTTTCTCATGAAACTTTAATCCTCAAAAAAATATTTATATTATAATTTAATTTTTTTTTGTATTTCTGAATTACTTTTGAATTTTCCATTTTCGCAACTTTATTCAGCTTCCTTTAATTTCGTTTGATTTTGATTTCTTATGATTAGTGTCTAGATCATTTAAGTAATATGATGCATGGGACCCACCTTACTGCACCCCTTCTCTTATCCCAAAGCAACCCAATAAAGTATATCCTCTTCCATTAAATAAAATAATAAAATAAAATGAATCTAATAGGTTCATATGGCTTAGCAAACTTGAGCTCAGGCTTGTCAATCAAACGAGCTTATTAAACAAGTTTATATTGTTTAGCTCCTTAAAAGTCTGATTCACTTAAATTCAATAGTATTTTCAATGAGTTGAACCTAAATGAGAGAATGTGAACTTGAAACAGTTTAGGTTGACTCAACTCATTTATAATCCTAACATCATATAATATACAATTTTAAAGATTAAACTATGAAAATTTTGAGTGAGTTACTAGTAGCAATTTTGTTATCACCACAATTCACCATGAAGCAAAATTTAGTTGGTAAGTAGCAAGCTAAGGGAAATACCTTTATTTTAGATTTTATTTAATTATTGTTTTTCATCTATTAGCCTAAAGGAAAATTTTCATACTCCACTCTTTTTGGATATTCATAATTTTTAATGTTTTAATTAGTAATGTGAACTCAAACTTAATTTCGTGAGGACTATTTTGTATTTTTGTATTAGTTTCTAGATAAATTTTTCTTTATTTTATATACAAACATATTTATGAGTGTAACATCTGTTGACCTTATATTGTATAGTTTATTTATTTTGTATACATGTCATTTTATTCTCTTTACGCGCGTAGCACTGTACATATAAATACCTGTAACAAAACTTGAGACAATTAGATCATTACTTACCTAATATTCCACTTACAAGTTTCTCTATGCTCATGGAGAACTTTCATTTGTTTGTTTCCTTCATCAACAATATTCAGTAAGTAGAGATAAGTAGTTATTTGCATCTTAAGATTGTTTCATGGTTTCAGCACAGGATAGTTGAATCAATAGTCTATTCTATTTGTTTCTTAAGGTTCAATTAAATTCTTTGTTCTATAATCGACATGTCTAAAGTTATGAGTGCTAAGTTTGCTAATTTGAATAATGATCCCTATTTCTTTTTTGGCTCTAACAATCCTGGAGCTTTGTTGATGAATTTAGTCTTGAATGGCTCTATTTTCATGGATAGAGTTGATCTGTTCACTTAAGGTTAGGAGCATCGGGATATATTGATGGAACTTGTAGAAAACTTGAAATAAATAATGCAATTGAATTTGAAAAGTGGACAAGAAATGAATGTATGATTAGGTGTTGGTTATTGAGTACTATAACAAAGGAATTGGCTTATTCTTTTATATATGCGCAATCTCCATATGAGTTATGTAAAGATCTAAATGCTAGGTTTGGTATAGTTAGTGGTCCTATTGTTTACTAATTGCAATATGAAATTACAAACATGAAAAAAGGGAATTTAAGTGTGACAGAGCATTTTAACAAATTAAAAAAGGTTATGGTATGAATTAAGTAGTCAAATGGAAATTCCTTCTTGAGTTTAGGTGCTTTAGAGACCTATAATTGCAACTCGAATGTTAGACTACAAAGTTTGGAGGAAAGGAATCACTTCATGCAATTTCTCATGGGACTAAGTGACGTGTATGAATATGAGCGTAATCAATTGCTTTCCACAAACCCTTGCCTAATGTGAATAAGACATATTATTTGATTTGTTAAGTGGAAAAATAGAAGCACTTATCAATTTTGCTAAATAGTAATTCATATGAAATAAATGTTGCATTTGTAGTTAAGAATGTTTAAAAAGGCTTGTTATCTAATAAAAGAGACAGAAAAATTCAAATTTGTTGCATTTATTATAAGAAAATGGGACGTACGATGCATAGATGCTTTGAAATTGTGAGTTATCTTGACTGGTTCAAAGGAGTAAAACAAGAACACAAAACTTCTAGAGTTGCAACAACAATGCAATTGCAAGATTCACCATTAGAACTTGAAACTGGAAGGTCTGTTGATATGTTTAGAGAACCAAATTTGCAGAAGGAAAAATGATATAATTGCTAAGGTTAGTCAAGAAGTTCTTACAGCTTTCAAGGAGGCATAAAATTGAGCTTAAAGTGTTGTAAATTTTGTGGGTAACACTTTGTCATTAGCTTCTAATCTTGATAAAAGTAAATGTAAATGGATTGTTGATACAAGTGCTTCATAACATATTAATACATACAATTGAGCTTAAAGTGTTGTAAATTTTGTGGGTAACACTTTGTCATTAGCTTCTAATCTTGATAAAAGTAAGTGTAAATGGATTGTTGATACAAGTGCTTCAGAACATATTACTCCTTATGTATGTATTTTACAAAATCAATACACATTAAAAGATATCTTTCGTGTTAAATTACCCAATGATCATATGAAGCTGGTTAACATTATTAGAAATGTTAAACTAAATGATCATATTTACCTTGAACATTTTCTATTGATTCCTGAATTTTGTTATAGCTTACTTTCGGTCCATAAACCTCTTCAACAATCAAACATCATTGCCATTTTTAAAACCTATGGTTGTTTCTTTTAGTTACGGGCTTCTAAACAAATACTAGCCACTGCAGAAGCTATATGTGGACTATATGTGATGGAGTTAATTTACAACATGAGCGTTTCCTTATATTATGAAACTAAAACACTAGAAAATGTGATTCAGAATTGCTCTCTAATAAATAATAAAGTTCCTCTTTTACTTTTACATAAACGTTTAAGTCATATTTCATTATCATCTTTGATACACTTGTTGGGTTCCTCAGCTTGTATTAGAGATCAATTCATTTGTGACACTTGTATGCTTGCTAAATCTCATGGACTTCCATTTCCTAATAGTGTCTCTTGACTTAAATATCCTTTTGAATTATTACATGTAGATATATGGGTCCATTTAATACACTATCTATTTCTAGAGAAAAACTTTTCTTGATAATAGTAGATGACATGACTAAATGCACTCGGACTTATTTTACGAAGCACGAAACCCAAACACATTCCTTGTTGGTGAACTTTATTGCCTTTGTTAGAAACCATTTCCAAACAACTCCAAAGACCATTCGAACTAACAATAGAAAAGAATTTCTTTTATTGAATGCCAAAAATTGTTCCAAAACCTTAGAATAATACGTCAAAGGAGTGTTGTTTATACTCTACAACAAAATGGAGTGGTTAAGAGAAAAATAGGCATGTACTTGGAATTGCTAGAGCTTCGAGATCTCAAGCTAACTTCCTTAAACACTTAAGGGGAGAATGTGTGCTAGTGGCTACCACACTCATAAATAAAATGCCTCTTAAATTACTCAATTGAAAATCCCCTTATGAAATATTGTACCATAAATCACCATCATATCAAGATCTTAAAGCCAATGGATGCTTATGTTATGCTATCATTATGTCACATCAAAGTGATAAATTTGATCTTAGAAGTAGACGTTGTGTACTCCTGGGACATCCATAAGGACAAAAGGGATATAAACTCTATGATTTGCAAACACATTGTGTTTTAGTTTCTAGACACGTTTTTCATGAGGACATTTTTCCTTTTCATGATAATGTCCTAGTTACTTCTCAATCTACTCATGAAACATGTCCTTCTGATGTGCTATTTTCTGTCTTTATTATCTGGTGATTTGGATGATTTCACTTTGCATAATGCTACTAAAACTCTGCTCCTTTGGATGTTTTTGATCCACACACTGATTCTTCAAACAATGCTTCTATGTCAGATCTAGTCTTACAAGCTGATTCACTGCATCAATCATCTAGAATCAAGAAAACACCTTGTTGGCTAAATGATTTTATCCACATGGTTCATAGTGATATTGTTTCTACAGATTCCTATTCTACCCATATATCTTATCTACTATTTTCGTCTCTTGATTTTAAAAAATATCTTAAGGAGTATACTGTTTCTTTGGCTAATATACTTACAGTTCATGAACCACATGCATATAAAGAACCTAAATATGATCCTAAATGGTTTGAGGCCATGGAAAAGGAATTATTAGCATTAGAAACTAATAACACATGGGAGCTTACTTCTTTGCCACCGAGGAAAAAAGCAATTGGTTGTAAATGGTTATACAAGATAAAAGACAAGTCTAATGGTATCATAGAATGGTATCATCAAGTTAAAGGGATTGATTATACTTATATTTTTTCTCAGGTTGTTAAGTTTACAACAGGTTGCTAAGTTTACAAGTGTTAGATTATTGTTTACTATTATTGCTATGAAAGGCTGGCATTTTCCATCAATTAGATGTCAATAATACTTTTCTTCATGGGTATCTTGAAGGGGAAATTTTATGGGCTTAAGCAAGCCTCTAGGCAGTGGAATCATGAGCTCACTTATCATTTAGTAGCATATGATTTTGTACAATTGAAGCATGATCCTTCTATGTTTACTAGGCAGACAAAATAAGGATTTATTATTGTTTTGGTTTATCTTGATGATTTTTTGGTTGTAAGGAATGATTTAGATGCTATATCTTCTTTAAAACAGTCCCTTGATTAAGTATTTTGAAATGATGATGGCATTTCTTTATATCAACGTAAGTTTGGTCTTGATATTCTTATAAATGCTAGTATTTCTTGTTCAAAACTAGTTTTTCTTCCATTTCCATCCAATGAACAATTAGACAATCAAACTAGTGAGTTACTTCCAAACCCTGGTTTATATAAACGCATTGTAGGTAGACTATGTGCATGACCATCACAAGACTAGATTTATCATATGTTGTTCAACACTTAGCATTTTGTTGCTCAACCACAGCAAACTCATTTGCATGTTGCTATTCATGTGTTGAAGTATTTGAAAGGTACTCTGTCTCATGGGTTGTTTAATTCTTCTCATTCTTCTACTGATTTACTTGCATAGTTTGATATGGATTGGGGTACCTCTCATGTGGATCGAAAATCCCTCACCAGGTTTTTTTTATTTTTCTAGGCAAATCTCTCATTTCATAGAGGAAAAAAAAAACAATTAATTGTATCTACGTCGCTGCTGAAGTCGAATACTACCGCATTGTATCTACTACTAAGGAATTGCTATGGCTTTCCTACTTATTACATGATCATGATATTCTCATTTCCTTTTCTGTTCCACTCTTTATGGACAATAAATCGACTAAACAAATTGTTGACAATCCATATTTTCATGAACACCTAAAACATATGGAGATCGATGTACACTTTATGTGAGATCGTGTTAGTTCAGGTTATCTTCATGTTCATCACATTCCATCTACTCCATAACTTGTGGATTTCTTGACTAAATCTGTACGACAATTTTAATTGGAAGCAATTTATGTCAAATTAGGCCTTTTACCAAGTCCTATTTGGGGGGTTTGACCTTATATTGTATAGTTTATTTATTTCATATACGTGTTGGTTTATTCTTTTTACACGTGTAGCACTATACATATAAATACCTATAACAGAACTTGAGATAATTAGATCATTACTTACCTAATATTCCACTTCATATTTCTCTACGCTCATGGAGAACTTTCATTCGCTTGTGTCCTTCATCAACAATATTCAGTTAGTAGGAATTAGTTGTTCTTTGCATCTTAAGATTGTTTCTATGTCTAATTGTAAATAAAAAGGCTAATTAAAAAATATATTATTTTTGTAATTTTTTTAACTTTTCAGAATCTCCTTCATTTTGTTTTATTTTTTGCAATCACATATTATGATTTTTTTTCATATTTTTATTTACATACCTTTAAATATTTGTCAAACTCAAAAAAAAAAAAAAAGACTTGTAAAATTTTATACTTAGAAAACTTCATACAATTATAAACTTATAGAATTATATGTTGAGAAGGGGAGGGGTTTCAATCACATTAATGAGCTTAACATGATATATAACAAAAAAAAAATTAATGTATTATGTTAATTGGTCTTCCCGATTATAAACCGTTCACATAATGTACATTTTTCCCATGAGGTACTTATCTAATATCATACTTGTATCCACATCTATCCCTCAAGTATGAGTCTCTACAATAAACTTAAGTTTTAGCTTAATGAGTCTTCTCTCTTATAAATCATTCACACGATCCATATTTTCCCATGTATTACTTCTCAAGGTCACATTTTTATCCCAACATCACAAGAATTAGCTTGTGATTTTAACTACCATACTTGTGCTTTCTTTTTAAATATATGATCTAATTTTCCAAGGCTTTTAACTTTGTGTACGTAATTATTATTATTATTATTATTACTACTACTTTTGTATGACTCGAACCCAATGCTTAACCCAACTCTATTATCAACATAAAAAGAATAACATGAAAAATTAAAGAGCATGAGTACAAAAATAAAAATGTTAGAAAATTTTGGGAATCTGTAATTGGAAAAATAAAACAAAAGAAAGAAATAGCAGAAAGATGAAACGTAGGAAAAGCACAAAACTTAAAAATGTGTTTATTATGAGCCCTAATAAAGAAATAGGTTTAACATTTACATTAAATATGTTTATGTAAGGTAAGCAATAATAGGATTTTTGCCCTTAAAAAAAAAAAAAAAAGATAGGCACTCACGGATTGTGCTTACCCTACTTGCAAAACTTTTGCTCAGGATGAAAGCATGAGACAGAATAATAGTCTTTTTTGTACTTTTTAGAATAGTGTTGTAGTTTATAAACTTTTGTAGAAGTGCAAGACAAAGCACATATGGGAGTTGTAATTTAAGATTACATTCATTTTCTCTCTTTTTTTTTTTTTTTTTGTTACAGTGAAAAAACTGGTGTAGATGATTAGAATTTATTTTAGAGTTTGAAAAGTATACTGACTTGCATAGAAAACCACTATTAACATAACTACATGAACTTTTTCCTTTTCTACTTTTTTTTATTCATTTATTGCATTTGTTTTTTTGCTTATTTCACATTAGTCTTCTATTGTTCAAACGTTATGAAAAGAGGGATATAGAGGTTACTTAAAAAAAATAAAAAAGAAAAAAATGTTTTCAATATGATCCCTTCATGATTGCTTATTGAAAACAATTTTTAAAACTTTTGATTAACTCATGGTTTAAATCAACTAAAACACAAAGAATTCTTTGGCTAGGTTCAATCATTTGTAGTCAATAATAAACACGCTTAATATTAAACATATTAGATTATGTATCTAGACATCTCTCCAAGTTGAATCCGAATTGGGACCAGACCCAGACAGGCTATAGCGGGTCCTACGCTAGACTTGCTCTGGTAGGATGGTTCAAACTCGCCTAGAGGACTCACTGTGGTTGGCAGGTCCATGCCGGGTTTAAGTGGTAAACCCGTGGACCTATTAGTATATGAAGGGTCCAAACATTAAAAAAAAAAAAAATCAACATGGATAAAATTTCCATGTGCATGGCACCTTGGAAAATTAAAAATTCAACATGGATAGCATGCCCATTTACTCTATTTCTACTTATTTATTTTTTTTTTTATTTTCCAATGTATGCCTTTGTTTTAGCATTTAAGATGAGAACAAACAAGAAGTAAAAGGCACCTGCAATGGACAATGGGTTTGTTTTTTTTTTTTTTTTCCTCCAATCACTTGCATTTTAATTAAATAAAAATTAAATATATATAAATAAACCATATCCGACCCTCCAACCCACCCTATTAAACCGGTAGGTCCACAGGTCCGAACCGCCTTGCCTATAATACGGGGCAGTTATAAGTCCTTAAAAAATGGACCTGGACCCCCAAACCCGAGAGTTGTCAATATGTATTACATTCAATCCCCCTTGACAATGTGGGTCAGTTCATTAGATCATGCCCATCCCATTAGATATGCCCTCGAGTCGGGTCTGAATTAGGACCCGACTGGAACTAGCTTTAGTGGGTCCTTCATTAGACTCGCCCCGCTAGTTCAGGGCCTTTGCCGGGTCTTGGACCCGTTGGGTTGGTAGGTCTTACCCAGTTTGATTCCATTGACCAACCACAATTGGCGGGTCCCTACGGTTCCACTTCAATTTTTTTTTTGAAAAAAAAAGGCCAAACAAACAAACAAACCTGCAACAACCATTCAACCTTGAAAGAGAATCTTAACTTTTGGTAGATAATAATAGGGCTTCAAAGTTGAAATATTGGTGCAGACATCACATTGGCCAAAGACAAATGGAAAATAATGAAAGCAAAAATAATGGTAACGTGCCTACAAGCCTACAATATTAAGTCTAATATAGAGTTTGATGTTGGTTTGTATTGGCATGTGAATGCCAAAGCTTATTTTCAAAACTTAGGTGCAAAATGTGGGAAATGGACAGAAGCAATGCAATAAGATTCAGGATGCCGAAATTTTCAAAATTTGAAATTTATTCTTTCCTGCGTGGACAAGGTGAATGCAAGAAGCCTGTATAAATACATATGCAACCTCATAAATTTTTTGCAGATATGCAAACGTGAAAAAAAACTGTCATACTAATATTTTAAAAATGAGCATAAAATTTATTACATTTGTGTTTAATATTTTTAGGTATCTCTTCTTATTGTATTTATTGTGCCATTTGTTTCAAATATTTATGAAAAGTTCATTGTGGTCTGTGTTTCAAATTTTTTATTGCAACTCCATAATTGGTTTTTTTCTTTATCCCTATTACACGATATAGCATCATTCTTTCGACATAGCTTCTCAAGAAAAAAGTAAGGACAAAGGGAAGGCCCTGGCCTCTACCTCAACATTGGATTCCAAATTGTGACACCATGCCACAAATGAAGATCTCGACTTCTTTGACTTCAATGATAATCCTAGTACGAATGAAGTGCAACAAGAGGGATATCCTGTTGTCCCACCTGGCTTTAAGAAAAGAACTCCAATATATCTTCCCATTAGTGAGGAGATACAAAAATCAGATGATATTGAGAATTTAATGAGAGGGGCAGTGGAGGAGGATTTAGAGGTCGGCGGCAAGGAGCCAGATGCATCAATCCCTTAACCAAATTTAGGTAAGCCACCATGTCCACTTAAATCATCTATCTTTACAGTACATTTCAAGAAAGTCGAAAGTTTCGATGGTAAAATCCGAGGATATTGCAATTATTGTTCGACAAGTTACTCGTGGAACACTGTGAGGGATATAGCAGCTTCACCAAACACCTGCGAAAACAAACATCTCAACGAGTTTGGCATTGAATTGGGCCAGCAATAATTGTCGGGAAGCAGCAGTGACTCTAAAAAGGATGCAAGGTTATTTCGATTTAGCACTGAAAAGTAAAAGGAACTCTTGCAATAATGACTAGAGGCATGCACCTCAATATGGGGTCTAGTGAACATCCGGACTTGAGACATTTAGTAGAAGACATATTTAATCTAAAAGCATGCCCATATGATCGAACAATGATGCATTAACACATCATACAACTTTACAAGGATAGTAAGATGGAACCAAAAGGTATTTTCAGTAACCTTGATACATGTGTTTCTATTTGTTCATACATCTGGGCTAACATGTAGAAGAAAATTCATTTGTAGGTATTACATGTCACTGGATAGATGATAATTGGATACTTAATAAACATCTCATTGCATTAAGAAAAATGGATGGCATACACACTACACAAAACATATATTCTACAATAAGCCATGTTCTTTCAGACTGTTTCTTAACGAAGAAAATATTTTATGTCGGCTTTGATAATGCATATGCAAATATTGCAAGTGTAAGTGACCTTCAAAACCTTTGCCAGCACACATTGAGTGGTACTTTTTTCCATATCCAATATGCATGTCACATTCTTAACTTGTGTGTAAAAATTGGAATGGACTCAGTCTAAAGTTAAGATATTCACATATTAAACCGAGCGTTGATTACATAACTAATCATCCCTTAGTAAATAGAACAAGGAGAAATTTATGTCTCTAGTAATGAGTGAGGCCTAGGAAATTTTGAAAATATGTGGTGCACAGATGGAACTCAACTTATCAACTTCTTATGAGTATGATCGAATATAAAGAATTGTTATGCATATTTGCTCTTGCACATATGCCAAACATGCCCTTATATTCTAATTTGCTTTTTGTGTTGAAATCAGTGTTGCTAAAGCCGGACCAGAGTTTAACCCGGACATGTTAAGAGATCAGGGGTCGATGGGTCAAACCGGGTTCAACTAGGGTTGATAAAAAATTAAAAATATAAGTTATATTTTAGTTTTAAAAGACATATAAATGTATATTATACAATTAAATCCATGATTAATTTATTATATTAATCTATACACTAGTCATTATTCAAAACTACAAACTTGAAAAAATAAAAAAAAAAGAGGGAACATATTAAACATGTTCAGCAACTTACTATTAAAAAGAGAGAGAGAGAGAGAGAAAATAACTTCCATACCTGATTTCAATTTGAATGTTGAGATATATATAAACTAAATCTACTTTCTTAGAAAATGCACCTTTTTTCATTTAAGAAGGTAAGCTTACTCATTTTGTTTAAAATTTTTTTTAAAAAGGTAGGTGAAAAAATGTTTTAAAATTAAACATACTTTTGAAAACGAAAGTCCAATTTATATTTACTAAAAAAAACTATAAATAAAATTCTCTCCAAAAATTAAAATTTTTTCAGACATCCTCTATCGTAATTCACTAATTCCCGGCCACTATTTACCACACTAAAACCCTTATTTACTGTCTCTCAAGTCTCACTTCATCTAATCGTGCGCTGCACGAGGAAAGTGGAAACCCAACACATCATGTCACCGCAGTAATTAATTCCAGCCGTTTTTTATTTTTCTAATCCCAAACCTGCTTTCCGTCTCACACTGTCACACATCATGGCTTCTTTCTTCTTTTTCTTTTTTAATTCTACGAACACTGCATTGGGAGCCAAAAGACTCGGCTGGGTTAATCGATTCACATTTGAACCAGCCAAGTTGTTCAGGTTAGGCCGGTTCCAAGTTAAAATGAGCTGATGGAAAGAACTAACTCGCTTCTCATGCTGATTCCGATTGAAGCGAGATAGATCGGTATGTCCGGTTCGGTTTTGACAACATTGGTTGAAAGTTTTTTATGATTGTACATAGAAATTTTCTCAGGTGTATTCCTTAATTGTTTGCCTATTTTTGCTAGAAGTACTTAATATCGCAGGCACTTTAGCTAGGTTCCAATACGATGAACTACTATAGTGAAATATGCAGGACATGACTTGAAAGTGGCTTTTGTACTACCATCGCATCTCAATGATATATAATATTGCATGGGTATTAGATCCATGATGCAAATTTGAAGGGCTTGGTGGACTCCTTGGGAAGTATTATAAGCAACTTGATACATTGTCGGAAGATGCGGATATGTACTCTGTTAATTATACATTTGTTATATATGAGAAAAAATCTATTTTAATTAAATTCTATAAACAATTTAGTGATACATATGAAGGACAGTGATCAGCTAGTGAATCAACACCTTAATTCGAACCACTAATCATGGATGTCGTTGCACTAGATTTGTTTGTACTGACACAGTTACATGCACAGAAAAAGTATAAAGGTGGAAGCAGCAATACAAAATATACCGAAATTGATAGATTCCTTCACACAGAATTTGAGTTCGATGACAACACCAATGTAAGGGACTTTGACATTTTGGAATCGTGGAAACGTCACAAAAAAATATTCCTAATTTTATCCCGCATGACAAGATAGGTGCTTATGGATCCAGCCTCTACGATTACGATGGAGCAAGTATTTAGTTATACAGGTACTATATTGGATGAACATAAGGCACGAATGACTCTAGTAACGGTTGAGGCATTAGCTTGCATTGACGATTGGAGTAAGGCAGAAAAACGACTGTAGAAGATAGCCGTGGTGATCAGTGAGGAAGATGAGTACTTCAGCTGCTATAACTCATCGGGAGGAAGAATACAGTGGGCACTCCCGACATAACCCAAGGTGAGTAGTTCTTACAATTTTATTTAAATGCAAATATAGCATGTATACTAGAACAAATTATTTTCAAAAATTAGAAAATCAAAAATGATGTTTTTCGAAATACATAGGTAGATATAGAATTGTTTAAAAACATTTTTTCTAAAATTACTACAAAATTACTAATCACTTAAGGTCGACATCACCTTTTGACAATTAAAATTAACAAACACACTAAATATTTATAAAAAACTACAGAAACTACGAAGGTCAAATTTTGTAATTCGGATACGTACGCATATTGTAAGCCCTGGAAAATTTCAATAAATAATTCTAAAATGAACTTCGGAAATAAACCCTAAAAAAAAAATTACTCCAAATTAAAACCGAACTTTGACTAGTCATAAATCACGAATGAATCCGGAAATTTCTCAATCTTGAGGAAAATAAGAATCCTTAAAAACAAAATAAGAACTCAACATACTTCAATTTCAAAACCACTACGTACAACAAATTCCGTACTTAAATCCAACTTATAAAATCGGGTAATATAGAACCCAAAAACAAATTATTAAAAAGTAAATAACAATTAACTTTCGAAAATGAAACCCAATTCAAGAATTCCGAAAACATGGAGAGATATTAAATACTTATAAAAATAAAATTTAAAATAATTTTTCTCAAACTAAATATGTTGTATAAACGTAAAATATCAGTTTTCAAATTGGCAAAGATCTAAATCGGAAAATCACCCGGAAACCCTAAGTGGAATATAATAGTTTTAGCCCGACAATCCAGCGTCCTTAACCCTAGGGGCCAAGGTGTAGTTTAAATGTGTAGAATAGCTCGTAGTAATATAAGTTCGCTTAAAAATATCAGATTGGTAAATTTTTGACCTATTTCAAATCTGTTCGGATATAGACTTCGAAAAGCGTGTCACGGGGCTCGAGATATAAAAAAATATATACCATTAATACCGTTAGACTCGTAATTTCATAAGATTTCCAAATATATCAGTTATATAATTTTTCGGGTTATAAAAGTTATAGTTATAACATTTTTATCATATTTTCATTACTACCGGTGATTAATTAGTCTTTTGCACTATTCACTTTTATTTCATTACACAATTTTATTATTCTTATAAAGCCTTGTATTTTTGGATAAATATTTTATATATTATAGAAAATTTTGTTTTTCTAAAATTTAGTTTGTTTCGGGCTTTTACAGGATCAGATTCTGTTTAAGACCCGATACTAAAAATATATTAAATTAATTTAATAATTAGAAAATATTTTAAAAATATTTTTTTTTTCGTAAAATAATTTTTTAGAATTTTTCGGGTTATAAAAATATTATTTATAGCCCATATTCGCGTATTTTAATCATACTGGTAACATATTTGTTAAAATACTAAAATAATTCAAATAATTATTTAATTTTATTTATAAAAATTCTGCCACTTATTTAAAAATATTTTTCCTAATTTTATTTTGTATTTTTCTTAATAAAAAGCACTTTTTCCAACCCATACTTCAAGTACACTTTTCACATATCAGTTCTTTTTCACTTCAATCTTTCTACACTCTATCCCACACTTCATGGCAGATTTTTCCCTTCTTTTGGCGGCCGTTGTCCTTTAATTCACTCATATTTTGACTAAAATAAATGTATTTCAATCCTTTTTCAAAAAGCTACACATACCATTAATTATACAATTCAATTTCAAGTCAAAATTCAACAAATTCCCTCTCTCTCTCCCTCTCTCTTTCACGTGAAACCCCCCAAGCCCTTGTTTTATTTTTTTTTCTTTCATTCATTTAATACACTCATTCTTTCTCTCTTTCATTTATTCCTTTTTCCTTTTACCATTCCTTATCTTTCTGTCTCTCTCTCTCTTTTTCCTCTCTTTCTTTCTTCATTTTGTTCTTATTTTTACAAGAATACAAGCTGCCCCTAATTCTTTTATGAGCTCCCACACATATTTCTTCAAGATTCTTGAATAAAACTCTTATCCAAAGCTTCCATAGGTGATATAGGTAAAGCATAATGAGAGTTTCATGCATCAAATGACATTCCATAAGCTTAAAAGCTAAGGATAATGATGCTAAAATGAAACATCACTCCTCTTCTCTATGATTATTATCTTGTATCATTCTTATTTTCTTGTTAAAAGTAGTTATATTTTGTAGATCTAACTTTTTGTTGCATTGATTTTCGTTTATGCCTTAGATCTTGCTATTTGAGTTATTATTTTTGTTATTGCTTATGATTTGTGCATATATTCATCATCCATATGTCAATCATGGTGTTCATGCATCTACAACTAGTATAATAAACTAAATCTAGTGTTTTGAGTTCATAAATGCATTAAACTTTTGTTTTAAGTTCATAAATCACTTGTAGTAGCATGATAGTAGGAAAGTTTTAGAAAGCTCAAGATCTATTTTATTTTCAACAAAAATCATTTTGAAAATTCGGATGAAAAAGGGGCCATATTTAGAAAAAGTTATTTTTTAACTTCAAAATGTGTATTTTTCATTTAGAATAAAGGGCTTAGGGAATAGATAACATGAATGAAAGATTTTGATGAGTAAAGTTTAGATCTATGAGTTTATAGTTTACTACCATGGGTTTCTTTTAGATTTATGTTCATATTAAGTATAGATCTTGGTTTTGAACTTAAACAAAAATGGTGAAATTCATATTTTGGCAAGACCCCCATTTAAAAACCACTTTCCAAGTGTCAAAATAAAATTTTTACTTGAGATAATGAAGGCTTAATGTATGTATATCATCAAGACTTCTTTTTACAAGAATCAAAGGTGATTTTCAAAAGTTATTTTCAAAGTAAAAATCTCATTTTCGGATTTTGGTCAAGGCATATTTTAAAAACATGTTTTCCAACTCAAAAATGAGGTTTTTATTCAAGATATGGAAGGCTCTTAAGATAGGATATGTAAGGAATGAATTTTCATAAGTTTAAATAGATTTTATCAAAAAATATGTCTAAAAAATAAATTTTGTAAATTCGGATCTCCACAAGGACCAATTTTAAAAACCCATTTTTCAACTTTAAAACAAGACTTTTATTAAAGAAATGGAAGCCTTAAGGGATAGGTTTGATTAGGAAATGGTTTTTGAAAGACTAAATGAGTTTTACAAAGAAAACAAACTCAAATGAATTTTTCAAAATTCGAATTTGAAAATAGCCACAATTTAAACACCTATTTCCAAATATCAAAATGATAATTTTGATAGGAAAATGGAAGTCCTAGGGAATATAGATAACAAAGACCAAGTTTTGATAAGGATAAAAAGAAGTTTATCAAAATATAATCTTAGAATAACAAATGGTTCCCAAGAATAGGTTAAACAATATTTTCATTCGTTAAAATTTTGTAAAATTCGTACTTAGGCAAACCACTTATTAAACACCTATTTTCTAACCCCAAAATGAAGGTTTTTATTGAAATAATGAAGGTGATGGTTATATAGGTCATCAAGGTTGAGTTTTGATAAAAGCAAGTATAATTTTACAAGAAGAAAAACTATTTTTCTTAAGTCTAGTAAAATTCGAGTTTTGCAAAGTAAAGGTTTTCAAAAAGAATTCTTGGTACTATATATATACATATAGGTAGATCATCTCATAATCTTCATGACAATAGCTTGTGGATAATATATATATGCATGATGCATTGTAAAAACAAAGTAGGAAAAAGTGAGTTGTCGTCATTTTTTTGAAATTCGTAATAATGGTAGTAATGGCATGAAAACCCATATTTTTCAAATTCAAATTAGAAGTTTTATCAAAGAAATAAAGTCCTTAGTGGCTATGTATAGTTGAGCCCTAATTTTCTAAGTATCAAATGATTTTTACTTAAAGGAATCCCCACAAAAATAATTTTTACAAAATTCGGATTTTGGAATAACTCCTCTTTGAAAACATGTTTACAAAGTGTAAAATGGAAATTTTTATGTATAAATGAAGGTCATAAGTAATAGATATAATGAAGACTCAATTTTAATAAGGATAATTATATTTTCTTAAGAAATAAATCCAAAACAAATGGAAATGATCAAAGTAGGAAACTAGTTTTCTTGAAAGTAAATAGCCATGGAGTCTTACAAATAAAAAGTTTCTAAAAATTTCTTTTAGTAAATATTGTCAAAAACATGCATGCATCAAGCTCATAACATGCCATTCATGATAGGAAATCATCAATTTGCATATGTAGTTAATCTATATAGTAGGAACATTACAAACATTTACAAAACTATTTTTCGGAATTGAAATTTGTTACTGTTCTGATTTGATCCGACCTTTTTGAAGCTTCAAAGTTTTTAAAACTTAAATATTATTAGAATTAAATAGATCTTTCGAAGCAGATATAAATCGATATATAATTTGCGAAATTCCGAGTTAAAATGATCAAATTATTGCCGTTTTAAGTTGGAATTCCTGCTTAGAACGAGAATTACGAATTTGATAGTTTGTATAAGATAGTTTGGATTAGTTAAGTTATGAAATACTTATTATGGTATTTCCTCCTTTTTAGGTGACTCCGAAATCGACGATTCCATACCACCGGATTACTTTTACTAAGAGACCGCTGATCCAATGGCCGAGTGAGTTTTCCTCTTATTTCGTTACCTTGCTTGTGCTTGTAGCTAGTTGCACTAGAATTAGGAAAAGATAAAATTAAGATGAGTTGTGGTATAAACTTGGTTGAATGAATGATAAGTATATCGAGGCGAGACTTGTTGTAAAATCATTGTATGAGTTAGCATAGACTTGAATTGTCTGAAACTCTTTATGATCGCACCTAATCTGCTTAATTAATATGCCACGATGATATAAATAAACTGCACATGCATATCACGTAGTGAATCACATTGCATGAGTTATTATACCTTTGTGGGAAGAAGGCATAATAATTCGGGCAACGAGGGGCTTGTAAACTCGGTTATTGGCGTTTGGGCTGGGATTGAAATGTGCGTAGGTGGGCGCCTGTATAAACCATAGTAAAAATTTAAACGTGGTGGATGGGCACCTGTATCAACCATAATAAGAAGTGAGAAGTATTTAAATAATGGTTGTATGGGCCTGAAACACCTAACCCCTAATAGAGGGCGTAAATCCATTCAACATAAGATTTTCGGACTGTCTTATGTATTGTTTGCTCATGCGTTTGTTCATGCATAGCATATGGATGAATTATAACTTGCTTGTCATGGTACGAAATTAAGGGAATTCTCACTAAGCTAGTGTAGTTTATACCCCAATAGATGTTTAAATGAACAGGTTATCTCAAGAATGCTAAGTGGGGACCGAGATGGTTGGAGCCGAGAATGACTTCGAGATTCCGACAAGATATAAGAATGCTTGAAGTTATTAGCTAAGTTTTATGATTTTCCTTGTAATAGTTTTATGTAGTGAAATCTTTTGATGAATTGTATTTGAAGTATAATGATTTGTATTTGAAGTATAGTGAAGTGTAGTTCTTTTACATTGTTACTCAAGTTGTACCAATATAAAATGTATTACTCCGATGTGTCTCCTCCATGTGTTAGACGTCTTGTACATAGTATGGAAGCCTTCGCGTGACTGAAGTGGTCATTCCTAGGCTTTAATATTGTGTATGGCGGACTACCACGTTTAGGATACGCTTCGGGGCGTGACACATATCCAAGACGACTAAGAAATGTAAAACAAATTGTATTTTGAAATGTTATTTTCTTTTCTCTCTAATTACATGTATGTACATGAGGTAATGTATAATGTTTCCCTCACATCTATAATGCGTTAACTATATTACTATGTAATATGAACTATAAAAGGTGTACTTGATTTTTTTAGAATTTTTTTTATTTCGTATCTTAAATGTTGAATTTTTTTTTTTTTTTTTTACAAAAATAAGTCTTACAATTAATGCAATGTGTGGAGAATGTAGAATTTTTTATTTTTAATTTTTTTCGAGAAGGGTCAAACCTGGTGGGTCCCCTATAGGTAGGGTGATTTCGGGTCCTCTAATTTTGGATCTGGACCCGGCGGTTTGGTCGCTAGTCAAACCCAAACTGCCCCAAGGGCATGTTTACATCCCATATCATTAGGGAGCATTTGCTATAAAGTATGCATCACCTGAAGATGATAGTGAAATTGAAAACTTGCTATATTTGCCTTCTAGTGAAGCTTCTAGGAACTTTCTTTGTAGTAGAATTAAGCCTATGATTTTGAAACATGATGAGATGTAGAATCAGACACATCGGCAATACGAACTTCTTGATTCTTCGATAGTGGGGTCAATATGGACGAGCAAAAGCAAAAGATAGATTAGAAGTTTTGGGATAGATTTGGCTTAACTCGCCAAGTTTTTTCCTAATTTTAGGATACAATTCAAACCGTTGGATTCCATATAATTAAATTGTGGCTAGCGAATTTTGGTAGGCTAAAAATATCATATTTTCATGATGGTAATTTCATCATATTTTGGTAAAGTTCGTCCGATTGTGGTAAATAGTAAATTTATTGGATTCTGATAAGTTTATCGTATTCTAGTAGTTTGTCTGCTAGTTTTGTATTTTAATATTAAGTGGTAGTTTTATCCAATTGTGGTAAGTTTATCCTATTTCAGTAGATTGATTATATAGTAAGTTTTGGAAATGGTAAATTTGTTATATTGTAGTAAGTTCATCCGATTGTGGTATGTGTTATTTTTCTTGGATTCTGATAACTTATTGCATTATGGTAATTTGGTATGATTGTGGTATGTAGTAGATTTATTATACTTTGGTAAGTTTGTCGCATTTTGGTAGTTTGTCTTTTAGCACTAAATAGTAGATTTATCATATTCTAGTAAGTTTGTGGCGTTTTGGTAGTTTGTCTTATAGTTTTATCTTTATCGTTTAGCTCTAAGTGATAGATTTGTCATACTCTGGTAAGTTCATCGCGTTTTAATAGTTTGTCTTATAGTTTTATCTTTTAATACTAGGTGATAGATTTATCATACTCCGGTAAGTTTATCATATTTTGATAATTTGTCTGGTAGTTTCATCTTTTAGTACTAAGTGGTAGATTTATCCTACTCTGATAAAATTATGGCATTTTGATAGTTTATCCGTTAGTGTTAAGTGGTAGATTTGTTTTATAATGATAAGTTTTATCGTATTTTGATAAGTCGATCTTATGCAATTTTTTTAAAAGTAGTAAATTTGTTATATTTTAGTAAAATTTTCTAATTGTAATATGTGCTGTTTTTATCAAATTTTGGTAATTCCGTTGCATTATGGTAAACTTGTATGGTTTTATTATGTAGTATATTTATCATATTCTAATAAGTTCATTACATTATGGTGTTTTTCTTCTTGTATTTAGTAAATTTGTTAGATTTTAATAAATTTATCGTCTTATGATAAGTACATACTATTTATAACATTTATGCATTGTATATTTACCATTACATTATGGTATGATTATCAATCTACTATATTATGATAACTTTATCCAATTTTAGTATGTAGTAAATTTATTATATTTTAATAATTTTTTTATTCGATTATAGTAATATTATATGGATATAGCCAATTTACACAATCACAGCCTAAAATTAGGTTGCAAATATGTGACTTAAACCTAGTTTTTCTTCTGAAGTTTTGCCAGTTTCAACTGTAGTCACACCAAGGGTTCAGGATCACTTTTTTTTTTTTTTTTTAATTAAACATAGGTGGGTTCAGTCATCTTCACGGGCCTGGACACGCTTCTAAAACCATATGCTGACAGAGTAGCTACTAGTACCGCTCTTATATCGGTAGCGAATCTTCTAACAGGTCGCGACATGATCAACTTATGTTGATACCAGCATTAATAGAATTAGAACTTCATATAATTAAAGCAGTTTTTCGGCGGAGAATCTGTCCCACATTCCTACCAACTTACCATTTGTGCTGCCAGACAAAAAGTGATAAAATCATATGGGTAATATAGAATGTAATACGATAGGTTGAAGAAGAAGAAGAAGAAGACACTAGAAACTTAGATATTAACTTTTATTTTTTATCTCATATATTCATGTTTTATTCTTTTCCCTATCGGGCCTATCCTACTGGAAAAATCGACCTTAGGAATGCACCCGGAAGCGGGTTCGGGACTGATTTTTTGAAACCCAAACCCGACTCGAGTCTTAATGGGTGTCCCAGAACCCGAAAAAAACCTTATCAGGTTTTTTTATCATTCTCAAAACCCAACCCGCTAGGGTTTTAAGGAACCAATAACCTGACCTGACTCGACTATAAGATTTTTTTTTTTTTTCTTAAAAAAAAAGGCAAAAGAAAGAATTTTGTTTTAAATTATTAAGGATACAAACACTTATATTAAAAGAATAAATTTTAGATAATAATATCATATAAAATGATGCAAACACTTCATTTCCACTTACTTTCACATACATAAAATATAAATGGGTTCCTTGCTTTAATAACTTAATATTTTTAATTTATACCGAATCGAATTTTCTCAACGGGTTACATAATAAATCCAAACCCGACCCAATAACTTATCGGGTTTTTTTTAATCCTAAAACCCGCCCCATAACCCTATAGGGTCAAACCCTATAAGATTTTTAGCGAGTTGGATGATCGAATACCCTATAACGATCCGCCCCGCTTGGATCCCTAATCGACCTTATGTTAAGCTTCATAACAATTTGTGTTAAAGAGTCTACTATTTTTCTCCTCTAAGACATTAAAAATAGTGGCTAACCATAAATGATATATTCTTTTTGTGAGTAATAATTTATATAGAGTGGAAGTAAAAAAAAAAAAAAAGGAAAAAATCAAACATATTCATTATTCCACCCCAGACGGAAAAAGAATTGCTTATAAAAAAGTAGCCATACAAATCTTATGATTATGATAAGTTCACGTAGAAATAAGAGGATTAATAATTCCTTTATTTTATAAATTTTAAAAAATAATTCTATTAAGGGATAACAATTCCTCCATATGATATATACATACATACATATGTATATATATATATATGAATTCCTAATCTATTCCGACATTTTTCATTATAGATTTTATTTTTAAGAAAAATAACATTTCTATAATAATAAAATATATGTATATATTTATTTATTGTAACGATCCGCTCTCAAATTACCCTCAGACCGTCGAGCTTAGCAGCATCATACATAATCGGATACTATTCCCCCATGCCCAATCCCCCATGCCCATGACCAACCTAGCTGCAGCTATCACGGTTCGAACTTAGGACATGAAACTTTTAGTTATCTTAAAAGCAACACCCCTAGCGAGAGGCTGAGGATAATCTAGAAGCGGATCGTTACATTTATCATACGTTAGCATCTCAATTAAGATTGATGATAAATTTTCTAAAAGCCCTTTTCATAATTTTAAAATATATCTTTTCCTTGGCAGTAGGATTAAATTTGAACAACAGAGTTGAAGCATAGAAATAAATTGCAAACACTTGAAAGATCACATGGTCCAGACACATTAAAAAAAGGAAAGTGTCTCGACTCTGCATACATACCATGATTTCAACACAATAAAGGTAGACACAACATTTCTAGCACAGAAAGAGAGAATCTAGTTCGACACTAAAGCATTTACATCTTAGCAGAAGTTCACAAAACCTCAATGCTGGCCCATGTTTCCTTTTATTTATATGTGTCGGTCCACAGCAGCAGAAATTTAATCACCAGCATGTCTAGGAGCACGAACATTGAAGACTTCGTCTAGGATGGGCTTAAATTGTAGAAGAACTCCTGAATGATGCGAGTGCCTTAATCGCGCCGGCGCGCAATATGTATTGGTGATAGATAGCAGCAATGAGGGCTCCAACGAATGGTCCAACCCAGAAAATCCACTGAATTGATTGAATTGAAAACATAAAACTCATTAACTCACTAATAAATTGATGTAAATCTGGGCGTTTAAGATGAAATTTAGAATTCGAATATACTATTATAATAGGGGGGAGGTCAGGGGCATACTTGGTCATCCCATGCCTTCTCGTGACCATAGATAACTGCAGCTCCAAAACTCCGAGCCGGGTTGATGCCGGTGCCGGTTATTGGGATGGTGGCAAGGTGCACCATGAACACCGCAAACCCAATAGGCAGTGGCGCCAAGACCTTCATATCACCAGAAAATAAAAATTAGCATTTATCCAATCATGATTTTCAAACTTATGATTATGCCTAAAGATTATATGGTATGGAATCGGTAAAAGCTTATGGAACCGATATAATCGTAAGCTTGTAACATTATACACCTAAACTGACTCTATAAGAAATCTATACTTAAAATGATTTACTATTGAAAAATCTAACCAGAGAATACCACTTAAACTCGTAAACTCGTAGAATTATGTAAAGGTAACTAACAATTTATCAACCGTAAATCCAACGCAACCAAACTTTAGTAACACTTATCACGCTCTGTAATTCAGATGAACCTGCCATCTGATCGAAATTGCTTACTTTTATACAAGGGCAAGTATGTCCTGAATTTTGCTCGTTTCAGAAGGAAATTTGTTGATTTCTCGAATTAGACCAAGCAACTTTTTACTTATAAAGACCTGAATTATATGCCACAGAGTGCAGATCGAATTTTAATTGGGGAACTTACAGGAACATGAGAGTCCCTGGCATTTCTCTTTGGGTCGGTAGCAGAGAGGACGGTGTAAACAAGCACGAAAGTACCAATGATCTCAGCACCCAATCCTGTGCCTTTGTTGTATCCATCTGCAAGCTCATTGGCACCACCGCCATATCGGTCGTAATACGCCTTTTGGAATGCTTTCACGAGCCCACAACCGCATACAGCGCCTGCGCATTGAGCCACCATGTACATGATGGCCCGGATTAGAGACACCTTCCTTGCCAAGAACAGCCCCAAGGTTACTGCTGGGTTAATGTGTCCTCCTGTTCACAACCATGCACGATATTAGCCCATTTGCATAAGAACTAAGAAATATCAGTTGAGCCACAAGATTAGCTAAAAATAATTAGAATCCAGAATCGCCAGTCCATTCTAAAATTTTTCATAAGCCCGAGAAGAAACTTCATATTCTCGTACCAAACGTACCACTGCCATGATGTTTCTTTCTTTATACAACAAAATTTTGTTCTGATTATTGTCAACAAAAGGAAAAGCATAGCAAAGAAGAAGACTTACCAGATATACCAGCAGTGCAGTAAACAAGGATAAAAATCATCCCACCAAAAGCCCAAGCGATGCCTAGAATTCCAACCCCATCACACCCAGTTCCGTTGTGAGCAGGATCAGTCTGGCTCTTGTACCCGATAACAGTCAAAACAGTAACATACAAAAACAACAGAGTGGCAATAAACTCAGCTATAATGGCCCTATGAAACGACCACTTAACTAACTCCTCAGCATCAACCAACGGTGCAGGAGGCGGGTCGTGATAGTCCTTGGCTTGGAATTCTCGTCCAACTTCTACATCCTTTGCCATTGCTTAATTCCTCCAGGGAGACTTTGGTGGTTCTTTTTTTTTTTTTTTTTTCCTTTTTCTTTTGGTTAGCTTTAGTTCACTGCTAGTGATGAGCAAGATGGAGAAATTAAGGACCCTATATATAGTACGGTGTGCACTGTCGGGCGTTGTACGTGTTTTTCTTTATTCCAAGCTTTTTTTCTTCATTCATTTATCTTTTGATTATAACATTTGGTATCTAATTTATTAATCATTCTATTACGATTATGTGGCTATTAAAATGGAATCGATTCTACCACATTTATAAACGATTTAAATTTTTTTTGCTGTCGTAGTCTCTTAAACTTTTTATACTAATTTTTTAATAATTAATTTAATTTTGATAATATTAATAAAACGATTAAGTGACAACACTACAAAAATTCTCTAATTTCCTTCAAAAACCTTATTTGTTGGATTTTTATTAACAAATTATAAACTATTACATATCTCAAAAGGTTATTTAAATAAAGTATATTTTACTTGTAATGTTTTTTGATACTATAAATTATATCTCCGAGGATGAATGAAGATAGCACAAATAATTATTTAAAAGTCAAAGATAATATCTCTCGAGACAAAGTTAATAATATTGATAATTTTTCAAAAATCAGAGATAGTCCAAGATGATCGGAAGCTCAATTAGATAAAATAATCTGTATTGAGCATTAAAATATATGATTTTAAAGTTTAGACAATGAACTATCCGACGAATATTTGTTCTAATGAGAGAATTTTTTTTTTTTTATGCTAAATTATTGAAGATCAAAGCTGGACAATATGATTGATTTAAGCCAATTATTTCAACAACAGACACAGACATCTCAGACAATCGTATGTGGCCGAGTAGCAGTGTTGTGCTCACATTAAATTATATGGTACACCGTATACTGTGCCGCCCTATGTCCTAGAATCGTTTTCTTTCCTATTCATGGTCTGGCCCCACTTTGTTTCCACTTCGGTATGTGTCCTCATCTGATTTGTCGTGTGCATGTGCAGATTTGTTTTTCTATTTCCAGTGTGTTCCAACAGCTACTGGGGTCACTTCCAGATTGATCCAAGAATCCGAAGTGTAGTTGTAATTTCAATGTGTTTGGCAGATAGACCCGTGGATTGTTGGAATTTCTTGTACCTTCCATTAGCCCTACGGCTCTGTCCATTGTCACATTAAAACCTTTGTTAATTAATCATTCAGCTTTTCTTGAAACTGATATCAATCCTCAATTAATTTTAAATACACCAAACCATCTTAAAAGAATCTACTTCAAGTTGATGCTTTCATAAATGAGGCCACAGGGCTTTCTCCATCCTTCCATTATTGTGATTATCTTGTGTACTTTGAGAAACACGAAAAATAAATGAAAAGATAAAAAATTATAAGTGCCGGGACTAACGTTTAGAATTAAATTTTAATAAATGAATAAAATTTTAAGTGATTAAAATAAAATATTAAACTTTTAAATGTTTAAAATAGAAGATTAACCCTACAATAATGAGCACTTTATATAATGTTACTTCTACTTTAATCATTTAAAAGTTTGATTCACTATTCAAATCCCTTTACCTTTAATTTTCTCACAAATAAATCTTCATTATATGTATGATTACAATAAAAAAGAGAGGTTTCTGGAAGTTGCAACTTTTTATGGAAAAGACTTGAAAACATAAAAGTAATATCATACCAGAGAACAAGCTTATTACAACTTAGCTATTAGGTCTTTATAGGAATAAGGGTTTGTTCTGAGTACCATGTGTGCGTAGCCTGTATCTGCGTATTTCATCTGAATAGTAAACTATTAGTTTTTGCATAGAATGATAATAAAAACAAGAAAAAGAAAAAGATCACTTGAAGAACGATTAAAAAAATAAGAAATAAGCAATTTTAACAAGTTTAGGTTCAAGCGACCGACTTGTGACGGCATTATGTTAAGTTAAGAGATCA
Source organism: Combretum micranthum (assembly GCA_024138025.1). NCBI lineage: Eukaryota > Viridiplantae > Streptophyta > Magnoliopsida > Myrtales > Combretaceae > Combretum > Combretum micranthum. The sequence continues at coordinate 2,461,527 of JAMXBD010000020.1, forward strand.
ATTTAGTGTTTACTAACACTAATGGGCTTAACAAGAAGAACAGGATGCAATTGTATAATATAGAGTCCAACTGCATGAGAAAAGCTAAGGTACATTTTAAAATTGAGCCGTCCAGTACAAGAATATTGGATAGAACAATTATCTTGTATTGTAGTTGGTATACTTATTATTGGATAGCACTAGACGGATTCGTATTAAGAGATTTTATTTTATTTTTAGTTCCATTATTCTAGTACCATCAAATATAAAAAATGAAAATTTCAAGTTTTGCCCCGTTTCAAAAAGAGTATTTTGTCTAATGCCAAATATATTTATGAACTAAATATGATACAATATAATGATCTTTATCCAATCTAGTGTCATGAAAAATTATGCAGACTAAACGCTACCTAAGAGCGTGAGAGTAATTTTCATGGTTTTTATTCTAAGCTTACAAAAACTTTCTAATAAATCATCTCAATTACTTGAATTTCGTAATTAATCTAAATAATTAGGCTAGTTATAATTTAATGAATTTTGAGTTTAGTTGGTGGATTTATATCATATAAATTTCCTCATTAACCATCTTGACAATCTAAATTCAATATCATTACCTATTTTTAACTAAGAAACACAATAGAAACTAAAATTGGCTATTTTGTATTATATTGTAGTTAAATGGACATCGGATTCAAAATACTATTTTCTTCAATTGACTAGTATATGGAATACTCAATATAAAAAGGTAATAGATAATTATTAATATTTCACATTTTGAAGACTCACTTCTTAATTCCAATAATAAATGAGTAAAATAACATTTATTATATCACTGGGAATTTGCTTTTACTATCAATTTTCGGTTCAATTAGTCGAAGCAAAAAATTCCTGTGAATGCGATAGCCGACCATTCAACGTCGTTCACTACCACCGCCCATCGACAGAAAGTCCACAAACTCGGCGGTGTCGTCAGCGTACGAGTTTTCCATCACCAATCACACCAAAACACGTTTTATCTCAGTGGGTCCATGGCCTACTTACCATCTTGCTCTCTTGATTATTCTATTACCGTCCAGCACCAATCATATTCATTGAGATTAACGAAATTAAAAACGTTTTGATCGGTCGGTCATGTCATATGGAGAAAAAAGTAATTGAAAATCCTGGCTATGAATGTGCCACGTGTTAGGTCCTGATTTCCCAAATCGATTTTTCTGCACCGTGCTCTTTAGTTTTTTTTTTTTCTTTTTTTTTTTTTTGGGATGAAATGGAACATAGGGGAATCAAATAAAGAGGTGGAATGAATGTACATGATTCTTCTATTATTGTTTGGATTCTTAACACTGTATTTGGGAAAAGGCAAAAAGAAAGAAAAGAATGAGGAAAGGATGAATTAAGAGAGGAAATGTTCAGATTGTATTGCTTGGTTCAGAGAGGAAATTATAGAGAAAGGAAAATAAATGATTAGTTTTCATGAGCTTTATATTGTTTTTTCCCATCTAAAATGGAGAGAGAGGAAGGAAAGAAAGAAAGAAAGAAAGAAAAAAAAAAATATATATATATAGACATTTATTTATTTATCATTACATTCTATCTTTTACTTTCTTTTTTATAATTGTATTAGGAGTATATTAGTCATTTTAATTTATTCATAACTTTTGTCAGTTGTAATTATTACTATTCCTTCTATTTTCCTTTCCTCTTTTACTCAAATGCATTGAAAGAAATGAAATACATTCATAATTTCTTTTTCTTATTTTCTTTTCTTCCATATTTATTCGTTCTCAGTGTAAAACTGTAAAAGACATTAGACCGGAGAAAGATCTTTTTAGTATTAAAATAATTATATTAATATGCTAAATTACATACATATATATATTTTTAATACTTTTCTTGAGTTTAATTTAATGCCATCTATTTTATTACAACCAGGAGAAAAATTTGAATCTAATTTATTCACGTTTTAGGCAATTTACCAAATTAATTACATTTAAAAACCACAATTTTAGCTTGTGGTTAAATCTAATTGAGTTTGTTATCTACATTAATAAGAAATAACATAACTTTATGATAAAATAAATGAGCATCAACTAACTATGCTAGGGTTAGCGGTCAGAATGATTTTGAGCTAATATAAATTTTCATAGACTAGAGAACCTCCTTGTCCATTTTTTTCTATTTAAGATAAAATTAAAAGATAAAAAATAAATTTAATATATTAAAAATAAAATTTAAAATAAAAATAAAAATAAGACCAACTCTGTTTGAATTATCTAATTTTCATCTATATTTTATCTGTATCTGATCTGTTTGATCTGTTGATGAGTAAAGATATCTGTTTTTAGACAAATAATCTGTTTGAAAACGATAAAAATAAAATATCAAAACAATAAGAATAAGATAAGTCAATCATACCATAAGAATGTACAGTTATTTATTAAACTATTACACCAATGATGTTATTAAGATCCACGTGAGACAATTTAAGCTATCGGTTCCAAAGGGGTCTAGACCCGTCCCCACAGGCCGGATCCTATATGGGCCACGATAAATGGTAGGTGCCTAGACCAAGCATATTCACAAGTTAGGCCTAACCATGTGTACTCTAATTGGAATATGGAAAAAGACGTTCCAAGTGCAAATGTTGATTAAGTAAGGCAAGAAACACGTTCGAGAAGAATTAGGCACATGGAAGATGCATACGGGTTGCAATTAACTGACCACATTCAAGATGTATCCTTTAATTTAAATTGTTAGGGGGAAAAAAAACCACCCATTTCAATACTAAAACCTAACATAAAGTCCTAATTTATTTGTTCGCAACGTCAATAACGATCATTTTGAGTTGGAATCCATTTGTATCACTAAGGCTTATATGAACAAAGACTACTATAGGATCTGTTTGGATAGTCTGTTTGTCATCTATTTCTATATCTGTATCGAAATGATAAGCGTAAATATATTCGATTTGCATCTATATTTTATATTAACTATTTTTTTATTAATATATATTTTTTGATAAATAACTTATTAGAAAAAAAGTTTTAAAAAAGTATTTATATCTGTAAGAAAAAGCCAGACAAATAAACCCATATTTTAGTCGAATTTCTTTACTCATTTCTATCAATTTCCAACCTTTTTATTATCTTTATGACTTGGAAAATAGAAATCTATAATGCAAATTTATCAAAATTCTATGGTTTTGTTGCTTTTTAATCGAGATTAGTCCTATTAATCATTTAACAGCTTGGATTCATACTCAATCGTGATCATACCACTAAATACTTAATATATTAATTATTATATTTATTTTAATAATATAATGGTTTACCAGAACAGATTTTAAAAGAAATTTCCTGCAAACTTATAACTATTTGAAAACTTGTATTTAAGCTTTCTAAGACTACATGGTTTCACTCAAAAATAACAAATTAAAACTTGTAGACGCTTTAGGTAAATTAGTTGGAATCTTTTATTTTTTTCATTTTTCTCAAGAAAACTCACACGTTTGTTAAGTGGACACATATAATGGTGAAAAATGGCTATCTGCACGTGTAGCAAGGTTGAATATTGTAATGTAAGTTCTCTCTAGCTATTTAAAATATGGAGGTCATGACTCGTGATTTTAATCATACAGGAAAATCAATATATCCTCTAACTAGCTGCTTCTCATGTACGTTGAGCTCCCCTCAATATATGCTTTTCACACAAGTAGTAAGACTTCAACACCACACTTTAGTAGCTTAATGGAGAACAATCCAATTACACCACTTACATGGAATGGTAAAATTTCAAAATGCTAAAACACATCTAGGGCTTCACCATCCCCCCAATTTTACTACTAAGGCTAGGCAGTGAACCATTTTTTTTTTCTTTTTGGCCAAATGGTATTGGACCATTTATAATTAATATTTTAGTTATATTCTAGACTCATTTTCTTTACCCTATGGAGTGTTAGAACCTAGGAGGGGCCAGATATAAAACTGCTTTCAACCTAATTTCACCTTTATTAATTAAAACCCTAGCCCCTCTTTTAAAAAAAAAAAGAAAAAATAAACTTCATTAAGAAAATGATAACTAACAACCAATATATATATATGTATGTATTTTTTTTCCAAGCTACCAACCAATATATTCATGAGGGATGAAACTCACTTTTAGAAAATCTATACCGCAATCCTAAAACATACTTACATACTAATATCTTTCACTAATTCGATATTTTATATTAAAGATAGCTTTCATTATGAAATTCACATTGTTCAATTACTTGAGTATTGTGAGGACCAATCTACAACACAAATGATCTCTAACAATTGGAAATTTTTTTTCTTTAATTAGAAGATTAAAATTCTTACAAAACATGAAAGTTTTAAAGAATAATGGGAGGGAGGACTTCTTTGGAAGAGGAAGCAAGAAGGATTGTGTAAGAGAGGTAAAAAGGGGGAAGGAAATAGTGTCATGATTTTCGGCTCTTAATTATATGTGATAACAGTTTTTTCCCTCACTCTTTCTCTCTCCCTCTCTCTCTCTTTTAAATACTTCAGAATTATGATTTTAACTATTGGATATATAATAAAGAAATAAATTCTTTTAGATAAAAGATATTTGAAATCATGTTTGAGTAAGATGGATTAAATGTTTGAGTTATTATTGAGCTCCAACCTAAAAACTAAGCACAATTTGTAACCTACAAATAATCTATTAAAGTCGAACCAAGGCCTAATCACTAACCTTAGTATAAAAGCTTTTGTTCCGCTTCCACACTCCTCTTTTGCCACTCTTGAACGTTTTTAGATAAGAACCCTGCGAAACGCTAATTTTCTCTTAGCTTCCTTTACTCACGTTTGACTAAACTAACTTGTTTGTTTATGTGATGCATGTATTCAATGTGTAGCTAGACTACTTTCTTGGTTGTTTGAGCCACCGATTATGCTCTTGAATTTTATCTTTTAGGGATGTAACTGCTTATCCCTTTCATTTACTTTACTTTACTTTTTTTTTTCTTTTATAAATGTGCATTCATCAGATCTATTATAGATTTATTATTCTCAACTGTATCATGAAGAGATCAACTCCTTTGTAACTATTATTAACATAACTAAGCTATGTCTAGCCTAATTTTTATTAAATACAAACATAATCTATCATTCACTTAGGATTTCGCTTGCTACTTTCCTTGAATGCAACATATCCCCCATTCCCTCACTCTTGAAACAACACCTTGTACTTAAGGTGTAATATTGGGTAGAGTTATCGAAACTCATGTAGATCTTCCCAAGTAGCATTTTCTAGAGATACTTTGTGCTACTGAACCAAAATTTGTGGTACTTCCTTTCCCTGTCGTATAATAATTCCAGAATCTAAAACACATAGAGGTGTGAATAAAGGATGATTCTCATACATGTTTGACGGTAAAGCCAAAGGAACCATGTTTGATTCGTAGGCTAACTTCAAATAAGAAACATGAAAAATGTCATGTATCTTCACATGTTCTAGTAATTTCACTCTACAAGTATAGTTACCAATTTTATGAACAACACGATAGGGCCCATTATATCTCTTAAACAATTTGTGATAAGCATGATTAGACGCTAAAGTCTTTCTATAAGGTTGAAGTTTCGCAAAGACATATTCCTCTATAGACAAATGGACTTCAATCCTCATCTTATTGGCATATTTCTTCATTCGAGCCTGAGCACACTGCAAATTCTCCTTAAGAACTCCCAAAATGGCATCTTTACTTAACAACTCCACATCAATGGCTTCGAATGAAGAAGCTCCTCTAACATACATAAGAATAATTGGCAATTTTCAACTATATGCTACTTCAAAAGGAGACATATATGCTCCTTCATGAATCGAAGTATTGTATGCAAATTCAACCTAAGAAAGAAACTTACGCCATATGGATGGTGCATCCATCATAAACCCCTTCAAGTACTGTTGAATGACTCTATTCAATACCTTTTTCTGACCATTCGATCGAGGATGGTAGGCACTACTTATAGATTAATGAGTGCCACTCAATCAAAAAAATTCTTTCCAAAATGAGCTTACAAAAATCAGATAATTATCTATAACAATAGACTTGGGAAATCCATGATGATTCACAACTATTTAAACAAATAGATTGGTCACCTTTGATGCTATAAAATTACTATCTAAAGCCTCTAAATGACAATACTTCGATAATTGATCAAAAACTACTAAAATGGTAATAAATTCATGTGACTTAGGCAAAGAACTCATGAAATTCATTGAGATATCTTCCTATACCTAATGTGGAATAGGTAAAGGAGACAATAATCCAGATAGTTTTTATATAGAGTATATTATTTGTTAGCACAAAGTACGATCACTCACAAATAACTCTACATCATGCTTCATCCCTAGCCAATAAAACTAAGAGGCCAATCGTTTATAAGTTTTAGATACCCCAAAATGTCCAACTGTAGGAATATTATGAAATTCCTCTAATAAAATTGGAATTAGTTTGGACTGAGGAACCATGAAAAGTTTGCCTTATGGAATAACATCTGCTTCTGCCACTTCAACTCCCATTTCGATTCCTTATCAAGTTCTTAATCCTTAATGAACTTCTAAAATGAAGAAATTTTGACATATTTCTTACAAATATCCTCCACAATATGAAAATGGGGCATTGGAAATGCCAAAAAAGAATAAAAATTGTCACATTGACGTGCAAGAGCATCAACTACCACATTATCTTGCCCTGACTTATAGACTATTGTATAGTCATATCCCAACAATTTGGTCAAATTTTATGCCGTTCTAGGGTTTGAATTACTTGAGAAAGTAATTTCTTAAGACTTCTATGATTGGTCTTTATAATAAAGTGACTCCCTAAAAGATATTGCCTCGACCTTCTCACGGTATCTACCAAAGCATGCAACTCCTTAACAAATGTTGATGCTTTGATTGGGTGTGATGGTAACTTCTTACTAAAATAAGAGATAGGATGATTACCCTGTAGTAACACGCTCCTATTCTACTACTTGTCGCATCTATTACACCACTAATTCCTTAGAAAGTAAGGTAAATGTAATATTAGAGTCTGTAAACCCTTGAAAATTTCATAATTCATAGCAAATAATCCTAGAAGTCTAATACCAAAATTGAAATCCCGAAAATCGACCCAAGTTAAAACCAAATTCTAAATTAGGTCAAACACGAAAATTCTTAGTCTTGAGAAAATAAGAACCCTCGAAACAAAATATAAAGTCCAACTATTGGTTGAATCAACATCCATACACCAATCAAATCATCTACTTGATTCCTAAAACACAAATCAAAATGATATATTCAAATAACGCTTGACAATGAAATGCTAAGATCTTAAAACTCTCAGTGAATTTTGGAATCAAAAATTTTAATTTTCACCAAAAATCAAACTGAGTCAACTTATAATCCCAGACTTGGTTAAACAATTACGAGAACTGAAAACTATTAAATAATCACGAATAAAATGAGATAACCATAGATATCGAACTAAAAATATAATACAGTCAAAACTCCAAAATTATATGATCTTGCGAATAACTTAACAAAACCTGAAGTCATACCGGAATCCTAAAAGTCAACAAAGCTTACAAACAAACCCTAGTGTTTAAGATCCGGTAATCCTGCGCTTTAAACCCTAAACAACAAAATGAAAATAATATTGATAATAGTTCATAATAATATAGGGAAGCTTAAAAATATTAGATTCGTAAATTTCTAGTGTCATTTGGATCCAAACGGATCAGTTTTTAAAAACGTACCCTGTACACTGGATGGCAAAAATATCCCATTAATACCAATAGACTCGTAAAAATAAGGTTTTCAAAAATATTAGTTTTAGAATTTTCGGTAGCTAAAAATTACGGATATCATATTTATACGCGTATTTTTATTACTACTGGTATTTTAATCATCTAGTTTACTATTCATAGTACTTTTCTACTATTTATTACTATTCCTCTATTTCTACTTTTCTTGCTACCTATTCTTACACCTACATACCTATTTTTTACAATTTTCTTTTCCCATAAAAATTCTACACCACATATTACTAAACTTCTCTTACATTATTCTTCTAAAATTTATTTTTAATCAAATTTCTCTCTCTTCCCCTTCAATTGCCGTCCACTTCTCTCTCTCTTCACTTTCCATTTATTTTCTTTTCAATTAATTTAATTACATATAATTTTCATTCCAAAATTCTATAAATACCCCAATTCTTCCTTCATTCTTTCACATAATTCATTTCACTACCAAAACTCTCCCAAAATCTCTCCATAAACCCTCTCTTCAAGAATTCTCTCTACCAAAACTCTCTTAAACCAATTCTTCATAAAAATCATTTCTTATACACAAACTTTCTACAATATATCACTACTCATATAATACCTCTTTCATCTACAATCTTCATACCATATAAACACTTTAGGTAAACTTCTTCCAACCATTTATTTACCCATGTCATGTAACTTAACATGACTATAGTGTTGTTTTGAAACTCATATGCGTAGTAAAACCAACAACATGTTCATGTTTTGGTATTGCACACGAACTTCCTATTTTATTATGTTGTTATTGTTATTATTATGTTAACTTCTTATTCATATCTAATTAAATATATTTATATATAATCTTTAGAGCATATAAGTTCACTTGTTATTTATTTAATTTCATACTTTGCAATTTATTTATTTCATGCTATTTCTTTAAGACTAGTCTTTCTAGTCTTAGACTTGTTCATATCAAGTCAAAACAATCTTTTCTTTATTTTCTTTATTCTCTTGGGACTAGTCTATTCTTAGTCCCGGGATGCCTTGATGAAGCTAAGGCTCCCAATGCTTGATCGGGATAACTTGATGAAGTTAAGGTTAGGGATGTAAACGGGTCGGGTTCGGGTCGGGTCATCCTGTCCCAAACCCGACCCGATTATAAATTGGGTATCCCAGAACCCGACCCGACCCGATTATTTAGGAACCCGCCCCGTCCCGAACCCGACCCGTTTAATATATTACATAATTAAATGCATCATTTTATTATTTCATTAAATTACTATTGTAGTGAGGCATGTTGAGGAGGGCAAAAATTTTAATGGAGTTGATAAAAATCCTAATTTTTATTTAAAAAAAAATTAGAAAACGTTAAAGACAGGTAAAAAATTATTAAACATGAAAATTGAATATATAAGATAAAGTCAATAACTCAAGACATGTCATTGCCTAAAATTATTAGAAGACTTACATATCTATATATATATATAATACATCCAACTCATAATAATAATAAATAATAATAATAATGACACTACACGACGATCTATATATTCTTGATTTATTTGTTATTATAATATATATATATATATATATAAAATATCTATTTTTCTGAGAAAATTAATTTTTATATTTTGTTGTGTTGCATGGAAAAGAAATGAATTTTGAAAAAGTGGGGAAGGTTGCACATGGAAACCGATTTTCTCTGGATAATTGGTCAGTGATTATTAATTGTAAATATAATTTATATCCTATCATGTGACTTAATACATGAATAACAAAATAATTATATGAAAAGCATCATCCAACTAATGAATAAGTAAATTCCTTAAACTAAAATTTTTAATTTTTTTAAATTAAATCGGTCGGGTTTTCCCAACGGTTATGAGTACAACCCAAAACCCGACCCTAAACCCTATAGGGTCTGACCCTATAGGGTTTTTAGCGGGGCGGGCGGGCGGGTACCCTATAACGACCCGCCCCGGTTGCATCCCTAGTTAAGGTTCCCAATACTTGATATTTTTATTATTTTGCTTATTATTATTTATTTCTAGTATTTTCTCATGTTCTTATTATTTTATATGCTCATAATACTTGCATCTACATAATAATGTTGTCACAACTAATTTTACAATCTTACTTTATTAAAGGAACTTAAAACTAAATTTTCTATTATGTGACTTGTCACAAAATAATAAAGTTATTATCGATAACAAGAAATAGAGTAATACACGTTTTCTCAAATTTTTCTCAAATAACAAAGATAACTTTACTAAGAAAACATAAGAAATAAATACTTTCCTTTTACATTATAGTAACCTAAGTTTTAGTAAAATAATTTGTTAATATTCAAAATTTTCTCAAAGAGCTTAAGATTAAACTTTTTTTCACTCCATAACAAAACTAAGAAACAAACTAGTTTTCAAAGTTAAGATAAATTCAACCCATAAAGTTATAAATCCACTTAGGAAAAATAATGATTTTCAAGTTTTTAAAGAAGAAACTTATCTTCAAAGAATATAAATAAGATAAGATTAAAAACAAATGATTTTATCAATAAAGGAGATTCTTTTCAAAGGAAATAAAAGAACAAGTTTTAGAAAACAAAAAGTTATATTTTAGATAATAAATATAAGAAGACAAGACTCACTTTCTAAAAACATTCTAAATACAAATTTATAAAAAGGTTTTCAACAACTTAATACACTTTTGATAAATTTGATCTTTTATCACTGGAAGTAAAAATTTATGAAAGACTAAAGTTAAAGGAAAATTTACTTGTTTTTGGAAAAAGAATGAAGAAAATAAAATAAGAATATACTCATTTATAATAACCTATGAAAATATAAAGTTTCTTCAAAATACTTTAAAAGAAATTGTTAAAGTTAAAGTTTTAACAACTCAAAATGGATTGTTTTATGAAATAAATTATTGAGACGCTACCATTAGAATTTTTGCATATAAAGTGAGCTTATCTATATACTTAAAGGATTTGTCAATTATATATATATATATATATATATATTCTTACTAAAGGATTTTTGAATGAAGTTAAGTTAGAAAATGGTTTTGCAAAAATCTAGAAATATTCGTTTTAAATCTGTACCCAATGTTTTTGAAACCAAATGACCTTATATGACAAAGATAACCTTAGAAATGGATAGATCTTTTCGAATAGGTAGAAAACGGTATATTATATGCGAAATTTCGAGTTAAAATGAGTAAGTTATGGCCATTTTAAATTGGAATTTCATTCTATACGAATTTGATGAACAAGTGAAATAGAATTAGAAAGTTTAAGTGGAATTTCTATGAAATACTCATCCCGGGTATTTCTTTTGTTTAGGTGACGAAAGATACAAGATTACCCTTCCTGAAGATTACTACGACTAAGAAGATCACGAAATGGATGAGTGAGTTATTCCTCTTAATTTCATTATCTTGCTTATGCTTGTAAAGTAGTGGCATTAGCATACTAAGAAATTATAAAAATGGATATATATGGGGAATTCGAGAATATGTATATATATATATATATATATATAAAATATATGGGTGTGTGTGTGATTCTATGTTTACGGGTGAAATGAGAATTAAGAATATTGTAACTTCAAACTGCTTGTTTAAGTGTTTTTGTTTACTTACTTGTATGACTGTTTATTATTTGCTAAATTGACTGATCGCCCCCTAATGAATCTTAATAAGGTTTGACTTAAGAAAAAATAAAACACTCACGCATAGCATCCATCGAGTCACATCTCTTTTGAAAGGCTGCTACTCCTACGCGTAGAGTTGGATTGGCTGTCATCGTGCTATGATACGGGCCATGTTCTTTCCTAGAGAATTCAAATCACCTGGGGAATGCGACTCTAGGTTCGGAGCCGAGCTAACCGAACACTTTGGGTGGGGACCTAGGGACTAGCAGTAGAAGATCGAGGATCTTCAACACCGATTCCCTAACCTTCGATGCGGATGGGTAAATCCGTTCTATATATGGTTTTCAGATAACTATATATTTGCGTAATCACGTGATTGTTGCATTGTATGCATAGCATATGTGTGAAAATTTAAATGAACTTGTTTGAAAACATGATGCGAATAAAAATGAATATCTCACTAAGCTAGTTATAGCTTATACCCCTATAGATCTTGTTGAAACAGGTATACTCATGGCTTAAATTGAAGATTACGACGTTAAGGAAGTCATGGAAGGATGTTAAGCTTCTATGAAGGAAATGGAATCATGAGATGAAGTTATTTTGTAAGGTTCTTTATATGTAATGTATTATATGTTAGTATTTTGGAAATTCTAAGATGTATATTTATTTAAAGACAATAGAGAGATATGCCCCTGAGAATTGTAATTTAATATGTTTATATTTTATGATAAGTATTCTATTTGCCTTATTACTTATTTATTATCAATATAAATTGCATTACTCCGATGCGTTCCCTTGGTTGTGATGTATGCCTTGTACATGATATGGAAGCCTTTGCGTGACTGAAGTAGTCATTCTTAGACTTTATTATTGTGTACGGCGGACTGCCATGTTTAGGATACCCCTCGGGGCGTGACAAAGTCTTCACTAAAGCCTCCTTCAACTTATCAAAAGCATGAGCAACTTGATCCAACCATTCAAACGAGTCCCTCCTTAACTAACATATCAGTTAAGGGATTTGCAATAGTTGCATACCCTTTAATGAAGTGACGGTAATAACTAGAAAGACCTAAGAAAGCCCTCAATTATTTGACATTCATAGGACATGCCAACTTTAAACCATTTCAATCTTCTATGGTTCAGGCCTAACAACCTTATCTCCTATAATATGACACAAGCATTTAATTGAGATCTTACTAAATGCACATTTATCCCTCTTTAAGCATAAGGTATTGTCAGCCAAAACTTGCAATACTTGCTCTAAATGTGCTACATGAAAATCCAAAATTAGACTATAGACTAATATGTCATACAAAATACAATGACAAATTGGCGTACGAAAGGCTTAAATATTCTATTCATCATAAATTGAAATGTGGCTAGACCATTGCTTAAGTCGAAGGGCATCACAAAAATTTAAAGTATCCATCATGAGTTCAAATGTCATCTTCTCTACCTCCTAAGGGTGCATCCTTATTTGATGATACCTAGTGCATAGATCAAGCTTGGAAAAAAAATATTTGCTCTCTTCAATTTGTCCAATAACTTGTCTATGTTAGTATAGGGAACTCATTCTTGATTATAGATTGATTAAACGCACGATAGTCAATGCAAAAGAGCTAAGATCTATCTTTTTCCTTTACTAAATTGGAGATGAAAATGGGCTATTGCTATATTGTATAATACCTCATTCCAACATTTCCTTAACTTGCCTCTTAATTTCATCTTTTTGAAAATGAAGGTATTGATATGGTTTCACATTTATGGTAAAAACTCCATTAACTAGATGAATTCTATGTTGAATCTCATGTATGGGAGGCAAGGATGAAGTTAGCTGAAAAATATGAGAAAATTTGTCCAATATATCATCTATTTGAGTATCGTTGGCAAGGTTTTCTAATGTTATAGTCTTCGACTATGCCAACAATTAAAAAAATGATGCAATAACAACTGTTTGAAATAGCCACTTTAATGGATGATGTGAAATAGGTTAAACCATCTGTGTTCACCAAACAAAGTAATCTATTTACCCTAATGCATAAATCGTAAAGAAAATTGATTGTAATAAATTATAAGAGGTCCCATGTCTTTCATCCATTTTACTCCCAACACCATGTTAGCTCCTTTAATTGATAAGACATAAAAGGTAGCTAAAAATTTAAATCCTTGAATATTCAGTTTAATATCACTACATTGACCTTCACATCGTAACTTATGATCATTTCCAATCATAACACTAAATTTTGGTACAAATTGACAAGTAATCCTAAATGCTTGGCAATGCGATATTGCACAAAATTATTAGTACTACCAGCGTCAACCAAAACAGACACATTCTGTTTGTTAAGGATACCACAAAAACAAAGTGTCCTAAGGATCATACCACCATGCAAAGCATGGTAGCTAATTGAACCAGCATCAGTCAACTCCTCTACATCAGGTATGTCTCCCACATCATCATTATCAAAAATACACTCACCCAATAACGACACAAGAAATCTACCCTTGGATTTATGATTGCGATCTAACTTCTCATTGCAACTAAAGCATAGACCTTGATCTCTCCACACTTGCATTTCTTTTCGTGTCAAAACGTTTAAAAGGTAAAGTTTTTGATGTGGTTTTGGATTGTGTTTGTGTCTAGGTTGAAGTGCTTAGGTTTGAAAGTGTATGGGTTGATCTATTTAGTAAAGTGTTTTGAGGATAATGTGTTTGAAGTGGTTGATGTAAATGGGTGCTTAACAAAATGTAATGAATTTTAATTATATAAAGAAGAACTAGGTTTTATGAAAGATTTAGAAGTATGAAATTTATCATTAAGCTTTTCCTTATGCATTCTAGCTGACAAGATTGTATCAATTAAACATCTGGGTCTAGCAATTTGTACCTCATGTTTAACTGATGGTTTCAATCCTAAGATGAAACAACTCATAAGAAATTATTCTAAAAGCTCCACAATGTGGTCAGAGAGAGCTTCAAACTATGCTTGATACTCTATTACAATTGATGCTTGCATCAACTTAGACAAGTTGCCTTGAATATCCCCATAGGCTGAAGGGCCAAAATGAGTTGATAAAGCATCAACAAACTTTGTCTAAGAACTAAGTTGTTAGTTCAAGTACATCCACTTGTACCATTGCAAAGCACCCCCTTTAAGAGCAAAACTTGAAATTATGATCCTTTGTTCTTCTTGAATCTAATGGAATGTAAAGAATCGATTTACTTTGAATAACTACCCTAAAACATCTTCACTTGAAAATTTTGGTATTTCCAAGTTAATGCCTTTAAGTAATGCATTTGTATTAGAAGCACTCAAAGAGGATGATGAATCCACATTGTTATCAATCTGAACATTCTGTAAAGAAATGAGGTTCTGATTCGACTCAATTTTATCCATGTGAATGGATAACTGAGTTAAAGATTCTTAGATTGCCAACAAAGAAGACTACAAGGCGTCTATATCAATAGTTTGAGTCTAATTTCTGTTGGTCATTGAGTCGTGATGAGAGCACCAAAATGTTAAAGTTGAATCAAGGCCCGCTTACTAACCCTAGTATAAAAGCTCCTGTTTCGCTCCTACACTCCTCTTTCACCACTTTCGAACGTTCTCAAATAAGAACCCTACAAAACCCTAATATTCTCTTAGCTTTCTCTACTCATGTTTATGTGATGCAGGTATTCAATGTGCAGCTATACTACTTTCTTAGTTGTTCGAGCCACTAGGTATTGTCCTGAGTTTTATCTGTTATGGATGTAATTGTTTGTCCCTTTCATTTACTTTTCTTTTCTTTTATATATGTACATTCATCAAATCTATTGTGGATCTATTATTCTCAACTACAGTATGAACAAATCAACTACTTTGTAACTATTAATAGTATATCTAAGCTAGATCTAGCCTAATTTCTATTAAGTACAAACATAATATGTCATCCATTTAGGATTTTGCTTGCTCCTTTTCTCAAATGTAACATAATATGGGGGTGAAGTAGATAAAATCATAACCTAGAAATTAAAAAGAGGTACAGCTTATAATTAATAGGAAAAGAAGTATTTGTGCAATTATTTTCATAATTAATTGATAAATGCAAAAGTTTTATGTTTTATCTATATTATTAAAGCCAAAAGGATCACTTTTAGTGTCTCATTTTTTTACCAATGTATATCCATTAAATACTCTTAAATATACACATGATATTCTAATAAATTTGTACACATATTAATGCTATAACGATATTATGGTAAAATCCAATTTTAACTACCTATTAATCCACTTCCTCTCATTCCTTCTTTTCTGGCTGATTGGTTTACATTTTTTCAAATTCAAACTGAATCTCTCATATCCCTCCCTCTTATACTCTCTATCAACGGATGCCAGATGATTGCCTAATTAATCAAGTTATCTCTCTTTCCAATTAATAACTAACCTCCCACGTTTTTAACTATTCTTAGGAATTCACTAAAATCGATAGAATTTTAAATTATAGAAATGGCTCCTTATCCTTTTTAGCCTACTCTTTCTAATGTGAAATAACTAATTTATTTTCTCTATTATTTTTTCTCTTTGCCGCTCTCTCTCTTCTCTAAAACTCTTAACTTCCCTCTGCTTAACTTTCATTGTGTTTGTGACCCTTTCTTATAGATGACAAAGGCTGCCACTTCAATGGTTGAAGATCACCATTCGTATCATGTGAATAGGTTATTTAAATTAATGTTCTTGGGTATGTGTGGTTGTGATTGTGTGTCTTTTTGTGTTTTATTACCATTTCTTCACCACCTCATCAAACTTTTTTTCCCTTTGTTTTTCTTCGACTTCTACAATAATTATAATACCATTTTCAATTTGTTTCTTTAAATTTGCTTTTGCTGCTGGAGCTCAAATTGCACCAACCTTTGCTAATGGAATTTGTATTACATGTTTTAGGGTAAATGTATAGCGCCATTCAAGGTCATTTTTAAGAAAGGATGGAGAAGTACATAATTCATGGGCAGTTGAGGAAAAAATTGGAGATTGTACCAATCTTAGGCACCTAATATACTTTGCATCTGTGGTTTGTTCCATAATAATAGATGTGCTTTCTTTATGTTGTCTTCCTCTTTAATATCATAGTAATTGCTTTCAAAAAATTCAACTTTGATATCATTCATAAAAAGGGTGAATTACATTAAAAGGTATACATGTTTGAGGGTAAATTCATTTGAGGTATCAACGTTTCGTAAAGTTAACATTTCAAGTGGTAAAAAAAGAAATTATTGTTTTGCAAAGTGAGTCAAATAAAGTATTAATAATTGATCATTAACGAAAATTAAGGAAACTTGATTGAAAACTAATTCAAACATTGACACCTTAAATAAACTTTGGAAAAAGTTGATATACCTCATTTAATTCATTTTGTGAAACATTGATTCCTTTTTTTAATTACTAGAAATATTGATACCTGAAAGGATTTGCCCCCCAAAAGATTTGCCCTTTGTAAAAGGCATGCTATGTGTCCAATTTAGGCTAAATTGATTCTACGGATTTCGTTGAGTGGTTAAAAATTCAAAGTTTTAGTTTTATGGTTAAGGAAAAATAATTCTGTACTGTGTAGAGTTGGGTGTATGGGCCGTGGCTTGTAGGCTAGTCCTTTAACCCGCTTAAAAAAGTAGGTTGCAACCAAAATTTTTTAGCCTGTTTAAACCGTGGGCTAAAGCTAGCCGGGCTAGGTTGGCCTGTAGGCAAAAAAAAAACAAGAGGAAAAATTTAAAAGCAAGAATAATATAACAATAACTTAGTGATCATTTATGCATGTTATGGAAGAAGATAGATTAATACATGCACCACAAGTATTACAACATTTTCTAAATTACACATTTATTGATTTAAACGTAATATGATATTCAATAAATCATTTTAAAAACTTGTTTTTATATAAATAATCAAAGTAGTAATAAAATTAGTCGTTAAATATATAAAACCTTAAAACATAAATTTTTTAATTTTCACATGAACTAATATTAAAAAATAAAAACGAAAATTGAAAAAATAATTTTGGCTTACACGCTGCATTGTGTTAAAAAAGAGATACTATCGTTATACTTTAAGTAAGTAAATACTAAATTCTGTCTTTTTTTTAATCTCATTATGTGATTTTTTTTTTTACTTAGTGGTATCTCTTTTCTTTTTAAAAATGTTATTACCAAAAGATTAATTATATGCAATGCCAAGCTTTTTTTTTTTTTTTCATAATAGTAAATGTTTATGGTCTACACTTATTTTCTTTTTCAAATTCCTTCTATTTGCAGTCAATTATTATCGTGTATATGGTTATTATTTTCACATTTTTCTTTTAAATGCACAGGATTCTTTTTTATCATGCATTAAAAAAAGTTCTGACAATTAATTTTTCATTTTCTTTTTTTTTAAGATTATTTATAAAATTTTAAATGCTAACATCATCAACGTTTACTCCTTTTGAGGTGATTTTGATGAAGTGAGTCCACCAATAAAGGAAATTGAAGTTTAACTTGCACACACTTCACAAGTGTTAAATTATATTTTTCACAAGTACTAAATTGTAAATTGCACCAACAAGAAGAACTCCATTTCAGTGCTAATACAGCTCGGCATTCCTAAACTTATAAATTTTAAAAAAATAAATAAAATAAATTCTATGTTCAAATAAGATTTTGTGTAACTAATAATTAGAATACCACACATATTTGCTATGCATGTGATTAAAAGAAAAAGGATGGTAATTTAAATAATAAAAGATCTCTATTTTAGGCTATAATATTTTTATAAAATTGTGTAAATGTTTTTTTTTTGTGTACCCCTTAACTTTTTTTAAAAATTTTTCATATCCAATAGAAAAAAAATAATTTAAAATGATGATTATTTAAATAATAAAACTAAAAATCTCTACTTTTATTTTATTAAAAAATTAAATTTTATTAATTTTTTAACACATGCATAGGGAGTGCAAATGGTGGGCTAGTTTTACATTATGCTATATTTATTTGTATACTCTAATTATTTTCGGTACTCATCTGAAAAAATATACAAAAGTACTAAATTAAAAAAAAAAAAATAGAAATGGACGAATGTAGCAATGTAATGGAAGTCCGCGTTACCTTTCGCCCCCAAAAAAAAGTCCACGTCACATCATTTATTGAACCAAGCCCGATATCCATTGAAATAAAGTGAGTCCAAAACAGAGCAGCACCTGCAATTTAAGTATTTAACAACGCCAATGACATCATGGACTATGGCCTCATGCTTTAACCCACGTGATATGTGAATTGAAGAGTCCATAACATTTTAGTCCTACACACTCTCCACGTTAGTCCAAATCCAAGCATCTTAAAGTTATAAGCCTATTTTCGGAAGGGTGTTGAAGCTACTGTCGGCATGAGTGTCAAAAGATTTAACATTTTAGGTACTTGAATTATAAGATCTCGAACGGAAGAAAAATTTTCACTACAAGAAAATTGAGATTTAGAGATAATTTCTATCTTTAGACGTAAGTTTTTGTCATAAAAATCATCGTTGTTTATTTCATCTATAAAA
The DNA here is from genome assembly GCA_024138025.1 of Combretum micranthum. NCBI lineage: Eukaryota > Viridiplantae > Streptophyta > Magnoliopsida > Myrtales > Combretaceae > Combretum > Combretum micranthum. The sequence continues at coordinate 2,480,504 of JAMXBD010000020.1, forward strand.
ATATAACTCCTCTCATCAATTTTCTCTCGCAAAAATTCTATTTCTAAAGACCATCATTCTTATGGTGTTAAGGTGGAAAAAGAACCATGTTTCTATAAAAAATTTCTTTAAACCGAGACTTTGTGTCTTTTATTTTTTTTTCTAGTGCGCTGCTCTTATGTGGATTTTTTCTCCAACTAGAGTACCAAATCTTTATTCTTATTGTATAACTTTTTTCTATACAAGGTTTTGTATATCCTATTTTAGTGTGAGAAAACTGACCTTATTTATTGGAGTTATTATCTCATCTCTTAATTTCATTTTTGGGGTTGATTTGTATTTGCTTTTTTCTATTAATGAATGAAAGTTTCTTATTCTTTGTAAAAAAAAAAAAAAAAAAGAAAAAGAAAAATCCAAGATTTAAAAAAAGAAAGTTAGTTTTGTTTTCAAGAAACATTTATATAGCCGTGGATATGGATGTAATCGAAGCGAGCTTTGGATGGGTCATATAAAATATAAATCCGCTTGGCTTCCCTATAGAGTGTTTCAAACTAGACTTGAAACTTATAGGATTTTTATTGTTAAACCCAAACATGCCCTTATAGAGTTTCGAGTTGACCAGACTTTGCAACCCTTTTGGGGTCTCTCTCTTTTTGCAGTTTTTAATTTTTTAAGGTTGTTTTTGTTTGCTTTTGTTTTTGAAAAGATTTATGCCAAGCACGTAGAACTTAGGTTTTGAGTTTAAATAGAAAGACTTTTTGCATTACCTTCTCATTGTGGGAGGTTTTATCTTCTTTAGTTTTTTTGCTACAAATATGTTAATTTATTTTAGTTGGAAATCATACTATGTTTTGAGTTTAAGGGAGAAAAAATTTTGCATCACCTTCTGTTTGTGGGAGGTCTTCAGTGCAAAATCATTTGTAGATTTGTGGATAACGTTTGATTTCTTGGTTTTTAAATTTGGAATTTTGGTTTAGAAGTTAACTCTTAATACAACCAATATGATTGATATTTGTTTATGCATTTTGTTTAGCTTAGCAAATTTGATTACTCGCTCATAAACAAATTGAGTATCGACCTACAGAAGTTGAGATGTAGAGTTAATTACCATGCTTTAATGGTTTACTCAACATGTTAATGCAACAGGAAAAAATCAAAGGTTTCATAAAAAAATATAAGTTTCACAAGGTACCCTATACTCTGTAGGTTTTACAAGGTACAACATACAGGGTGGATGCCGGATCTTATCGAGTAGGTTCTAGATAAAAGAATCAATACTATGTACCTTAAAGGGTAGGATACATGTAAGGCTTCATGCCAACATACCCTACCTACATGGAGATTTTAACAATATCAATGGAAAATTATATATTAAATGATAACAAATAAAATTTCTTACATGACATGTCAAAATACATTTTTTTTTTCAAATATGTAATATGAGCATTATTATTTGGAAAATCTTCTCTAAGGAGGTTCATGCCTTCCTTCATTATTGGTAAATAGGAAGTGATTTGGATAACATAATTATTCATCTAATCCTATTTAATCAATGTTGAGGATAGAAGTTTGTTGTGCTATGGTCCCCATCACATGGCTACCTGGCGATTCAACAATCTTTACATGCCATCACACAGTTATGCTTATACATGTTTTTTTTTTTAATTGGTGACAATTACTACTCCAGTTAATTTAGGGATTATTTTTTATTTCAACTTATTTAACTTTGTGGCCACTTTTATTACTTACAATCAGTATTTATAAACAACACTTGGTTTTGTTTATGTATTTATTCAAGCTTTATCTAAACTCAATTAATATTTAAACTCACTACGAAGTATAATTAATCTTGTGAACTAATCAAATTTAATTTCATAATATCCAAGTCCCACCATCACACTACTCAAGTAATATTTTAATCTTAAATAAGACTTTGAGCATAACTTTATTCACACGTTTCTCTATTAGATTATGTAAATACTAGAGGGATAGGCGATACCGTTCGATCCATATTTCCCCCTAAACAGATTCGCACCGTATATTGTAGTTTAGATTTTTTTTTAATTCAAACCTAATCATATAGTTCGGTTTGTAATTTTTTATAATCGAAAAAAAGGTTCGGTTTACTTTTATTCTTAAAATAAAAGTACATTCTATCAAAAACTTCAATTAGATTTTTTTTTATCACTAATGCAAATATAAACAATAATATTTAAAATTAATTTTATGCAAAAAAACATGTAACATGTATGACAGATGACATATTCCATTTGTTATAAAACTGTAATCATATATTAGTCTTATTCTCTCACGTATCTTTACCTATAATAATATATTAAACTCTATCCCAATATGATACATAAATTTTAATTCGTTGTATACTTTTGACTAACAGATTATATCTTATATAAACTGGTAAGTTACTAAGAAAAAGAAATAGATTAATTAGTAAGACAAAGGAAAATAAAATATTCACAAGTTGAGACATAAGAAACTAAAATCTAAAATCTATTTTATTTGTAAACACATCACAACGTCGAAAACATAATATGTGCAATCTAATTTTATTTTCATAAATGGTATATCTAAGTATAAAATTTAAAAAATAGTTATTTTTTTATAAAACAATAAAAAATAATATGTTTGATTTTTTTAAATATGTAAAATGGTTCGGTTTGGTTTGATTTAGGATTTCGAATTGAATTGCGAATTGAACCTTTTTAATAGAACCGAAATTTTAGTATAGTTTAGACTAGTCTAGTTCAGTTGATGACTCTGTTGGTCTTTTTGAATAGCTTAGCAAATACTCCTAATGCTTTGTTCTACACCAAGATAATTATTACTTAATATACAACTCTTCATTGTTTAACTACAATAACTTATATCTTAATACAAACCTGTAGTTTTGTTCACCTTTCCTCATAAAAGGTTAGTGTTGCTATTATATTATGATTTTTTTTCCATATTTCAATTGTTTCAATAAAAGTTCCTTTTTTAATAAGTGAAGATAAAATATGTTTTTTCTTTGAACTTGTACACATGTCTTACTTGATTAATTATTGTAGAGAAATTTAATTTTTCTTAAATTTTTTTTATGTTACATTTTAATATCAAAAATTTTTATAATAGTGAATTCTATAACTATTTTATAAGTTAAAATGGGTCTTGTTAGTGTGATCAAGTATAAATTAGATGTTTTCATTTGAATCTTAATCAGTTTCTCAAGACAACAAGTAATATTCTTTTTTTTTTTTTTTACAGAAAATTTTGAGATTGAATTGTAAAGAAAATGAAAAATTAGAAACTTTTGTAATATTTAACTATTTTTTTATGCAGAAGATGAAAATTAGAAAATTACTAAAGAAGAGAGATCCCTTAGAAAGTTTATTATTTTGATGGATTTTTCTTTTTGTTTTTTTTTTAATCTTAAGAATGATGACAAGAAGAAAATAATAAATCTCCTTTTGTGATGCTCAATCCAAAATTATATTTTGAGTGAGGTCTACACCTTTTCTATCTTTTGGAGATTTTTTTGGAGCTAAAAAGAGGAGACAGGAAAAATATACCAGCAAGAAAAAATTTGGAATAAAATTAAAAGAACCGTAATTATTTAATTTATAAAGGTTTATATACGTGTGTATTTTTCTTTTAGATCCATGGAAACCAATAGTGATATGATTCCAAATGAAAATCCAACATGTAGAAAACTTAACTTCGTATAAGAAATTGAAAAATCATGAAAAGAGAACGCTGATGATGTGAATTCTAATCTCATCATTAATATTGATGAGAAAAAGATAGATGCACATACTAGTGCTGTAGAAAAAGATATACCAAGAGTTGCACTGAGTTTTAAAGTCGAGGAAGAAGCATATGACTTTTATAATTGATATGCAAAAATAGTTACTTCTAGTATTCGACAAACAACACACACAAGATTCTAAAGGCGAGTAATCGTATTTCTTGTTACTTGTGTGAAGGTTTAAGAGAACATAACAAAAGAATGTCAACGTCCAGCATCATCGATTAGTGATGAGGTATGTGGTGTAAATAAAAATACAAATGTCAAATGGGGGCAAGTTCCAAGTTATACCAATTATCTCTAATCACAAGTATCCTCTTGCATCTCCTCAAAAAAGAATGTTTATGATGTCACACGGGAATTTAAATTCCTTTCAACAAGTTGAAAGCCAACTTAGTTGAAAGTTTTGGGATTGCACCAAAAGCAAGCTTTGGAATAATCCAAAAAGGGCAGGAGGGCATGAGAATATTAGATTCATTCCTAAAGATTATAATAATTATCTATTGGCCAAAAGAACCTAAAATATAAGAATCATTGACACAGGTAGTGTATTGGAATATATGAAAAATAAACAATATGAAGACTTGAACTTTTCTTATGCTATACAAGTTGATGTTGATGATCTTATTACTAATATTTTTTGGGTTAACAGTCGAATGAAAGTAATCTTCATTACTTTGGTAATGATATTTGTTTTGATATGACATGAAAAAAAAAATATAAAGATAGTAGACCATTTGTATTTTTTGTTGGTGTAAAACCACCATAAGCAAAGTATCATATTTGGGGTTGTGTTATTATATATGAGTTACGTTTAAGTAGTTATTCAATGCCTTTGCTAAAGTAATGTCTAGAAAAAAACCAAAAACAATCATCATTGATGAAACCCTTGAAATGGAAAAAGCATTAGTGAAAATATGATGAGAAACTGGATAACATTTATGCGTATGACATATGTATTAAAATGCAGCAAATCATTTGAGTCATGTGTTTAGAAAATTTAGTACATTTGCTAAAGACTTTAGTACGTTCTAAATATGAGTATATGTCGAAAAGGATTTCACTAAAGCATGGCATGAGGTGTTTGAAAAATATGATCTTTGTGGAAATACATTGTGGTAGAATCAATTTAAGATACGAGAATAATGAGCATTGGTTTATGGTTAAATACATTTTGTGCTGATATGAGCTTTATTCAAAGAAGTGAAAGTATGATAATTAGATCAAGAAGTATATCGGTTATAATTTTATTCTTGTATGCTTTTGAAAGATGGTGGATGATAACGTTATGAAGACTTCAAAGCACTTCATGGTCAGTCAAAGTAGACCTTACATGCTAAATAGAGTAGAAATATTTAAAATGCTGTAGAAAGTCTACACTCCAACAATATTTAAGATATTTCATGATGAGTTGTGGCATATAAAATTCTCGAAAACTCAAATTTGTTATAACTACAACCAATTTAAAAATTGTACAAGTCAAAATTAATAATATGGTGATAAGATTTCCTTCAGGTGTAACTTTATACTTAAATCGAACCAATTTACTCAAGAATGTATATGTCACTATCCCATGTTTGCCATAATCCATCATGAAATATCTTAAATACTGCTTGAATGTGGGCTTCTATAGCATGCTTCAATATTTCTACTCTATTTAACATGTAAGGTCTACTTTGACTAACTTTGAAGTTTGCTTTGAGTTCTTCATAACATCTATCATCCATTAATCTTTCAAAATGCTAAAGGAATCATAAAAGGTCAAAATTGTAGCCGTCATACTTCTTGATTTCATTTATACTTTCACTTCTTTGAGTAGAGCTCATATCAACACAAAATACATTTGATCATAAACCAATAACCATTTATCTCTATCTCAATTTGTTTCTACAACCATGTATTTCCACAAAGATCATACAGGCATCTCATGACTTATTTTAATGAAATCCTTTTTGATATTGTACTCATATATAAACGTACCACAGTCTCCCCAGTAAATGTACAAAATTTTTCAAACACATGAATTTAGTGCTTTGCTACATTTTGATACATATGTCATCCACATAAATAATGTTTGGTTTATGGCCATACTTCCACTAATGTTGTTACCATAGCAAAGCTTCATCAGTAATTATGGTTTTTAGTTGTTTGCTAGACATTACTTTATTAGAAGAATTGATTAACCACTTAAATGTATCAATTGGCCATCACATTATGCAAGGGATCTAATATTCTTATCTTTTTGCATGTCCTGTCAAGACAAGCGACGTTATAAAATAATGAAAATTAGTTTTTTTTCAACCATCAACCTAAAAAATATTAGTAATAAGATCATCAACATCAATTTGTATGGCATAAGAAAAGTTCAAGTCTTTAGATTATTTATTTTCCATATATTCTAATGCCCCATTCATGTTACTGATTGTTACTTTTACATTCTTATGGTTTAGATAATTATTATAACTTTCAGGAATGAATCCAAGATTTTTGCATCCCTCCTACCATTCTTGACATTATTTCAAAGCTTGCTTTTGGTGCAATTCCAAAACTTTTAACTAAGTTGGCTTCAACTTGTTGAAAAGAATTTAAATTACTATATGATATCAGAAATATTCTTTTGAGGAGAAGCAATAAATGTGTGTGATTGAGATAAATTGTGTAACTGGAACTTGCCATCATTTTGCTTTTGTATTTTCATTTGTGCTAAACAACCACACCTTGAAATTGGTAGATGATGTTAGATGTTAGTCCTTCTTTGTCATGTCCTCTTTAACCTTGACACGAGCAATAAAAAATACGATCTATCCACTCATCTTTAGAATCTTTGTGTGCCTTGCTTCGTCAAATATTAACCCAACTTCTTTAGCATATTGATTATAAAAGTCATATGCTTCTTCCTCTGTCTCAAAGACCAAAGACCATCTGAACTCGTAACGTATCTTTTTTCTTAGCACTAGCATCTCATCAATATTAGTGATGAAACCAAAACTCAAATCATCGACATTCTCTTGTGATGATTTTTCAATGTCTTCTTTGAATTTAAGTGCTCTACATGTTGGATTTTTATTTGGAATTATATTACTATGGATTTCCATGGATCTAAATAAAAAAAAATACATATATATAGCATTTATAAATTAAATTAAATTATGTTCTTGTTGTTTCTACTTCAATTTTTTTTTTTTAAATTTGCTAGTATATTTTACCTTTTCCCTCTTTTTAGCTCCAAAAAACTCTCCAAGAGATTAAAAAGGTGTTGACCTAACTCAAAATAAACTTTTCAATTGAGCATCACATAGCAACATCAATTACTTCATTCTTGTAATCATTCTCAAGGTAAAAATAAATAAATAATTAAAAAAGAAAAATCCATCGAAATAATAAACTTTCTAAGGAATCAGGCAATTTTTTTTCATCTTCTACATATAAAAAAATTGAGAAATATTACAAAATATCCTAATTTTTCAATTTCTTCACAGTCTCGAGTCAAATACAAATATCTAATTTAAACTTGAATGCATTAACGATACTTGCTCTAACTTGTAAAATATTCATAGAATTCATAGTTATAAAATGTTTTGATATCAAATTGTAACATAAAAAAATTAAAAAATTTAGATTTCTCTATAACAATTAATCAAATAAGGCATGTACAAATTAAAAAAGAAAAAAATCTTATCTTCACTTATAAACAAGAACTTTATAAAAATAACTGAAATATGAAACAAAGAAGAGTCATATTTTAATGAAAAAAAAATAAAGGTGTTTTTTTCTCAATGTGGATTGTAATTAATGGAGGCAGCTGATAACGTTAAATAAATTGGAAAAAATAAAATAAACCACATGTGGAAAGATTTCATGTAATATGAAACACTATCTTATATTTATGTATTCAATATAAATAATATGTGAAAGATTTATAAAAAATGATTTGTTAATATCATAGGTTCTTATAATATGCAAAATTTATGTATACATGAAAGTTGAAATCTATAACAAAAATTTGTGGAATTTATTTTGTGTTATTAAAAAAAATTATAAAACTTGTAGCAAATTCCAAAATTGAAAACTCTAGAGATACTTCAATATTAATTGGTCTTTAAAGAAAAACATCTCTACATATTGTGGGAGTTCTGTGAGTTCAACAACATATAAAACTGTAGTTTTTCTAAGAAAAAAAAAAAGTCATTCCAAAATAAAATAATATAAATCCTGTTGAAATGAAAATTCTTGGAAGGTAATCTATAAATAATAATCTTGAATAAAAGTGGTCGTAAAATAAAAAAAAATAGGGTTTATGATTTATTTTTTATATTATTTAATGGGGTAGATACATGATATTCTAAAACACGTATCATCTACATTAAAGTACATCTTTTAGGTTTGGTACAGGGTATAAAGACCTTGTACTCGTATCCTACCTCTTAAGAGTAGGTTATGAAAAATCTATATGTGTACCCTATCACGTAATCCTTAATACCCATCTAAACCCTACTCAATCGAGCCAATTATGAGTACGTATCCTATATGATTGGGTTACCTACTTAGCCTTAGTAAGTACAAATATTAATTGAGTTGGATATTTATACTATTTTAATTTAAATTAACTGTTTTAGGAAATTAGATGTCATTGAGTTTGATGGTGATAATTTTGAATTCATTTAGTATTATCTCAATATAAATTTAGGTAAACAAAGTTAAATAAATAAATAATACCATAAAGTCAAATAACTTTAATTGTAAAATAATCCCTAAAATCTGCGAAGTAATAATTATCACCTATAAAATTTGATAGTTTGGTTTGATATCAGCATTTATTTTTTCTTCCTTTTCTTTTATGGTTTAACTTTATAAAAGGAGCAATCCACAAAATAAAGTGATAAGTCTTATGCAAATTAAAATTATTTTAACTCTTCTCTATTTTGATGCTTAATAAAACCAGCAAATTAACTAATTTATAATGTCAAGTCATAACAAATAAAAAAAATTTAATGAAATATCTCTTAACAATTTGGTGTGCTTAACCAATTATTCATCCTTTCTTTGTTTCTTTTTTTTTTAAAATAAATGTAGTAAACGAAGACAAACACTTCTCCTTGCCTTAGTAGTTGATGAACCTTAATTAACAATTTGCATTTGGATATCCTGTCTTGTCATGAAAAACAATTATTTGGAATTGCAATTTCAACTTGGTTGTGCTCATCCACCCAAAGCTGACTTATAGATAGTGGTTGCACAAACTTGGCTAACGATTGAAAACTTTTCAAAAAGCTTAACAAAACCTTCATTCCTAATGTTATAATTGGAAATGAAACTACTGTTAGGCAAAGGAATGGTGGCAATTAAAGGTCACATTGGTGAGAAATTAATTTTAGATGTTATATATGTTTTTACGATTAATCAAAATCTTTTAAATATTTCTTGGTTAATCTTACAAAAAAGACATTGAAAGTATCTTTACTTTCTAATTTGGGTAAACTAGTGTTTGAAATTTTAAACTTTATATTTTTGGTGTCTCTACTTTTACTTTTTTGCTCATATTAGTATCTCTAGAAACACAAAAAATACAAAGTTTGAAAGTTCAGATACTAATTTTCGCTAAAACTGCAAAGTATAGACACTTTCAACGCTATTTTCCCATGGAAAAAAGGCTACAATATGCTGTTTGAAAACAAAAATGCAAGTTTGAAGATGGAAATAATGAAGAATTGTTAAGTTCAAGGAAAAGATAAAGTATGGCTCAAAGTACAAATAAAAGGTACAAGATTAATCTAATGAAGGAGGAGCTTTCTGCAAATATTTTCTACTAATATGGAAGATTAAGCAAGCTGCCACAAATGAAGGTTTAAAGGACTAACAAAGGAGTGCAAATTGCACAACCAAACGTAGAAGAAGCCTAAAAAATATCATTTCAAAATAACAATAAGGTTTGATTCAGAAGAAGGTGATGTAAATAAAAACTTGTTAAAAGAACTACACATGATACAATGACGAAGGAGCATAACCAAGCTAAAATCACAATTCCAAATGATTATGTCTTTCATGACAAGACTAGAGATCAAATTGTTGATATGTTAATCGAGTATTTAGCAACTACTAAGGCAAGGAGGAGTGCTAGAAATATGCCTTAGTTTGCTAAATATATTAAAAAAGTCTCAAATATTGTTAGACATACCAAATCTTTACGAGATATTTTCTTTAGATATTTTTCAATTATTATGGCTTGATATAAAGAATTAGATAAATATGGTTTGACTAGTGTTGTCAGACTTGAGTTGACCCATCTAGTTCAATCTGGTTGAACTTAATCCCATGTTGAGAACAAACTAGTTCAACCACGGGTTATTCCTCAATTCAATCTAATTTTACCCATGGACTCTTTATCTTCTAGTGTGTCTAGGTCACGCTCTGGATAAGTATAATAACATTAGGTTTGATATTATAAATATGACTTGGTATTTTTATTTACTTTATTTTTGTTATGTGTTAGCTTTATAAAAGGAGCAACCCATTGAATAAAAGTGATTAGTCTTATGCGAATCAAAATTATTCTTTTTCTCCTCTTTTTGGTGTTTAATAATATCAACAAGTTGGTGTGAAATTAATTTTTAATGTGTCATATATTCCTAAATTTATATAAAAAAAAAAACCCTTTAAGAGTTATTCAGTTGGAGCAGAAAGGCTAGCTTTGACTCTACATGTTCTTTATCACCTCTCTTGTGAAGTTTGATTTAAGCCATGGTTGAATTGTTGGGAGGTATTAAAGTTCGGATTCGTTTTCAGTTGCCACATATAAATCATATCCATTAAAGATAGGCTTCCAGTTTTGATAGCCCATAATTGATGACTGGTTCCATTCAATCATTGGGGTGCAAGTTGATAAGTGAAAGTAATTTTTAAATCCATTTTGATTTATTTGTAAATTTTATGGAAAGTGTTCAAGAAAGGAGTTTAGACTCTCTCAACCTGAAAAATCCCTTAATATAAATGCTTTTATATTAATTTGCTGGTTTTATTAAAGACCGAAAGGTACGTTAAATAGCATAATTTTAATTTTTTTAAAGATGGATACTAATCAAGCCATAACTATAATATTAAACCAAATCTACTTAATTCCTATTACAAGTGTAAATGAAAAAATCTAAAGAAAACATCTTCTAGTTGTTTGGTCTATTTGACTAATTGTTGGCATTTTTTTTTTTTTAATAGATGCTGCAAATTAAGTCATGTTTCGACTATAAATTCTAGATTCCAATAGGTTTATCTACTTATTCTTTCACCTAGTTAAAATTGGTTTGGTATTTCAGGATATATTACAATGATTGCAACAGTATTGCGCAATAATTGATCCCAATAGCCACACGAACAAACAAACAGCATTAGTAATGTAAAACGGGAAGACAGAAATGAAAAATGAAGAGAATGGAATACTATGGAAAGTATAGAAAAATATAGAAAATAAATAAATAAATAATGTTGTTCTTTTGTTTTGTGTTTTTTTTTTTTTTTTTTTTGTCATGAAAAGAATATAAAGAAATAGATTACATTAGGATTTATTGTTAGAGCATCAAACCATAATGAGTTTCTTAAAAGCTTCCTACTGCAATTCATTGATGGAATGGCACTGAGGAGATTTTAATGAAATCATACCAAAAAAGGGAAAACATCAATTCTAGAAAAAACAACTTTATTTGATCAATCGCTCATTCATTCATCACCGGTATCTATTGTATATTATGTGTGTTTATATAACAAAAAAAATCTAACATCTTAATAAAACTAAAAGATAATCCAATCAAATTTTAAAATAACAACCAAATCTTAAACATAAAATATATAAATTAAATAATATCCATCCAAAGAACATGAAATAAAATAGAAAGTTAAGTAACAAATTTATCTTTCACAATTTTTCTCTTGGTTTGCATCATTATGTAAGATAGCATAGGGGAAACAGATAATAAAGGGGATGAAATGTAAAATATGGAAAACATAAAAAAATAAAATAAAATAAAATATGTTGCTCTTTTAATTAAAAGAAAATAAAGAACCTGGAAAGGTATATTCCCATAGCTGCCACACTTGATTAGATTCATTAGATAAAGGCTTCATATCATACCACTGTTTAATTATATGATCGACCCAACATAATGAAATTTTGATGATCTCACACAAAAAATGAGAAAAAAGGTATAGACTTTTGAAAAAAATAATATTTATTCGATGTTCAATCTATTTATAGGATAAAATAAAACCTAATATAATAAGGAAACTAAAAGATTTGGCGATATCTACAGGAACATCTCATCCCAATCCAGTCGAATCTTAAAATAACAAAACTAACTCTAATAAAATAGAATATAATAATTAAATTATATCTATCTGAAAAACATAATACAAAATAGAAAGCTAGTTACTCTTTTCTGTATCAATAAGAAAGGCGTCAGCTGGGGGCTGAAAGGTTGATTAAATATTATATATAACACTCGAAAGGTTCATGGAGAGTAGGGACTGTTGGCCACTGGAAAGAATCTCTAAGTCTTGTGGTCCATATGAAAACAGAACAAATTTTCCTTCGTTATGGATAAAGCATTATTTACTTGCTATTCATCGGAACACATTATTAGTAAACTCCTAATAATAATTCCAGATCCTGATGGACATGTTAATTTGGAAAAAAAAAAAGAAAAAGAAAAACATTGGATATATCATTTGTTAACAAAGACAAGACAAATCATTAAAACATGTAATCCAATCCATGAATAGAATTACACGGAAAAACGGATGAAGGTCATATCTCTGCACATCCCAAACATCATTCACAGCTTGAAATTAAACCAAACAAAACAAGGTGGTGCCTATGTCCGACATGCAAGAATATTGTCGGGGGTTTCAAAAACTAGAAACTAGCCAAAAAATTTATCGTATTGGCAACTGAAAATTGCTTCCAATCCTCCAAGCCTTCATCTTGGTCTTCATCTTCATCTTCATCTTCTTCAATTGTCTCCAACTGAGGGGAACTAGAAATTCTACAGGGAAAGATAACAGGTGCTGGAGCTATCTCAAGAGCCCAACAACTCAAATCCTCCAAAATCATCTCTTTTGCCATTATTGGTTGCTCACTTTTCTTAAAGAAACACAAAATTTTGTTTAAACTTTAGCAAACGATTCTTTTTGTAAAGCTTGTGCAGTGACTTATTTTGTTTTCTAGAGTCTAGAGCGAGTGTGGCTGATGCAAAATTCATGCACTGAAATGGGTTTTTATAATGAGCAACCAATCTTGTTATGTGTCTTGTTAATAGAGAAATTTAACTGCGGCAATGCCACGAAGCTGCTTTAATTTTGTCGCCATCTAGGGCGTGGGGGTGTGGAAAATAAGTAAAATATGAACGCGGTCCTTTTGTTGTTTAGCTGATACGACAAGGCAAGGCGACCTAATTAATTAATTAATACACTTGGTGCTTTCACACTGCAAGAATCGAGTGGATGCCGATGTATGAGGTTATTGCTTAGATTGTCGGTTGTCGTCACATTTAAACAGCATATTTTTCTTCACATTTTTAATTATACTTATTGGAATGACAATGAAGGAATGAATCAGAAATAAAAGATCTTCGAAGAAAAATGAAGAAAATAATTATTAGAGGAATTTACGTGTGTGGGTAATAAAAAAAAGAAAAATAGATGAAGTTTTAATTATTGTAAAAACATAAAATATGATGAATGATAAGTTTTTTATATACTTCTAAAAGTAATAAGTAATTTTAGAAAGAAGGATATAAATAAATTGAAAAAAAATTACTTTTCCTCCTAATTCTTTTTATTTTGGAGGAGATAAAAAAATGATGAGACTCAGAAAATATAATATATCCATTTTCTCTCCTCATCTTTTCATCTAAAACAAATAAGGGAATAGAACTCATTCCTTACTCATTTTTTTCCCCTCCTCAATCATTCTCTCCCGATTCCCCCATGCCAAACATAGCGTAAGAAAATTCATAGAAATTCTCCTTTAATATCTCCTTCTTTCCTATTTGCCAAATCGAAGTTGCCAATTTATGTCCAAAATTTTTTGCCATTCAACTTGTTACTTGGACCTTCAAGTCCTCATTATGGAGATCGACTCTTGGCATTTCAAAATCAATTGAGGTATGAAGGTTTTTTATTGTTGCTTACACGCTTACTCCAGGCTTGAGTCGAATTTGTTTTAATTGTGATTTCAATATCAAGTAGAGAAACGGAAAGGACCTTTTCTACAACGCCCTCCTTAATATGAAAGTTGTTTAATTAAAAAACGAAAATTCTATGGTTTTGTATGGAATTGATTCAAATTCATACTTAATAGTTATTGCTTGTACCACTCAAATACTTAATAAATAAAGTAAAATGATTATTGATTATAGAAAATTAAATAATACCTATAATATTCTGACAAAATACATACCATAAAACATCTTTATCTGAAAATTGCTTAAAGAGTTGCAGGCCAAATCAGCATCTTAAGCAACTCTCCATATTAAGCAACAAACTACTTTATCAGTGAGTTAATTAAGAAATTATCTAAAATAATTTTTTAAAATTTTTATGAGTCTTATATTATATAAATTATACACAATAAACATTAAAATTATTAAAAAGAAAAACCCTAAGCAACGTTTCTCTCACAAGCACCGTGCTTATCTAAGAAACTTGCTTTATCCCTTAAGGAGCTGCCGCTGGCGTCTTCAACCTTGGTCTTTGTCCCAAGGACCCTCGATAATGTTGCTCTTATGCCATATTTTTTGTTCAAAATTCTATCAATGCAGTGCTAAGTCAATATTTACATAATATATCTCTTAATTATTATTATTTTTTTAACCAATTTATCATCTTATAAGGGTTTCTGCGACTTAGTTGATGTTTTACCAAGTAATAAACATCAAATAGAGTAATAAATCAACAATAGAAAATAATTATAATTGCATATCAACACAAAAGTTTTACCTCGTTACGGTATTAGGAGATAAATTTCCGGGTTATAACATTTTTCATGTGGGGTAGTTTGATATTTGGGAATAGGGGTGTACTAGAAGTAAAAAATTTCTGGTACTAACATTTTTTATGGGGTATAAGTGTAATATTTGAAGAAAGGGCCTTTTTGTAATATGAATACTCTTAATGGAGATATTGCAGTAATTTACCCTACTATTTAATTATTTTGTAATGAATTTTTTTTCTATAAATGAATGTTTGAAAAATTAACAATTGAAATTTTAAAAAATGAAGATTAATTTAATGAATTAAAATAAAAATATCATTCTACAATATATAGGAGGTGAGACAGAAAAAAAAAAAAAACGCAATCCATGAAGTAACCTAAAACCCTTTGCTAAAAGTAAAGACATGGGTGAAGAAGTTAATCATATCAAAATATTTCAGAAGCTGTTGCAGGAAAATTGTAGACAATTAACTAAGAAAATGATATTTTAACATTCAGTCAAATGAAATGAGGGGAACAAAAAACGAAGGATTATGGGTGTGCCATGTGCAAACATCGGGTTTGTTGTATAGTTATCACATTTAATATCAAATTCTCATAACTGTAATAACTTATCTTTGTTCACAAAGTAATAATACGAAGATAAAGCGATACAAGTCCCTATATTTAGAACAACCATCTCCATAAACTTAAAGTGATAAAAGATGAATGTTTCACCAATGTTCGAAATTTGCTATCATCCCATCAACAAGGAATTCAATAGGCCATGTTAGTAAGTTATAGTAACTATAAACTATTAGCAAATAAGGAGTTTACTTTTTAAATGTTCCACTCGAAGACCATACATTTGATATCATAATTCATAAACAATGTGACTATTTGAGTTTGCGATTAGTAGTTCCTTAGCTTGAAGTCATCTATAATGTCGATGAAATTTATCAATTAGTAGTGATGTCGCAGCTTCTTCATGATTGCAAAAGAAAAGAGGGATGATCTCCTTCCCTTTTATCTTAAACATAGTTAACACTATATTATTGGAATCAACTATGGATTTGGTCTTTGGAGTAACATCTTTAAGGTCACTTGGCATGTCCGTTCCCACTTCAATATTGTGTGGGTATGATTTTGGATGCAACGATCACATGCGTACCGCGTAACTATTACGCTACACGTGACCTAGAGAAACAACACGTGCAATGGTGATCAAGAGAGAATCATGTAAGGAGGAGGAGTAGGCAGTTTTAATAGGCTCTAACACACGTGTGACAAGTGAGGGAGCTAAAAAGCATCAACCTCACTAAGTACCATGAATATCGTGTGCGTTCTTGAGTGAGTCAAGTAATCGATTCATAAAAATGGAAATCCAATAGCATGACGGTGTTTGTCCAAGATTTCACCCATCCAAATGAGGTAAGGACTAAGGGTATTCATAGAGAATCTAGCTGTCGATGTCGTTCGTCAAATAAGACAGACAACCAATGGCTAGAATGAGTTCCTCTCATTGTGGATATGAATGTGGGCTCCCTTATGGACCCAGGCTCATTGAGGCTTTCATTTGCAATGTGTGTGAGCCAATTTGAGAAATGTTGGAATTAGACAGACCAATTTCAACGGGCCCTACTCCAAGCTTACCATGTTAATTCTTCCATGATCATCCCAATTGATCCGGACCTAACTCCTTGAGCCCTGTCACATTAGCCCATAAAGTTAAACCCAGATAAAAATTAGGCTAGAGTCCTTTATAACAAGATTAGTACATCTACAAATATTATGTATTTAGAATTCGGCTGATGGCTGGAAATGGTAATAGGAATTTAGATGAAACTCTTTGGAGACTTGTTCTAGAGATAGTTGTCGACCATTTTCTTCCGTAGGAAACATCCTCAGCATTGGTACTTGCTCGATGCGTATTAAGAGAGCCTAAAACAGTGATCTAATAAAAAGTGTATTGCAGTTTGATGCTTTTCTTTAATTTAATGCATGCATAGCATATGACATAGTGGATTCTGATCTTAGTAGATTGAAGGTACAATGAAGAATTGGTCGCACGAGAGTAGTAATTCTTCTTTTTGAGTGGTCCTCTGTATGGACTTCATTATTGGCTTGATTTGATTTAGTTGTCATGTAGCATTGTGCCCCCACGTGAAAGAAAATAAATTTCTACAACATTACCTTTGTTGCTTTTTTAGAATATAGGCTAAAGGATGTAATTGGTAAATTGGGACAACTACCATATGAGTTTCCCTTACCTATGCATTGAAATCTAAAGGCTCTTATACCTTTGTACTACGCTTTATAGTCTAAAGGCTTTTATACCCTTGTAATCTAAGTTCGTCCAAAAAATTTTATTACTAATAATCTTTTGCAAGCGTTTCGCAATTGTAGGCCTTTTTTCTGATTTAAAGGAGATTGATTTCAACATCTTCATCCATTTACTCAAGGTTTTGATTGAGAAGAAACTGTACTTGTAGGCAGTTGATTTTGCAATTGTAGCTCTTTTTTTTTTTTTTTAATTTTAATCTGTTCTTTTAATGATTTAGGGCAAAGGAGCTAGAAGACAAGGGTTGAACTTCTAGTGGACATCTTTTTCGCAGTCGATTCAGAATGTTGCTTTATATAACCTCAAAGCTGTCAAAAGTCCCTCTTTATATGCAAGATTAAATAGCATTAGCCAAGATGGTACATGTGCAAAGTAATGCACGCATGTGATAGAAAATAAATATAATATTAGGAGACAAAAGCACTGTTGACTACTAAAATCCTTGAAAGTAAGATTCCGCCGACAATGCCTTCATCTCATTTTTCGGCTTGAATAATTAAAGACCATAACGTCTTGAAATCCTAATCGCCATTTTCTATTTGTAATTCGGGAAAATCAGAAATTCTACTATATATACTGCTCCCCCTGGTTTCATATGTTATGGCAATAGAGTCATTATAACCTATATAAAGCTTGTCCATGTACTCAAATCAAAATAATATAATGCTTGTCCACAACTCAAACATAAAAATTTTTACAGATTAGAGGATAAAACATTTACGCCTATACCCGACATAACATAAAACTGTCGAGGTACAACCAACAAAAGACAATTAGCATGACAATAATGGAAAAAAAAAAAAGGAAAATTGGCTGCTAATTGCAATTACTCCTCGTACTAATCTTCAGTTTCTTCTTCATCTTCTTCAATTGTCTCTAGCTCAGGAGAGCTCGAAATTCTACAAGGAAAGATTACTGGTTCTGGAGCTATTTCAAGAACCCAACACCCTAGATCTCTCATCACCATCGCTTTTGCCATTGCCGCCTCCACAGAATTTTGAAGCTACACAAGTTTGGTTCTTCTAGAAAGCCTCTTCTACAAAAGGAGGATAGGGGTTTTGTATATTGATGGATGCCCTGCCACCAGTAGCTAGGAATTTATGGGAAAGTTAGGTGTCGAACATGCTTTTATACTTCAGGCTCGAATGCTGAGAGTCAATTATAATCCCAAATTGATAATATGAAATTATTATCAGGTGGAATTCGGGTGGAAGCCACCATATAGTCTTATTACCATGTGGAAAATAAGACGGCCCACCGTCCTCACTGCCATGATTATCAGACAGCAAAAAACAACTAGTGGGAAATATTTATAATCTATGATAGATATTGCTTGCGTCGCTTGGTGTTTTAGTTACATTATTCACCAAATATTCATTTGCAATTACAGACTATGAAAAGTTAGGTTTAACTAAATATTTAACAGCTGCAATGACCAGTTTGTTTTAATTTAATGTACGACTCAGTAAAATATGAATTTGGTCTAAGCAGATTGATGTAATTTCCTAATTGGCTTCGATTACTGGATGTTCTATGCGCGCGAATAGGTAAAGTTAAATTTACGAAAACAGAAAAAGGAAAAAAGAAAATATGACAAATAACAATAGTAAATCGATGTTGGGAAATAAATAAAAGGTAAATCGCTAAAAATAATAAAAAGGAAAGAAATATAGATGTGATACTGTTAGGAAACCAATTTCCAAGGACAAGGAAAGAACCTAAATGATTAGAAGACTTCACTAGATAAGAAATTATTACAAATTGTAACTAATGATAATTAGATTGTAGAAATACAAGTTAATACGATAGATCTTGTAATTATAATTTACAATAACAAATCTCACAAGATTTGAGTATAAATATAAGGATTAAGGAATGGAAAACCATCTTTAATTCTTCACGTATAGTGTCTCTTGTAGACTTGGAGTGAGAGGACTCGAACATAGTAATTTTGTACTTGTGAACAAATACAAAACACACTAATCAGAGCAATATCATTCAAGGCCAAAGAGAGGGAGCAAAGTTAGGATTTTTGTGAGTGTATCTACTTGATGAAGAGGACCGAGAGACGGGACTATGGTTGTTTTGTGATAACTAGGATATGTGCGGATAGAAGAATGGGCTTGATTGTTTGAAGTAGATTTAGCTGCTATCATTTGGTGCTCTTGTTCCTTACTCCATACAAAACACGAACAAATTCATTAGAAGAAAGATTGGAGATATTTTTGCAATCTTTAAATCAAGAAATGGACCATAAGTTTGCTGCTTTCATAGATACCATTAAGCAAACTATTATTGCAAGTTTTCATAGTATTGGAAATTAGACTCAAGGAACTTCTTCACAATAGGGCTCTAACGATTTAGAGTCATCACATTCCAATGAAAGTGTCTCTTATTCCAGTTTGAAAGGAATCAAGTTAGAAATTCCCAAATTTAATGGGGAAGATGTGTTGGGATAAACATTTAAAACAAACAAATTCTTTAATTTTCATAAAACACCTAAAGAGGAGCGAGTGACAATAGTTGCATTTGCACTAGAAGAGAAACTTTAGAATGATGGAAAATAATAAAAAAATTTCAATGTAAGTAGTATTCAAGAAGGTTATAGAGGAGCGGTTTGGAGCATCCATTTATGAGGATGTACAAGGCCAACTTTCTAAGTTGATATAATCGTCTTCTGTGGATGATTATTAGTGAAAATTTGAAGCTCTTTCCAATAGAATAGTGGGTTTATAAGATAGTCTCTTACTTGGTCCTTTTTTTTTTTAAGGTCTTAAACCATATTTAAAATGGGAATTACAAATTTCTAGACCAAATAATATGATGCAAGCCATTTCTTTGGCTTAACTACATTAAGCAAAGTACCAAGACCAGTTTTCTTTCGAACCTTCTATTATGATCAGAGAAAGGAAGACAAAGATGTAAGCTAGTCACTAGCAAGACTATGTCACTAGCTATGATGTAATTACAGCTGGCAATAACAAATACACTTGTAGCATCTCACAAACACTTATATTTGTACTTAGTAACAATTGGCATTAGTTGTGTAAACTCACAATACATATACATACAAGGAATAACAGAAAGATAGGTAGCCCTATTTTTACCCAGAAAAGTAGTAAGTCTTTAGGAGCCATTTGAAGCTTGAATTCCAAAACCCCTTTGATCCTTTTGTTCTTTTGTTCTTGTCAATAAGAAATTCAAACACAAAAAAAAACCCTTAGAATTAGTAGTATTCAAGTAACAAAATTGAGAGAAGTGATTCGAGGTGTTTCAATAGAATCTAAAAGTAATCTTATAAAGATCACCCTGATTTTAGAAGCTCGAAACATACTGTAGACCCTAATTTGAACAATAGAATGATACAAAGAAAGAGAAGAGTGAAGAGAGTTCGTCCCTGGTTGTTTTGACTTCAACTGTCCTTTATACACTAAGAGGACATTTTGCTCAAGTCTTTAGGTTTTGTTAAAAGAGTGGATCTTGCCTTTTATTCAAGGCTTAACATTGGTGCTTTCATTGATCTACATACCTGCATCCATGGCGGACTCTACTCAAGGCTATGCTTTGTTGCAAGAAGAATTACAATCACATACTGGTGAGATTTCTGCCTTGGATAGATTACTCACTGACATGTCCTAAGTATTGCAATTTGTTATGATGCAAATGGAGAATAAGAAGAATAACTGTAATCATACTTAAACTACTTCATCATCTTCCTCACTTGTATGTGGTAGTCATGAGGAGTCTTCATGTTCATATGTTAGAAATATACAATTTGAGTTACCTAAATTTTTTGGTCGAATCCTTTATCTTGGATTTCTCAAGCAAATCAAAATTTTTATTTCCATCATGTTTCGAATAATGAACGATTGAAACTGGCTTCTTTTGTCTTGGAGGATGAAGCTTTAGCTCAGTATCAATTTCTTCTTTTGTAATAAACTTTTATCCACTTGGCCTGTTTTTCTTAAAGCTTTGGAAATAAGATTTGGGTCTTTTGTGAACATTATGAAGGATGATAGATTTCTTATATTCGATGTTGTTAAGCAAGAAAAAGTAGTTAATAAGGCTAAATTTGACTCTCAATATGACCTTATTGCAGTAAAGATTGAGATTTCAGTTCAACAGCCATATGTTTTTGAGGATGCCATTATGGTAAAGGAGCATAAACCTAATATGGTAGAAGACGTCATGGAACAACAATTAAAAGAACCTGCTCATGTTAACAAGGAAGTATTAATGAAAAATCTTTCCTTTGTTTGAACTTTTAAGACTGTAGTCGAAACTGCTACCATTAAGACTAATTTGGTGCTTAATGACTTTCTTCATGTAAATGATGCAATCAAGATTAATGGATCACCATTGAGAACAACCGACAAAGAGGAGCATGTTGGGTACGTTTTTTATTTTGCTAAGTTGGCTCAGGAGAACTCTTTTCCTCAAAAAATGATTACTATCAACAATGTTGCTCTCTAGCATGAATTAGACAGCTATCATTTAGTTAGATCTATCCTCTTATCATCACTGATAGTAAGACAACATGTTTAGGATGGGACTTAGATATTTAGTCCATCAATCAAATTTTTAGGCATCAAAACCAACAAGCAGCATAACTTTTGGGACTATTGATAAGGATAAGCTGCCTATTTCTCAAGTGCTAGTTCAATGGCAAAATAGAATGACTAAAGTCACTTTTTGGCTACATTGGATGTATGTGAAGCTTCAATCCTATAGGCAAACTTCTACTGTCAATAGGTTCACAAATAAGCTTTCACAGCTTTCTTTTGGGCCCTATAAGGCTGAAGGATATGGTTCTCAACTGATATCGTTACCACTAGATTCATATAGAAATTTTCCTATTGTTCAACATCTAGCTATCCTTGACTCAAGGAGATTCAACCTACGGAGCCAGCCTTTTCCAATGCTACTGGTAAAATGGGAGCCTCTTCCTATTGCAGATTCCTTTTAGGTAGACTTAGACAAATTCAAAGGAAACCATCCAACTTACCACCTTGAGGACAAGGTGGTTTTCCAAGGGACAGAGAAACATGTTAGGATCAAAGAAAGGAAGACAAAGATGCAAGCTACTCACTAGCAGGACTATGTCACTTATTAGAGTGTTACAAACACTTATGTGTACTTAGTAACAGTTGGCATTAGTTGTACAAACTCACAATATATATAAATATAAAGAGTAAAAGAAAGATAGGTAGCCCTGTTTTTACCTAAAAAAGTAGCACATCTTTAAGAGCCATTGGAAGCTCAAATTCCAAAACCCCTTTAATCATTTTGTTCTTTTATTCCTATCAACAAGAAATTCAACACCACAAAAAAAAAAAAAAAAAAAAAACCCTAGAATTAGTAGTATTCAAGTAACACAATTGAGAGAAGTGATTCGAGGTATTTCAACAGAATCTAAAAGTAATCTTGTAAAGATCACCTTGATTTCAAGAGCTTAAAACATATGCAGACCCTAATTTGAATAATACAATGATGAGAAGAAAGAGGAGAAAGAGAGTTTGTACCTAGTTGTTTTGGCTTCAAGTGTCCTTTATACACTAAGAGGACATTTTGCTAAAGTGTTTAGGTTTCGTTGGAAAAGTGGGAGGGCCTTTTATTTGAGGCTTAACACCTTCTTATCCAAACACTACTTCTTAAACACTAAACCATCTTCTACCACACTTCAATTTTATAAACCCTCCACTTCTTTTCAAAAAACCCACTTCAAATTCAATTCCCACAAGTGAAATGGCTACAAAAAGAGAGAAGGGATTTTATTACAATTGTGATGAAAAGTTTTATAAAAATCACAAATATAAATGCAAATTTTTACTCATGATGGTTAATGATAATGAGGATGAGCAATCTGAGGATCAAATGGATGATATGTTGGATGCGTAAAATATTCAAGATGTATCTAATGTGGTTGTAGCAACTATAAGCTTTTGTGCTCTGTCAAATATGCAAGTTCCTAAAACATTATGTCTTCTGGGAGCTATTGGAAATCAATCTTTGCCTATCCTAGTGGATAGTAGCAGTACACATTATTTTGCACATGAAATTCTATTAAAAAATAATTTAGAAAAAAAATTGAAAATGAAGTTAGGAAATTACATTTTCTTTTGATGCTTTAACTTGAAAATCACGGGACATGAAGATTTCAAATTGGAAAGAAAAAGAATAATAAAAAGAGAAGATAAAAAATGATGATATAAAATGAAAGGCTGAAAGAAAAAGCTTTATTTCCGCTAAAGTATGTATATAAGAACAAAGAATATCATTATCCACTTCTTATTTATTATCATCATTTAATAATTTTTAAGAAGATGGATTCAAGGTATCCTGTGAGCTGGATTCTCTTTGCATAAAATATAGGTTCATGATGGGTACAATGATATAAACACCTTACGATAAGGTTATTCACTTCCCCTCAGTTGCCTTGAGGTTTTTTGTCCCTTGTGGTTAATTTTCTATATTGTTTATGCAATGCTCTCTTTTTATTTATTATATAAGTTTTTTTTTCCTTGCTTTTGCGGAACTTCTCTTTAGTTTCAGATTTGATTCCACTCTTTTTAAAAATAAGAACAGCAATTTCGGTCAAGTATAAAATCAAGCAGGCCGGTTCGTGCAAGCTCCGGTGGCCGTACTGGTGATGAGTCCAAGAGGCAGAACAGCTAAGTAATTAGCAAGTACCTCAAAGCTCCAAGCATGTATTCTCAACAATAATTTGGAAAGATTTAAAAAGTCCAAGAAAAAAAATCTCAATTGGATTTTTTTTTATAATAAGGAGTGGACAAAAACATTGGAATCGAATATATTCCATTCATTAACAGAATTTCAGTCTCTCCAAAAGAGTCAGAAGACAGACATACCATTAGACATCTCAAACATTATAATTTACAGCTTAAACTACAAAACAACTCGTCTTTATGCTCGACATGTTAGAAAATAAGTCGGGGACTTAAACAACCATAAACAAAAACAAAAAACTTGTTAAAAACTTGCTGCTAAAAATTGTTCTTAATCCTCGCAGTCTTCAGCTTTTCTTCAATTGTCTCTAACTCCGGCGTACTCGAAATTCTACAGGGAAAGATAAGAGGTGCTGGAGCTATCTCAAGAACCCAACAACTCATCAAATCCCTAACAATCATCTCTTTTGCCATTCCTATGCTTTATTTTTCAAATTATAGCTACAAAAAGCTCTGTTTGAACTTTAGCAACAATTCGAAAGATGGTACTCTGTGGTTTTGTTTATTCTAGAAGGCTTGTGCAATAGCTGATTTTTTGTTTCCAGCAATCCAGAGACTTTGTGTAATTGTGTTTGGGGGAGTGGCTTGCTTGTATGGCTGATGCATAGTCTATGGGCTGAATGGGTTTTTATAGATAAAGGTATCACACTTGTTAATAAAGAAATTAAAGGCGCAATTGCCAGGAAGCTGCGGTGCTTTCGTTGTCATCGGGGGCATGTGGAAAATAAGTAAAAATTGTGAACGCGGTTTTTTGTCATTTTCTTGATTAGTCAGGACCGCCCAATTAATTAGTACCCACTTGCTTGGAGCTTTCACCATTTTAACCGTAAGATTCAATGAATGCTCGTGCAATTTGATGTTCACTGGTGAAATCGTCCTGACAAGGCTTGTAGAACTGGTCAACAGTTATAACATGTTTAAATTTACGGTTTGTTTGCTCCGTATTATTTTATTTTTTATATCTTATTTTTTATTATTTTAAATTATTAAAAAATATATATGAAAAATAAATATTTTTATTCATAAATAGATTAAATAGATTAGATATAAATTATATACTGAAAAGATATAAATACAAATTAGATATAGATAAGATAGAGATAAAAATTAAATAATCCAAGTGGACCTATCTATTTAGTATATATCTATTTAAAAAATGATAAATATATATTTTTACTTTTTATAGCTAAAAAGAACCTAAAAAATTCTTTTTTTATTTTTTTTAGGATAAATTTTTTCCCTGATCATTTCATGGCTATCAGAAATGTTCCGACGTATTTGTTAATTGGAATTAAGCCATTATAGTTTATCTAAATAATTATTTTTTTAATAAAATTTCATTAATTTGATTCTTCTTTTTATTCTTTTAAAACTATTCGGATCTACATTTACATATTGAAAATTCATTAAAAAAAAAGGTTCCTAAATTGGATGCCATGTTTTGAAAAAGAACCCTAAAATTCTAAAATTTCGAACAACAGCAATTTATGATTTCTTTTTCCTATTTTGAAAACTCTGAGCGATTAAAAATCCTAATCATGTGAAAAATCCTAAATTTGAAAAATATGATATTTGTGAGTGAAATCAATGTAACAACAAAGTAATCTTTAATTGATTACTCTTCTCTATGTTTTGCTTGATGACAAGTACCTATTTCAATTGCTTGGGGTTTTAAGAAAAATGAGATAAGTATTACTTAATTTAACATGGAAGTATAATGTCGCAATAATGAAATTAATGATGATTGTAATACAAGTCGTAAGGATATTTGTAAAATTCCATTACATGTCGAAAATCATTAACATTACATAATTGCAAAAACTTGTTACATTTTAGTTGTTCTATTGTTTTAATTTCTTTTCATTTCATGCAAGGGTAGTTACTACGCTTATTTTTGAGCGTTGCATTTCCTTTGTAAAAAGAGTATTTCTCGTATATGTGTTTTTCTTTGAATAAATGAATAAATTATTTGTTATTCCACTTAGACGAGAGAATGTTTAACAGTCAATTCTTATTTTGCGTCATTATTAGACATCGGCACGGTTGGGTCGGTTCCGGACCCAAACCGGAACCGGAACCGCCAGAGCCGGGGCGGTTCACGTTCCAAGGAATCGGTTCTGGCGGTTCCGGTTCCGTTCCACGAACCGGTTTTTTTTTTTTTTTTTTTAAAAAAATAAAAACAAAACCAAAACCTTACATGGTGTAAGTTACACCCTCCCCCCCTCAAGAACAACCCCCCCTCAAGAACAATCCCCACGCACATGTCTTCTTCTTCTTCTTCTTTTTTTTTTTTTTAAAATTTTCAATATATATGGCGGTTCCGCACCGTTGGAACCGGGTTCCACCAGCGAACCGCTTGGCCGCCGGTTCCGGCGGGTCTTACGGTTCGGAACCGTCACGAGGGGCGGTTCCCGGGTCAGGAACCGCCGGTGACGGTTCGGGGCGGTTCCCGGTTCGGAACCGCCCGTGATGAGTCTAGTCATTATGAACCCTAGGGAGAAACCCTAGAGACAAGAGACCCTAGCCCTATGTAAATCCCTTAATTTTTTTTTTTTTTTTTGCTATTGCCTTTTCGAAAGCCTACAATAACTCTAAGGTGAAAAACCTAGACCTTAGCCTTATTTTGATTTTAATCAAGTGAGATTAAGAGATTATTAGCACTAATTAGCTAGGATTACTCATTTTATGACAAGAAATGTGGATGATGAAAATGAATTAAGAGAAAGGAGAGCTCAAGGAACTCAAAAAAAAATTTGTAACAAGGTAAGTGCATTGAATTATAGTGTCAAAACATAATGTTTAAGGTGTTTTAGATATGGATTCTAACCTAGGGATATTGGTAGGAAGTGGAGGAAGTAAGGAAATCAAGTTTGGAAGTGTTTTAAGCTTAGAGAAATGTATTACAACTGCAACAACGAGGTAAGAATCAAAAATCGACTTTTGTGGTGATGAGTATGTGATATTGAGGAGATAAGGCTAGTCTGAAAATGTTAAAGGAGAAAATAAGCACGATTCAATTTGGAATCCTGCTAAAGACCGATTTCGAAAAGGAATGAGTGCCGTTATACATCTAAAATTATGTACAAGATTATGAAATGGGTAGAAAGTAACGTTATGGATGTTAGAGTAAGTCAAGTAAAGGATTTCATAAGAAATGTTTGGAAATTTTAATGAAACCATGTTAATCTTGGTAGCTGTTGTCAACATAAATGATTTAAGTTTTGATCTTGAACTTATCATGCTTTAGCATATGGAACATGAATATAGTTGAGTTTAGGCATAAAACACAAACATCTAATACCTCTAAATCACCACAAAATTTGTTTAAAAACTTGCTTTGATGAAATATGAATTTTAAATGTAAAAAAAAAAAAAAAAAAATCAAACTCAGAAGAGCATGAGGGAAACACAACACCATGTTTCCACCATGCTTCGATCTGGCCTCTAAAACACGAAGAAAAGTGAAATATAAGACAACACGATGGGAACACAATGTCTTGTTTCCCACTCTATCCCTCTCGGTCAAAAAACGCAAAGAAGAAACACAAAACCCAGAAAGTATGGTGGAAACATGAGGACGTGTTTCCTATCACGCTTCTCGTTATGTTCAAAGAAGAAGCATATGGGGAGGAACAAAAGGGGATAGACGACGGTGTGCTTTCTTCATGCTTCTATCTATTGCTCGAAATATGTTGAGGCATTGAAAAACACAATGATATGCATCCAACCGTGTAGCCATCGTGCTTCTCTTCAAATTCTTATTTCTCCTTCATTCCTTATCTAAATTGAATAAAACTTATTCTAATTTTTCTTAGTCATAATTAATCCTTTACACGTGCTATAGGTAGACTGATTAAGTATAACAACATAATATAACAAACAAGATAAATGGAGTCATGACGGTTAGTCACAAGCTGATATTAATTTCAATTATGAATAGTTATTGGACTTTGGCTTGGGAATGGATAACAAGCTCGGTTGACCAATAGGTATCCAGTAATTATATATTTCTTGTTAGGATAGTTTTATAAACCGAGCTAAGAATTTAAACTCGGCTTAATTGAGTGTTGGTTGTACTTAGCTGCTTATGTAGAAGTGGCAGCCCGGACTGGGTTGTGAGTCTGATCGCAACTGTGGGATGATATGATAGTTGTAGGCGCTTAGACCCCCGCGGAGTGCGTGGTAAGGTCAAGTGGGTAGTCGATAGGAGAGATTCCAAAATCTGATGGTTAATTAAGAGTTAGTGAAATTGCAATGGAGTTATTGGAGGGTGTGGACTCTTGCATAAACCATCACGGTGGATTGTGCTCATTGATAGCTATCTATGAGGAATCGAATTGTACAAGACTATTTCTTTCTTTTCTTTCCGATAAGTATTGGGGACTTATCGAACTCCCCTCTTCGGTACGTGATCCGCTGAGGAAACCCTACTTTTTGCTTGATGGGAGTAGAGAACTCTTATGTGTGTTTGTACTTCTGGAGCTAGAAATACTTGGTTATGACTTAAAGCTAATTAAACTTAAATTGTGCTTGTTGCATTAGCTTAAGCATGTATGACATTCGAGTATGTGCTTGATTACTACTGTACTGGGCTTCACCGCTCACTTTATATAATTTCAGGTATTGGAGAGGACTCATATGTAGATCTCCATTACAATTCTATGGGTTTCGAGATCGACGAATATGGAGAGTGAATCCGATTAATTAGGACATAAATGGAACTTGAAAGACTATTTAAACATTTGTTCTTTATGCTTAAGGATGAATGTAAACCCTCAATCATATTTCTACTTTTAGGCTTAGTACCAATTTGTAGTCGGGTTGAGCCTAACTCCCATTTTATGATTGTTATCTTAAAATATTTTGAACCTTAAAATTTTCATCCCACTCTTTCTTAAAGGACTTTCACACATATTGATATAGTGGTTTCTAAATTATTTATAAATTCTCTTTTGACTAAATATAGATTTATTAAAGAGTATAAACATGATTTCACAACTAAAATGTGATTAGAAACTTACTTTGATATTGGAAGCAATGCATACGTTGCTTAAAGGTGATGTGTGTAGCAAACAACCCACCCTTAAGCACCCTAAGAGTCGGGGCATTTCAAGAACTATAAATAAATAATGAAAATAAAGAATTCAATATTAATTTTAATTACATATAGCTAAAATATAAGTTTTACCAATCACAATTTGCATGCTTTAATTAATATGTTTAATGCAATCTTGATAATTAAAATAATTATTTATATTTACTGGGGATTCATAATCTACAGTTATTAAGATATATTGCAAATTGTTTAAATTATTATGCGCAAGCAATTGGTTTCGTGTAGTAATAAACATTTTCATGTCCGGTATATATTTGTGCAAAAAAACATTAAATTTATGACAAATAAATTACATACAGAAAATTTTAAAAAGGAGGGAAAATATAGTTACTATATATTTGTTCAATTTTCATTCCAATCTTCTAAATATATCAAAGTATATAACCTAACAGAAAATAACTTTCTAAAAAAAGAAATAAGGAAATAAAATCACCAAAAACTAGGTTAGCTTAAGATAAATAGCAAGAATTAACCCAAAAGTTCATAAATTTAAACATATTAAATACTTTTTTTCTAAAAAAAGTTTATATAAAATAAAAAAATGTAAAATTACTATATCATGATTTTCCCACCAATTCTACTATTGACTCTACTATGTAAAATCGCGAACCAATATGAGTTTACTCTAAAAATGATTTTGTATGCGAGTTGAATCGAAATTGCATCATTAACTTGTAAACTTGTAGAAATGTACGAGTTAACTTGCAAGTTTGACAGCCATGCTTAAGAAAATTTTACCTAATAAGATATACTAATTAAAGAGGTCATTGTATTTGGTTAAGCATATACATCAAGTGTAATGACTCGAACTCTATTCACCAAGATATTATCCACTTTGGCAAAATATTGCATGATTTTGTCTTTGGTACCTAGGTGTGTGCAAAAAAACCAATGAAACCAAATAACCGAAACCGAAACTGGAAAACCAATTCGAAAAATATGGTTAAGCGATCTGTCAATTTTTGTTTAGAATTATAGTTTTTATTTTTTTTTTTAGTTTTTTGTTACGATTTTAGTTTTTAAACACAAAAAAACCAACGGTTTATGGTTAACCGTTTCAATATTTATAAATATATTATATATATAATTTACATATACATATAATTATTATACATATTATTTACACATCATATGTTAATGTTTCTTGGATTTTGATTAAAAGTACTGTTGTCTTATGTTTGATGGGAGTTGATATGTTAATTAATTGGTTTGATTTTGTTTGTTTTTCCCCTTTTCCTTAATTTCATTTTCTTTTTTTTTTAGCTCTTGTATTATAATAAAAATTTAAGGAAAAATTCTTTGATAAAGGCTAAAAAATAAGATTGTTAAAATTATTAATTTGATTTGTTGATAATTATATTAAATAGTTACGAACAAAAAAAAAAGATTAACTGAATAAAACGGTTAACTATTAAGGCAATTAATTGTTTATAATAGACCAGTTAAGAATCAAGATATTAGAAAACCAATCATTACGGTTAGGTTTAAAAAATGGGGCCATGGATCGACTAATTGATCCATGAACCCCCTTATTGGTGCCAATTGCTTCGTAGGAGGTCACCTATCTTAGAGTGTTCCGTAACGAGCACGTGTAACTTTAGAGTTCTAATGAACTCCAAGTTATTATACCAAAAGGCATATTGATGATTGAAATTTTACCACCTTATATTTGAGGAACATCACAATCTCTTATATATTCTCGTCAGTTTCATTATACAGGTCTAGAACCATACCAAAGAAGGTAGACAATATAGGTATTCCATACAGGCTTAAAAGGTACCCCTACTCAAAGTTACTTTATCTTGTACAGTCCTTAATTTTCCCACTTCTGTCTAGTGAACTGCTTTGATATCACTTGTAATGATCTGAATCACATCCACCGAGGTATTGTTTGCTTTAGGGAAGTACATCATGGTTTTGTTCTTAACGCCAATTACTTTCTAAGAGATCACTCATCTTAAGAGTACTCCTCAAGAAGCACACTCAACTTTAGAGTTCTAATGTATCCTAAGCTATAACACAAAAAGACATCTCGATTATTAGAGTTCCACAAACTTATATTTAAGAGATATCACAACAACCATGTCGATTAAGCTTAGAGAAGTTTTATTTAACAATACATTAAGGGATATTGTAAAGGGAGGTGTAAGATGAAGAGGCATACAAACTCAGAAATTTTCAAAAGTGCTTATATAATAGTAGATTAGACATATTTTTTTAGTTGCACTTGATCATTTGACTGAATTAATTTTTTGCAAAATGATTTTAGTATAATAAGAACTATTTGTGCAAAGATTACCAACGGTTTGAGTGTTGTAAACAAGGAGAGGAAGGTTTGAATATAGAATTTATCCCTTAATCTTGACTAGTGGATGGAATAGAGATAAACGAACTAGATAAACAATTATTGCTTGTGGCAATCCAAATTCTATATTCATAGACTCATGAGCTATAGCTTTAGGTTGGGTTAGCCAAGCACACGCCTTTATAAAACTTGGCACGATTCAAACTATAATAAGGTTAAGACTTATTATTAGGAAAATTCTACAAATAACTTGGAAACGATCATAATGATTTTCCTCTTACTTGTAGCTATCACAATACAATAAATAGATAACTACAGAACAAAAATAACA
Organism: Combretum micranthum; assembly: GCA_024138025.1. Classification (NCBI taxonomy): domain Eukaryota; kingdom Viridiplantae; phylum Streptophyta; class Magnoliopsida; order Myrtales; family Combretaceae; genus Combretum; species Combretum micranthum. Next base: position 2,512,081 of record JAMXBD010000020.1, read on the forward strand.
ATACTAGGATTTCACATGGAAAACCCCAATTGGGGAAAAACCACGGGACTGCTACATAAATAATTCTTCTATTATCAATAATAATGGGATACACAGTTTTTCTTCACTAAATAACGCTAGTGGATCACAAATTTGTACCACAAATAGTGGATTTCAATTAACAACAGGCCTCTCTCTCTCTAGAGCTCTCTCTAGGTTTTAGGAATAGTCAGGATATATGTTGATCTCACACAACTCGTTTTTTACTAAAAAAACAACTGCAACATATATGTATATATATAATATTCATGTATAAGCCAGCTATGTTGGAAACCTTTGGAGTTTTCAATGTCGGTAGCTTTGATGTTGACCTTCATTGACCTATGCTCTCGGCAAAAAATTCCCATAATTCCAATGCTTGCTTTGTTGTTAAGATAACAGGCGGCCTTTATTCCTCCGTTGCTAGTGTAAAACATCCAAGTTTCCTTCGATGCAGAAAAAAAAAACTCCTCAATTCAAAGTTTCTTCTAAATATATATAATATACTTAGGATTTCTTTAATTATAAATTCATATAGGTTGGATCTATAATCCAACACTTATTAAGGTTATATATAGGGGTGTTCATGATTTGGTTAACCGGTTCATGGTCTTTTTTTCGAACCTAGCCATAATAATCGGATTTTTAATATCTCAATCCTAAACTGATTCATTATAAATGGTTAACCACTTTAGTTAACCCTTTTTTCATTTAATTTTTTTTATATTCAGTTTTTAACCATTTAACATAATAGTTATGTAAATTTTTTAGTTAACATATTTTCAATATGTTCGTAAAAAAATTAGAGCTTTTTTTTTTTTTTACAACTATATTAAAAACTGTAAATTAAGAATATAAAACAAGTGAAAGAATTGTAAACATATATCGGTGCCATCAAGATAATCATCTACATTTATTTTGCAATGCTAAGCATTATAATACCCATCAAGTATGCATAAAACCAGAACAACTAAGTTAGGATAGATTATGGTTTGAAACCTTTAAAGTTTAGGTATTTAGGGTTTGAAACGTGCAATATCTTTTATCAAAATAATTATATAAGTATATTATAAATTATATATATAAATACAGACGATTAATCGAAACCGATACTATAAACATGAAAAATTAAAAAATCTAATCCTAAACAGTAATTGATGCACCAGTTAATCATTTTTTCGGATTAGTTTTGCAGTTTCGGTTCAATTATTTTAAATATTCGATTTTTTTTTCACACCTCTAGTTATATGAAACTCAGATGGCTCAAAAAGACTTTTCATGGTATTTTAAGTGCAAGGCAATTAAGCAAGACTGGAAACAAAATTACAGATTGTAGTATTCCCAATTCCAAACCTATGAAATCATATATCTCTAAGACATAGCGATCAGATCCGATTCCCAAATCTTATTACTAGTAGATATTAAATTAGTAGTAAAATGTAATTACAGAAATCACTCTATGCAAATACATAAATTAATAAAGAACGAAATACATACTGTAGACGTATGGATTTCATTATAAAAGCTTTTAGCCTGATTTATTATTTGGATTTAACTCTCTAGGTTAAGTGACATGGCTTAGAGAGTTAGGCCCAATTATATTAGGATGATATGGGAGAATTGGCATTGAAGGCTTGGAATAGGGTCCCAACCTTTGTCAAATTGGCTCACAGACATTACAATGAAGGCCTCAATGGACCTGGGTCCATAAAGGAGCCCACATCCATATCCATAATGAGAGGGACTCATTATGGCCGTTGATCGTCTGTCCCATCTGACGGACGACATCAACAACTAGATTCTCTATAAATACCTTAGTCCTTACCTCATTTGGACAAGGTGAACTCTTGGACAAACGTCGTCGTGCTACCGGATTTTCGCCCTGGTGAATCAAACACTTGATTTACTCAAGAACATACACGAATCCATAGTACTCAGTGAGGTTGATGCTCTTTAGCTCCCTCACCTGTCATACGCGTGTTAGAGCCTATTGAGACTGCCTACTTCTTCTCCCTATACGATTACTTTCTGATCATCTTTGCACATGTTGTTTCTCTAGATCACGTGTAGCGCGATAATCATATGGCATGCTCGTGATCGTTACATCCGGAATTATACCCACACACATGCCAAAATTTTCTCTAGAAAAGCAGCCCAATGAATGGATGAAGGATATATCTTGATTGACAATCATTATTATTCTTTGATTTTACTTCAGTTGGCGTAACACGTCGAATGTTTTTTATTGGAACATTAGTAATTTCTGAGATGCATGACGAATATGCAGACAATAACATTTTACATGTATATACGCATCTGATCATTTTTCGTTTGGTCCTGGAAAAAGATCCTACGTGGTCGTTCGCCTTTCGGGCACGTCAAGCATTGCCAGACCAGGAAAACAGTCGGGCCACGTCTTTGTGCGACGTTTCGTGCAGCGTTTTCCCACAATCCATCATTTGCCATACCATTTTAAGCACATCCAGACAGGACATACCGTGCAAAACCAAAATTAGGCTATGTCCCTCCGGCCTCGGCCGGCCATATTGCCTATTACTTCCACGAAAATTTTATGGACCATATAATTATTGAATGGCTTGAATTTATTCTAACTATCATTTAAATCCTTAATATTTTTATAATAAATTTGATGATAAAATCACAAGAGGAATTATCCCATAATAGGAGATAGATATTCCGAAACTTCCACATAATCATTCCATTAAAGAATTGTGACGGATTTTTTTGGAAAACAAGCACCCAATTGAATTCATATGCGAAGGTCAGCTTTGACGTTTGGTGCGATTCTATCCTAAACGTTCTGTATGTCTAGTGAATTGAATCTGATGCCAATACATATTCCTAGGATATATTATTATTTTGATCAAGTATATTATACAGAATAATACTTGTATTACCAAACAAAACTTTCTCAAGGGAATAAGGCTGATGAAAATCATTTAATTCTCGCGGATAATCTAATGATACAACATCAATAATATTTCAGGTAGTTCACGTAAAATTATCATTAGAGTTACTTTCCATATAAATACCCAATCAATATAATATAACAGTAACTTTCTCTTATTTTTAATTAGTGAAAATCTTAACTTGGTAGCGCCCCAACGTAGTCACAATCCGTGACGAATTAGGTAATCAATTTTGTGTCTTTGCCGTTTCAATCTTTACTTTTTCGTCTTGTCTTTCTTTATTCCTTACACGCAATTATAAAAAAATTAAAAGAACTGGAAAGGAGAATCGAATTAAAAGCGTAAAGATGATGGCACGAAAGAATATACCAACAAAATTTACAAATTCTTGTCCATTTGAGTCGCATTCATAAATCAGATACATAATCACTCAAGAGAGACATCCTTAAACTCAAAACTAACAAAAAAAGAAGTGAAAAATTCCTAGTCCCCATGTCCCATCAAGAGTGTTGTTCATCAAACTTCCGGGCTCTCCTCTCTGATGGTCTCCAAGACAGGAGAATTAGAGGGCTTATTGGGAATATAATAGGAGCCGGTGCAACTCCATCCATGAAGATGAAGATCTGATAAAAAATCCAACTTTTGCCATATTTTTTTTTCTTTCTCTTGCGAGGCTTCTTGCTTTATTTGCTAAATCGAATTTGAATTTTCTTCCCGAGTCAAGCTCAAGGGAAGAGGAAGATACTGGTAAATATGTAACTCTAAGCTTTTACAAGGAGGAAATGGCCAAATTTCTTGTTGAATTAAATGAGAATGGAGAAAGGGGTATATATAGGAAGGGACATGTCTAATAATATCTAATCATAAATGAGTCCTACACTTGGTCGGCTCAACGCAGCATACGAACTGATTTTGACGACTTTTCAGGGCAACACGTGGATTACTCTAGAAGAAGTTCCGTAGGAGGACCTTTGGTTAAAAGGCCACGTATAAGCATCATCCAGCTTTTTTGGAGCCACTTCTGGCAAGACTCGCAGGAACGGACGAGATTGAATATAGGAATAGCGTAAAATAATGGGTTGGCTTGTCCGATAATGTCGTTGCACCACTTACCACCTGAATTTCTTCGTTCTAGATCCCTAGATATTCGTGAGAGAATCCAAGATTTGCCTTTAATCGATGCAGAAATCCCGACGGTGTCTCTGCCCCTCTCTCTCTCTCTGTGCAAGATTTTCTCCTACTTTTGGGCTAATCCGAGTCTGTTTTGCCCGTCCATTAGGGCGTAAGGGTGTTTGGTTTGATTTGAGTTAGTTTTCCTTTTGACTCAAATTAAACTATAAGGTATAGTTTTTTTTTCATTTTAATTATTTGATGGAATTGGGGTTAAAAAAAATTTCAAACTGTTTCGCTTAATTCTGTCTTGATTTACGTATTGAATGATAATTAATAATCCAAAAAAGTTTTATATTATTACCATTAATAATCATACCGTTGTCAAGTCAACATTTATACAATTGAGGAATTTCCATGGTTTTTGATAGCTTTATTATCTAATCAATTATAAACTTTGGATTGAACTACATACATATATGATTATGAAAATCAAATATATAATATATCTAAAAACCATGTCACAATGAAAGAGATGACTCTAATTATAAGTAAAATATTACTTTACTTCTTAAAGTGGTTCAGTTTATTTTTTGTAATTCCTTCACTTTTTTTTTCCTTTAAACCAATCTTAAATCAATAATATGGATAGTAAAATATTACTAGTATTAGACTTCTTTACTAATCATACACGTTCGTCAAGTCAACATTTATACGATTGAGAAATTTCCACAGTTTCTCGATAGCTGTATTATCTAATCAACTATAAACTTTGGGTTGAACTACATATATATATATATATATAGATTATGAAAATCAAATATATAATATATCTAAAAACCATATCACAATGAAAGAGATGATTCTAATTATAAGTAAAATATTACTTGCTTCTTAAAATGGTTCAGTTATTTTTTGTAATTCCTTCACTTTTTTTTTCCTTTAAACCAATCTTAAATCGATAATATGAATGGAGGTATTTGAGGTGATAAAGTTCGATGAAATTCTAAAAGATAAACTTCGTTATTTTTGAAATTATCGTACTAGCGTGTTGTTAATGGTTTAATATAGACTACAAGCTCCCAAGCCAAGTCTAAACGTTAACCAGTTGGACCAACCCATAAGCTAATGCCTCATTCATATGACAATAGCATGAAGCCTCGTTAAGACACTCTATACCTAGCTCGGAATACCAATTGACTCATGTAGTATTTGATCGGATTTTCCTAATGCCTTTCAGCATGCTCCCCTTATGGACTCGGCACGTTGACGTAGATCAGTGGGTCCATCTCACATCCACTATGACCATCACCAACTGCTCACTTATCCATGATTCCATAGTACACTCAATACCATTGATCTAGCGATTATATGTATCTCCCCTATAATGTGAATGGGCAATATCACCTAAACCCTCTTTCTCCTATAATCATTGAATTCTCGAATCATTTGTTTACTAATTAAGCATCGGAGTGGTCATATCAAGCTCAATATCGATGCACCATTTGTCATGTTTTGTTTTGTAGACTTATTGTACATCAGAGTCTAGCCTATACTCTCTCTTCATAACCTCTAGTAGATTAAAACTAGAAACACATGTACTCTAAGAAAACTGTTATGATCCTATCAATGCGATCATCTAGTCAATCATTGACCATTAAATAAATATTAAATTGGTACATCAAGTATCTCAATGGTGCAATTACGATTATGTATGAATCCGGGCTCATAGATAATCAACGGGACTGGTCCCATTAAAAATATAACATGACAATAGATTTTTCTGTGCTCTAGATATTTATTAAAGGTTTAAGAAATAAATTTTTCACACAATCTTTAAATTTTTGGAAAGATTAGGTATTAATGCATAATCAACCATGCAAATGCAAATGAGAGTTAAACTTACCTTATTTAAATAAATATTAGAATTACTTATAAAAATATCTATTTGCTATTGATATTTAAAGCATCGCTTGTATCTATGAAAGGATCTTCCGCAATATTTTCCAATACATATTAGAAAAGGAACTTTGAACCTTTTTTTTGTTTACAAAATGATTATAAGTATTCAATACACATTTTTTTATGTTTTTTTTTCCAGTTATAATAGGCGATGAGAGATTCAACCCAAGTTTATTCCACATGGAAGACTGGTAATCATACCACTAAATTACAAAGTCATTAGCATATTTTATTAAAAATTTAAAAGAAAAAATTTTATTGGGATATATGTTAATTAAATTTAACTATTATTTTATAAAAAATGGAATTATTACATAAAATTTGTATTAGTTTTTTATAAAAAAAAATATTTAAACAATAAGTTACATGCTGAAGAAAAAGAACAATATAATATATAATAAATATTTTATCAATTGTCCCTTCTTTTTTCCTTTATGAATATTATAGATGCAGGGTTCTTCTTGGAGTAGCCACGTACGTGTCGTGTAAATCTTGCGCCTGACACATGACTTTTGAGTGCTGCGAGGAGATGATACTTAATGATGGAATGACTTGGATAATATGACAGAGAGGAGAAACAAGTAATCTTGGTATCTCAAATGTACAGGTAACAAGTAAGGGAGCTTGAGTAAGCATCACACGTCAATTTACAGTTTTGGGCAAAAGGTAGAAATCACTTGAGTTGTCTTATTTGATCTTATTGAATAGAGTCTCCTCTATAGAATGTTGTTTGTCTTCTTTCTCCAAAAGTTTAAAATGATGAGTAATAACTGAGTATTTGTAGGTACTTAGCATGGATGATGACCGTCAGATTATTTTAGTGATTGACGAATGAGATCAAGTTTCTCATGGGCCAAGGTTAAAAGTTATCTTCTACATGCATGAGCCTGCCTGAAAGAGATTAGATGCGGTGGACTGGTTTTACAATCCCTGCTTCGATCCCATTAAACTAAATCTCCCCAAGCCATTGTAATAACTAAACTAGACTTTATGGGCCCTATCACGTAGCTTGTAATAAATAATAATATTTATATTTTAAGCTTACGTATAACTACTTTAGTAGATTTTTTTTTATTATCAACTAAATATATATATATATATATATATTTTCAACATAAGTGATTGAGTCATTAATTATCCAGTAGTACCTATACATTTTCATGGTATTAACCATTGAAAAAAAGGGGGAATATTAAGTAATATAACATTTATTATTTACTAATATTTTTTACTTAAAGCAAATACACATACCACATTAATATTTAGCTATATTTTGGAATTACTAGGGTCATTAGAGCCTTTCTATTTGAACATTCTTCGGATCGGGTCCGAATTGGGACCCGACCAGGACCAACTATGGTAGGTCCGACTTGGCCGCCTTGGTGGGGTGGTTCATCCTTCCAGAAGGACCGTGGGTAAGGGTCTAAACCGGTCCTTCATGGGGACATGTAGACCTATTGGTTTAAAAGGTCCAAAAATTAAAAAAAAAAATAAATATAATGTAAAATTCAAAAATAGTAGAAATTAAAAAAAAAAGTAAATAAGAATTACTGTTTAGACTTTTATATGTGAATAGAAATTATCAATTATCTATCTACGATATTTAATACATTATAGATAACAACACATATCGTAAATTCAATTCAAACCATCCGATTTTTATATGTAACTTTATATGTAATTCTACTAGAAGGAACATTAAAACAATGTGAGATTCTTTTTTTCTTTTGTAAACTCTCTTTTTTAGAGTGTTACTTTAGTTCCATATTGCTAATATTTTAACACAATACAAATGTGGTTCTTTATAAGAAATTATACATCCTTAATGGTATTAAATGATTATAGGTTAAAGAATAATATATTCTTAACCATTAAATATTTAAAATTTGAAATTTTATTTTAATAATCTAAAAACTTACTTTTTATCATAACTACACAATTCAACGTGAACTTTTCTAATACGATAAAATTTGAAGCAATATAAATATTATGTCCATAAACGGGCATCTTGTGGGGTATTTTGGTGATGAAATTCCATCATCCATACAATTCATTTTCTTTTTTTTTATATTTTAATTGATTAATCAATTCATTTTTTACATTGATTTGCTATATCAGACTCATTTACTTTAATATTAGATTTAACAATAAAGTAATGTATAGCACAAAAAAAATCTAAAAGTTAAAATAATTAAAATAAAGTAAATAATATTTAATATTTAAACTAATTTTCATATGAATAGAAAATTTTAATTATCTATTCATAATATTTAATGTGTTGTTGACAACATTACATGTGATAAATACAATTCTAAACCACATGTGTTATATTTATCATAGAGTTCCACCAAGAGAAAGTTCACACATCTAAATAATGTGAGATATATTTTTATTTTATAAACTTTACTCTTTTGTGCTTGTGGATAAATAATTGTACATCCTTGATAGGGTTAATTGAATATGGACTAAAAAGTAGTATATCCATGGATCCATTTTATATATTTAAAGTTTCAAATTTTATTATTTTAATTAAAAATTTTCTTTATTTTTATTATTTTTTAAAAGAGACTGATCGAAACTATTTCAACTCACCTTAAGACCTAGTGGGCCCATGGATAGCCCATTTCACAATATGGGACAATTATGAATCTCAAAAAATCAAACCTAGATCCAGTAAGTCAAATCACGGTTCAGACCCAATCTGCTTGGGGTGGTGCCAACTTCTATTGTCTCTTAACCTGTCCCATGCAAAAGTGCGAGTAAAAATGGAATATTTCTTTATTTATTCTTTTCGAAATGTGTGTGGAACATAAAAAAGCAATCAAATTTGAAGATGCATTCGGCATGAGGGGGAATGATGAGGAGTTCAAATTTGCTGCAAGAAGCACCTAAATTGATTTTGTGGTCTTCACTAAATATGTGGCTCAAAAATTGGTGTCAGATATGTGACATCTATTCTACATGTTTTAATATTTTATTTTTATTATTTTTAAATATATTTTTTTATTAAAAATATATAAAAAAAATAGATTTTTTTATTCATAAATATATTAAATAAATCAGATATCGTTAAAATATAAATAAAATATAGTTATAAAATAAAAATAAATATATAATTGAAAATCAAACAATAGAAAGGTACTTTGCTGTGAGGGATAAGTGGGAATCATATTATAGATGAAGGATTTTTTCTTGCATAGTATATATTTTTTTCTAAATATCAAAATGAAATTTGTTGTGTGACGACAAAGGTATTTTATAAGGGATATAGTGTTGGACTGTGAAATTTTACTGTACCGAATCCAACCTTGAGCATAATTTGAAATGAATTGAGTTTAAAATTTTGATTCCAAACTCAATTTAAATTTAGATTTAATAAGCTAAATTAGATTTACTTAAGTTATTTTAAATCAAATAACTTTTAAATTTGATATAAGTTTGATTAATCTCACGAATTAATGGATTTATATATCATAAAGTTTGAATTTAACTCAACCAACTACTCACACTCATGCTTCACTAGGTTGACAATTATCCAATCAAATTTATATAATATCAAAACAAATCTTAAATGATCTCAAAGAAAATTTGGTGTGCGCATCGAAATTCGTTGTAATATTAAGGATTTAAAAACAGTTTTAATAATTGCATAGGGCTAGTTCCATTAAAAAAGTACCATGGGGTAGAATTTTTCTCCTCATTATATTCTGCAAGGCATAAACATTAAGACAAGTTTTATTGACAACAAAAAGCATACATAGCAATAACTGCAGGGAGAATGTGAACCCACATTCTAATATGATAAAAGGAGATATGGATTATGGCTTAAAAAGCACTAATTTTATGTTCATTCACCAGTAATTATACAACTAACTACTGGAAATGGGTTCCGTTTCCCTTATCTCAAATTTTCATTAGTGGACAACCTTAAAAAACCATTGCAAGTTTAATTAAGAAAGAAAAACAGATAGAACCCATAAAAGTGGACTCAATCTTTAACTTGGATCATCTTTGATCAAGGATCGAGCCTCGATCCCTCTTGACTGTAATCCAACCCTAGTAACATCTCATTCTTCTCATTTCCATAAATAATGCCTATACCAAAATAACAAAGCACGTTAATGTGATCTCAATGGCTCATAAAGAATAAGATGAAGAATAGCTAGCTAGTAGTTTGTTTGCTTCAAATAGTATATTTATTTTCACTTATGTACAAAAATTTACAAATTCTCCGGGACAGATTACATTATCACAGAATAAATTGCAAATCACCCCTATGACATTTTTTTCCAAGTCCTCCTTATACGCTCAACTCTAAGAAAAAGAAGAGAAACTTTCTAGGAAAATCGGCTGATAAGAATGTTGATCGTCGAACTCCTCTGAGCCCTCCTCTCTAATGGTCTCCAAGGCAGGAGAATTAGATGGCTTATATGGAGAGATAACTGGAGCAGGTGCAACCTCCATCCAAGACACATTGAGATGTCTCAATCCTTCGCCATTTTCTTGCAATGTTCCAGAATCTTGCAGTAATCAAGACGGCTATAAGCAAAATCTTAGTCCCTCTCCTTCACCAGCTACAGGAGGAGAAGAGAGATTTGGTGGTTTTATAAGGCAAGTTAAACCCACCCTTTAAACAGGAGATAACTTTATTACTTGAGGAAAAATGGGAAGTTAATGTTAAATGAAAACACAAGCTCATGTCCATTGGTTTATATAAGCAAAGCCAATGGAAGACGTAGGCCTAATAATATCTAACAGCATTAGACCAAAGGCAATCATAGAGGAATGCTATTATTGGTCTCATCGGAAAATAATTGATTGGACAATTTCAATAAATAGATCACACGTGGATTAATTTAGAAGAAGGTTCTTTAAATAGCCATTGATTGAAATGCCACGTGTAGTTATCATTCAATATTTTTGGACATACTTTCGAGGGACAACCAAGGAGTGGACGAAATTGAATATGGCAATGGGCCGAATGGCGTGGATAATGGGTTTCTTATCCGATAATGTCGTTCCACCAATTAATTCCACCTTGAATTTCTTCGTATCTTTCTAGGTTCCTAGATATTCGTAAGAGAAAAATTTCCACGGCTATAACGGACCAATCTCATTACATCATTAATCATTTATATTTATTTTAACTATGATCAAATCTATTATATTTTTTAATATATTTTATTTTATAAATAATTAAAATATAATATTAACAGCGATATGGTACGATCGTGCCACCGTACAAGTTGCCTCCTAAGAGGATCCAAGATCTGTTTTCTGCGTGGAAATCCCAACGATGGTTTATTTGTGCGCCGAGATACATTATATGGAGGCCAATGTGGTCTTAGTTAAAGTCAAATCAAACTATAAATATGATTCAATTTTTTTTAATCATTTTAAATAAAAAATAAATCACATCATTTTCTGTCTAAATACATTTTCAAACTGTAAATGTTGATTTAATTTCAACTTACTTTATAGATCGAATCATGATTTATAATTAAAAAGGATCACAAGCTACATGTAACTAGTACTAAATTCCTTTACTATCCATTAGAACTATATAAAAGGAAAAAGGATGATGAAATTAACATATATTTTTTCACAACTCAAGCATATGATAGATATTTTAAGTCAACCTATAGATATATATTCTAATAACTTATGATCACAGAAGCCAAATAATAATATATTTTATAAGCATTAATTAAATTTTATTTAAAACCATATTACAATGAGCTTTTCGAACCACAAGATCATTTCACTTCTTAACATAGTTTGGTTAGGTTTTGTATGATTTGATTCGGTTATTCTTCCAAACACACCATTAGTTTAAGTTTAAGAACTTCCCAAACAAGATTTAAAAATGCAATCCTTTATATATATGAGTTGTTTCCAATTGTGATTTAATTAATTTTTCCCAGCCTTATATTGTCTATATTACTCTCGGAAACCACGAAAAATAAGATGATTTGGTCGTCTAACTACTAGGCAAAAGCGCTAGAGTTGACAAATGTAGTAGAAATTCTAGAAGGTAGACTTAGTTTTATCTATACCAGCGGCTTTTTATGTTTGTTAAGGGTTTAAAAAGAATCTTCACATCATCTAGAACTTGTTACAAAACTTTAGAGAGAGAGAGAGAGAGAGAGAAAGAGAGAAAGCCCACTTATTATTGAAGATTATGGTACTTTTTACATATACAAGAGGATCTTATCTATTTTACCAAACAATTGCCAGTGTTTAATGACCTTTTTTAAAATGGTAAAGAATAAATATTTTATAATTTTCATTGGGCAATATATATCAATTGAAATTTAACTATCCATTTATATGAAAAAAAATAATGGATACATAAAATTTGCGTAAGTTTTAAAAGGAATTTAAGCGGTAATTTTCTTCTGAACCTAGATACTCTTAATTCACCCTTTGGGAAAAAAAGCAAAGATGCACAAAAGTGAAATATCTTTGCTCAGCCTCTTAATAGTGTTTAAAACATCGGATAACATTAAAAGTTATAAAAATTTGGATAATTTATTGGATAAAAGTAACTTTTTTTTTTTTTTGGCCCAAGGATAAAATTAAGTTAAGTATACCATGAGAGTAGATCTATGAACCTTATATTTACCTCAAAAGTTCAAATTCCCAAATTTTGGAATTTGAATCTATTCTACAACATGTTAAAACAATTGTGGAGTCTTACCTTGCGAAACCTTTGAAATTTTTATTGCATTTTAAAAAAGAATTTTTTGGGAAAGTTGCCAATGGCCTATCAATTTTTCCATGTATTTATAACTAATGCATTCGTAAATTTGGTAATTTCCATCAATTTAATTACAATTCTTCGAATTAACATATTTTCCATGAAGGCTTATACGTTATGAATTTGAGATAAATATATATAAACCTAATTAATTTGTTGAAGAATGCTAAAAAAAATTATAATATATTATAAGGTTTGGGTTTCCTTTTTTTCCCCCAATAAATGGATTTACTTGTTTAAAATTAATAGTAGTACCAAATTTAATGAATATTTTTTTATTAACACAAGAGCATATAATGACAAAACATTTTCCAACAATTTAAACTCGAACATAATCATTGTTAGTCAAAAAAGCAAATGAGCTTGCACCTTGACCTTGTCTTAAATAAGGTATCTTAAAATTTGTATCTTTTATATATATTAGATTTCAATTCTCGAAGTGTGTATAAACCACGGGAAACATTCTATAATCCCGTTATTAATTTTGATGAGACTAGTTCTATTACTAATTTTAATAGGACTGGTCTTATCACTATCCAATGGCTCACATTATACTCAATCGTGATCAAACTACTAAAATAGTTAATATTTTAATTATTATATTTATTTTAATTTTTAGATGGTTATTTGGACGGTCCCGTCGATGGGATTGTTGATGCTCCCAAACTATAGAGATTTTGTATATCATGGAGTAATTTCTTAAAAATTAGAATTGGAACTTTTTGTGGTCTTCAATATCTACTCGAAACCTATTGACCATCAAGGTAAAGATTACTCCATCACCTTTAGTTTTTATTATAAGATTGAAGATGCATGGTAAATGTGCAAAGGAGCAAGAACACCTAAATGGAATTTGTCTTGTTCTTTAGAGTAATGTCACATTTGGTATCTAATTTTTGCTCATTCTTGCAAATAATTATATAAAATCTAATAATGCTCATTTTGAACTTTAAGCTTTTGAAAATCACGTGTAGTACTTAGATTAGGTAGTTAATTATGAAAAGGCAAATGTCACGAAAGGTATATGAGCATTGGTAAAATACACAATAAAATATTTGAATTTTGGAATTGATCAATTTAATACCTAAACTTTAAATTGATCAATTTATTAGCTCAAAAAACTTTTCATGCACATAATCGTACATTTGTTATATTTGTTGAATACATCATGTAGGGTGACAATGTTAGCTAGTTTGATGGTTGTATTGGTGTGCACAAAAAGTTTTTTTTAATTACATTAAATTGATCAATTTCCTCAAAGTTTTAAATCTCTAATTACATATTTTGTCAAAGTTTAAGATTAAAATTCAAGTACTTAATTTTAAAAATTTATAAAATTCAATTGCATAATTATAAAAATGGAAAAACTTGAGGTGCTAATATTAAACCTTTTAAACTTAAATAATTAACTAGGGATTGATATAGTTTGTGTACTAAGGGATGTAATCGGGTCGGGTTTTGGACAAATTATATAAACTCAAAAGCTGACCAGCTATCCTATAGGGTCTATCAAATCCAACCCTATAACTTCATAGGGTTTTTATTCTAAATCCAAGTCTACCCTATAGAGTTTGCTTTAGAACTTTAAACCTGACACTATAACCCTATTTTTTAATCTATTTTCAAATTTTAATAATAGACTCAAGAGAAATCGGTACTTTTGACACGTTTTTTGTACGAGCAAAAATGAAAAGATACATGTAGAATTGATATAATATGTAATTGACTACATTCATGATTTAATATTTAAACACATAAATATATTACTTCCCTTACCATGTCTCATATAAAAGACTTTGGCAATACATAATATCTTAAGAACATAGTTAAATTAAATCTTCTGTTGAAGCTAAAATATAACAAACAACAAAGAATATTAATTTAGGGTTAGATTTTAGGTTTTTTATTTTTATTTATATATTTTTAAGTTATAGCACCGAGTTGTCGAGTATCTATTGAGTTTGTCATATGATTTAAACCCAATCCTACAATCTTCTAGATTTTAATCCTATAAAATTTTTAACGGATAGAACATGTCGGGAATCCTATAATGACTAACCCGATTACATCCCCATGTGTACTAAATATCACAGTTTTTTTTTTTCCATTTTCTTCATTGCTAAATATGTGGCTAAGGAATAGGTGATATGTGCGTGACATACATCTTAAATAAATAAGCTACTAAGTACGAAGGTTGGAAATTAAGCATGGATCCATGGAGTTTTGATGCTTTGTATACTATTTCATTAAAGACCAAAATAAAAGTCACCGCTAATGGCAAAAGAATGTATTATTAGGGTTAAAGATTAGCTAAGTTGATATCATAGGATTGTGGATTCAAGTTTGAGCTCAATTTACGTTAATTGAGCGTAGGTTTATATATCACTAACTCGATTTAAAGAGAGATTTCATGAGGTCGGTCTTGAAATCAACACTAATTCTTTTAAATTCAATTAGTGCTTTCCTTTTATCAAAGATATTATTGATATCCAAAGCCAAGCACCCCTTAACTACAATTAAGTGAATTCTATTTTCTATATATCAAGCCAAAGTTAAATGATTCTAGACGAGATTAGATTAATTTGTATATTTATTTATACTTTATAAGACATAAACATTTTAAATTAGCATAAATGTTATAATTGATACTTGAATTGACTTGATTTCAATGCATCAACTTACTAGTCAAAAATTTTTTTTGAAGTCATCTATAGTATATGAGTTAAGGTTAATTGAAAAAATAAGCAAATTTTAGGTTGTTAATTATAAAAATAGGTAAATTTTATGTTGCTAATTATTAAAAAGGAAAAGTCCAAGCAACCAATTAGCACTTGTAAAGTTTAAGTAGTTAATTACAAACATAGATGAAGTTCAATTAGTATAGGGATAATGTACCTGAATTTTCATAAAATATGCAATTAGGTATCAAAACTTTAAAATTAATTTTAGTATTTGAATTTTGAAATTGATTAGTTTAGTACCTGAATTTTAAAATTGATCAATTTAGTACCTGAAAAACTTTAAAATTGACCAATTTATTACCTAAAAAACTTTAAAATTGATCAATTTATCTAAAAGAACTTAATAGAAGTACTATTAGCATGCATTAAAAGTTTTTTTTGGTACTAAATTTATCAAGTTCAAAGTTCATGTACCATTTGTAACATTAACCCATTATTATATGTTACATTTACCCTCTATACTCTAAGTTACGTTTGAACCCACTAGGTATATGATGCTTAAATCCAAAACACTATTCACTCCATGGACTTGTTTCAAAACTAGTAATCTTGAAAATATGACAATTTCTTTTATAATAAAGTTAATATCGCGAATGATATTTCAATTTTAGCAAAATATGTAATTAGAAACCTAAACTTTGAAATTGATCGATTTAGTATCTGAAAAAAATTTCATGTATGTCAATAGTACATCTATTAAATTAGCTAACACTATCATCTGGTATGGTGTTTTTAACCTTTGGCACATACAAAATCAATTTTAGGTATCAAATTGATTAATTTCAAAGATTCGGTATTAAATTGATCAACATCAAAGTTCAAGTACCTAATCGCATATTTTACCAAAATTCAGATATCATCTGCAATGTTTACCTATATAATATGTTCAAAGGGAACGTGGGTTACAAATCACAAGTTTCATGGTTGCGTGCCATTATTTCTACAACCAACTAGGTAATGAATTTCATTCTTCTTTTATCAGTTTTCATCAATATACCTCTTTAAACTGTTGAATGGTTGAAATGATAAGGATGAAGATGAAAAACTGAATTGAGAATTTGAACAATCTCAGATACTCATTTAGAAATTGATAAAAATCAACAGGAGAGTGTACCGTCTTTGTAATTGCACTCAATCCTGCACTTGAACCATCCTCACCGAAGACAAGTCTCGATCCCTCTCGGATATAGAGCATCAGCTTTTGCACAGAAAGACAATTCCAACCCCAGTAACATCTCATTCCTCACATTTCCAAATTTAACGCCTAGGTCAGAACAACCGAAGCACATTAACGTCACTGTAATAATAGCTCATGATTTAGAAAGAAAGATTAAGGCAAGTTAGCTAGTAGATTGTAGCAAAATACGTATATTTGTCTTTACTAAAGCACAGCATTATACAAGTAGATTCTCAAGGTGATATTACATTTGAGTTGAACAAACATCAAAAATCACATCTTATTTAATTAGGTCCTCCTATTCCTAGTACGCTCGGCCGTAAGAAGAAGAATAAACTTTTTATAGATGTTTGGCTGATAAGAACGCTGATGATCAAACTCGTTTGAGCTCTCTTCCGTAATGGTCTCCAAGATAGGAGAACTGGATGGCCTACGTGGAGAGATAATAGGAGCAGGTGCAACTTCCATCCATGAAAATGAAGACGTACTCAAATTTCTCAACCCTTTGGCCATTTTTTTCCCAAAGAAGAAGGATTTTGTGATAATGAGAAGTTTTTGTAATTAATTGAAGAAATGAGCTCGTGGACATTGATTTATATAAACAAAGTTCAATGGAGAACATATGCCTAATAATATCTCAAAGAGTATATGACAAAAAGGTAAATGAATTGACTGGACGCACACGTGGATGAACTTAGAAGAAAGTTTCTTAACAGAGTAAATGTTAAGAGGCCACGTAGAAACATATGATGGAACACTCCTTAAGATACTTGTAGTTGCGGTAAGAAGGAGTGGACCAAATTAAAGAAATTAGAGAACGTAAAAGAAAGGTCGGTTTGCCACTCTATCAGCATTCATTCTCGTACTTTTGTTTCGATATTATCTAATAATAATTTTCAGCATGGAATTATGATGTGGTTTGTTGGGGGCATCAAATATGTTTGGTTTAGGTCGTTTAGTAGTGCCAAAGTCATCAGATGCTCCTTCTCGAAAGTATATATGTTCAGCCTTGTAAAATAGTAGCTAAGTGGGTGGTTCCATCTTTTGTTCCAGTTGTTAACGCACATTTAACATTGTGATGAACAATTTGAAGATTATTTATTCACTTATAAGCATTCATAGATAGAAATTAAAAGAGGAAGGAACCCAAATGTTAAGACTTGTACTTTTTTGGCAGATGAATGTGTTCACAATATTTTTCCTTCTAATCCCTTTTCATTATCATCAACTATAACTATTAATAGACTACATAATTTCTATTGAAACTTTTTTCCAGACCCCGAATAATGGGAGTGCTGCTTCTTAATTTCATTAATAATATAAGATAGTATAAGAACATGACCTCTAGGAAAGTTAACAAGTACATAATAAAACATACATGGAAAAAAAAAAATGAGATAGCACTACACTTATAATGATAAATATCGAGAAGCAAATAGCATGACCTGTAAACAATTCAACAACGACAAGGGAGGAGCCCATAACTGTGGAAAGATGTGAGCATTGAGACAATTAGTTGTTTAGTGTATTGCCAAAACCCCTAAAAAAAAAAAGAAAAAAAAAAAATGAAAAGCAAAGGTTAGTAGTACTACTACTACCCAAAAATTAAGAAACAACAAGACAAAAGGAGACATGGAGGAAGGTCAATTAGGCGGTCAACCTGGGGGTAATCATGAACAATCAATACAGGTTTTGTGGATAAAAGTAAGCCTCTTATAATCAATAATTTCTCCATGATCAACCGATCTATATGGCTGTAGTGAATTTTATCAATAAAGCATACAATAAGTGGAAAGAGGTTCGGTTATGTTTGTAGGCTGCTTACTTTTGTATGGAATGATAATCTCATACTTAAATTTTATTAATTAATCTTTAACCTAGGAGGAAGAAACCTTATTCAAGGATAAATGGTCCAGAGAAAAGGAGAATGGAGCATGCACGAGACGTTGAACCGCACAAGACTAAAGGAAGAGCGGTTAACAGGCGGTCCATAGGTTGTGTAGACCAGGATGGCAATCACACCAGCAAAGTCGATCGGCTTCATAGCTGGTTTTCTTTTAAGAAGATCCATCCTTATTTTACTATGACATTTTCCTTTATTATTATTATTATTATTTAGTGCAGTTAAGTCCGCTTTTAGTCATTTAATATTTGTTATTTTCTTCTCATAGTTATTAAAGATATTTCTTATTTAAGGTTTGATATGTGTGTATTTTCCTAGCAATTGGGATTCAATTTCCTTTTATCTTAGTACTGATTAGGTTTTCTTATAACCCCCTCTTTCTCATACACATATCTATAAATACAAATAAGAAAAAACGAATAAGTTGTTTTGAGTTAGTATGGTTTCTTTGGATTAAGATGAGTGTTCTTCCAATTTAAAAAGGATTCTTTACTCATCTTGTTCTTGCAAAGTGAAGTTAAATTGTGGTGATTATGTTGATTAAATTCTAGGAATCGTGTCACCCTGAATTATACATTAATTTATAATTTGATAACTATAAGGTGGTTCTAAATTATATATATATATATAATATATATGTTATATATTATTTATTTGGGTTTGACTTGTGGACTATATGACATGGCCTATCAAGTTCAGTTCATTTATTAGGACAATTTGGAGAGATTTGACTTAGTGGCTTTAAATAAGAATCATAGAATCAGTTTATCCATATCTAACTTTTCTTATGCGGCTCACACATGCAAGAGGATGGCTACTATCTTTGAATCATAGTAAACTCATTTAAGATGAGTATGAATTGAACTTGTCCTATCTCATTCGTAAATCACAAAGATGATCTTACTGCCGTCGTCCACGTTAACTGCATATAAATATTTAGCCATCTCTCCTTATTTCCAACTTTTAAGGAGAGAAGATAAACAATATTCTATAAATGAAACTCTGGTCTAAAGGATCCAATAGATGATTTGAGTGTATTACTACTCCAATTATTCAAGAACTGCTAGTTAACCTATGAGGTCTAATTAAGCTCTTTTACTTGTTACTTGCACAATTAAGACACTAAGGTTGATTGCTCCACCTCTTCATCATTTTCTTCAAGCCATCATCAACACTTTAAAATCACATGTAAGGCACATTATCCATATGACACGTGCATAATCATCCCAAGAAGAACCTCACATCTAGTACAACAAACTAGTTCAACTTTCATATTTGATGTTTCAAATCCAATATTGATTAGGTTCATGTTTACTTCATCTCCGTTTCATAAAACCTAGAAAAACCTTTAAAAATATATCATTGTTTTATTAAATTTCAATTGGGTAAATTATACCGGAAGGTCCTAAAGTTTAAGGATAAATTTATTTGTTGTCTTAACTTTTTAAGTGGTTTAAAGAGGTCCCAACATTTGGAGAAATTGGTTGATTGAGGACTCTATTGATACATCTCAACAAGAGAAATATTTAATTAAAACTCAAAAAACCCTTTTTTCTAAGGTCTTTATTGACATATATTAACAAAGAAACATATTTAACTAAAACTCAGAAGACACTTTTTCAAACGTTATGATCTTTTTTAAACTTTTTGAAATATTGAGTCCTTAAATGAAATTGTCTTCCAAATATTTGGACATTCTAGTGTAATTTACCCTATTTTAATATTACACACCCTACTAGACATCATCATGGGTCGGTTCCGAACCGGGAACCGACCTGACCCGTCACCGGCGGTTCCTGAACCGGGAACCGGCCCGGCAATGGCGGGTCTGAACCGGTAAAGGACCCGTTGATTCTAACGGGTCCTTACGGTTCCATCTCTAAAAACCGCATGACCCGACAGTTTTGGAACCGTCGATTCAAGAACCGGCAGAACCGTCGATTCAAGAATCGCAGAACCCAGTTCTACACCATAGAAATTATAAAAAAAAGTAAGAAAAAAAGAAAAGAAAATTATAAAAAATTGTAATTATAAAATAAATATTTAAAACTACTTTTGCATAAATAATAAAAAATTTATTTCCTATTCACAATATTTAATGTGTTATTATTAACAACATAAGTAATAATTACATTTGAAATCATATATTGTTAAATTTATGTAAACTTCTAATCAAAGTAGACTTTCTTTCTTAACAATGTATGATTCATTTTTTGTTATTGAGAATTATTTATATCTTTGAATATTTTATAGTGTCATATTGCTAATATAACAACTAAAAAAGTGCAAGTGATTGTATATAAATAAATACATAATTATAAAATTTCTTTTAACTAATGCCACGAACAATTATTGTTAGGCTCAATGTTATTTCAAGTTAAAAATTTATTTTTTATTTTTTCTTAGTTAAATTAAGTAAATTATTTAATTGATTTTTTATTTTTTTCATGGTTCCCGGTTCCTCTAGAACCGGAACCGAACCGTGAGAACCGGTGGTCCCTAAGAAGTGGGAACCGGACCGGCTCCCACGGGTCCGGTTCCGGTTCCACCACTTTTGGAACCAGGAACCGGCGGTCCAAGGTTTACATCAACGATCTTTTGAGAAACTATTAACGGAAGCCATATTATTAAAAAAAAAAAATCTATGAATCATTTGCTTTTTTTTTTTTTTTGGGCAAAGCTTCCCTTTATATGTGTTTTTGCTTAGAAGATATTACTTGATATCTTCCATCCAACGCTTAATAATGTGATCCATTTTATAGTTAATTAATAGAGAATCCAAGTTTGTTGATTTTAATACTGTAATGATTTGATAAAAAGCTTAAGTCTTTATACATACATATATATATATATGCTATTATATTTATACTATAATACTCCTCCTCATATGTGTGTTTTGACTTTGATTAAATCCTATCAAGTTACAAATGTACAAATTAAAATGGGATTGAACTTAGCCGGAAGAGTTCAAAGTCAAAACTGTTTTAATACCATGCTAACATTATAATTAAATTATTTTATCTAAAAATTTAAAATTATAGACATATGTAAAGGAGCCTCAACTAGACGGATGTTAAGTAGAGTTGCATGTTTCATACACTTGATGGAAAGGTTAGAAGAAGAAAAACCGTAACAGCAAAATACATTACCCTTATCATCCCTCTCAAAAATAAAGCAAAGCTTTTGCTTTGCCTGTTGGAAACATAGTTACAACTCCAACCCAAATATCATCTCATTCCCCACACTTTTTCACGTTACTGTGATTCTAATGACTCATTAGAATAAGATAAAGGCTAGCTCGCTAATAGTTTGTAGCATTGTATAATTACTTTTACTAATGTCAAGAAATTTACAAGCAATTATCTCATGTGGAGAGTACATTTGAGTTGCATGCACAAACAGCAAATCACCCAAATAATGTATATTTTTCCATGTCCTCCTAATACACTCAAGTTCAACACTAAGAAAAAGATGATAAACTTTTTAGGGATGTTGCCCATAAGATTTATGATGCTTGTTGAACTCTTCTGAACTCTCCCCTTTAATGGTCTCCAAGACAGGAGAATTAGAAGGATGAATAGGAGCAGGTGCAGCCTCCATCCGTGAAGATGTACCCAATTTACTTATTCTCTTTGCCACCTTTCCGCAAGCATTAACCAGACCTATTGGAAGGCATATGCCCTAATAATATCTAAGAGCATTAAAACGAAAGGTGGTCATTGAGGAATGGTATTATTGGTCTCATAAAGAAAATAATTGATTGGACAATTTCAATAGTACACACGTGGATGGATTTAGGACAAAGATTGTTAAGGGAGTAATTGTTAAGAAGCCACATGGAAGCCTGATGGAACGTTCCTCAGGATATTTTTGCAGTTCTTGGTAACAAGGGGTGGACCAAATTAAAGAACGGAGTGAACGTAAAGCTATGGTTGGCTTGTCGTTGTTGTCACGGTCCTAGACTTTTCGCTAGCACAATGAGACCGTGCGGCGCTTACTGTCCTACCCGAGTAGTAGTAAGCAAGCCTAACGCAGCAATAATCAATTAACGATCAATATCAATATCTGTAAGCAACAAACGTAGGCAACAGTAAGTAACTAGCAACAAGTAAAAAGGGACGCGGGCAAGAATCGATCTGAAAATGAATCACACTTTATTAATCTCATGTACAGGCAACAGTAAAGTGTGTGTGGGGTTTGTGTAAACTGGGATATCATTGACTGTGGGCAGTCAACCGGTGAGTAAGAGCTTCTATCCAGAAGAGTACTCACACCCCCACAAAGAGGTTTATTAGCTTTTGTGGTTCTTGCAGGAGGAGACATTAAAATTGGTGAGGAGGCAACACCAAAATTAAAATAAGTAAATAAAAAAATATTTACAATAATCCCCCCTTCTACTCCTAGTATACAAGAGATCGTCACACCTTCCCCCACTTAATCTATTGACGTCCTCGGCAAGGTGTGCTAGAGGTTGATCCTAAGGCTTGAGTCTTCCTTGCTTTGGCTGCTTTCCTCTCAGCATGAGGCATAAGATCTTCTTCTATCTCCCAGCTGTT
Source organism: Combretum micranthum (assembly GCA_024138025.1). NCBI lineage: Eukaryota > Viridiplantae > Streptophyta > Magnoliopsida > Myrtales > Combretaceae > Combretum > Combretum micranthum. The sequence continues at coordinate 2,535,238 of JAMXBD010000020.1, forward strand.
GTCTTCTTCTTCACGATCTTTCCACTTCACCAAGTATTCAGTACGAATTGCTCCAGTGGTTGGATCTTTGACACTTCGTTCAGCAAGGATGTCTTCGACAACTTCTCTGACATTGAAGTTGAACTTGACATTCGGCCGCTTTGACTCGTTACGCTTTGGGTCTTCCATGTCAGAGTAATATGGCTTCAAAACACTTACATGAAAGACAGGATGAAACTTCAATCCTTTAGGAGGCTCCACTTTATAGGCGGCTTTTCCAATCTTGGCGATGATGGGAACTGGATCAACATACTTCTGCATAAGTCTTTTGTCTTTATGCTTTAGTGGTCTGATCTGGTCTGGAAATAGCCTGATGAGGACTTGATCTCCAACATTGAATTCTCTGGGTCTTCGCTTCTCATCTGCCCATTTCTTCATACGTCTGGAAGCTCTTTCAAGATAGACCTTGACAACTTCAGATTTCTGCTTCCAATCCTTTGCAAACATATAAGCTTTTGGGCATTTCCCTGTATACGGCGCTACCACTGTGTGGGGTAACAGTGGTTGCTGACCCATAACAATTTCCATAGGGCTCTTGTTGGAGGAAGAGCTCCGCTGGATGTTGAAACAGAACTAGGCAATATCCAGCAAATCCACCCAATTCGTCTGGTTGGCAGCAACAAAGTGCCGCAAATACTCCTCCAGCATCCCATTGAACCGCTCTGTCTGTCTGTCCGTCACTCTAAGGATGGTGGCTGGAGGACATACTAAGTTCGGACCCTAAAATGCTGAACAATTCGGTCCAGAACTTCCCTGTGAATCTAGCATCCCGATCACTCACAATGTTTTGAGGCACACCCCAAAACTTCACAACATGCTTGAAGAAAAGCTAGGCAGTCTCTATAGCATTCGAACTCTTCGTGGTTGGAATGAAGGTGGCATACTTTGAAAACCTGTCTACAACAACAAAGATGGATGAGAGATCACCTACTTTAGGTAAGCAAGTGATGAAATCCATGGAGACACTCTCCCATGGACGAGAAGGCACCGGAAGAGGTTCCAGCAACCCTGCAGGTTTCTACCTCTCGATCTTGTCCTGCTGACAAGTTAAACACGTTCTGGTGTAGTTCATCACATCTTCCTTCATATCCAGCCAATAATAACCCTGCTTTAACAAGCTTATCATCCTCTACCATCCGGGATGTCCAGCCCACAATGTATCATGGCACTCCCTCATGAGCGCCCTCCTCAAGTTTCCCACCTTGGGAACATACAGGCGTTGACCTTTGGTGTAGATCAACTCCCCTTCAACCCAAAATCTGCAAGTCTTGCCCTCCTCAATCAACTTCTTCAAGTTCTTGGCCAACAGGTCTTGGCTCAAGTGTTCTTTAATCTGCTCTCGGATAGTACCAGCAATTTGACTGGCAGACTGTTGGGCTATCTCGGCCAATAGGCCAAATCTACTCTTCACTCAAAGCATCTGCCACCTGATTTGTACGCCCACTGCGATACACAATCTCCATATCAAACTCTGCAAGGAATTCCTGCCATCTCGCCTGCTTGGCTGACAGTTTCGGTTGAGTAAGAATATGGCTGGCAGCAGAATTATCAGTTCTCACAAGGAACTTCGACCCCAACAAGTAATGCTTCCACGTTCTGAGGCAGTGCACAATAGCTAACAGCTCCTTCTCCTGTGCTGAGTATCTGCGCTCAGTGGGGTTCAGCTTCCTACTCTCATATGCCACTGGATGGCCCTCCTGGATCAGCACTCCACCTAAGGCGATATCAGAGGCATCCGTGTGGACTTCAAAAGGTTTGGAGATGTCAGGTAGGGCAAGGACCGGCTCCTCTGTCACAACCCGCTTCAACTCATCGAAGGCAGCCTGACACTCCTCATTCCAAGACCATCCTCGGTCCTTCTTCAAAAGATCTGTAAGGGGAGCAACCCTCCTGGAATACCCCTCTACAAACCGCCGGTAATAATTGGCAAGTCCAAGAAACGAGCGTAGCTCAGTGACACTTCTTGGAACAGGCCACTCTCGAATAGCATCTACCTTGGCTCCATCCATCCTGATGTGCCCTTCTTCGATCACATGCCCAAGAAAGTTGATGCACTTCTGGGCAAAAGCACATTTCTCACGCTTCACATACAAATGGTTTTCCCTCAACTTCTGAAATACCATCTAAGTGTTTCACATGGTCCTCCAATGTCCTGCTATACACAACGATGTCGTCTAGATAGACAACAACAAATTTATCCAGATAGTCCGAAAGACATTGTTCATTAAAGTACAAAAAGTTGCAGGAGCATTAGTGAGACCAAATGGCATCACCAGGAACTCGTAAGCCCCATAACGAGTTACACAAGTAGTTTTGGGCTCATCTCCCTCAGCAATGCGGACTTGATGATAGCCTGAGCGAAGATCTAATTTGTGAATATTTGGCACCACTCAGTTGATCAAACAAATCAGCAATAAGAGGATGGGATAATGATTTCTCACTGTAAGTTTGTTGAGAGCCCGATAATCAATACACAATCTCAAACTCCCATCATGCTTCCTCTGAAATAAGACAGGAGCCCCGTATGGTGCTTTCGATGGACGAATGAAACCCGCCTCTAACAACTCATCAAGTTGCTTTCTCAATTCTGTTAGTTCTGGAGGCGACATTCTATATGGAGCCTTGGCAGGTGGTTTGGCCCCTGGGATCAACTCAATTTCATGATCCACTGACCTTCTTGGAGGTAACTCCTTCGGGAGCTTGTCAGGCATAATGGAACCATACTCCTTCAGGACACTCTGAATTACCTCTGGAATCTCAGCATTCCCTCCATCCTCCTTCTCTGTCAAGACAGCAAGGAATGTTGGCTCTTGGTGTTGGAGCCCTCGCTTCAATTGGAGCGCTGAAAGCATCATTGCCCCAATGCTCTTATCTCTGCTACTCCCACTACCAGCTTTCCTCCTCTGAACGGGCACACAACATGGCTTCTCGCCCATAAACATTAGGCAATCAGCTGCTGGAAAGGAAGCAACTCGAGCATTCCTCAGAAATTCTATCCCCAGGACTATTCTGAAGTCATCTAAAGGGACAGCAGTGAAGTTGAGATTCCCGCTCCAATCTCCAACCTTCACCTTCACACTCTTTGCAACTCCTTGAACCGGACAGGCCTTAGAGTTTACAGCTTTAATTTGGCTAGAATCATCAGATAACACTAGCCCCAATCTCTGAGCTTCGGGCACATCAATGAAATTGTGTGTGGCTCCCGAATCAATCATTGCACTGGCAATCTTGCCGTTGATGTGCAACTGAACAAACATCAGTTCGTTGTCAGTCTTGGTTTTGCTGGCTCTGTGGAGGCTTTTCCAACGGCTGACAACATGTGTAGAGCTCCCATCCTAGGCTGCTCTTCACAATCTTCCTCAGATTCCTCATTCGGACAAACACCCTCTGCCTTCTTCGTTAGAGCATTGAGTGCAGCCTTAGTTGGACATTCTGCTACCCTGTGAGGTCCGTTACACAGGAAACAAGCAAGTGGTGGCTTCTTGCCACTGCTTGAAGCACCATTTTTCCCCGTCTGTCGAGAACCATTGAATTTCTTCTGGCCCCCTCCATTACCTTGATTGTTAGAACTTGAGGCTCCCCCACTTTTGGCTTTGCCCGACTTGCCAGACTTTCCACCATCGTGTCCCGACGATGCACCCTTCCCTCTGGAATCATTGGTGTAGTCTGTCAAGCGCTCAGCGGCTGTTTGCGCTTGAGTCAAATTCTCAACCCGTTGCCTCTGCAACTCATTCCTGGCATATGGCTTCAATCCCTCCAGGAAATAGAACAGCTTATCATCTTCACTCATACTCTTGATATCAAGCATAAGTGCCGAAAAATCTCTGACATACTCGGATGTCATCGCCATGGCGAAGCTCACGTAGCTTCTTCCTGGCATTGTACTCAACATTCTCAGGGAAGAATTGAGTTCGCAACTCAGTCCTCAACTGTGCCCATGTATCTACATGTGCCGTACCGTTCTGGATCTGCTCATATTTGGTGCGCCACCACAGCTTGGCATCACCAATTAGGAACATAGTAGCTATGGAGACCTTTGTGCCCTCATCATTATGTCCCATAGCTAGGAAATATTGTTCCATGTCGAAGATGAAGTTCTCCAACATTTTGGCATCTCTCACGCCAGTGAATGATTTTGGCTCAGGCACTTTAGGTTGATTACCAGGAGCTTGAGCATGAGCATGGGCGGGAGCATTTGCAACAGCTCGCGTCAGCAATGCGATTTGCTGCCTCAACTCCTCTACTGTCTCTACAGTAGCATATCTCATCAACCCGTTTCTCAGCCCATCAACAGCTACCTGAGATTCTTCCCGAAGAGTGGCAATTGCACCCCTGAATTCTTCAGCCATCACACCAACCCTCGCGGTGTTTTCTTGACTTGATGTCTCTACATCAGTCATCCTCTGATTAAGCGGCAGTAAAGCTTCAAGACGCGAGAAATATCCGTAACCTGCACATTCAAAGCTTCTAACTTCGAGCAAACTCTTCTTGTCGCGTCATGGTTGTTCCCACTGGAATAACCTAAGCTCTGATACCAACTGTCACGGTCCTAGACTTTTCGCTAGCACAATGAGACCGTGCGGCGCTTACTGTCCTACCCGAGTAGTAGTAAGCAAGCCTAACGCAGCAATAATCAATTAGCGATCAATATCAATATCTGTAAGCAACAAACGTAGGCAACAGTAAGTAACTAGCAACAAGTAAAAAGGGACGCGGGCAAGAATCGATCTGAAAATGAATCACACTTTATTAATCTCATGTACAGGCAACAGTAAAGTGTGTGTGGGGGTTTGTGTAAACTGGGATATCATTGACTGTGGGCAGTCAACCGGTGAGTAAGAGCTTCTATCTAGAAGAGTACTCACACCCCCACAAAGAGCTTTATTAGCTTTTGTGGTTCTTGCAGGAGGAGACATTAAAATTGGTGAGGAGGCAACACCAAAATTAAAATAAGTAAATAAAAAAATATTTACAATAATCCCCCCTTCTACTCCTAGTATACAAGAGATCATCACAGTTGTCGCGCTAGCGTTATTTTGCTTGCTTTGTTTCGATAATTTCTAGGATTCACCGATTTAGATATGGATGCAGTTTTAGAAACGAGCCAAAATCATCAGTTTTGGTCTTGAAATCGAAAAATCTGAATTGCCTCTTAGGAGTTACGATTTTGGTCCAATTATATGGACAGCGGTGGTTCCAGTTTTAATTTTGGAATCAAAAACTTATTTTTTTAAAGTAAAAATAAATAAATAAATTTCAGTTTTAATCAAATAAGTTTCAATCTCAAAATAATTATTAAGTCTAAAAGTGTTAAGTTGTTTAATCGATTTTTTAAAAATTTGTTTAGAATACACATTTATTTATATAGAAACACATCTAATATTAATTATAATTAATTATATGAGATTGCAAAATAATTTAGAGGGGTAAAAAAATTACAATATAAAAAATAGTCTCATATTATTAAGAAAATGAACTTTGTTTTTAGGTGAAGTTTGTATAAATCAATTATATATGATTTTAAGTTATATTTACTTATGTTGTTGATAATAACACATTAAATATTATGATTTGATAATAAATTTTATAATTCATATGAAATAGGTTGAATATGTGATTTGTTTTTCATTGATTTTAATATATTGCTTGATTTCTTGAATTCAATTGTGTAGTGCTTATTTGTTATCTTGAGTTAATAGTTCATAATATTAATTATTGATTTGATATTCGTGTAAATCAAGTGAAATGTTATTTGTATGATTAGAGCTACACAATTGGAATGAGTTTCATGTAATCCTAATTTAGGAGGAAAAATATTTGCTATCTCCAGAATGGTGTCTCCAGAATGTCCCAACAAATAGATAATTAACACGTGTTAAACAAATTTAAAAAATAAAAACGTCCCTAAAATATAGCAAATAGTTTCTAACACTTATATATACGTGGCAATTATTTATTGAATGAGATAGGATCGGAACAACATTCCTGAGATAGCAAATTTTCATCCTATTGAGGATGACATGATCATTCGGGATTAGGGTGAAACTGAATAAGTGGATTATGGATTTATAATTGCTATTTTATGAGATTTAATTAGGAAGAAATTCTAATTAATTAACAAAGGGTAGAAATTTCAATAGTCTTGATAGAGATATTGGATTGCCTTAAGAATCTCTACCATTCGAGAATATTAATAATAATATTAAAATTTTCTTTTGCATAATCATATATCACCTAGTGGAGATCCAAGATCTAAACGGCTTTTGCAATTCGGAATATATTTTACTTGACTTACATCATTCTAATTCTAGTAGTATTATCATATATTTTGCTTAACCACTCTTTTTTATAGGTTAACTAATAAAAGAATAGTAAGCATTAGTATTCATTAGTCTTTATGGGATCGACACTTGTGCTCTAAACTAATACTAATACCATCGATAGGTACAATTGTCTTATGTTTAATTATAATAAGATTTGAATGTAAGTTTTAACCTTTTATTGATTTTGTTTGCTATTTGTGATCATATATCAACTGTGCACACGTCTATTCAGCATGGACCATGATGCTTTGTTAGGGGCATCGACTATGTTTCGTTTAGTATTGCCAAAGTAAGATGCTCATTTGAAATTCACACTATGTTTAGCCAAGTAATAGTCTTTTGTTTTTTTCAATAGCTAAAAGCCTAAAACACGTATATAACACTGTAATCGACAATCTAGATAGAACTCGATAGTGAAAGGAACCTAAAAGTTGTGGTTGTCTTTTTCTTTGGCAGATGACTTTGTTAAGAACATTCGTCTTTTTTATCCCATATGATTATAGAATAATAAAAAAGAAACAAGTTGTAACAAGAGATTAGTTATATTTGTATATTTATGGTAAATTATTAATATATACCTTTTATTTTTATTTCATGTGAATACTAGGAAACTCACACCCACAATATCTATGTATAAGAATTACATATAATATAATTAAATTTATATCGTAAAATAATCATTAAATCAAACTCTATATACAAATGATCATTTGAAAAAAGAATTTACATATGAACAATCTAAAACGTATTTGCTTAACAAAAAAACAAGAAATATATTGAAATATTTGCTCTTGTTTGGAAAGTAAAGATGGTTTGTCATGAAAAATTTGGAGTGAAAAGAGTATACAGCTAGCATATTGATAGGAGTGGCATTGATAGATTATTATGATGAAAGTCCTATTATCTATACAAACTACTAGTAGTAATTTAGATAGATAATTTAATAATTATGAATATTACTTTAGGATAATTAATGAAATGATAGATAATTTAATAATTATAAATATTACCTTAGGACAATTAATGAAATGTTATGGGGAGAAATTGTGGGGTATATATATATATGTATATAGATATATAAGTAGATACATATAAGAATAGTTCATAATTATTATTTTATTTAAATAAATATCCATACTTAACTGGATTTTTTTGCTAAATTCCAAAAACCACTAATTCACCACTATTCATATTCATATCTACATATTTACTTTTATGATCTGGGATCTAGAGTATCTATATCACTCTCATCATCATCAATCCATAGATATTAATTTCCACCTTTAATAACCTCATATCTATAGATCTAGTTGAATTGAGGTTGTGAAATCTTGTCAATATTGGTGTGTTAATAGTTTTTAGAATAAGTAGATGCTTTTTTTTTTCTTTTTTTTTTGTCTTTTTTTTTTTTATCTCTCTTGGATTTTATTCCAACTGATTTTCCATTATCTTTGTATAATTCATGTTTTAAAAAGGGCATTTCAACCCTTAGTTGTGAAAGATATGTGCCCATTTTTTGTTGGGTCCATAAATCCCCATCTATTTAATGGTTTTGTTAGGATTTGTATATTGGATCATGTTGTATTATTGTTAGTGGAATGTTTTTTGTTTTCTAACAAATATAGATATATATATATATATATATATTAATGTACATATTGTATTGTAAGACACATAAGTAATTTTAAGAAATAACTAAAAGTGTAGAGTCCAAAATCCTTTAGTATGATCCTTCATTTTTTAAATTGAGCTTTTAGAACCCTGACTCTTTAAAATATTTACTTTGAAATCCTATTATATTAGTTTATCTTTGAATAAAAAGAATAAACTAAATAGAAAATTTAAAAGCAACACTTAAATCAAGGGCAAAAGGGACATATAGCAGTCTAAAAACACTTCAATGATTTGAGGGTCTTTTTTATAACAAAAAGGTCATATATGTATCCTTATTTTATTTATTTATTTTGCTAAGATTTAGGGTTCTAAAAGGTCAATTATTTTCAACCATAGGGATTTGCGTACACAGAGCAAGTAAAGGAGGATATGCTAATCATTTACCCATGCAACTTTTGGTGTCTTATATTTTTACTTTTTTAAAAAATAATAATATTTTTCTATTTTCCCATTAGATATATATATATATATATATATTTAATTTTTGTTATTGTTTCTTACACATTTTTTTTTATTATGAAATTATGAATATTTGAGATCGTTAAAGCACTTTTCCATAATTTTTAATGTATATATGTATGAATATCTGAGGTCGTTGAACCACTTCCAAACATAAAATGGAGATCTTGCCTCGCACTACCTCGCCTTCCCTCTTCTATCTCATCTTGTGCACTAATAGTTATAGTTGTTCTTGTGCCATTTATTACTTCTAATTTTTATGATGCTGGTAAAGAGAAGGCATGAGATGCTTATATGTTGTCATCGTTTATTAAATGGCTATGTGATGTGATTCACCAGAAATTAAGCACTTCAATTGGCCTAATTATTATCGTTAAAGTATAAAGTATTGTACACGTGTATTTTATTTAGATTGTATATAGAGTTGAGCTAGCAGAGTGGTAGTAGTATAAAAGGTGTTTAGATATTTTCTTTTCATTAACCTGTAATCTCAGAACAAATAACAATATTTCTCTTCAACCCTATTCATCATCTTCGTTTTCTCCGCTTCGTCTTCCTACTTGTTGTTCTTCCTTTCTCATTCATCTTTTTTTTTTTCTTCTTTTTTATAATCTAATTTCTTAGTTTGTTAGTATTTTGACATGGTATCAGACTATCATGCAAATTTCTCCATTAGAGGACATTTCTTCTCCTATCTTCATCATTTGGATTCTCAAAATACAGTTTCGATTATGCTAGTTCTTATTGGTTTGAACTATAATGTGTGGAGCAGGTCTTTCATTTTGGCTTTGTCAATTCGGAATAAGGTTGGATTTATCCATGGATCGATTCCTATCCATCAAAATCATATCCGATTTATTCAATCTAGAGTCATTATAACAATATTATTGTAGCATGGATTTTACGTTCTATTTCATTGCAAATTGCTTCTGTAGTGTTGTACATGGATTCAGCGAAGGATATTTGGGGAAAATTGAAACTTAGGTTTTCACAACCGGATGAATCGTAGATTTGTCAATTGCATCATCTTCTTAGCATTGTGATTCAAGGTAATAGTTCTATTGATGATTATTTTACTGAGTCGAATACGATTTGGGAAGAGCTTCGCAATTGTCGTCCATTACCTCATTGTATGTGTAGATCTTGTAATCAAGGCTGTTTGGCAAATTTGTTGATATTCTACAACAGGATTATGTGTTTATATTTCTAAATGGATCGAATGACAGTTTTTCGGCTTTGAGATCTCAAATCTTGGTTATGAAACCATTTCCTACATTAGATGAAGGTTACAATTTAGTAATTCATGATGAATTTCAATGGGTAAATAGGCCAAAAGAAGTTTTGATTCCTGATTCATTTGTTATGGCTAGTATTGGTTTATTTAAGTCAAGAATGAAGAATGATTTGATTTGTAGTTATTGCCATAAAAGAGGTCATCTCAAGGATAAGTGTTACAAGTTAATTGGATTTCCTCCACATTTTAAGGTTAATAAACTCGGTTTTTTTATGCTAATCAAGTTTTTTCTAGTAATCAGATTGTTAGAGGAGAGTCTGTTTTACAAGGATCTGCTGCAAATTTAGATAAAGCAGATAATAGTGGAAATGATCTCAACCTAACAAAAGATCAAGTTCTTTAGTTTTTAGTTGCTACATGTTTCTAAGAATCCTAGTTTGCTTAATAACAATTCTGGTTCTTCTTCCATGTCTACTCCTTCTTCTGTTTTGCAGCATACACAAAATGATACTGCCTCTGCTTCCTCTGTTCCTATGAGTAATATGGTAGGTATTTTTGTTCCCCATTCTCTCTTAAATTCTTGTTCTATTCACTCAGATACTGCTGGTTTAGCTTTATGGATACTTGATTCAAGAGCTACGGATCATATGATCAATTCTGTTGCCTTTTTTCATTCATATATGTCACTTGAAAGTTCCTATGTTCAGTTGCCTAATAAACAAAAATTACAAGCTATACACAAAGGTTATGTTTACTTGAATGAAGATCTTATTCTTCATGACACTCTTTTTATTCCTGGTTTCACCCTTAATCTTGTTTCAGTGTCTAAACTTGTTTTAACTAATAAGCATTTGGTCTCATTTACAAAATTTTGTGCTTATATTCAGGATTGTGTCACTTTGAAAGTGATTGGTCAAGCCAAGGCTAAGATTGATCTATAATTTTTGCAAGAAGCTTTTTGTATTGTTCCTATTTCATCTTGTAAAGTTTCTCAAGTGTCTTCTATTTCGAATATTTTGAATAATATGCCAAATTCATTTGATGTTTGGCATTTTTCGTTTAAGATATCCTTATTTTAATAAGATGAGATATGTACAAAGTCTTGTTCAGTCAGTTCATTGTAATAAGTTTTATTGTTTGATTTGTTCTTTGGCAAAACAACACCGTGTTTCTTTTCCACATCATTCTAAGAATACTTCTTTTGCCTTTGAGTTAATTCATGTTGATATTTGAGGTCCTTTTGCTACTTCTACTTTTGATGGACATAGATATTTTTTTACTATTGTTGTGATTACACAAGAGTCACTAGGGTTTATTTGTTATGTTCTTAGCATGATGTTTCTTTTCTTCTTCCTAGTTTCTATGAGATGGTTTTAGTTCAGTTTGGTCAGAAAGTTAAGATAGTCAGATTAGATAATGGTTTGGAGATGTCTATGCCTCAGTTTTATAATTCTCATGGCATCATATATCAAGTGTCATGTGTTGAAACACCACAACAAAATGGTGTTGTTGAACGTAAACATCAACATTTACTTAATGTTGCTAGAGCTTTGCTTTTCTAATCTTCTTTGCCTTTTTGTTTTTGGGGTGATGCTATTCTTACTGCCACTTATCTGATTAATCGCATTCCTTCTTCAGTTTTACAAGAGTCCACACCATATCAGTTGTTACTCAATAAACTTCCATCATACACACACTTTAGAGTCTTTGGTTCTCTTTTTTTTACTTCCACTCTTAAAAGGGATCGTAGAAAGTTTGATGCTAGAGCTCATCTTTCTATTTTTGTAGGATATCCTCTTAAGGTAAAAGGATATAAGTTGTTTGATCTTGTTTATAAAAAATATGTAGTTTCTAGGGATGTTAAGTTTTTTTAACACATTTTTCCATTTAAGTTGTCTTCTATACAAAGTCTTTTTCCTTCTTCGTGTTCTTCACAGCTTTCTTCTTTGCCTTCTGATCTATCATATGTTTTGTTGATAGATTATTTTCTCAATTTGATGCTCTTAACATAAATTTTGGTGTTATTGATGTTCCCAATCAGCCTGTTTCACCTGTTTCTTGTGAGCCTATGTCTATTTCCGTGGATGATGTTGATCGTGTTCCTCCACAAGTTCCTTTTAGGCGTAGTGTTCATTCAACTAAAATACCTTCTTATCTTGCTGATTACCATCATGACTTAAATCTTTCTTTGGCTTCTAATCATGTGACTTTTAATTCTTCTTTTACTTTACATCCTCTTCATCATGTGTCGTCATATGAGTCTTTATCTCCCTCTTTTCGTGCTTTTATAGTTCAAATTTCTAATCATTTTGAACCATCTTGTTATGAACAAGCTATGAACCTTGATTGTGGTGTCAAGCTATGACTGATGAACTTAATGCTCTTAAAGCCAACAATACATGGGCTCTTGTCCCTTTGCCTTTAGGTAAGCACACTATTGGATGTAAATGGGTATATAAGTTGAAAACTAAAGCTGATGGTAGTATTGATCTGTATAGGGCATGTTTAGTTGCTAAAGGGTATAGTCAAAAGGAAGGATTTGATTATGTTGAAACTTTTAGCCCGATTGCAAAACATATTACGATTCAATTATTTTTCTCCCTTGCTGCTATTTCTAATTAGCATGTCCATCAAATGGATGTTCATAATGCCTTTTTGAATGGTAAATTACTTGAAGAAGTATACATGGATGTACCTCCAGATTTGGATGTTCAGGGGGAGTGCGTTGGTAATGCTAGATTAGTTTGCAAACTTAATAAATCGTTATATGGTTTAAAACAAGCTTCAAGACAATGGAATGCAAAGTTAACTACTAGTCTTATAGCTAATGGTTTTAATCAATCATATAATGATATGCTCTTTTTTGTCAAAGGAAGTGGAGATGATTTTATTATTGTTTTAGTTTATGTTGTCGATCTTGCTATTGTTAGCAAGAAGTTGGAGGTTGTTGAGAATTTTAAATAATTTTTACATGCACAGTTTAAGGTGAAAGACCTTAGGGGGTTGAAGTATTTGGTTGGTTTAGAATTAGCCAGATCTCTAAAAGGTTTTGTGTTAAGTCAGAGGAAGTTTGCATTGGATTTACTAACTAAAACTAGGTTTATTGGTTCTAAACCATCTGTTACTCCTATAGTAGCTAATCATGAGCTCTCTCATGGAGATCAAACCAAGGTTGTTGATGTAGAATGTTATAGAAAAATCATTAGGAAGTTGTTATATTTGTTGATTACAAGATCGAACATTGCTTATTCCGTATGTTCTTAGTCAGTTCATGGATTGTCCAAAAGAAATGCACTAAGTTGCTCTTAAAAGAGTGCTCATATATATTAAGCAACAATCAGGTCCAGGGTTGTTCTTTTCTTGCAAGTCAAATTTTATTCTTCATGCATATAGTGAGAGTGATTGAGGAGGCTATCTTGATACCAAGCAGTCCACAACGGGTTTTTGTATTTTCTTTGGTTCTTCACTCATTAGTTGGAAATCATAAAGCAAATAACTATTTTCACAAGGCTCTGTTGAATCAAAATATCAAGCTTTAGCTAGCACAACATGTGAAGTTATTTGGTTGCTTTCTTTGCTCCAAGAGTTTGGGTTAGAGAACAAACAAGTTGTACAGTTGTTTTGTGACAACAAAGCAGCTCTTCACATAGCTTGTAACCTTGTATTCTATGAAAGAACCAAACATCTTGAAATGGACACGCATTTTATGCGAGACAAAGTAGTAGATGGGGTTGTATTGCCCATATGTCCCTAGCAAATTACAGTTGGCTGATATGTTTACTAAGGGACTTTCTTGTGATCAATTTAAGTTCTTACTAGGCAAGGTGGGAGTACTCAATATTTACTCTCCATCTTGAGGGGAAGTGTTAAAGTATAAAGTATTGTACACGTGTATTTTATTTAGATTGTACATAAAGTTGAACTGGTAGAGTAGTAGTAATGTAAAAGGTGTTTAGATATTTTCTTTTTATTAACCTGTAATCTCAAAACAAAAATAGAATAACAGTATTTCTCTTCAACCCTCTTCATCATCTTTGTTTTCTTCACTTCGTCTTCCTACTTGTTGTTCTTCCTTTCTCGTTCATCTTTATTTTTTATTCTTCTTCTTATAATCAAATTTCTTAGTTTATTAGTATTTTGACAATTATTATATTGTAACATGATAAAAAAGTAAATTTTTTATCTAAGTTTTTGAGAAACTTCGATGTTTTGAGACAAATTTTCTAACTTAGTTGTCATTTATTTCAAAACATAAATATAAGGAAGAGAAATCTAAGAAGATAAATGATTATTCTAATTTTAAACTTTATAATATTTTGTTTTAGATCTTTCAAAATGCACATCATACTATAATTTCATTTTAGTATTTTAGTTGAGTGTTTTGGATTTTGAAACATTAGACATCGGTGCCGGTTTCAAACCAGATTGAATTGAAACCAGAACGGTCAATTTTGGTTCTAAGAAATGGGGAACTAGGACTAGAACTCAATGGTTTTGCTCTAGTTCCAACTGAACTAGCAATTCCCAGTTCAGTTCTAGAATTAGGAATCACCTATTTTTTTTTTCATCAATTTATTTTTTTATTTATTTTCATCAATTTCCTACCAGCAAAAACATTGACGTTACAACCTGCCAACTCCTTAAACAAGATTTTCAATACCAACTCCATAAAATAGACTAACAAGGCAACAACAAGAAGAAGACACATCTAGAACTACGTGAGAACAAAAACAAACTTAGTTCTTACCTTAATATTCTAAAGGAAGCTTGAAAAACTCCAGTGAAAGATGGAGTCGTGAAGGCGAGATGGACATAAAGCTTGGGATCTTGAACATAATTGGCTTCACCACCCAAAATGGATGCTATAAGAAGAAAGGCAACTGCCACTGTTCCTACAGCTAAATTTCTTGAGCTCCACATCATCGCGTATATTAATGGTGGTACAAAGCTTGAATCTGCATTGCACAGAATCACAAAAAATCGGTTCGTTAATATAGATGCTTTAGTGTACTTTCACACACACACATATATATAGTTATCACTAGCTTTTATGGATGAAATATTAAGTTAGAGAGAACTAGGCGCATCATCTGAGCTAGCTGTTTCTTTTTTTTTCTGTTGGGAATCGGGTGGTAGACTAGATGGTTCCATCCCGATTCTAGAAATGGACATCTAGGTCAGTTTCAGTTCTGGAATTGTTGGTACCGTTTCGATTCAACTCCTAATTCAAATATATGTATCCTCTTTCTCTTGTTTGTTAGTTTTCTTAATTACTCATGGATTGCTCATATTATTATCTTTGAACTTTAAGTAAAATGCAAAAAAAATTACTTCTTGTTGGATTTGTCTTTCCAAATTTAATTAAAAAAAAAAATTAGTTCAAACCTGCAAATTGATCAAGTTGAACATTGAGCTTGAGCTAAAATAAATTAAGAAAAAAATAAGAATTTTTTAAAAATAAAAATCAAAGTCTAATTGAGCTAATCAAATTAAACTAATACTTATAAAGTTGAATTTTAGTTTCAATTCTTTTAATCAAATTCAAGCTATATTGTTTCGATTTGACTTGATTAAACTCTTAATTAGCACACTTTACAAGTTCCGTTAAGTGTTTGTTGTAAATGCTCGGAAACCAATATGATTGCACAAGACACACATGCAATAATGATAAACCTAATTTATGAGTGCTAAATTTTTTTTTAAGGATCAAACTCCTTTTAGTATTCAAACTTTGGCCAAGTTGACAATCAGGTATCTGAACTTTTAAGAAAACCAATTTCATACCTAGTCAAACTTTTCGTGTCCCTTTTCACTGCTTCACCCAATCATTAACTGACACATGTCCATTACTTCAAGAGACAATAAAAGAGTAAAATAGCAAAAATGGGCATGAAAAGTTTAGTTAGGTATGAAATTGGCTTTTTTGAAAGTTTAGGTACATAATTTCTTCACTTGGTCAAAGTTCAGTACTAAAAGGGGCTTTTCCCTTTGTTTTATTTGATTATTTATTGATAATTATTATGAATTTAGCACTTAAAATCGTTAAAAAAAAATGTATTTTCAAGCCTTTAGAGGAGAGATTTTATGAAAATGAAGCAATTTGGGCTGAAAATATGAAATTTCGAGCAAAGCATGCTAGGAAAACAAAATTTGAATTTTGACATGACATAGCGGGATACACAACTTGCATAAGTCGTGTCACTATGAGGGATTATCATAGAAAGCTACACGACTAGTCTAAGTCATGTCACTTCCAGACTTGTGAACTTCTCTATTACAGACAGTTACATAGCCAAACACATGACTTGTCACTTTTGATATCTTTTTAATAGAAGGGATATTTTAGAAAACAACTTATAATTGAAAATATCCCTCTTTAGGCTTAAAGAAAAAGACATATTGGGATAATTTTAGATAAGTTTCAAAGGCCTTACTCTTTACATTCAAGAACATCAACAACTTTCCATTTTTAATCATCCACTTTCCTATCTTAAAACTCTAACTTACTAAGCAAGAACATGGCATTTTCCTATTCTTCAAGATCTTGACTTTCCTATCTTGGGTGAAGGAAGCTTCCTAATTTGAGATTTTAAGAACCTTTATATGAAGAGAAGACTTCAAGGCAAAAGAAGTAGTAAGTAGTACGAATCTACTTACATATTATCTAGGTTGTTATTATAGAAAATCAAAGTTATGATTTAATTCCGAATTATAATTGGTGGTTATGCATGATTGTATATCTTTTTGGGTTGTTGTTATTTCTCCTATGAAGTAGTAGGTTTCTAGTTTAGATTTTGATGAATCCTAGGTTGAATATGTAATTTGTTCTTCATTGATTTTGATATACTGCTTGATTTCTTGAATTCAATTGTGTTGTGCTTTTCTTGAGTTAATAGTCTGGAATATTAATTCTTGATTTAATATCAATGAAAATAAATTGAAAGATTGTTTGAATGACTAGATCTACACAATTGGAAGCAGCTGCATGCAATCCTAGAAATAAGACAACATAAATCTTTGGGATTAATGCCAAATCTTATAGGGGGGTTTTAGATTGATAATGTTATCTTAAGAGTTTTACTTAGAAAGAAATTTCAATTGACCGAGGATTAAGATTCAATAATCTTGAAAGAGATATTAGATTAATTTAGGAATCTCTACTATTTAAAAGTATCAGCAATAATATTAAAATTATCTTTAGCATAATCACATATCATCTAGTAGGATTCAAGATTTAAACATCTTTTGCAACTTAGATCTTTTACTTGACTTGTGTTACTCTAAAATTACTAGTAATATTACATCTTTTTCACTCACTTGCTTTTATACGTTGGACAATGGGAGAATAGTAAGTATTAATACTCACTAATCCTTATGGGAACGATCCTTATGCTTTAAATCTATACTATAAATATCAATAGGTCCACTTGCCTTTAGAGGTCGTAGTTTGGAATTGTGTTTGAGATTTTAAGTTGTTATTGATTATTTACAATTCCTAACAAGAAACCACAAATTAGGAGATGCAACAGAACTAGATGCAATTTTATGCATCAATCGCTCCTTGTACACTAAAAACAACCTACATGAATGTAACCCACTTGCATTAAAATTGGCTAAAGCTATGTGTAAGTAGATGGATATAGTTTAAATGTTGGGTTTACTTTTAATAAATTGGATTAATTTGCACGTGTTAATAATAATAATTGTGCAATAAGGCTATTATAAGTTAAAAAGTCTAAATTAAGTAATTTAATAAAGTTATGAACTTTGATACATCATATTAAGTATGGGATATTATATGTAGAGACTTGATATATTATTTCTAATTTTATAATAGATTAAATTGGAAATAATAAATATGGGAACATACATATATGGTCATGGTACATAAATCATATGTGTGTTATTGCTCATTTTGACACAACATCATTAAAGAGAAGGAAGAGATAATAATCTCGAGAAGGCTTCTTATTAACTTGGAAAACAAGCCATCCAAAAAAAGGGCTTTTTGCATCTTCCATATCAATGGATTTAGGTACACTTATGCATTTATATAAACTTGTTCACGCCCTAATCTTGTACATGGATTGTTTAATTTAGGGATTTAAGGTTTTATAAATCCTAACAAGTGGTATCAAAGTAGTTGCATTAGAGCCATTAGATTGCTATGATTAATAATTGATAAGAAACATTTCCTTAATCCTTGCGATTAGGTTTTTCAGTGGAATAGCATTAATAAATAATGATTATGATTCTAGGATAACAAGGATGTGGTTTTTTGTTGTATTCATGTAACAGTTACGATTGCTTGGAAAAAAGATAGGGATGATGTTATAAATGGTACTTGAATTTTAGAAAAATATGCGATTAACTACCTGAACTTTGAAATTGATTAATCTAGTACCTAAACAACTTTAAAATCAAGCAATTTAGTACTTACAAAGATGCTATTGGCATGCACGAAAAGGTTTGTTTATGTATTAAATTGATCAATTTCAAAGTTCAAGTACTAAATTGATCAATTTTAAAGTTTAGGTACTTAATTGCATATTTTGTCAAAGTCATGGCACCATTCATGACATTAATCCAAAAAAATATGAATAAAGCTTGCATCTTTCATACATTCTAGATGACATGTAAGGTTGTTAATTTGTTGTTGATTTATGATGAGATGGTTTATCGAGATTATTTTCTTTTTGAATCGTGATATTTTATGGTTTTTTGTTCTATGAATTTAGTTTATGGACACAGAATTTTGAATTTGAGAAATTTAAGATGAATTAACGAACACACAAGGGTGTACTTCTCTAGTTGAGGGTAAACATAATGTTTATGAAATGTAGGTGTGTTAAAAAATAATGGATCAAACACAGGCATGTTCTTGTTCAACCAATTCTTGGATTCAAGAATTAAAGTGTAGTTAAGCTCACATATGATGCATGGCTTGAAACATAACTTTGTTCTTGGCTATACATCTCTCTAGTCAAAAGCATGAAAGGTGCATAACTGAGAATATGACTATTTAAAGTCATGTATCCTTCAAATTGAAAAAAAGCTAGAAACACTGCCAAGTGCAAGATCATATTCAAGGTCGTGCAACCTTAGGGTTAAAAAAAATGGAAAGGGGATTGCTTTTTACTCTCACCATAGACCGCCTCAAAAATCTAGAATTCAAAGTTTGCTAATTTTGTATCTTTTGGATGATTGAAATAGCGTGTCACTAAAATATCTTTTATGGAGGTCATCCATTTTGGATAAGATAGAAAAAGCCGTGTGCATGTAAACCATATAAGTATCAACTTGCCAAAAGGAAGGTTAGTATTTGGTTGATTTACATTTGCACTAGTGGTAATAAATGTGTGATGGTTATTCGAATTTACCTATGAATGATTGGTCGGTCTAAAAAAAGGCATAAACATTTGACAAATCTTACTATCAATGTTTGATCTCTACCCCAAGAAAATTATTTGCAAGTTGATACCTTTATCCAAAGAGTAGAGATCAATATCGTGCCAGATATCTTGTGATAAGCTATATCAATATTTAAATTATTTTTCGGATATTTGGTTTGAATGTGAGTATATTTTTATATTCTTGCTTTTGTTCTATATAGCTACCCATTTATCTTTAAATACCTTTGTTAATATTAACTCAATTCTTATGCTAGATGGCACGAATTTTGAGGCATAACAAGAGAAAGTGACGATTATTTCAAAGTCATAGACTTAAACCCTACATTAAGTGAAGATCGACCCACTACCATTACTTATGAGAGTAAATATAATCAAAAGACAACACAAAAAGTGGGAATGATCAAAATCGCATGAGGGTAGTGATTATGAAATGTGCTATCCTAGAAGCTTCTAGGGGCATTATGTCCAATAAGATGTAGACAGCAAAGGAGCACCTTCAAGTCTTGATAAATGGTTTAGTAGGAATGAAAAGGCTAAAACAAGTACACTTTTGGCAAATCTTATCTCATTGAGGTACAAAGGAGAATGAAATATAAGTAAATACATCATGGAGATTTGTCATACAACATCGAAACTCAAGACACTAAACCTATTAATTTGTTTTACTTTTTAATCTACTTAGTTTTTATCACTTTTTACACAATTCAGTTAGTTCAATGTGAGCTACAACTATAAAAGGGACTCTTAGTCCTTATATGGGCCCATCTCCTGTTGTATTCACTTTAAGTCAATGAAGAAATGGAAAAGGTCTCTTATGCTTTACTTATAGAAAGTCTTATGTACGCTTAGTATGTACATGTGTAGATACTGCATACCTTATTACGATGTTGGGGAGATATTCAAGTAATCCATGAGTGAATCATTGGAGAATAATTAAGCTAGTCAATTAGAGATCATTACTTATTTTATATCTAATTTTGTTGGATGTCAAGACAATAGAAGATCTACATCATAATTACTCTACCTACTTGAGGAGCAATTTATTAGAAGAGTGTTAAGGAGTGCTCATAGTTTCATCCATGATAGCAATATAATTTATATCATGTTATGGGGTAACTAAACATGGAATACGATCACAGAGTTTCACCACTAAGCTACATTTTTTTTTTTTTTTTTGCCATTGAGCTACATATTGTTAGTAATGCTAAAAGACTACTGAGGATATATTGTGACAACCAATCAGTAGTTTTATATTCCAACAACAATAGGAGCTCGACAAAGTCAAAGTATACTGACATCAACTCCCAGTTGTGGAAAAACAAAAAAGAGAGGAGTTAAGAGTATTTAGATATCTATAGAACTTAGCGATGTCACAAACAGTACCTAATCTTTGCTAAAATATGCAATTAAATACTTGAAATTTAAAATTAATCAATTTAGTATCTGAATTTTGAAATTGATCAATTTGGTACCTGAAAAACTTTGAAATTGATCAATTTAGTACCTATGAAAATACTATTGGTGTGCATGAAAAGTTCTTTTAGGTAGTAAATTGATCAATTTTAAAGTTTAAGTACTAAATTAATCGATTTTAATATTTAAGTACTAATTGATTAATTTTAAAGTTTAAGTACTAAATTGACTAATTTCAAAGTTCATCTATCTAATTATATATTTATCAAAGTTCAGGTACTATTTATGACATTAACCCTAGAACTTATAAAGAGAAACTCCATGATTGAAGATCTATTTACTAAAAGTCCACCACCCATGGTCTTTTATAATCATGTTATCCACATGAGTGTTACATATTATTAGGATGTATAGTTTTCATGGGAGTTAGTATCTTGGATAGCACTCAATGTTATAGATATGTTACATTGTCAAAAGACTTTAATAAGGTTAAGGTTAAACTTCAACTATAAAGTTGTTTTTCATTCCTAAGGTTTCCAATTGAATTTATTTCTAAACTCATATAACGTTGATCTCGCTAAAATATAAAGTTATATCGGTTGGAAATAGACATGTTAGTAATTTCAACGCTACACATCTATAAATCAATATCATTAATTATATTGATGTATGTGATCATTCATAGAGTCGATTACAACATATGTAGTGAAACTTGCTTTAGTCCTATGCTAATGTAATTAATGGACCATATTGTTTATGGATGCATTCAATTGTTAGGGAGATGAGGAAGCCTTCAATAGAGAGTGTCGCAAGTGTTGAATTGGCTAGTAGATATTTTTTCTCCTTAAGTGAATGAGAGGGTGTAGGAGCATTGTGAACCTATGAACATAGAAACTCGGTTAGTGGTACCTTAGAGGATTGTAATGCATTGCCACTTCGATGCTTATGTTAACTATGGATCCTTAGAGATGTTTAGGAACATAAAGCACTAGCAATCTCGAGTATTATAGAGATTTTAATTATCTTAGGGAATTTTCATGGTTCCTTATAAGATATTACCATAACAGACTCTAGGGAGGACCACAAAAACAGTCTCTTTACACGTAACAGATTCCCCTTGGGCTATTAGCTGGCATGGTCCATGAATCATAGAACGAAGCAGTATCAAGTGCGTAACATGATTGTACCAGGATTGTAGCACGAATATGCTGGGTACAGAGGGCGGTCAGATAGGCATAAATTACTAGAAAGATTCAGTTGTCAAGCCCTATAGGCCCCTAATCAAGGTCAGGGGTCATGACAAATATGACCTCATCATTTTAAGGTCGAGATCGAAGTCCTGAGCATGTGTTTGGGAAAATCAAGGTCATCTGAGAGCCCCTCTTTAAGGTTGGAGCATCATTTTCCTCGTAAGCCTTCATCGAGTAGGCTTATAGGCATTGGCATTGGGTTTGGGGGCCCATTAGCCTTGGGCTTTGGCCTAATAGGCCTTAACTAAAAGTCTTTTATCAACAGGGAGAAATTACAAATTGGCATTGCGAAAGAATACGTTAATGGGTTTAACACTAGATATGAGCCAAACTCTTAAGGTATTAAGTTAGTGGGTACTCCCTCTTATAAATACTTCACACTATACACATAGTTCCTATGTGGACTTTTTCAATTTCACACTTGTATCCTAATAATCTCCCTTTCAAAGGTAAGTCTCTATAATGGGCTTAAGTCTTACTTCCTATGGATGTAAACCTTATGATCTTATCAAAAGCTTGTCAAATTCATTCTACTAAACCCACTTTTATGAGCGACCTATTGCTCACTTGTTGATCTTACATCATGAATTTCACACACAAGTTACCAATACAAAACTCTTCTTTCCACATGGAGGGACCAACAATGGGAAACTATCCTAGCTAAACCATTGGCTTTAATACCACTTCTTAAGGAGGGGAAGAAGTCTTGAATATAGAGAAATTGTATAAATGAACCTTGTGAAGGAGATGATGAACATTCAACAGGTAGAAATTCTACAAATAAGTCTTATCGGAGTACACTAATAAGCTTGATGCCATATATAATAAAAAATTTTAAGGTATTAGGTCAATGAATCTTCCTTCTAATAAATACTTCACACTGTTCACATATTTCTTATGTGGGACTTTTCTACCCCCGCACTTGCATCCTAATAATAGGGGTCAAGCGTAGGAGGCCCTAAATGTTTTTTTTTTCCCCAATCTCTAAAGGTCTTAAAAACATCATATTTGCTTTGCAAAAAAATAAACCTAGAGCTTCCCAGAAAAGTCATCAATAAAAGTAAGGAATAATGTCACAAATGGTATCTAAATTTTTGCAAAATATGCAATAAGATATCCGAACTTTGAAATTGATCAATTTAGTACCTGAAAGAATTTGAAATTGTTCAATTTAATACCTAAAAAAAACTTGATGGAAGTACTGTTGATATGCATGAAAAATTCTTTCAGATATTAAATTGATCAATTTTAAAATTCATATATCTTACTGCACATTTTGTTAATATTCATGTACCATTTGTGACATTAACCCTAAAAGTAATGAAATACCTAACACTACCTAAAGAGGCAACTAAAAGGGGTCCTTAAAGATCTGAAAGGATGTAGTCCAATGATGTCTTGGTCCTATGATCTGTTGTACCAAAACTGACAAACTTTTGCTTACCAAAAACATAATGCTCACAGAATTCCAAATTGCTTAGTTTCATTAGTAATAAACTTGTGTTGCATAGCTATTGTATTCCCCTTTCTAACATGTGGCCTAACATCATATGGCACAATCTCATGTTTCGAGACTCAGAACTTAAGGTTGAAATTACAGTAGACCTAATAACTATAGAAATTTGAAGGGCATACAATGTACTGCTCAACATGTCTTTCATCAACGCAAGAATACCATGAGAAATCCTCATTGCACCATATTCTACACTACATCGACAATAGTGTTCAATAATGATAGTATACTTCTTGAGTACTTTAGGGTTTATAAATTATAAGTCACGCACATATTCCAAGTGGGAGACTGTTGGGTTTATTTTTAATAAATCAAATGCGCTAATATGTGTTTTTGTTAATAATTGTAAATAAGGTTATCATAAGTATAAAGTCCAATAAAATGATATTACAACGTTTATGAAAATTAATGCATCATATTAAATATAAAATTATGTGTAGAGATTGGACATATTATTCCTAGTTTTATGATAAGCCGAATAAGAAATAATAAATATGGGCATATATATGGTTGTGGTTCTCAAGTTGCATGTGTGCTACTTATTACTCATTCTAATATTCCATCATGAGAAAAGAAAGAGACAATGATCTCATAAAGGCACCATTTTGATATAAAAGTCCAATCATCTAAAACAAAGATCTTGTGTAGGCATATCTATTGATTCATTTGTGCTTCTGCATTTATCTAAATTTGTTTGTACCATAATCGTATACATGGATTGTTCAATTTAGGAATTTAAGATTTTATAGATCCCAACATAAACAATTTTTAACTAATATCTAACGAAAAACCTCTTGGAATTACCTTTAGATTACGCTATAAAACTTACAAGGTGCAAACCCACTTATCAAACCTATAAGATTTTAAGGTAAAATAAAAAAAAATATCTAAAAGGTTTTATTTTCCCCTTCAATTTTTAAAAATTTTGTGTACAATCCACATTCAAATCTTAATATTCAAAGTGTCAGTATAGTAAATTACAGTTATCCAAAATAAATAAATAACACCAAATAGCAACAAATTATTGTAAACTTAACTCACTATCCTTACTTATATATGTAGGACTTTTCTAGGCTTATTTGTTGGGATTATAGATCTAACACATATGGGTCTATAACCAAAGGGAGCCTAAATATATATAGGATATATGTTTAGAAGACTTTGGAATTAAAGTAGGATGGATCAGCACGTTTTGAACAAGGAGATCCTAAATATATGGTTATATATATTTAGAAGACTTTAAATCAAGATATCCTAAGCATATATATGATATGCTTAGAAGAGGACTTTGATATAAGGAGTTTTTGTGCAAAAACAAGAAGTTCTACGACGTACACCTGCAATAAGGGAGGTACACCGCCGACATACAAGCGGGCATTGATTGCTTCAGAATGCCAAAGGTCAACACCCAAATCCAAAACCACCAGCCTTTGATTAAACATTAACAGCCTTGAGTGTCTGTTGGTTTTCCTTGTGTTGTTGCATATATATTCTCCTTATCATCCTAGGGTTTGTAAGGAACAAGTGTGTGCCTCTTCTCAAACCTAGATAGAGAGAGAAAGAGAGAAAAGTAAGGAAACCTCAGAGTGAGAGACTCTAAATGAAGGAAATCTTGTTCTTGTTGTGATCCACCAATCTGTGGTGAAGATCTGAGAGATCCACTAGTGAAATCGACTGAGGAAAACTTGTTGTAATCCCATTATTGTTTATAGTGGAAGGTTTAAGTGTTGTTGGTCCCGTGGTTTTTCCTATTTTGGGTTTTCCACGTAAAATCTTGGTGTTTTTTAATTTCTGTAATTTATATTTGATATCTATTGATTGTTAATTGCGTTGACAAGAAGAAAAGGTCGGAACTTTTCCTAACAAGTGGTATCGAAACACAAGGTTTCAAAAAGAATTAGGGTTTTATTGTAGCGTAGATATGGCAAAATAATCGGGTACAATGATCAAACTGAATTCAACAAATTATTCCATATGGAAATCTATGATGGAAGATCTGCTATATTGCAAAGATTTATATTTGCCTTTGGGTGGTGACACTGCGAAGCCAGAGAACAAATGTGATGCAGATTGGGTAATCACGCATAGGAAAATTATCGGTTATATCCGACAATGGGTAGATCATAGCATTTATTACCATGTGGCCTAAGAAACGACAGCAGATGTCCTATGGAGGAAGTTGGAATCCATGTATGAGAGGCAGACGGCTTTGAATAAAACCTCATTGATCAGGAGAGTTGTAAATCTGAAATACAAGGATGGATTCAACATGATGGAGCACTTAAATGATTTTCAAGGGCTGATGAATCAGTTGTTTGCCATCGACCTGGTGCTTGAAGATGAGATTCAAGCATTGTTGTTGCTAAGTTCCTAGCCTGATAGTTGGGAGACATTAATTGTGTCTGTTAGTAACTCTGCCCTAGAGGGAATGCCCACCCTTGCAATGGTAAAGGACGGTCTGATGAATGAAGAGGCTAGGAGGAAGGATCTAGACACATAATCTAATTCTAGGGCACTTGTTACTGGTAAGCCAGGAGGGAATGGGAGAAGCAAGTTCAGAAGATCATCTAATGAGGATGATGAATTAAAGAAATCCAGGGGAAGATCTAAGTCAAAAAGAAAGAAAGATGTCAGATGCTACTATTGTGATAAGCGGATCACTTGAAAGAAGAGTGTAGACTCTAGAAGAAAGAGAAAGGTAAATGTGAAGAAAAGGATGTAGATACAGCTACAACAGTAGCAGATGATGATGAGATTATAATTGCCTAAGATGAGAAGTGTGTTAGCCTTGCTAATCATTATGATGACTGGGTTGTTGATTTTGGTGCCTCCTTCCATGTGACTTCACATGGTGAGTTCTTCTCAACCTACACTGCTGGAAATTTTGGTAATGTTAGGATGGGAAAATGATGGTAAATCCAAGATTGTAAGCATTGGAAATGTTATTTTGAAGACTAAGATAGGTTGCAGGCTCACTCTTAGAAATGTCAGACATATTCCAGATATCTGTCTTAACCTTATTTCTGCAAGAAAGCTTGATGATGATGGTTCTAGTAGCCACTCTGGTGAAGGAAGAGGGAAGCTTACCAAGGGTTCTCTCATTATGGCAAAAGGAAAGAAGAGGAATACCTTTATTTAATGTCAGCAAAGCTAAGTAAAGGAGATGTGAATCACTGAATCATATACTCTCACGCAGAGGCTCTAATGATGGCAGAAATGGGGGAGTTTCAGTTGAAGAATCCCAAAGCCTCATCAACAGTTCAAGATAAGAAGATCTGCAAAAGATGGAAGACCATTAGTTAGATTCGGTCCAAATGAGTATGTGATACTCACTGATGGGGGAGAGTTAAATGGTCATAAGAAAGCCATGGGAAATGAGAAGAATAAAGGAAAGGTTAGAGCCATGCAAGACGCATTGAAATCTTAGCATGAGAATAGGAAAATTGACTTAATAAAATTGCCTAAAGGCAAGAGACCTCTGAAGAACAGATGGGTGAAGACTGATGATAAGAGCTCATAATCAAAGAACAAGACAAAAGCTGATTGTGAAAGGTTTCACTCTGACAAAAGGTATTGCAGGAAGGCAGCAGGATTGGGTATATCCCCCATATGAGTTGGAGGGTGAGATTTTTGGGGTTATAGATCCAACTCATATGGTTCTATAACCAAAGAAAGCCTAAATATATATAGGATATATTTTCAGAAGACTTTGGAATTAAAATAGGATGGATCAGCACGTTTTGAATAAGGAGATCCTAAATATATCGTTATATATATTTAGAAGAATTTAAATCAAGATATTCTAAGTATATATGATATACTTAGAAGAGGATTTTGATATAAGGAGTTTTGTGCAAAAACAAGAAGTTCTGTGATGTACACCTGCAATAAGGGAGGTATACCGCCGGCATACAAGTAGGCATTGATTGCTTCAGAATGTCAAAAGTCAGCACCCAAATCCAAAACCGCCAGCCTTTAATTAAACATTAACAGCCTTGAGTGTTATTGGTTTTCTTGTGTTGTTGCATATATATTCTCGTTATCGTCCTATGATTTGTAAGGAATAAGTGTGTCCTCTTCTCAAGCCTAGATAGAGAGTTCTAGAGAGAGAAAGAGAGAAAAGTGAGGAAATCCTAAAGTGAGAGACTATAAATGAAGGAAATCTTATTCCTATTGTAATCCACCAATTTGTGGTGAAGATTTGAGAGATCCACTAATGAAATTTAGTGGGGAAACTTGTTGTAATTCCATTATTATTTATAGTAGAAGGTTTAAGCACTGCTGGTCCTGTAGTTTTTTCGTATTGGGTTTTCCACATAAAATCCTGGTATTATTTAATTTCCGCAATTTAGATTTGATATCTATTGATTGTTAATCGCATTGGCAAGAGGAAAAGGTTGGATCTTTCCCTAACACTGTTTGGATCGTCATTTTAGTATCATTTTGGTGTCGTTTTCAAACCGAACAGATATTAACCGATACAAATATGATATCGATAAAAACCGATAATTTACTCATAAACTGACAAACCGAACCGATACAGATAAAATCCAACTATCTAAACAGGCCTTATTTATATTATCATTAAAATCGGTTAGAATAATTGGCTATAAGTTCAGCCAGTCCAATTGCATTTTAGTTTTATATTTAAAATTCAAGTACATAGAGCTCTAAATCTAGTGGGAAATTTAGAGGTGCTTTAAGATCCAGAACATGTGGTAAACAGAAAACAAAGTCTAAATGTTTTATAGGCGGTTATGTTGACCAATAGGAACAGCTTTAAAAGGTTTAAAATTACAAACTACCTGAAACAGTCTTATTTAAAACTTGCCCGGGGCATGATTCGCTAGCATTTGGTTTGCGTAGGTCTGGCGGCGGCGGCGGCGGCGGCGGGGCGGTAAAAATAATGTTGGTCATGTGGATGAGTACTTTTAGCTGGGATGAAAAACTTCGGAATATGACATGGAACGTATCTGGAGTTGTTATTGGGTGGTCGGTTTAGCATAAGACCTTTTATGAAGATTTTTGTGATGAAAGCATTTGACTGTTAGAATTAGGGTGCCATATTGAATTTATTTCATGAATGTTTCTTGGGATAATTCTTACTTAACCTGTTCATTTGTGTTGAGTTGTACATCCGTGCTAGTTGTAATTCTTATTCACTGCATCTCCCAAAGACAACACGTGAGATGAGGTTATATGATTTAAGTCAATCATATAGTAGTTTAAACTTCAAACACGAGGAATGAAAGTATGTATAGATTTTGCCTATACATTTGTTAGATTATTTAGTTTGGTTTCTCCATCCATTGGGCATATTTTTTAGTGCATGTTTGGTGCCAAATGTTTATCAAAAATCATATCGAAAAAATATAGAAACTTAATTACTCGCATATAGATCATACAAATCAGATACAAATATAAATAATATACATATTCATATAGACCCTTAATTATTATAATTTAAATTATTGCTTAGGCATCCACGTGCTTTTATTTAGGAAAAATTACGTGTTGAGCTGAGCCGAGCTTTTAAACTTAGGCTCGAGTTTGACTTGTTTAATTAAACAAGTCAAACTTGAGCCAAGCTTTTTATCAAACATGAAACTTTGGCTCGAGTTTGACTTATTTAACTAAACAAGTTTTACTTCAAACTCGAGGTTGGTTTTTTTATGAATTGAGCTCGAGTTTTGCTAGGTTTTTTATCGAGTTTATCAAGTTTTTATCAAGCCTCTTAACTCACTTAAATAATTCGTTTTCATTTTTTTCAAACCTAGAAATAATATACAGGTGTTGCTACAAATATTTATATATAAATATTAAATAGAAATTACTTTTTAGTTGTTTTAATTATATAGTTATATATAATATATTATATATATATAAGTCATAAATCTGCTAACAAGTTTGTTAATGAGAATGTCAATGAGTCTAATCACAAACTTGTTAGAGAGTTTGTTAATGAGCCTAAACGAGTCTTTTCATGCATCAACTTGCGAACCTATATCAAAGCTCCAATTCAGCTTGTTTTAATAAATGAGCTTTACTTTAATTCGAGCTAGGCTCGTTTAATAGTCAAGTTTAAGCTTAATCGAATCTGAAGTGAGCCAAATTCAAATCGCTTGCAAGCAGTTCGACTTGTTTCCAACTATACTTCCATTTTCACTCACCCCCATTGATTGTACTCTTAACACCAAACCCCCGGTTTCAATTTTATTTGGCCTTTATTCACTATATCTATACATGTATATATCTGGTCTTTTACAATCTCCAATAATTTAATTAAAGTGTAATATCGTCATTATTAAGAGAACATTCAACAGGAAAAAACCTAGGATAATCAAATCACGCATACCAAGGAAAAAACGAGTGTTGAATCTTTGACTACATCAAGAGAGACAGACTACAATACAGTATTATATCAAAATGAGATATTAAGCAAATACCTAACCACATGTTACCCTTTCATATACAAAACTCACTCAGTGGTTCGTATATAAGTAATTAAGTCTACTGTCTCCATCTGTTATTGTGTGTGAGGGTGGGGTGGTTGTTGTTGTTGTGTCTTTTTTTTGGTTTTTTTTCCCTCCTATACCAAACATCCGATATTATCAAACAGACACAAAACAGATAACCAAACATGTAGAATACCAACAAACCAAGATGTGAGTTCAAACCACCATGGATTTGTTTGGATGATCTGTTTTTCATTTGTATCTGTATCTATATCAAAATAATATATATATATAAATATATCTAATTTGTATTTATATTTTATCTATATTTAATCTATTTGGTCTTTTCACAAGAACTGCCAACTTTTTTTATCTATATCTATTTTTTAATAAATAATTTATTAAAAAAAATTTAAAAAAAAATCTATATATATCCGAAAAAGCTAAACAGACAGACCCCACTAGGTCTACAGCTCCGAGCCGCGAGCACAAATGGCGACCCACTACAACCCCGCCCAGTACTGCACCAAACACTACCAATGATCAAAGATGCAAACAAAGTTCTAATGTAGTCTAAAAAGTTAAGAATCAATACCTGATTGAAATGATGAGATACGTATCAGGTCCTGGATGGGAAGTCCGTTCTCGACATTTACTTTTATTCCTAATTTTCGTTTCCCCAATCGTCGTACGTTCCACAATGAATGCCCAATTTTCTTTTCCCCGATCTCCTTTTTAAAAGCTATTTGTAAACCTTGCTGTTTATAATTTTTTTTTTTTCGCCATATATATTCATCCACATTTATCATATATCAAAATCACTTTTTGTAATTTATTTCCAAATAGATAATCCAGCTTAAACCTAATTGAATCAATCTTGAGCTTATTAAATATTAATTGAAATAAAAAATTCCACCTTAAAAATTTAAATCAAAATCCAAATCAAGCTTGAACTAAACTTTTCTCGTCCCATTTATCAATCGTAATTATAAACACCAGTAGGCTACGGCCACTAGTTACTAAAAGCATTGAGGTACAATAGAAAGAAAACTACTTTGGCCAACGTGGTTAAACATCAACGTAAAATGACATTCTTTGATGGAAATCATTTGATCATGTTTCCAAGAAAATTAACCAGCAACATCCATCAACAACCGCCATCCAGCCACGAATGACCACAATCTCTTGAAACTACTACATTCGTGTTGGACAATTAAATCACTCATAACAAATGTTGAGAACCATCTTTATTAATGAATTACTTAAAAAATTATTTAACATACCAAATCAGCATTTTAAACAACTCTCTCTGTTAAAAAACTCACCACTTTATTTGTTAATTATTTAACATAATTTTTTAAAATTTTTATACTCCCACGTTATATAAATTATACATAACTAACACATCAAAAATAAAAAATAAAAAACATCACTAAGGATTGTTGCTTGCAAAAGCAACGCTACTCGCTGAAGAAACCTAATTTATTGGTTAAGGAGTGGTACTTAGCCTTAGTTGCTGCCAAGAACCGTCGATAAAGCTACTCTAATATCTTCTTTAAAACCAACACCCAAAAATGCATGTTAAACAGAAATAGGCTGAGAAATTTCCAATTCATGGCTATTGATTCTGTACAGAAATAGAATGAAAAATGATCGTCTGCAGTACTCATACAATGCCAATTATTTCTACGACGGGCGAGTCGTCAAAGACAAGGCTTCGAGTAATTAATAAAAGTTTGACCGACGCTGCTACACAAAGCTTCTCTTTGAGCAACCTTGGCCCTCTTTTCCATTAGCCAATTTTTTACCTATCTCTATCAAATATACCTAAAAATATATAAAATTTACATCTATATTTAATCTATTATAAAAATTATCAATTTTTTTATCTGTATCTATTTCTTAATAAATAATTTATTAAAAAAATTAAAAAAATATTTATATCTATCATATCAGACTAGCCAAATAAACCCTTATTAAAGTTATTTGGCATGAAAACCAAAGCTTATAAGTTGTTCAACACATTATCCGAGTTGCTTTGCTTTGATGTTGCTTAACAAAACAACCAAAAAAGCAAGTTGGCTTAGAATTTTTTATTTACTTTTTTATACTTTTGATGTTATAATTTATATAATATAAGACCCATAAAAATTTAAAAAAATTATATTAAAAAACTTCGTAAGTAATTCACGAATAAAATAGTGGATTATTTTAATAAAGAAAACTGTTTAATATACCAACCTGGCATGTTAAGTTCTTTTTAAGAAATTTATGATTGAAGATGGTCTTATAAGGATGGTCAAAACAAATAGGCAGTCATAATATAACTATAGCCGGATCTATAACCCAGACTTCCACGTGCACCAGTAAGGAATCATACAGGTCCAAAAGGGTAAAACACAACAATGACCTAAAAAAGACAAGGAATACTCAAAACACGCACAAAATGGCACTAATAAGAACAATGTCGCAACATTAGCATACCATAACACATGCAATCGGATTAACCACCCAGAATCTTCAAGCCGACCAGCACAAAACATTCCAGTAGATGCAAGAATTTAACAGAAATTTACATAGGATACATCTTCATACAAGGAAAGCTCATGTCATATCTTATCAGAGAAGAATGTACACTGTGTTTGGCTAAATTTTAGAAATAGAAAATCAAAGGGAAAAACTGAGTGGAAAGAGAATTCAAAGGAAATGTAAATAAGCAGAATGATTGATTAATATTTGGAAGATATGAAGGAAATGAAAGGAAAAGAAGAGAAATAAAGTTAGTGATCCACAAAATTACTCTTATATTATTTTTATGAAACATTAGTTACAGAAGATACTTTCCCTTGATTTCCCTTGTTTTCATCTCATTCTTGGGAGGGAAATATATACAGCCTATTTTACCTTTGATTTATCTCCAAATCACTTCATTTCCCACCCACTAAACATACCCAAACCCACATTTCATCCTATTTCTCTCCATTTTTCTCCCTTACAAGTGATTTTGGGCATTCCAAACACAGGAGTAATGTAAACCTAGCACGACCACTACTCCCATTCAAACATGTCTGGATTCAAGAATTCAACTTGAAGGAAAATTTAGAATGACACAAAGCTAACCACATGGTTAACCAGGTTTGTCAAAGGAAGGACAGCAGATACAGGGACACATTCAGTTACCAAGAGGTTATGACCTTCCAATTCTTTAAAATGGCAGAATTCAACTTTGAGATTGTCTATAAATACCCTACTTGGAGAATTTAGAATTACATCATCCAAAAGCAAATATTAAAAGAAATTTGACATACCTATTCAATTATACTTAACTCCTTGTTCACTTCACCGTATAGCATAGGAAGAAATTAAGTTCCAATTCAACAAGGAATATAATAGAGATGCAATAACTATAACAATGCTCACTTGATATAAAAATAAAACCAGTAATTAATTAAGTGAAAATAAAATACCTATAATGTCCCACAAAGAGAGAGATATTTGCATAATTGATATTTTCAACAGAGGATAAATTAAAAATAAATCATTAGCATTAGAACATTAATTACTATTTATTATTTTACATAATAGCAATTTACTATAATTGTAGTTCTACTCAACTGATCACAGGGAATAAATAGCTATGCCTTTCAACTAAAGGGCCTGTTAGTGGGATGATGAATGTAAAACAAAACTAAATATTAAATATACACAGTAGAACAATGTAAATAATTATTATATCGATTTATTATAAATATTTATATCCATTATAAAAATAATATTTATATTTATAATTATTATAAATAAAACAAAACCTGCATATTCTAAGATAAAACATTCTTTAAGCAATCCAGGCATTACAACCCAAGCAATAAACCACCAGACCCAGCCACTGTAACCGACCTGATGGACTGCATTTGAATTCAATCAAACTATACACACCACACCTCTAACAGGAATCAATGAAAGTCTACGCAGAGCCATTAATATTATAATAGCATTTCACCTCGGCAATGAAATTTCCACTTCTATAACAGGATTCCGCATCATAAACAAGCATAAAGACATACACATGCATCAAAATTAACACATGGAATTCATCAAAATTATAAAAAAACGTAAACTTTGGACGGATTACTTAAATCATTAACCTTTAGACATATATAACCAATGAAAACCCGTAATAGGAAGCATGGACACTTAAGAAACTGTAAATACTTCGATAAGTTAAACATATAATATCCATAGCAACCAAAAATATTCTTCGGGTGTAGTTCAAAGTTAAGACAACAGGTAATTTTAAAAATGAAAATAAGAACAACTAAAACCTTAAAACCATCATCATCATCATGATTCCAAATTTCGATCAATCCTGTGGAATTTCGATATCACCATCACTAATCTCCTGCTGAACATCCTTAGGGTCCTTCCCATCAACACTACATCCAACACTCACACAAGTTCCCAAAATCTCCTTCACTGTTCCACTCAAATCCTTCGCCATTGACCTAGGCCTCATCACTTTAGCGATCTCTATCACATCATCCAGAGAGATGTTCCCATTGTGCTTGATGTTCTTCGTCTTCTTCCTATCACGTTCAGGCTCCTTTAGGGCTTTGATCACGAGCGCCGCGGCGGATGGGACGACCGCGACCTTGGCCTGACGGTTCTGGACGGTGAGCTTGACTGTGACACGGAGACCCTTCCAGTCCTTGGCAGTCTCTTTGGCAATGTCTTCTCCGATCTTCTTGGGGAAAGACCCAGAGGACCGATCTTTGGAGCGAGGGAACTCGCAGCACCGACTTCGCCTCCGGTTACACGGACATAGACGTCCACGAGGATGGGTCGAACTTAGGTGGCATAGTTAGAGCGGCGGCAACACGTGATGTACTAGGGTTAGGGTTTTAGAGAAAAAAGTGGGAAAGAGAAGGAAAGAGGAGAAAAGTTGCCGAGCGCAGCGGAAGAAGGATTGGCATACGAGGGTTGCTTTATATCGCTAGGGTTTTTGTCTGAAATGACGTTCGTGTCCCCATTCTTACGGGGCCGGGCTTGACTGTGAATTCGGCCTAATTTTGCTTGTGCGTAGGAAAGAAGTTTCAGCCAAGGCATTTTATAAATGCATGCGTTGATTAGGGATGCAACCGGGGCGGGTCGTTATAGGGTATCCGCCCGCCGCCCGCTAAAAACCCTATAGGGTCAGACCCTATAGGGTTTAGGGTCGGGTTTTGGGTTGTACTCATAACCCGTTGGGAAAACCCGACCCGATTTAATTAAAAAAAATTAAAAAATTTAGTTTAAGGAATTTACTTATTCATTAGTTGAATGATGCTTTTCATATAATCATTTTGTTATTCATGTATTGAGTCACATGATAGGATATAAATTATATTTACAATTAATAATTACTGATCAATCATCTATAGAAAATCGATTTCCATGTGCAACCTTTCCCACTTTTTCAAAATTCATTTCTTTCCCATGCAACACAACAAAGTATAAAAATTAATTTTCTAAAAAAAAAGATTTATATATATATATATATATATGTAATGACAAATAAATCAAGAATATATAGATCGTTGTGTAGTATCATCATTTTATTATTATTATTATTATTATTATTATTATTATTATTTTGAGTTGAATGTATTATATATATTATATATATGTAAGTCTTCTAATAATTTTAGACAATGACATGTCTTGAGTTACTGACTTTACCTTATATATTCAGTTTTCACGTTTAATAATTTTTTACTTGTCTTTAACGTTTTTTAATTTTTTTTAAATAAAAATTAGGATCTTTATCAACTCCATTGAAATTTTTGCCCTCCTATACATGCCTCACTACGATAATAATTTAATCAAATAATAAAATGATGCATTTAATTATGTAATAGATTAAACGGGTCGGGTTCGGGTCGGGTCGGGTTTCTAAGAAATCGGGTCGGGTCGGGTCGGGTTCTGGGACACCCGATTTTTAATCGGGTCGGGTTTGGGACAGCATGACCCGACCCGAAGCCGACCCGTTTACATCCCTAGCGTTGATGTATACATTATATAACATTTAGTAGGGGTGTGTACGGTATAGTTCGGTTCGATTTGCATCTAGAATCGAATAGCATCATAATTTATGGTTTGGTTTTTCTTTTAAATTCAAACCTAATGATATGGTTCGGTTCGTAATTTTTTTGAACCAAAAATAAAACGGTTTGGTACGATTCGGTTCGCTATTCGAACCGTTTTTTCATAAAATAAAAAATATATTCTTTCAAAAAACTCCTATTACATATTTTTTATTACTAATGCAAATATAAATAACGATATTTTAAATTAATCATTTACTAAATAAGCATGTAAAACTTATAAGAAGGAAGATATTTCATCCATTATAAATTATAATTGTGACTATTCTCATTTTTTTGAATTATCTTGAACTATAATGATATACTAGACTTTATCCCGATATAAGACATAAAATGTAATTCGATGTATGCTTCTAACTAACATATTATCAATTATATAAATCAATAAGTAACTAAATAATAGAAGTAGATTAATTAGTAAAACAAATAGAAAAGAAATATGCAGAAGTTAGAATACTAGAGGTTAAATTTTAAAATCTATCTTACTTATAGATAACATAATAATTAAAACATATTTTGAAAAATCTAATTTTATTCTAATGAATAACACATATCTAAGTAAAAAATTTTAAAAACAATTAATTTTTTAATTGTTTTTAAAATTTTTGACGTAGATATGTATCATTAATAAAACAATTTAGAGTAAAAATAATATTTTTTATTTTTTTTAATACATAAAACGGTTGGGGTAGGTTCATGGTCCCGAACCGAACCACGAATCGTTTGCTCTTTACTGAATCGAACCGTTTAAAAAAAGAACCGAAATTTCTATTTGGTTCAGTCCGATCCGGTTTGGTTCACAGTTCGATCTTTTTTTTTTCACAGCCCTATCATTTAGAACAACCTTTTTAGCTTGATGACAAGGTAATTCAATTTAATCATAAAGAATTTGTGATACTTTGTCATAATTTCATATGTCTTTGCTCTCTAAAAAGGAGTTATTTCTCAATTCTATATATCATAACTTTTATAGTCATGTCAATTTTTTAAGGACTAGTCATGATAATGATTAGCAGCTTAGATTCATACTTAACAATGATCAAATTCCTAAAATACATACTATATTTATTTTAACGATGAAATAATTAACCAAACGGTAATATGGTAGGGTATTCATATTTCTAACACAAGTTATATATGTGTGTGTAAGGCATCCATGCTCCATATGTGAGAACTTTAAAAAAAAAAAGTAGGAATAATATTTGTTACAAAAAAGTAAAGAGGAAAAAAAAAGAGAGCGAGATGAGTAGCATTAAGAATAATTTGTAAGAGAGAAAAAAAAAAAGGACATCCAATAAGATGAATATAAAAAATAACTATTGTACTTCAGTTTTTTAACCTTTGTCACAAAATCAATTTATTTAATAGTAATAGATACATAAAAAAGAAGTAGAAAAATAAAAATTAGGCTCAAATCTAAACTTGGGCAACATTCCACACACGTTCTTCTTCTTCTTTTTTTAAT
Organism: Combretum micranthum; assembly: GCA_024138025.1. NCBI lineage: Eukaryota > Viridiplantae > Streptophyta > Magnoliopsida > Myrtales > Combretaceae > Combretum > Combretum micranthum. Next base: position 2,572,616 of record JAMXBD010000020.1, read on the forward strand.
AAGTTCATATCTTAAGTTTCTTTCAATTCTTTTTTTTTTCCTTTTTCTTTCATAACCTTCATTTGCAAAAGTTAGACCGATATTGGTAAATTGATTGCTATTAATTTGAATAGTTCTAATAAAAATTAATCAACACCATTTAAGAAATAACAATTTTCATTTTGGTGTGGTTAAACTTATTAAAGCTTTTGTATGTATTAAGACTTACAAAGATAAGCCTACTAATAAGAGTGAACGAGTAATCCTATCATGTTTAGGGTACTCATTCAGGCTTTACTAAACCAAGTAAAGTGGGGGTGGGTATTAAGAATTATAAGGTAATGCACGGGTATAAATTTCATGAAACCTTACATATTAAGGTACGAGCATGAAGTTTTCATAGCATATATCCACCATAGAATCTATATTTAATACATGGAGGGTACAAGTTCTAGGTTATCTTATATGTACCTTATTAGACTTATAAAACAATGTTAATATATAATCAATAAATAACAATACATCACTGTTTATTATGCAACTACTTTTCATTCAAGATTACTATTTGTGAATTACCTTTCGAAATTTGTATTAGAATAGAATCTATAATATTTCATTTTGAAAAGATTTGTCCTTTTTATTTTAGAAGAACTATGATTGTATGTACATATTTGAACTCCCTCCCAAATTATATAGATTTAATGTTTACTTCCTAACGCTAATATATAAGAAGCTAGCTCTAAAATTTTTAATTTTATATTTTGTTGCAGATTCTACAATTGTATTTATTATCATATAAATAATACTCATAAGTATTTATTATAAGTTTCAACTTTCACGCATAAATAGATTACTAAATTTATGATTTTAACAAATTACCTTTAGAATTCCACTCCTCATCTTTATAACAAATATAAGAAATTGAGGTAAACTGTATCAAATACTACAAACTTGAAGTTTAATATATATATATATATATATGATTTTGTAAATAAATCAATAAGTTCCATAGGGTACCATGTACCTTATAGATTTTATAGGGTACAGAGTGGATAAAAAGTATTATAAGATAGATTTTAGGTACAAAATTTAATATACAATAACTCATAGGATAAGGTATGGGTAGTGTTTCATACCTTACTTACTCCATACTTAATCACTCCTATCTAACTCAAAGGAAGATCTTATCTTTAGCTTTTACAATTCCAAGGGATTTTCTTTTTTTTGTTTTTTTGTCTTTTACTTTTGAGAATTTACTTTTTATTTTTTTATTTTCTTCATTTTTTATTTTCTCTATTTTCCTACACATTTTTATATCTTTATTTTATTTTATTTCATACTTTTCTAATTTTTCATTTTTTTACCTTTCTTATTTTCTAATACTTTTATATTCTTTAAAGAGAGAATTAAAACGAGGTGTTTATTAAGGGTGTTGAAAAAAAAAATGACCAAACCAAATTAATTCATAAACTAAATTGAACCAAGTAAAAAATTTTAAGTAATTTGATTTACAAATTCCTAATATAAACCAATTCGTTAATTTATTACTAGTTTTAAGGGATAAACCTAATCAATTTATAAAACGAATCCAAATCGGTGTTTTTAGAAAAAAAAAAAAAAAAGAAAGTAATAGTGGTTTACTTGCAACCATAAATTTTCTTATTATGATTGATAAATGTCATATATTTTCTTATGAATTAATGGAAAAATGGTACCTAAACTTTTGCAAAATGTTCAATTAAGTACTTGAAGTTTCGTTTTGAATAATTTGATATTTGAATAAAGTTTTTGTGGACTTTTTTTTTATATACGTTGCAAGTTCAATCAGGTATAGAAAAGTTCCATGAAAACTTTGTTCGGGTTCCAAAATTGTCAAAAACAAACTTCAAGTACCTAATTAAACATTTTGTGAAAGTTGAGATAACAAATTGTTCCAAATGGAACTTTAGATACCTGATTGAATTTTCTGTAGAAGTTCAGGTGCCATTTTTTACATTAACCTATTTTGTTATTATCTCGTCATGATATTTATCATTTAGTAAATATTGATTAATATTAACTCGTTATTTTTATATGATTATTCAAGTTCATGATTATTCTCCTGTTAGTAACTTACATTAATTTTTGTTAGATTTTTTATAACTAGTATAGGCTTTAATTTTTGGGTTAATGTCATGAATGGTACCTAAACTTTGAAAAAAATATACAATTAGGAACCTAAATTTTGAGGTTAATCAATTTAATACATGAACTTTGAAATTGATCAATTTAGTACTGAAAAAACTTTTCATGTATGTCCATAGTACCTTCATAGATACTAAATTGATCAATTTCAAAGTTTTTCAGGTCTTAAATTGATCAATTTCAAAGTTGAGGTACCAGATTGATCAATTTCAAAGTTTAGATACCAAATTGCATATTTTATTAAAATTTAAGTACCATTGATGATATTTTCCTTTATTTTTTTAGTTGTGACTCTTATTAAGTGTTAATCATTCGAAGTACTGTATTGGCGGGTCACTTTTGTTGGTAAATGATCAACTTAATGGTTTTGTGGAGGATTATTAATCATTCAATGTACATGAAAACTTGCTTTGGATATCAAATTGTTCAAAACTAAGCTTTTATGTATGAAATTGTTCAAAACTAAACTTTAGATACCTAATTGAAATTTTTAGAAATTCAGGTACCTTTTTTAACATTAACAAAAACAAAAAACATAATTCCTAAGTGGAAGTGCTTTTTAGTGTAAGTCGAAAAACATAAGGCTTAAGTAGAAGTATTTATGAGTGCAAGCTAATTCCAAGGGATTTGATCGAGCTGCCTCCTAAAGGCACTTAACTAAAAAACTTAAGTCTTTTGTGGAAGCACCTAAGAGTATATTCTGAATCATAAGGACCGACTGAGTTACCTCTTAAAGGCACTTATCCTAAAAGTGTTAATATCAAAAATGGTATTTGAACTTTCGTAAAAAATTCAATCAGGTACCTGGAGTTTGGTTTTGAAAATGGTACGTGAAATTTCGCAAAAAGTTTAATCAGGTACTTAAAGTTTGATTTTAAATAATTTGGTACTTGAAGCAAGTTTTCGTATACATTTTTCCTACCTAATTGAACTTGCTTCATGTAAGAAAAATGCACTCGAAAACTCAGGTACTAAATTGTTCAAAACCAAATAGGAAAAATGTACACAAAAACATACTTTAGAGAGCAAATTGTTCAACTTCAAACTTCAGTTACTTGATTGAACTTTTTGTAAAAGTTCAGGTACCATTTTTGACATTATTCCCAACCTAAAAACTTAATTCTTAAGGGGAAGTGCTTACAAGTGCAAGGTGAATCTTAAAGACCCAATTGATCCACCCTAGTAGGTGCTCACACAGAAATGCATAATCCAAGTGGAAAAGCTTACGATGTAAATTGAATACTTATGGCCCGATCGAGCTGCCTCATATACCTAGCTAAAAGAACTTAGTCTCATGTGGAAACACTTACAAATATAAGTTAAATCTTAGAAACCTAATTGATCTGCTTAGTATGTATTCACGTGAAAACATTAAGTCCCATATGGAAATGCTTATAAGTATGAGCCAAATCCTGGGGACCTGCTACCTAAATAGGCACTCAAATAGATAATAAAACACTTAGTCTTAAGTGGAAGCACCTATGACAGTAAGCCAAATCCTAGCGAACCGACCGAATTTCCTTTTAAAGGCACTCAAACAATGATGACAAATACCAAATCCTTAGTGAAACACTTATCTACATAAGCAAAATCTGAGCAAAACAAATACCCTCAAGGCGATCGTGAGTGACTGGGTTACCTAGCACGATGCTTGAAATGCTATAAATTACACATACGTTGATTAAAGTGGTTACAAGCATAAGCTTGAAAAACACAAGGTAAAAAGTCTTAAAGTTAAGGCTACCAACAAGGTTTGAGCCTAGGGGAATGTCATTCGACAACAATTCTAACTTAATGAATTTGCACTCAACTAATGACTTCTCCCAAGAATGTATCATTACTAACTCGAAATGGGTCATGCGTAGCCTAATGGCATTACAAAACGCTCAAGAAATAATCCTTTGGAAAGCCACAATATGTCAATAATGAAAGTCATAAAATCACTAAGAGAGTTGCTAGAAAACAAAACACTACAAAGTCAAATGTAAAAGAATCTAAGCTTTTTTTTAATTGATGTCATATGCATTATAGTAGTTTTAACTAATGTTTCAACCAACATTGCAAAGTTAGTCTCTAAAATACTACCATTTATAACTTTTTTATTTAGTTTTGATGAATTAGATGGTTGCTTTGTAGCCTTGATGAATTAGATAGCCACATTGTGTTGGTCCCTACAGATTAAGCAACCACACTATAAATACTAAAGTAGGTTGCTCTTGTCACAATGCAGTTGCCATAGCCAAGTGGTAAAGAGAGAGGCAGTAGAGAGCCCAATCACCTACACTATGTGAAACATGTGTCTATTGATCTTTAAAAAATGACTTAAATACAAATAAGATGAAATTAATCACAAAAATACCAGTGCTAAATTGCATGTTGGTTGTGCGACTTTGATTTCTATAAAAGAATCTCTCTTTGAAAATGCGATTAAGCAAAAGTCATACATTATTAAATCACATCTTCAAAGTGCAACTCACTATTGTTAATGGTAGATTATAGACCACAGCCCATTTGGCCCACTATTATCTTCACATGAGTTAAAGGGCCCAAGAAAAGCCTAGAAAACCACTAGTTCAACTTGCTCATGAAGGATCCACACTAAGCAACACCTCAATCCCAACCTACAGAGAGGCTCAACTTAGTACTTATCTCAACCTCGAAGATTTTCTATGACCACTCACCTTGGATAGGTCGAGAGCTTCTCAACGAGCTATTCTTATAGATTCACCATACAATCCTTGTCCCAACATAGGGCTAGGGGGAACATCACCACTTCGGCCACAAAAAGCTTGTATAAACTTTGCCATTGTTTGGTAAGGTACCACTACCCTAAACTAGACCTTTAATGAAAATAGTACCTCCTGAATAGAACAGAGTTGGCCTCATGAATACATTCAAGCATAGGGCCCTAAAGCCACCACAATGCGCCAAGCATTCAAAAGCAGCTAAGCGGGATACAACCTATGGTATTTGAAAAATTCCTTTTGAAAAAGGGGAAAGGGCATGCTTAACCAAATTTGAACGCATATCATAAAGTGCAAACTTTTCCTCCCCCAACAAACAGACTTGGTTAGATTGAGAAGGAAATATAACCTCCTATCTTTTGGGGGAACCTCATATTTCCCCCTTCATATCTTCCTCAGCCTTGCCTTAGTAACATTATTGCTAACTCCATTAAGCATGTCACCATCCACTGCCTCAATGTACAACAATGATTAGATTCCTTTTCCTCACCATCATCAGTGTATTCATTCGAAGGAATATGGTACACCTTCCCAATGACCTCACTATACGAGTCAAATGATAGCTCGACAATTTGTTGAGCCTTAACAGCCTCCCTAACCTTTTTGGCATGCTCACTCACTGAAACCATCCCTTTATAGGATGGCTTCCTCCCTTTACTTGAGCTCGAGCCCCCAAAACTAATGCAAAGCTCTTTGCCATCTCTCCTTGCTATGTCGACAATCCTTTGTTCTCTTCCCCTAGAGTCATAAGAAAAAGATCTAGAATAGGAATTACTCGAGCTCGACATCGGTAAAGATGTTGGAACGATAGAAGAAAAACAATCACTGAGAGTCTAAGAAATGAAATCACTCTTCCACAATGACGTTTGGGAACACTTTCGAGTATAGAGTTAGCCTCTAGGGCATAGGTATTTATAGGAAATAGAGGAAGGTGTGTTGATCCTCATTCTTTGGGAATGTGGGAGCAAATCTCGGCCATCAAGTCAATTGTGATGATGTCGGCACCATCTAATGTTAGAAGCCATCATTACAACAAGCTGCATCTTTTTAATCGACAAAACCTCTTGCTTCAAATTTGGAAGCTTCCCTATAAGCCCCATAATCTTAAGCCCTTTGTGCCGGTTCGATCCCGGATAGACCAATGACTGAGACTATGAGCTCGAGAGATCCCTACATAAGTATTAGAGAATTCCTAAGGTAGTAACCCCCTCATGAACTTAGGGGTCATTGAAATGGCAAGAATCACTAAGAGCACCAGTCTAACAAGTCGACATCGTAGGCTATGCCCATATCGTTTACTCTCCTTATTTTCTCACAACGAAAGTTGAGCGGACGAGTATCGATGCCCATCACCATCGTTACATGAGTCAAACGACCTAAGAAAGGCTTAGAAGACCACTACTTCAACCAACCTATAAAGGATCCACACCAGGTAACACCTCGGATCCCGAACTATAAAGAGGCTCAACCTGGTACTTACGTCAACCTCGAAGATTTCTACACCACTCACTTCAGATAGGCCATGAGCTCCTTAACATGCTATTCTTATAGATTCACTACATAATCTTTGTCTTGACAAGGGACTGGGGGAGACATCATCGGTGCGGCTACACTTTGTGCAGTAGTAGTCCTTCACCTCATGTGCCAGACGAATCATTCACTAGGGTATCAAGTCAGCTACCAAACTAAGACCTGCCTTAATAGAAAAGATTCAATGGACCCCATTCTAGTATAACCATGAACTATAAATAACCTTTCCCTCTATATGGGGAAGAAGAGTTACTTTTATCTAATCAATGTTTGCTTAAGTAGTCACCTTTGGATTTTTCGACTGACCCATGGACTGACTTAAGATCGAAGTGGTCACGTTAGACAACCTTTCGGTATATCACTGACCGTTTTCTATGATTGAAAGGTATAAACTCTACCAGCAGAATCAACACCTACAACAACTATTACTTAAAGTGAATCGTATTTATAAAGTGCAATTCTTTAATATTTATACATAAATCGCATCTTATAGACATACGATTCATATTTGTACATGAATCGTATTTATAAGATACAATTTTGCATTGAAATTTGGTGATTAATTTTATGTAATTACTATCTATGTAATGTTTATTTGGAGGGTTGGTAATCATACAATTTCCTCTACCCAAACTCCTCCACGAGTTGTGCCAAGCTACTAAGTGGGTCAGCCCACTGAGCCCTCATCCTTCATCTTCACGAGCTCTTGATGGGCATATATCCAACTCCGACTGGCTTCCATTCAGATTAAGCCCCATCATTAAGGCAAGCACGAAGGCCCAATAGGAATGGAATCCTTTGCCAAGCAATGGAATAGATTGGGCCTCATAATGCGACAACATCTTTGTAGTACAACCTAAGTATTGCTAATTTGCTCTCTTTTGCAACTTAAGCATAACTTGAGCAAATGGAGCTTCAAATCCCTACTGTACACCATATCAAGTGCTGTTTTCCTATAATATGGAGAGAATAGACATTATTTTGAACATAAGTCCTATAGAAAAACTTTGAATCATCCAAGGAGATAAAAAGAAGAAACCTGGAAGGCTTGATCTATCAAGCCAAACATAATGGAAGAATGACATTACTCCAAGATAACATGGTTGTAATATGTTTAAGAAAAAGAAAGATTTAACCTGATGAATGCTTGGTTATCAAGGAAGCCTTATTTATAGGCTCAAGTCTAACCAATGCTAACGTCTGTTCAAATTTTGCCAAAGCTTCAAAAAATTATCCATAAAAAAATCTTAACCGTTGGATAGATAATAAGGTGAATACAGGTTAGCAAAGATGTCCCATGTAGGAAAGTAAGTGAAAGTCATGAAACGATACTTAGACCTACTATGATTACATGGCATAAATCTCATAGACACAATGCGCACAAGGCAAGAATCTCAGGGTGTAGAACCACCACTATGTCCCTTTGGATGACTTGATCATATTAAGTTAGAGCTGATTCATCACTATACCTAAGTAGGAGCGCTTGTATATAGTAAGCCTGACTATAACACTTAGACAATTGAAAAACTAAGCCAGTCGCAATGGTGTAATCTTAGCAATGGATGACCAAAAAACATTTTGGGATCACAACGAAAGCTAAACAAACAAAAGACATAGAAAGCAAAATAGCTAATTAGAAGAGAAGAGGATAAGGCATCAACAATGGATCTCATCCATTAATAATTCATCAAGTTATCTCAATAATGGTTGACATCTGGGACTGCAAAATTACAGAGAATGTGGTACATAAATCAACCTTGAACATAACCTTCATAACATCTACAAAGAAAAAAGGGGAAAAAACTCACTCCAATGACCTTACCAACACTACCTAATTAACTTTACCAAGATAAGTCAATCCATTAATCAAGTCTTGGGTCTCCTACTGCTTTACTTTGGTTGGCTTATAGGCAATTAGGGGATGGTCACTTGGCACTTCATCAAAGGACCTAGTCACATCAACTATCACTTCATTGCCTTGAGCCACAGGGACTGTTTCCTCATGAAATCCAATGATTGCAACCCTTACTCCTGCCAAATGTTATGTACACAGATTAGACTTTAGAGGAACGTCCCCATCACCAACCCTTTTATCTAGAGTAATAGGACCAGATGAATCATTAAACTGTCCAGCAACTAGCTCGATAATACCTCCTGGTTGACAGCCCTCTTCCTCCTCTCTCTCCATTCGACTCCTCCACATAGCTATCCAAGTTATCCTAGTTAAGTACAACATAAGAGCAACTTCTATAGACCTCATAGACAAAAATTCCCATAGCCTATTGCATAAGGGTGGTCTCCCTTTTCTTCTAATTGATAATTTTGAACTATTTATCCAACACTATGCGTTTGGCCTTTAAAGAAACCAATGTACCAGAATTTAGTTTGGCAATCTCCTCCTTTAAGGCATTATTTTCATTGGCCAGTCTTTTGACCCCAACTCGACACTGCTAATAGCCTATTTCAGCTCATGGATTTGATACACGAGGGCCATCTCCTTGTCATGGGCACTCTCATTGCCCTTTGCAAAGTGTATTGGCAATTGACTAAAAGAACTTTAATTTTTCTGGCCTTTAGAGAAAGCTCCTTATTAGCCCTGAGGAGCTAATGCTTTTCCTCATATGTCTTAGCTTTCTTAGTCTTCAATGCCTACTTTAAAGCCTCTACCTTTTTGTTTAATGCAATAAACCCCCCTCAACTATAAGAGGCTATAATCAGCATATATGTTAGCTTAATGCTCTAATATGGCGTTGCACTTATGGAGCAAAAACCATTTAAGGCCACAAGATGGACCTGCCTCAGTAACCATCTTCATCTAGTCTACTACCTTAGCTCTTAGTGTAATTCCCTCCCCTAGTCCACGAATTAGCATCATCCATTGCATGGAATGTTGCAGAAACAATGATTTTCATGTGGTAGCATAAGGATAAGAAGTTGAAATCAACAAGGTGAGATCACATACACATAAACAATATTTGATAATTTGTAATTCAACCTTTTTTTTAGAGGGATATTTTGAGCATTAATGATGATTTTTATGAATAATTATAAGAAAATGATACTTAATGAGTTTGATTGTTGATTTCAGGGTTTAAAAGGTTTTTGAGCTTAAAAGAAGGAATTTGGATGAGTTAGAACAAGTTTTTTTCAAGATGGAGTAAGCTGAAAAAAAAATACAATTCTATACAAGAGAATACACGAGATGACTTGCATGGGCAATAAAGAGCAAAACACAAGAGGCAACACAAGTGATGCAGAGATTTATGCAAAGAACAGAAGGGTATTTTGTATGATAAGTGAGAGAGAACAAAATCCATGTTTAGGTTAGTGTTGAATCCAATTTCGTGCATGAAAAGTGTATTTTTCCACGACTATACCAAAGCCAACACAACTTGCATTGAGTTTCATGTTGAAATCGTAGCGTATCTTTTTAACCTTATGTAAGCTTATGTTCAAAAGATTTTATCTAAATACATCCTATACTTTATCTTAAAATTTGTGAGAGAGAAGTTTAAGGGGAAAAGTCCTATTTTCATGGAAAGAGCAAGATTTACAAGGAGATTGACAACCACATATAAAAGAAAAATCCAATTTCTACAAGAAGGAGAATTTAGACATATTTTCACTTGGACACGTTGGAGATATCAAGAATTTGCAAAGTGAAAAGAGGGAGAACAATGGAGATTATTGTGCTATTGAAGAATTACAATATTAGAGTTATTTAGAGATCATCAAAAAGGGGGTTTTATGTCTCTTTACTTTTCTAGATCTTATAATTAGATTGTATTGATTACGAAAAAGTAGAGAATTATTACTTTAACCTTAGAAAAACCTTACTTATTTATGTAACCAGGATTTATTAGTTTTCAATAATATATTTGTTTTTCTTGAATTCAACGATGTGTTCTTATTGCTATTAAATTAGTACTTGCTGGCATATTGATTTAACTATTAGATTTCATATAGGTTAATTGAGAAATTACTTATATGAATAGATCTAGCATAGATGAAGAGAGTTCCATGCACACATAGAGATAGGGTACCATAATTCTTCCATATTAGAATTAAAATTATAGTTAGGTTTTGTTTCTTATAAGGGATTCATTATTCTTTAAAGCGATTTCTAGATTGTTGTTATTTAAAAGAGATTTTAATAGACTAATATAGGGTTATGGTTTAGTAATCTTAAGAAAGATATTAAACTAATTTAGGAATCTTGTAATTCAATGTGAATTGAATTATCTCTTAGGATAAAAGTTACATAATAAGTGGTGGTGATTCGAAGGGTTAGATTAAGTTGTGAATATGATAATTCTAAGAAAAGTAATCTTGATATTGATTAACTAGTATAAGTAGTAGTTGACTAAAATAATTGAAATCATTGGTATTTTTAGAGTTAGATAATAGGATTAAGGTGATTACTAGTACTTAAAAGAGATCCCCTAGGATTGGTAACCAATATTAATTTCTACACTATATTCCAATTGGTATACTTGTCATAGAGTGATCATACATGGGAATAGATATTGGATTTTAATTTGATCACACATCTAATTAATATCCAAAAGCTCATCCTTTTGAGATAGCTCTCCAAAAGGAAACCATCTCCTCTCTCCACGAACTCTTCCCTCTCTAGACATTAGCCTTTACTCCTCAACAACAATGGTTGTAGGAACCCCCACTACTCTGTACTATTGGCCACTCTATTCCATGTCCCTGGGATCATCAACCCTCTTAATAGAGCCTAAGCGATCACTTGCCCCACTAGCAAGATCTAAACTCTCTTATGCCCTAGTACCAGCTAAGAAAGAAGACACAAAGGTAATGATGTCTCAAGTGTCTAACCCTCCCCTCTCGGGGTCTCTTCATGCGGACCCGAATGCGACTAGAATTGAGCTTTTCAAGAGCCTTTTTCTTCTAGATGGAGATGTTTTTAGAATCCACTTGCTCAACTCATTTTCTAACCTTTGGCCTCTCCTCTTCCCTGATTTGAATGCTCTAGGAATCATACTTATAGGACTTGCTCTTTCCCGACTTACCTTTGTAAAGTCTTTGCAACACATGAATATCTCATTCACTTGGACCACCTATAAGAAAACAAGAAATGCATATCAATTGGTAAACCAAACAGAATGAAGGTTAATGGGATCAACACTACATGTATTTCAAGTAGTTGCCCTCCCAACGTACAAGTTTTCAACCTTGAACCCCTTTTGAAAACTACTCCGATGAGGATAGCAATAGCTAAGATGTACCTTTGTCATCAATTTCCATCTCTTCAAAATAGGTTCAAGGGATGAAGTAGGGACCCTACCCTAAGATGAACTTGACCACTTTTCTAAAATCAAGAGGATCAAAGCTAATTGTAGAACGCTATACTAGAAACCTCAGTAGCTTTATGGCAGTTTCCTTGTCATTCAACCTAAATTTAGTTGATCATACGACTTTTGTATATTTACCCAATGAATAGTGAAGTAAGGCTTCCAATCAAGCTCGATGATAAAAAAGCGATCCTTCTATTTTTTTACAAAAGACTCCAAGTAAATAAACAAAGTCATCTCCTTTTAGGGATGAGCACAACTTAGTTAACCATTCCATGACTCCTTTTTTTTAAAACAAATAGAAATGATTTGTTGTTTAATATCTTAAATCGAAATTAGTCTATCATTAATAGTTAATTGCCTTAACGATTAACTCATTTTTGTATTAATATTTTTGGTTTTCAATTTTTAACCATTCAACAAAATAATTAACTAAAAGTTATGGTTAACTGTATTTTTAGCTATAACCATAATAAATTATAACCTTTTGTTTCATAATTCATTTAAAAATTGCAAATTAACAAGTTAAATAACATAGTTACATTCAAAAACTGCAAATAAACAAATCAAATAATTATACAATGAACAAATCAAGAATATAAGTCCAATAGTAGTTCGTAAGGCTTAAAATTCAATAATATACACATACAAAATCCATGTCTTCCCCATATTCTAAATTATAGAACAACAATAAAATAATAATTAAAACATAAATGTTATGATATGCCCCAAATGTGTAATCAATGTTGAGGTCTTAATTTCAAATGAGCAGAGAGATTAGTAATTTAAGGTTTGGAAAGATTTTATAGGGATTAAAGATATGAACAACACTAGGCCAGATATTATGCATCGATCTAGCTCGAGCTACTCTAATCTCTAATTGATACGACTCACAATTAGGGATTAAAGGTTGTTTTCCAAGATCACAGATTGATAAGAATCAGGGCTTTATCTCAAGAGAATGATGTAAAAATAATATTCAAGTATATTTTGTTCTATTACATCATGGGAGTATTTATATGACTCCACTTAATAGAAAAAATCGTAATTATTACATTAAATAAGAACAAAAAATTACTCTTGGCTAGAGAAGGCGACAACCTGTGTAATAGGTTGTATCAGGAGGTGTGGTATGCTCCGAGTGGGCTTCGATACATCCCATGCATCATGCCGTAGGTTGTGTCAAGGGGTATGGCATTCTCTATGGGGAAACTTGGATCCTCACGCTAATGGCCACGGTCTATGTCGTGGGCCGTAGGGTTTGGTCCTTCACCTATCTTTTTGTTCATCCCTTGTGTGTGTTCCTTTCCTTCATCTTCTCGATGATCCTTGCTTCTTATCATCTTCACAAGTCTTGACCACCCTTTTGCTCAAGCTTTTGGTGTGTTCTTGATAATCATTAACGAAATGAGTTTCCTTCTCATTGGTTGTCTTAGTGAGGATCCTCTAAGCTAATCCTTGAATTCCTCGGACTTAAGCTTTAGTGATAGGTTCCGATGGTTGATTCCTATCATACTCCAATTAACACATGTCTTAATTACAATAGTGTGAATCCAATGAATAAACGTTAAAACTTTAATATAAGCTAGCTCCCAAGAATCTACAATCATTCATTACCCAGACAAAGAGTAATGTAATCATTTGAAGTAATCATGCTAGAGGATGCGATAAAACTAGAGAAGGATCCATCTTCATTTTTCTGATTGTAGATATCCCCATTACCAAATGAACCTTTATGCACATGCGAATAGAATTTATGATGGCATGGCGACATGTGAAAATTTAATGCAAGAGAGGATAATATGTTTCTACAAAAAACAATTATTAACATTTGTTTCTACAAAAAAATAAAAAATAAAAATTAACTTACATTCTCTTCTCAATCATCAATTGTGCAAAGAGGATGACCTTTCATAATGCAAGATTTCTTTACGTAAAACAAAATAAAGTGAAAAAAAAAACAAAGAATTTCAATATATAAGTAAAAAATTAATAATATACCAAAAAAATATAGAGTAAAAATAAATTTACCGATGGATACCGACTCAAGTTTTTCCTAGATATGATAAAGATATATGAGTTGACTTAATTCCTCAATCAATTTTGCCCATAATTTATAGCTTCTACAAGTCTAGGTATAAGAACATTGACAATGCATTGTCATCGGTTAGAGTAAAACCCTATTAATTCCCTAATTAAGCAAACACCTCTCAATAATCATGTCAATTACCTCTCCAGAATGACCATCAATACGATAAAAAGTAATAACTCTTTTATGAATTTTCCAATCATCATCAATGAAATGGGTAGTGAGACACATATAAGGCAAATGTCGAATGGATGTCTATGTATCCATAGTAAGCCAATTTTTTAAAGACATTGTCTTAAAATATTTTTTTTTAATTTTCCCATTTCCTCTTTGTAAATATTATAGCAATCTCTTCATATATTTGCATGTGAAGGAATTTGAAAAAATGGTTGCATCACTTGACAAAAATCACAAAACACCTTATGTTCCACAAAATTAAAAGACATCTCATCAATAATGATCATTTTAACAAGATATCTTCTATTTTCTTCTTGATCGAACTTCTAATTAACAAGCAAATATGCACAAATCCCCTCATCAAACTTAAGTGCATGTTTTAAAGCTAAAGTTGCTTGAATATTGTCAATATTGTAAGGATACTTTTCACACCTACTTATATGATTACTCAAACAACTTGTACTGCTAGTAGATAAACATAAAAGAGACTAAGTGCAATATTTACATGCAGCTCTAGGATCATTAGCATCATCATGCTTATCAAAATGTTCCTAAACCCAATACTTTCTTTTACACACCTTCGAAATAACAAGTTATAGAGGAGGAGGTTTTGTTGCATTCCCATTAGCACTTGAAGGTTAGAAGTGAAATATCCCAATGATTATTTTATTTTAAGAAGAATGACGTGAAGCTAAATAAAATATAAAATAGGTTGTGCTAAAAATTTAGGGGCAATATCTTTTTTTTTTTAACTATTAAATGGTCATAATTTTCTATTTATGCTAAAGAATTGAAAGAAAAAATAATGAAATAACATAATATATATATATATATATATATATCATAAGCTTGATCTATTATAAGAAGATATCCATATCAACGATTAGGATCAATAATATATGGGTAAATATGATCATTCATGTTGAAGGCCCTACCAATATTCCTATATAAATCCCATAATCGATCACTAGTAGCTAATCCATGTTCATAATTTGTAAGGTAATAAAATATTCCACTCGTTATCTTATACGTTCAAGGATATTATAACCTTCTTTTTTTTATTTCTTTTTTCACATGAATTAGGACATTAGGCTTAAAAACCCGAAAGAGTGGTAAGAAAAATTTAGAGGTTGAAGAGACATGCCATTTCGTTGTGGAAGGGAGTGATTTTGAACAAGTGTTCTCTTTACATTATTAAAAGTAAATTTTAAATTGTGTCAGTGATAGTATGATTTGGTGATTTAGATGAATGGTTAAATATAATATGCAGGTGTCATTAGATATATGATAATGACACAATGGGCTAATTTGAACTTTTAAGGTTGATATTAATTTAATTTGTTTATATGGGAGACTATTAAGATATATCATGAAGTAAATATATGAACTTGTTTTCATTGAGGAGATTTTGATTTATAACTTAAATATTTATTGTAATTTGATAATATTAAGGAGTATATAGAAAATTGTGAAAGGTTGGTGTGAATCTATGATCAAATTTTAGAGAGTGATATTTTGAAAGTATGATGTTAGATTTTAATTTGCATTTGTGTTCTAATGAGGCTTTTGATAAATAAACAAGATAGATTTAGGAGCTAAGATCGAAGATAACATGAAGACATTACAATTAGATGAAATTGGATTGTTTATTCATGTAGATATCTATATATATATATATATATATGGTTGGTTATAAACATTGGAAATTATTACTCCTTCTCTTAGGCACATGGTTACGAATAGGAATAAGTGTCGGTGGAATCATATTTTTCCATAGCCAAGTCACTAGAAACAATAATGTTGACCTTGCTTTCCATCATCATTCACATGCCAATGATGGGATAATAACGTTGATACATGCATGTGAAAACATTTATATAACATAATACGATTATTGATTCTAAAGGTCTTACCATACATAAATATATAATACATTTCCAACAAGGACTACAATAATTTGTGTAGAAGTTGATGTTTTTTATTTTAATAATACCTCTATGACCTATACTAAATTTAAGTCAATCCCAAAATACAGAAAAAGAATTAATAATGATAACTAAAAAAAATAAGGAGATAGGAAAAAAAAATATGAAGTGAATGTGACTAATTGGTTTTTGCTTAATATTGATATGCAATTAGTTCTTTGACAGTTAATATTCGCTCTTTTACTCCAGACTTAGATTATGAGAGCTCTACTATCATAGGCACACAATTACATGTTTGTTGCTTGCTATGGTAGAAATTGCTAATAACTTGCCTTATACATAATGTCAGCTAATAAAGTGTGCTGCTTGCTTTTGGTCGTCTCGAGTCAAAGAGCGATGCCCTCATTAAGGTCTTAGATTTTCACATGGTAGTTAGGCACTTAGACTATCTTTTTATCGGTTGACACGTAGTTGATGAAGGGAACAGTATTGGGCATAACACTCACCTGAATAGAGAGAAGTTATATAGGCATAGTTCAGATGAATGGGACTCATCAAATTATACGATATATATATGGACTATGATGGTAGTGTCTAAATAATAGCTGTGAACCTCAACCAAGGCTACTTTCTATTTTTTTTCTTTAGACGAGAGGCCGACTGTTCTCATCAACTGCTAATATTGTTGTGATAATATTGGAACCAAGTCCCCTATCTTGTTGCCTAGAGTCATGAGTACTCTCGTACTGCTTGCTTCACTTAATTTAAATATTTAAATTAATTCTTGTTGCATTAGTATAGGATTGCATGTACATATCGTGTGCGTTTGCATTGCTGGTGTAATGGGCTTCGACTTACCCCTTTACGGAACTTTTTTTTCTAGATACAAGAGATATTCATGTGCTATGTTAACGACCTCAACTTGTGGGATCATGCATATGCTTTAGAGTTTCAAGATAGCTTATATAATAGGTTGTTTAGCTTAATACTTTAGTTAGGTTCGAATTATTGAAAATTATGGAGATGTAATATGCTGAGATTCATAATAACATGTAGTATTTCAAATACTTGTGATTTATTTGTTTTATGTGGATTCTAGTTGCTTTGAGTCTTAGCAAACTCATAACATAGTATGGCTATGTGGTGGATTATTCATGGCTTTTAATTTTGGGCATGATAGGGAGCTATCATTCTCATTACTTGAAGCTCGAGGGATAACATTTGAAGTAGACTCAATAATTTTTTCATTTGTCACTAGTGCTTGACATCTGCACAAATATTAAAAATAGTATATATTAAGTAATAAAGTTAAGTGTATGGGAACAAATCATCTTGTTCCTTTGAGCTAGAAAAAATATTAACATCGGGTTATATAATACAATTTCTTTTTTTCTAAAATTCACATTACATTAGGATGTAGACATTATTATGTTATTATTTTAAAAATCATAAGTAACAAAAAAAAAAAAACAAAAAAGAAAGAAAGAAGGTTCATGCTTTATATCAAATGATTTTTGAGAATTTAATCATTGACACCTGTGAAGAGATAGATTAAAACACTATGTATCTGAAATTGAGCAAGTTAGAAATGTAAAGAATGAGTAATATTAGTCAAGCCATCAAGTTTATCCAAACGAGAAGATTGAGCTAACACATTCACTTAATATATTGTATTTTTCAAAAAACACATGGACACATGGCATGCGGATAGTTTTGCCAAATTAGTTTAGGCACCTAATATCAACACAAATTTTCCATTAAACAAACATTTTTCACTAAAAAATTTGATTGATGGAAACTCATGATTGTTAATGAAATCCATGGTGATTACTCTAAAATAGGAAATAATAGAATTGAGAACTTAATAAGCAATCAATTTCGTGAGATTAAATGACAACTTCATCCATATAGCCTACATTGCCTTTTCTCGTATTTCAAATTTTTATCAACATAGAAAAATGAAAACCCCTCGTACCCATTTTTGAATTAGTCTTGTATTTCGTATAATAGTCAATTTTAATTCATTTCATGAAAAAAAAAAAAAAAAGAATGCCAATTTTGGGGATTGGTTACCTTTAGAAGCAGAGTGGTGACGTTAGCTTTTCAGGACTGTGAAGAAGAAAACGCTAACCAAAGTATTGGCTGGTTGAGAGCAGAGCAAAGCGTAGGTGAGGTTAAGAGAGTTAGAGGAGAAAAAGAAGGGTGGTGGGCAGTAGTTGAGAATAACATAGATTTAGGATTTCCATCTTATCTATTTATAATTTTTTAAAAATTAATTATATGTATATTATATATACACTTATAAATATATAAATGGTTAACTAAAATCGTTGTGCTGGTTATAAACTAAAAATGGAAAAATAAAAAATGTAATCCTAAACCAAAATCCATGAATTGGTTAATCATTTTTCAAAATGGTTTTCTGGTTTCAATTTTGTTTTTTGGTTTTATCGATTTGTTTACACATTCCCATCTCCCTCTTCTACTAGAGATCAACCCATTAGCCTTCCTGGCTTCAGATGGTGAAAAAATGTTGTACTAATTGAGGAATCAGCCTCCATTATAGACTAATGCAAAGTAATCAAATGCAACCAACAATCTCCATGAGTATGGTACTCCTCTTGAAAATTCGATATGGGAAAGTGCAGCCTAAAGGCTATGTACTTTCTACGTGCAAAACCTTTGCTTATACACTAACGTGACATGGTCACATTCACATAACATACTGATAACATATTCACTCAAGATCATCTCAAAATATTGTCATCTCAGCTCCTATAAATCATCCTTTGAAATACTACTCTTCATATGATTGAGTCTTCTCCCGGCATCGCTTTAAAAGGGAGCATAGAAGACATCCCTAGGGCTTCCTCTCTTAATATGTCTTACATGATTAATATCCTCCAAACGCTTTCAATCACAAGATAAATGCCTTCTTTATCATGTAAAGACTTGAAACAATCATCTAAGGAGATTTCATATCAACTAGCCCTATCCACAGCCTTATCTCAAGTGAAGGGGGTTGAAGTTGAGGTCAATGGAAAGGGTAGTAATCCTCGCCGAAATACTACTATCGGTGGGGTTCATAAGTATCACATGCTCATAGGGTAACCTAGTAATTTCAATGCATCATGTGAGAAATTGAAATCACATACATTTGTATCTAACCATCTGAGGCTTCCAAAAATGCACTTGAGCATTGTACAATTACAGTGCTCTGTGGCGTGGATAGTTATAATAGGACTAAAGTGTTGTTTAGAATAAGAAATACATTGCATACATATAAATCACATATAGGAATAGCATTACATAACTCTTATAAGGAGTTTTTAATTATTACATCAAGTTACAAACATTGTTCTTGTATTGTTCTTTACATAAAATATTATTATATTGCTTGGATCCGTTTCTAATACAAACTAGCTTCAACTCCTGGTATAAATCAATCCTAAAGATCCATGTAACCACACAACCCTAAAGGAGGGTGAGCAAACAACAGCTTAGTGATTAACCAGATCTTAACACAATATAACAATGTCAAGCAAGTTTAATTAACAAACGCATGCAAATGCAACACTTAACTATATGTGACAGTTACAATTTGGTTTACCGGAATCCAAACCAATGGAGATTTATGCCCTTTCTTTGGGGTTGAAGGACTAACTTTAGTAATTCATGCCCAGAAGAGACTAAAAACTGAGGTAGAAGAAATTTTTTTTAAACTTATTTATTAATTTATATATGTAAGTATCATAACTCAAGTCAACCTCAGAATCTTAGAAATTCCACTAAGTATTAGTCATCTTATGTCAACCCCCATAGGCAACGTCCTTCGATGCCTGCTTAGTTCCTCTAGATTTGACAGCCCAGCAGTAACCTTCCGTAAAACCAAAATATCATTTCTATTAACTAGAAAAACATGGCATTACCGTAGAACCAAGATACTAATATGTGATGTGAATATTATTTAAATGCAATTTATGTAGCCATGCAATGCATGTTTGATTCAGTTAATGGTCAATTGATATTGTGATCAGATTACCTAATGACCATAAAATTTTCACACAATCATCAATACACATCACACAATCAATACCAAATGGTTATCGCTTTTAATATTGAAGTTTATTGTTCATCTAGTCATCATGCAACATGCATTATTCTCATCCCCATACATAACCAGTTATCATTGTAATTAGAACTTGTGTCACTATTTACACACACAAACAATGTAAAAAGGTTAAAGTTACTCACTGTGCATTCTTCCCTCAACTATCATAGTAGTCTATGGGAAAATCCTAGTCTTGATCTATAGTTCTTATAAAATAAGAAACATACATTACTAAATATATAACTGAATAAGGATTCCTATTAGTACCTAAGTGTCCTAAACTTGTGTTTTAACTTCCTTAGTTTGTTTGTCCTTGAAAAATTATAAGTCATTACGAATATGGCGGTTTTGCTAGTCGGTTATCAAATAGGGGTCAATGAGACACGTCCTTTACGGGGTTTGGGGGTAGCGCCCCAAAAAAAAAAAAGGAATTTGCAGATCTGGCTTCAAGAAATCTTAAGATAAAGTTCCATTTTTGAATCACGGGGTGAATCGCAGGTGTCAATGTGATCGTAGTAGACAGGGCAAAGAATTGCGATCATACGTAAAATTCACAGCTTAAACCATGGGTTGAACTGTAGGTGCCATCTAAGTCATGGTTGAAGCTGTGGCAAAAAACACTTCCCTTCGATTTTTCAGCTTTTACGTAGTTTTAAACTGTGGGCATGACTTAGCCACTATTTAGTTCACGCTTAAAGCAACAAACTTAACTTATTCGAATTTACTAACTAACTTTTCTTCAATTGATACACGAATTAAAACACGGCTAAAGACGGACTTAACATAACTACTTCAAACATATATCTAATAAACTGACTTAATTAAACTTGAATCTATCAGTCTATAATTTAACCGAGGTTCATGTATGAGTGTTTAGTAAGTTTTTCACTGTTGTGCTTCATGAACTGTCATGTTTGTGTTTGTTAAATAAAATTATACTTGTTCATAAGTTTCTAGTAGTTATACTGTAACTCTTAAACACAATCAAAGTTACATAATAAGTGTACACATGTCAAGCCTGAATTTTGCTCCTATTCTCCTAAAGGTCTTAATCCATATCAAACCTGACCCATTTGATACAGAACACTCGACAAGGAACCAATGGGGATTTTATAAAAAAAAGCTTGGTTTTTTGAAAATTAGTTTGACTTGGAGTTGCCATTGCTAAAGCTGGAAAAAGTGTACTAGAAACCAAATGGGGAGTTTGGTTTCTAGTTCGACCACTGGTACATGCAAAAATCTAGAAATTAATGGATCCGAATGTTGCTATTTTAAAACTTAAACGATTATCTAAGCTTTTTATTGGCTTTAGAAATCTTGAATCATTTGGGCCAAATTAATTTTGGATTTTTCAATTTTTAGTCTTTTTTGAAAAAAGATTTATATATTTACAATTTTTTTTGTTTTTGAAAAAATTCCTAAGAGTTTTTTATTATTGCGATCACCTGATATCAATGCATCCGCTAACCGGAATTAGGTCCATAATTCGTTTTGATTTTTGTAAAATTTTAATTTGTTTGTCTTTTTTAATTGTAAAAATCTGCCAAGTTTAAGTGTTTAATCAATTTCTTGATTTTGGAAATTCCTGAAGAAATCTAATTTTTGTCTTTCGTTTCGTTTTTTTTTTTTGGGAAATTCTTAAGAAAAAAATATTTTTGGAAAACCCCATTTATTTTTTTTATTTTTAGAAAATAAATAAGTGATATATAGATATAAGCTAACAATTTTTTTATTGTTTATATATAAGAAAAATCCTTTTTTTATTGGCTTTGTAAACTTTTTTCATTTTTTTTAATTTTTACCACAAAAAGATGATATTTATAGGGTACCTAAATTTCTATAAGCAAGCGATCATACCCAATGATTTGTCATTTCCTATTACCCTAGGCCCACCACAGTATAGGGGCGCTCCTAGGTCTGCAGACCACCCTGAATCCTTGCAAGCTGCAGCTAGAGGGTTAATCTACTTGAGGGTAATAATATCTTCTTGTGCTCAATGTCGCCTGAAGGTGCACTGGGGGCTAGTGTACCTGGCATCACGGCTACCTGCCCAAGGTAGCCTATGGACTTAGGGATGCCCCTACACTACAGTGTGCCTGAGGTGGTACATGTGTGGCATTTTTTATCGATATTTCTTTAGTCAAGCATATAAAAACCATTACCAAAATAACATACATGTAAAATATAGCATGCTCAGTTGAGGGTAATTTAAAAGGATGATAATCATAAAATTATACCTATATGTATATGTGTATATATATATTGTTGATTTTCATGATTTAACTTCTAAAAACTTATTTACTAGTTATATTTATATGCTAAATTTTTTTAGCTAAATATTATATATATACTAATACTAACAGTAATATAGCATGCATATCTCATATCTAAACACACACATATATATTTTTCTTTTTTTTTTCTTCTTTTCTTTTCTTTATTATTTTTCCTTTTTTTCTACTATTTTTTTCACCATATATTGTATTACACGTAAATGTATATTCATATATGTAGATAAATCTAAAACATACTAATTAAGCAAACCAACTTAAGAAATGAAACAATTGTAACAAATGAGAATATAAACATCAAGTGAACCTTGGAAAAATAAAAAATTGAACCTCGGGAGTGCTATGGGTCGGATAAGCGGGTACGGAACCTAGATTTAGACGTCGTCACGGTTCGGTTCGGGTTTAGAATCGGACCCGAACCGTCGGTTTTCAGTTCCAAAAGTGGTGGAACCGAACCGGACCCGTGGGAGCCTGTCTGGTTCCTGTTCTTAGGAACCGCTAGTTCCCACGGTTTGGTTCCGGTTCTATAGGAACCGAGAACCATGAAAAAAATAAAAAATCAATTAAATAATTTCCTTAATTTAACTAAGAAAAAATGCAAAATAAATTTTTCACTTGAAATAACTTTGAGCTTAACAATAATTGTTCATAACATTAGTTAAAGGAAATTCCATAATTATGTATTTATTTATATACAATCATTTGCACCTTTTTAGTTGTTATATTAGCAATGTGACACTATAAAATATTCAAAGATATAAATAATTCTCAATAACAAAAAACGAATCACACATTGTTAAGAAAGAAAGTCTACTTTGATTAGAAGTCTGCATAAATTTAATAATATATGATTTTAAATGCATTTATTACTTGTGTTGTTAATAATAACACATTAAATATGGAGAATAGGAAATAAATTTTTTATTGTTTATGCGAAAATAGTTTTAAATATTTATTTTATAATTACAATTTTTTTATAATTTTCTTTTCTTTTTTTCTTATTTTTTTTATAATTTTTATGGTGTAGAACCGCCGGTTCTACCGATTCTTGAATCGACGGTTCCAAAACTGCCGGGTCATACGGTTTTTAAAGATGGAACTGTAAGGACCCATCAAACCGACAGGTCCTTTATCGGTTCAGACTCGTATTCCTGAGCCGGTTCCCGATTCGGAACCGACCCATGATGATGTCTACCTAGATTAGTCTCGAGTCGCTCGAATCCTACAAAGAATGCAAACGCTGTCTCTCTCTTCCTTTAGTTTCGATTGAAGTGATTAGGCTGAATGGGTTTTGATGTTTACTGGGTTTGGCAGAGGTCGGAATTGCAAAATGAGCAATCGATTTCGACTGCAAAGTTGGGTTCATGTGAGCAGTGTGTTTGGGTTGTGAAGTTAGATGGTGGTGCTTCAGTTAGGTTGGCAATAGTCGTGGCTTGGGTGATGGCTGTGAACTAATGTGAGTCATGTATGGTGGTTGTGTTT
This sequence comes from Combretum micranthum, assembly GCA_024138025.1. Taxonomy (NCBI): domain Eukaryota; kingdom Viridiplantae; phylum Streptophyta; class Magnoliopsida; order Myrtales; family Combretaceae; genus Combretum; species Combretum micranthum. Next base: position 2,596,449 of record JAMXBD010000020.1, read on the forward strand.
GGGGAGAGAAGTGTCTTTTTTCCTTTTCTTTTTTTGAAGTGAAGATTTGGGTCTCTTTCGAACTTGTTTCCAAGTTCGGATCTGAGTCTCATTTTTCTTCTTGAAAGCTTGAGAAGCTAATGTTTGCTTTTATAGAAGCAATGAGGAAGGTGGATAGGCAAACACACGGCCATTAAGGGCCGAGTTGTTTAGCCTTTTGGTTAATTTGCTCACTCAAAATAAATTTAAACCATGTAAACCAGGCCAAAAACACTTCAAATAAATCAAAAAGAAAATAGGTCTAGGTTTAAACTAATTTGTAAAAATAACGCAAAACACTATAAGACTATACAAAATTTTTATATTTTCTTTTTCCATTTTTTATTTTAAATTATAAAAGCTTATTTACTAAAAAGATGGAGTTTTCTAACTTTTTTAATTTTGTAATTTTTATATTTTTATATATTTTTTTATTTTTTACTCTTTTTGTTAATTTTCTAACTATAACTAATATTTTTGTATTTTAATAATTGCCAATTTTTATTGTATTTTTCTTTTTAGAATTTTTATGATTTTTGAATTTTTCATTTTTTTACTTATTTTGAAATGGGGAAAAAATGGGGTGCCGACAACATATTTCTATTAATTTTAGTAAGTTCTATTTTAGTTCATTAACTTAAGATATCTGCTAAATTTAGTGTTTACTCCTAAATAGTAAATATGTAAGTGTACTAGTGTGTTTGATAAAAAGAACTTATTGTAACTTTAAAAATAAAACTTACCTTAATTTTATTGACGTTTTTCTATGTGATTACTTTACTTACTTCTTCAAAAATATTGGTAGTAGTTTTTGAGATGTGATTTCTTAAAATTTTTCTAATATTGAAAGTTGGGGGGGGGGGGGGGGGGGGGGGGTTTGGTGGTGTTGAAAAAGTAGTTTATGTCTTAGTTGAAAGCATAAATAAAAAATGAAAATGAGAGTTTAATAGAAAATGATAGCAAAAGAAGTTTGTATTTATCTAGTTTCGTATTTGATAAAATATATTTTGTATTAATTATATTGAATTATATTAGTCTAGCAGATTTTTAAAATCTTTTGCATTTATTCTCTTATAATAATGATGTCTAGTCGGTGTAAATTTTTAAATTACAGCTTCTTTTGCAAGTAAGAAAAAGTAAGATAAACTTGATTTAAAAAGTCATCATCTTCAACATTTAATGCAGAACACTTTATCAAAAGCAGACAAGTTTATCCTTGCCCTATATTTTACGGTGAAATAGATTTTGCAAGACCTTTTTAGGCAATTTAGAAAGAAATTTAAGTGTAAGTGATGAATATTAAAGTCCGTAAGTATATAAGATGAACTAATTATAATATCAGATAGATATTAATTAATATACAAACAAAGTAATAATTATTTCATACAATAGAATTAAAGATAAAATTTAGATTCTAAATCTCATCAAAATTAACTTTTAATTAAAATTTAGTTTTTTGTTTTTAGGGCATTTTATTTTTAAATTATTACTAATTACCTAATATACATTAAAGATTTATTAGTTCACACTATACTTTAGGTTTATATAACTATATTAGTAAAACTTTACCTATGTTAACTAATCTTGTCCTTGGTATCTTTTATTTCTATCGGATTTATAACTTTCTAATTTCTAAACTTAAGCTAAGGAAAAACTTAGGGATTACAATAAGAGTTTGCGAAGAACCACTATAACTCTCACCTACCATTATTGATGGTAGTTTTTTTAGCAAAGAAGACTAAATCTAACAAGGTGAGATGGAATTTTGTGAACAGTATATAAGAAAAACCTTTTTATAATGATTGTTGAGGATATAACATTGATCAACAAAACCAAATTTATAGGTCACAATGATCTCTCAAATGGCTTGATAGTTATGGATAATCTTGTTGTCACCAATCCTTAACTATTATATCAGAGTAATATTAGCATCTAGCGCAAAAAAAAAAAAAAAACCAAAAATGTAGAATGTCACACTCTTGTCAAGCAAGATGTGACATATACCCCCCACCCCAATGATTACACAACACATGACCATGCTCTTTTGCGCTAGAATTTAAATAACACTTACTTCTCTAGCATACTTTAACGTAACAGAAAGTCATCCCACTTGCTAGTTAAGGAGATGGTTGGCATTTTCAATACAAATACAAGTACCAACTACTTTTGACCCACATGCATTATAGTTGGCTCGGATAATTCAGTAGCTTAGGTGACTAAATAAGCTACTTTAGTGGAATAAGGCGACCCCTTGAAAAAGCCTGTAGGTGGCAATTCTCCACTCGACTGCTTCAAGCACAAAGAAGAAACGATGTTCTGTAATGGAAAGCTATCTACAAATTTCAATTAAAGGCCTTAACTCATCGTAATTAGCTCATCTATCTAACTCATTCCCTTGTTCGTTTTTGAACTAACGGAGTAAAGGGTGTGTCAACCCCCTAAGGATACCTTAAATGTGGTAATTCACTGTACACAATATTAAAACTTAGGAATGACTATCTTAATTACATAAAGGCTTCCACATTATGCACAAGGCATTCTTTACAACAAAGGAAACACACTGAAGTAGTGTAATTTATTATGGTAACAAGTAAATAGCAAAGTAAGAGAACTATACATCATTAAACTCGAATAAGATAGATTACAATTCTTAGGGGTATACCTTAGCTCATGACCACAAATAGTTCAAATGGTATAATTATTCATAATAATCTCCAAAGTAAAAATATTTAACATAATGGTTTCCAAGAGAAGCTTTGTCTTGAGCTCTCAGATCTCTCATTAAATTTCCAAAATCCCCCAGTGATTTCCTTGTCATCTTAATCCTTGAGTAAAGTCTCAAGTATACCTGTTTTAAGCAAGTCTATAGGGGTGTAAACTTAGAATATATTTAGTGAGATATTTCCCTATTATTCGTACCAACATAAATAAGCAAACAAGTTAGTTACTAAAAGCATATGCTATCTTATACCAGGTTTAGGAAATCACAGAGTACTAGTTATAACTTAAGTCGACACTTTAGGTGCGTTTATACTATGTTTGTTTGTTAATTGTGTATTCCTTAGCTAGTAATTTAAATGAATTCAATTAATGATAAGGCTTAATAAACTGTATATTGCTTCTGCTTGATTTTGTTAATAGGTAAGAAGTACTTACACTACTTAACATAGCGAATATGAAAGGGTTTATTGCAAACTGTTGATTCATGTATGAATATCGGCTTGAGTTCTTCAATAGAATACTAGGCAATTAGCATCAAAACTTGAAATCCTAGAAATTTAAAATTTTTGGATAATAGAGCAAAACACGCTTAGAGAAATTTCATTTAAGCATCAAAACTATTTTTCCTCATCATAGGGCGTACAATATATAAGAAACGCGTTCTTTGCCAAAATAGGAAATATTCCTAAAAAATATTAGAAAGAAAATAAAAGAAAAGACGAAATAAATGCTACATATGACATATAAAACGAACTTCCCTAATAAAAGTTATGACACAACTAAAAATTACCAAAAATACCAAAAACATGGTTTTGAAGGTCTAAACAATTGGATTTGCCTAAAAACTAATGTACATCATGAGCAAAGCTATGTGTTTTACTCATTGGCTTGTTTCCCATCAAAATAGGGTCCTAAGATGCAAAAATCCATGATGTGCCAAAACCGCTATAATTACCAAGCTACCACTACTAAGTTCTATGCCACTTCTCTAAATAACCATGCACTATTTCCACTACTGCATCACTACTTAGGTGGAAACCTAATTATTCTATGTAGTGTTGTTTTGGTGTAGAGATGCTCTTGGAAAGGTTGTAGGTAAATATAAGTGATTTGAATTTGTAGACTTATGAATGTTAGGGAGTACCTAACATCATTATATGTATTATATATAAGTATGTTTCAGGATACTAAATTATCCATGTATCGGTTACAAAACTAAAAGTTAAAGACAATAAACTTAGTGCTTATTGCATTAGTTATCCTTCTCTTTATTTAGGCTTAAGTGATGATGTTATAGCTTTTGATCTCTTTGGTTATGATATAGTGGTGGACTATAAAGAGGATGATAGCATCGACGATTACCTAGGTGATATGTGATCTAGTTTGTTGGATTAAGGGGATAGAAACTCTAGTTAGTGTTGTGTTGATTTATGATATTTATAATGGACCTAGTAGTTGCTATTAATAGTATTAATATGACTTGGTGAACTCAATAAGCCACTTGTTAGAGTTATATCTACTAACTTATGGTGGTTAACAACATGTTTTGATACTTTACATGTCAATATTTAATATTAATCTGAGTTGTGGCAGTAAAGGCCTGAGATTAAGTCATTAAACTATTTATAGAGAATTTTAAGTAAGTTCAATTGAATTATAAGCACAAGATAATTGCTCATCAATTGATATCAATCAGATTCTATCTACAATTGAAATGTATGAAATCATAAAACCTTATATAATTGACAAAAAAAAAACTTGATACATTAGACTTATGGTTCTATCAAAACTTTAAGTTTACATGATTTTGCATTTTTTCACTACTAGCAAAAGCCCTATAAAATTATAAACTTATAGAACGGTGACAATTAATTGATGATTTTTACAATTAATCTACCTTATATTGTTAAATAGCCATGTCTATATATATATATATATATATATATATGAAGATTATGAAATTTACGATAATTACAATAAAAATCATGTTGGATTCAAGTCAAGTTCATACATGCTAGTTAATTTGAAATGGTTTAAATAGAACATAAATGTTCTACTAATTGACTATTTCATCATTAATGGGCATGCCAACCCTTAAATTAGTTACTACGCCACATCATCTTAAGTTTTTATATAAAGAATAAAACAAAGAAAAATAAAGGATAAAACAAAGGAATAACTGCAAATAAATTACTTTAAATTATTAATTGAGTATGATTAGACCTTCTACAGTTTTAAAATATAACTTTAACTCCCATGTCTTTCTAAAGATATGCAAATAATCCCAAATTATTGCTAGAATTCTAAAAGCATCGATAAAAGGATAACAAAATAGCAAACATACAGGTTTTGAATATGGCTTGCAACACATTTGATATTTTAAAAGTTTAGAAAGGTGAAATTATATATTGGATTAAAGATGATCTATTTGTACTTAATCAATAGTGTGGGAGATGTATTATTTTTCTATACATATATAATATGGTTCATTTTCTAAGATGATGCCTAGCCTCTCCTAATAGCTTGTTCCAATTTTTAAAACATTTTAGAAAAATCTTTAGAAAGTAAGGAGTTTGGTAATTAACACCCCAATGTTTTCATTAAAATATGTGGCTCTATCTTTTCTCTTTACCAAAGACAAAGGAGTGTTACATGCTCTCTTTACCTTCCATTATTTCTATTGATCTTAAGCAACAAGTATTAAACAACTTAAATATTAGAGAAGAATAGGCCTAATTTCTTGTTTAAGACCAATACTGTAAATTGTATGTTTTTGATGATGTTATGATGGGGTAACTACAGAGAATTTCTAGCAATGGAGAATAAGTTTGTTTTAAGTTTAACTTAGTGAAAAGTTGTGTTTATAGGTGGTCTAGGAATTATTTTTACATTAAGGGTCAACTAAGAAGATTGCATAACCAACCGTGTGGCAACCATAACCCATGGGAATTAAGGTGAGAGAACTGGTCAATTGACTCTCCTAAATTAATTAATTAGCAATATTGTATAGGCGACCAAGGGTTCAATAGGTTTACTAATAGATTTGTTAATTAATTGTATGGGTCTTTTGGTGATTAAGGCTTATGCAAGTTGACTAAGGGATTGTTTGGCTCATTTGGTGGATTGTGTGAGTGAATAATATAAAAAAGAAAAAGAAAACCATTTAAGTAAGTATTCATTTGAGTCTTAAAATTTAAGACGAATAATTATACATTGAAAATAAGTTCTTGATGTATGTCACATATTTGTATGGTTATAAGACTTTTACTAAAATTAGTTTATGTTAGTGAGCTTGACTCTAGATATATAGTTAGTTTATTTGTTACTTGTGTGTATAAATAAGTTAATGAAAGAAACTAAAACTATCAAAATATTAAGTTGGTTTCCATGTGTGCTTGCACTTAAACTAGGAATCTAGAGAGTAGTAAAAATAACAAGGTACCAAAAGACAAAGGTAGTGGTCTTAGCTAAATAGCTATTTTGTTTTCATGAAGTAGTAATCCAAGGAGATGTAACATGTAGGTTAGGTACTCATTAGTTAAAGCAATAGATAGATTGTTGATTAGTTAATTATTATGATACAAATGAAGCAAAGTGAAAGAAAAATATAATGGAGTCATAATTATAACTAGTATGGCACATCTTCATAGACAATTATAATAAACTAGTGGTGCTAAGAGCTAGTAGTTACTTTTTGGAAGTAAAGATGATTTGCATTAGTTAGATCAAGTGCAAATACTATTGTGGTTATGGGTTATAGTTATGATTATAGGATGTAGTTTTGATTATCAATTTTAGTTTTGAGTTTAGGGATACCAACACTATAGTTAAGCATATATTGCATAGTCAATAAGTGGTTCCATTTTCAATCTCTAAGACTATACTATTTGATATGCCTGAATTAAAAAGAATAATTAATTGTTTATGCATTGGCATTGAGTTATAAGTACGATGATTGCATGGCATTCACACGTGTATAGTCATCTTCCCTTATGCGGGATTGTGTTTTCTAAGGACGTGGAATAATGTACATAGCTTTTGTACTAGATAAAAGTTCATAGATGATGCATAGTGAGTAAATTTCTAGAGGGCGTAACAAAAGCCTTAATGTTAATCTATTGGTTAAAAAAAACTTGTAATTCTTCTCTCATAAATATTGTTAACGAAACCTAATTCATTTTACACATTCATTGAGCCTTCCATGAATATTTATCATTTAATTTATATACTTTTTATCATGGATTTTATGTGGTTGCCATCTTATAGGATTAATAGCTTTAGTTCATTGCTTGCTACTCATTTTCAATCTATTATAGGTTGTAGATCACCTATACTTCTGCGTTTTATTAAAAAAATTTACAATCGAATGAAGTTCTACTACAATAATCTTATTACAAGATAAGCAACCAAATTTTGGTTTTTGAAAAGGTAAGATTAACCCTACTAAACTAAACTATCAAAATTAAAAAAAAAAGAAAAAGAATATCCAAATTAATTGAGAGTAGGAGGAGGTGGAAAAAAAATGACTAAATCAAAACCGGATCAAATGAAACTAAAAATATGTCCATTTTTCTTCTTATAACCATAAATTTCCACACCAAACTAAACCACGAATTTATAGTTAGTTAAGATAGATAAAAAAAAAAAGAACCAAAAAACATAACCAAACTATAATTATACTAGTAATAAGAAAATATACATTTATTCTAACACAACAATACTAGCAAAAAAAAATATTATTAAATGAATTTTTACTTTCTATGTAAGATTATTACTTATTATGTAAATATATTTTCTACAATTATACTATATGGTTCGTTGTAATTTTATGGTTTGGAAATCAAATTTTAAGGCATCATGTCAAATGTAACAAAGGATACTCTCTCACTCTCTCTGAAAAAATAATTTCCTCTCAGTGTAACCTTACATTTGAGGGGCAGCCATGAAGGTAACCCTTTTCTCTAATCCTATATTCTTCTTTTACCACATTGAAACCACAAATTCATTTTTATTACTTTCAATATCTAGAAATTTCTATCTTTTTCACTACAAGAAAACTGGGATTTAGAGACGAAAATTTCGTCTTAAACGTAAATTTTCATCTCAAAAACCATCGTCGCAGATTTTATTTGTAAAATTATAACTACATTTTCTCATTTCCGTCACAGAATTTGTGGCTCTAAAGGCCTGTTTTTTTGTAGTGTTTTTTGAATAGAATATTATATATATATATATCGATTTTTTTACTGTTTCTACTATCATCGATTCATCATAATCCACCACCGTATGTCTACTTCAGTAGTCTGGAGAATATGAAGAGATTGTAGAAATCTGAATTTTGGACTATCAATGGCTACTTGAATAAATAGTATAATTTTGATTTCAACTTTATGTATTTAGCATTTTTTTTTCTTTCCTTTTTGTTATCATCCTATCATGGTACTTTTTCTACTCACAAGTTAGGTGAGTCTTGTTTGCATAAGTATATTAACAAACATTAATTAGGGACAAAGTGATATTGCTATTGAATAAGGTATTCTCTCTTTGAAAACCATGCTCTCTCAATTGTACCATGTTCGAATCTCCTCCTTCCCTATTGTAAAGAAAAAAAAAAATCACCAAGAGCAGAATTGGGTTTGATCAAAATATAAGAATCAATATTATTACACTAAACTCAAGAATTATGAACTATTGATGAATTGGACATTACGCACAAAATTCAAGAATAGATTAGGTTTGATTAAATATAGAGGTCAATATTATCATTGATTCCTATAATTAATTAATTAGATTTTGCTACATGTTAAAGACTAGATTGATAAGAACAATAGTTTGACACACATCAAACAATTAGTTAGTAAGAACACTGATAAATACTTGAGAAATCCATGCTATGATAATTATTTAATATTGCAACAGCTACTCAATGAGAAACTAAGACAATATTAAATAAGGAATAATCCTATAAAGAAGAAGAAAAAAAAAAAGAAAAGGAAATAAGATTAAAACAAAATGACCATCTTAATACGAATAAATTAACTACTAATTGAAAATAGTAGGTCTTAAATCAAAGGAACTTCTATGGTCTTATGCTGTATAGTCAATAATTTAACTATTAAAATAAATATAGTTATCGGCAAGTTACTATTTTGATTAATTGATCACAATTAGGTATGAATCTGAGCGTTAAATAATTGAAGAAACCAATCATGTTAAAATCAATTATAGGACCATAAAATTTTTCTTAAATTAATATCTTTTATATTTAAGTTGTAAGGAATATTATCTTTCTAATTTGAAACCTTGTGTGATATTATAGATATAAATTAAGAAGACAAGGAACAACTTAATCAAACCAATTTTGGATCTAACATAAATAGAAATTCAAAGCTTTAAAGTCAAAATTTTGTTTGAAGTTTCTTTACAATACAAATTAGCGAGTTCTTTATATTATTTGTTCTTTGGATCTAATTCCACTCCCCTCTCTTTTATAAAAGATTTGACTTGAATCCCGGATGTGTGTCCTCTTGGATCAAACACAATTAAGAATAAATAACACACAATAACTCTAATCAATATGGAATGCCATCTTCAATGCACAGTCTTTCATTCATTGTGAACTTCATTTATAGTGTTTATTGGAAGAAAAATGGTCAAAATGCTGCAATGTGGGTATGAAATGACACAATTTTCTAAAGTCAGGTGATTGCATGGGTTCCAGTTCTCTGTTCTAAATTTCACTATGGCTAATGTTGATCTATGGGATTGCAATTAAAGGAATACTCTTCTCATCATTTAATCTCCCCATAGGTTTCTTCTTTTTTGTCTTTTGTTCAACCTCTTTCATTTCCTTTATGTCAATAACTTGAATAGAAACTTCATTATTCCCACATGTGGTCTATTAGGCAATATTTTATAAATTTTCTTCCACAATTTTTAAATTCTTTTTTTTTTCCTATTCTATGGCAACTTATGGAAACTTTAATGCTCATACTCCTTAATCTTACTATAATAGCTTCTATTGATAATTTAACAAATCTAGAGATCTTACATTCATTTGTTTTCCTTGGATTCTCTAAAAATTGGATCACTCACACCTTGAGGGGACAACTTACTTCAATAACCTTTTTCCCTAGTGGTTTTTGCTTTAAATTCTACATTTGAAGTATAAGGAAAAATTTACAACTACTATGGAAACCCCTCACATAATTATTCATATCTCTAAACATTACTTTTGCCACCTTTATATTCACCATTATCTTTTATGATTAGTAGCTCTATTTTTGTTCTTCCCTAGACATTCTTTTAATGTATACCATTACATCTTCTATTGAAAATTTTCTACAATGGTATTCTTGACATTGATGTGTTTCTTCTTAACCATTTCTCCACTATATACATGATTGAAAGACATATTCAAACAATATAAACAATCAATCTTACATAGACAAATAATTACACCCATCTTACAACCTCCAACTGTTTGATAACGTTTGAATCTCCAATAATAACACAAATTCAATAGAATCATTAGGTTCTAGACTTACTAAATAAAGCGTAACGTACCGAGGGCTTTGATTAGTACCTTTACAAAATCTTCACCCTATAATAAAGCATGCAAACCATAAGTTCTGATATCAATGACAAACCACCAAACCTAATGTGGATTCTAGATAGTATATTGAGTGTGCATTTAATTTTGAAGCCCTTAAAAGTAACTTCTCTCATATTAAAAGATGATAAGAAATGTGCACTTTATGGTCAACTAAGGATAAAGCTTAAATTCTCCTTTTCTTTTGGGATATATAAAATAAAAGGAATGGTTTTATAGGATTTTTGAAAAAAAAAAAGGACAATTTAAAGGAAGTGAATGATTGATGAATTAGGTTCAATTAAAATACGTGAATTGATATTATCCAAGATTTCCTATACTTAATTGGTTGCATTCACCACAACCTAAAAACTAAATTGATAGTAGTAACATTTTGCCACAAAAAAAAAATTAAATAAATACATAAACAGGCAAGAAATTTGTCTCGTGAAAAATATTCATAAAAAATGTTTAACAACATTCTAAATAGATAATGAGTTAATGATAGTAATCGCATCACCCAACAACATACATTATTGATAAACAAAAACAACTATAAGTAAGGAATAGCAACATAAGTAAAAAACTACAAGAAAAGGAAACATGACAAAACAATATAACCATCCTAACAGTATTAAAGTTATTGCATCTAAATTTATTGAGAACAATTAAGTTGAAACCATCTTCAAATCTAGCATAAATAGAATATTAAGACATCTACCACAAATAATTAGGCAAGTAAAATCAGAAGTTCTACAACGGAATAATAGATCAGAACTTCTACTGGAAGTTAAAAGTAAACTATAAGCTTAAGTCAGAATCTTATTTGAAACTTCTTCATTACAACACCATTAAGTGGTTTCTTTACTTTTGTTTATGGTATTAATTCTAATTCACGTCAAATGCCTTGTGATCTCAATTTGCTTAGTGTCTTTCTACAAAACTTCCTATATCAAAATTAGAGCTTATTCTTGTTAATTAAGCACATTGCAATTGTGTCTTAGACCTTTTGAAAATTTAGGAACATCATCTTTTGGTATCAAAGTGTTCATGAATGTGCTACTAATTCTTTTAAGAAATAATTATATAATTTCTTGGTATTAAAGCATTCATAATTGTGCTTTTAATTCTTTTAAGGCTCTTAGCATATCATATCATAATTAACATAGGAGATGTAAATTAGCTAATATTTTTAGATGTAATAACTTAGAAGTTAACACCAAGAATATATTATCCATTAAAGGTTGCATAGAGTAATGAGAATGTCCACATGTTGGAGCTGCAAGGAGACTGATGTTTCAACAACTTATAGTGTATTAATCATATCACTATATATGCTGAAGGAAGACCAAGAAGAGGAGCAACTTATTAAGGGTACACACCTTCATTAGCCCTAAGATAGTAATAAGAATCAAGATCTTATAAATACAGTAATGGGACCTCAACTTGAATGATACAAAACTTAGTCTAAAGGATAAATTACATAAAGAGATATCAATATCTAAGGGTAAATTCATTTTAAAGTATCAACTTACAAGTGTTAAAAGAGAGGAATGAAAGTATGAGAATAATTTCATTTAAGGTATTAATGTTGGAAATAGAAATCGACGTTTTACAAAAAGTCAAACTGGGTATTAATAACTAACATTAAGGAAATTAATTGAAGACTAATTAGTCCATGCGTTAATACCTTAAATGAACTTTGCAAAATGTTTATACCTCAATTGATTTACTTTGCGAAACATTAATTCCTTTTTTAAACACTTAAAACATTGATACCTTAGATGAAATTATCTCCAAATATTAATATCTTTTAATGTAATTTTTCCTTAGTTTAGAGGATTCTTTAGAATAAGCTAACCAAAGAAGAGAAGCCAATTGTTTAGCTATTTGGACTCCATACAAACTAAATGGGTTGTTGTAGTTTGTTAGCTTGTAATACACATTGATAAATGTCCTAAGACCCTTTATAATTGTGTCTTATTATCATATTTTTATATGATATTTTGTTGATTTACTAAAGAAAATGATACTTATTAAATGAATTATTCATTGTAAGGATAAATGATGAATAATTGAGCTTTTTAAAGGATTGATAACAAAATAAGCAAAGATTTTATGAAGTTTTGGAGCTATCACTTCAATATTATGAATACATTAGAGAAGTACACAACCGATATACAATTTTTGAAACAAACAACGGGAAAAATATTTAGTTTCAGGAGTACACAAGCAGTATACATGAGTCATGTACATCGGTTGTATACGAATTTTGAGCAATGAATTTGCACGTTGTTCCAGTGTACACGACCCACCTACATAAGTCATGTAGGGATTGTGTACGACGTCAGACTATATATAGGTGCTCTGTTTTTTTTTTTTTGGAAAAATCCAACCATCAATATTTTGTTCCTAAACCTTAAACTACACATTTTGGAGAGCCTTTTAGGAGAATTTGCTACACAACATCAGGAGTTCACAAACTACACAGGTCGTGTAGGGATAATGTATGCTCTATGTTGCTTAAATGTGTGCCAAGCTTTAATACATGAAGCAATAACAAACTTCGTGATGTTCATGAGTAATGAATATTGATGATTTTCTGAACATTATATGGCCGCCACTAACATGATCTAAGTCTTATCTGACCTTTAATTAAAAATAAACATGCATTGCACAGTAGCACGCTGCATTAGTATGGTATCTATGTCACGTTCAACATTATGATCCTATGATAATGCCTAGTCATGCTGAGAGAATTTGGGTGGAGTTATCATAGGGTTATTGGCCCCATGGGGAACTAAGTAGACTTAAAGGACATCGCTCGAGTTGGGGAAGCTATAGGGTGTTGATACTTAGGGGAAATCTGATGGTTCTAAGGTGAAGTTGAGTTGATGGTCGAATACATATATGTATATATACTAAGTAAGTTTTGAAAAAGTTTTTCCTTCCTTAGTTCTTAGTCTTTCCTATGCATAGACTACTTGAGATTGGTTCTTCAACTCTTAAGAGAGGTCATAAATCCCCATTGGTTTGGATTTCGGTTATCCAAACTGTGCATTTTATATGGTTAATTGTGGCATTACATATGATTGCAATTAAAAACTCGTTTGGCATTTGTTTGAAGTGTGGTCTGAATCATGTTATCTCACTGAGCTATGGTGCTCACACTCCTACAGATGCTATATGCTTTCAGGATCTCTAGAGTGGATCCGAGCTTATGGTGAGCAACGCAGTAGATCTCGAGAGGAAAATCTTGGCTTGAGTGGAAGTGGAGATAGTTCCTTGTATTGATACGTTATGTTTGTTTCTTTTAAGCTTGTGCGTTTGTAAGTTTTTGCTGGGAATTCATCCCAAGTTGTTTGTACGATATCATGCTGTAAAGAAAACTTATAGATATGTGAAATTTCTTATCTTGACAACCTATGATTCTGTTTTACATGTCCACGCCATGAAGTGTTCTATTAGCAAGATGCTAGCAAGTTTTGTTTTATTAAAAGGCCTTGGTTGGCTTATTATTCTGTTACAATTTACCAAATTGTTTTATGGAGGCATCAATGCTACTAGGGAGACCTATGAAGGATTGACATAAACTATAGACACGTTACAATTAAGAATAATGTGGTTCCCCCAAATATAGATATAAACATGAATTAGGAACAAGAAAAACACAATAAAAATAAATAATAAATAGTAAATACCAACTACCATAGGATTTTCATATTAAAAGACTCATATAAACAATAAAAGCTTGATAGTAAAGTTATTAAGCAAAATCAAACTTAAGAATGCCCTATTGTACCTATCAACAACCATAGGATAAGTAGAATCTACAAATTGTATAAATTAAGTTAACCATCATATAGTATTTAAAACAAGCTTTCTAATGCCTATTCATATATAAAAATCTGAGTTAAATGAGTATTATCGGCTTAATTGAATATTATGCGATAAAACCTGATATTCAAAATCATTTAGATTACTTTTCGCAAGAAAAATTCATTTACTCGAAATTTGTAGTTATATTATCAATATAAAAGATTTTATGTGCTTCAAAATGACTATTTATAAGTCAAATTTGGATTATAAATGATAGAAAACAATCTTAGAAAGAATAAAAAACTGATTTTAGAACACTTAGGCACTCATTAGGAGATGTTTATATAGTTACATATCTGATTGGTGAATATTTTATTCACCCTTTAGGTGATTCCGATCGGTTTGTGGATTTCCCAAAGGATTACTATGATTAGAGAATATGAATATATGAGTAGCTCAAATCTATTACATTATTTGTGTTTATAGCGTAGTTATTTTGATGATATAATACATATTATCAAATTGCTATGCTTGTGGTTTTAGAGCAATGTATGTTGTATGGTGACTCTTATTGTAGGAAAGCTACAATAATAAAAGTGATAATAACAGTGTTTGTAAAACTCATTTGATACATGATACCGAATGTTTGTGTAACGCTTGATCACCTGAAAATTGAATAAAGACTATTTGACTCTTAAATTAACTAGACATGCATTGCACAAATTACATAACTGTATAAATAGTGTAACATCTTACCACGTGTCAGTATTTCGGTTATCTGGTAATGCTTGGTTTTTCTAAATGATATTCCTAGTTTTATGCAAGATTGCCTTTTTTCTGTATGGTTTCATGGGAACTAAATGGTAAATGAATGATGTCGCCCATGGTATCACGTGAAATAACAAACATTTAATGCAGTTTCTAAGTCTTTGAAACTGGAAATGAGTGTAAGACATATTTAAATTAAAGTGAGTATAGTTGTGATTTCTGTATGTTTAGTTTCTCCTAGGTATGTAGGTCATTGAGGCATTGCCTGGTTAGGTTTTCTTCAACCCCAATGAGAGGGCATAAATCCCATCATGTTTGGATTTTGTATTATCTAAACTTGTATTTAAACATATAATTGATTGCTACATAGTATATGATTGCGAATAATCTGATTGATAACTTACTTGATGTGTGAGATGTCTAATTATTCACTGAGCCATATTTTATGCTCACACCCTTATAGCATTTTCAGGATGATCCTTCATTCATGGTTGGTATCTTCCTAGAGTTTAGCACCGGTAAGGTATCAAAGCTAGAAGATTATGGGTTAGATGGGATACTACTATCTAGTGATGTATTAAATGATGTTTTAAAGGTTGGTTTATGTTTTGATAAGTTTGTATGCTATTTGAGATATGTAATATCATACTACTTCGACAGTTGTTGAGAAAATATTATTTATAGAATTGTATCTTATATGTATCCATTATTCTTATCAAGCAACCAAAAGATCTTGTTTTGTTGAATTATGTCATATTCCATGGCATCACTAGCATTATCATACACATATGATTCCATCTGAAGCCTTTTAGTTATCTTATTTGTGAATTTTAAGGCAACAAACGGTATCATTACATGTATGATACAATTGGGGTACCCCTGGGGGTAACACTTTATCTAGTAGTTCTTCTAATTGTACCTTCAATTCTTTCTACGCCATAGGTGTCATTCTATAGGGTAGTTTTTATACTTGTTCCATTCTCGTCACCAAGCTTATAGCAAATTCAACATTTCTTGGCAGCGATAACCCTGGTAATTCATTTGGAAATAAATCAGGGTACTAACGAATTGTTTTAATGGTCTAGATATCTAGTTTTTCGGAGTCTCCCTCCATAGCACATATTATGCTTTCATTCAGCTTAGTAACTTGTTTATCGATCACTTCAGTAACTGTCACTTCCACCTAGTTATTCTTAAGAACTTCTCCAATAAACTCATTCCTCCTTCCATTGCAGTTAACAAAGGATATTGTCATAAGTCGACAATCTACCTAAGCCCTCACAGCAGTGAACTATGTCATCCCAAAAAACGACATCGTATTTTTGCATATCTACCATGATAAGGTTGGTAATTGACTCTTAGCCATCAATTTTTAATAGACATATTTTTGTTATTTCATGGGTTATAACCATCCCTTCGGTAGGAGTAGAACTCCCTCATCCTTTCTCCATTATTTCACTAGATAATCATATCCGTCTTATCAACTTGGTATTGGCAAAGGATTACATAGCCATATCAAACAACACATACTTAGGTTTGTCTTTTACTTGTATTGTCTCTAATTATCATTTATTTACTAGTCATTTTCTAACATTCATGATACACTAATCATCTAGGTGCACTTGTGCCAAATAATATAACTTAAAAGTAAACAAATACCTACAATAAGTCCAACATCTTCTATCTCTGCTTCATCTCATATATTCTTCTCATTCCTCCTCAATCTTGTCTTCTATGGGTTCTCCGAGCATTGCATACATCCTTGCTGTTCTAGTAGCCTTGCTATTGTTGTTATTGCCATCATTTGGAACAATTGCCTCAACTATCCCTTTTGATTGGGAGGCTCCTGCAATGGTCCAATTCAAACAAAACATCCATGGAAGTGGTTGAAAGTTGAAACCATGGAATGCTTGTGGAAGAGAATAGATAATGGGAAGTGAAATTGAAGGAAGGGGTGGAGATGAAGATGGTATGAGCTGGAACTGGGCACTATCGCTTTTGAGTTGCTTAATGATATTAGAGTACTATTTGTAAATAAATTTGAAATAACTTTTATTGAGTTGTTCCTGTTTGTAACCTTAGCAATAAGGTGTGCAAAATTGAGACTGAGACTAGAAACATAACTTTGAAGTTAAGGGCTTTGGTATTAGGTGCCATGGGAAGGAGAGATAACACAACACAATATGGTTGCCTTCATTAGATAACCTCAATGTAAAGCTTTGATCGGTTTAAAAACAAATCTTGTCAGGACTAGAACGACAACCAGTTTCTTTTTTCGTAGAAAGATAGATATATTAAAAGCAAAGGATAGCAGATACACCCAAGAGCAACAAAGCCAAAAAAAAAAAAATGCTAAACCCTAGAGGAGGACTCCATACCCAATATTTAATTTACGACATCTAAGGTCTTTGTACAAGCCAGAGAAGAAACATTAGAAGCTAGGAGATGCAAAAAGCTATCCGGAGGCGCATCATAGATCATGATATTAGGTATGATCAAGTGGGCTTCGTTAGCTAGGGCATCTGCAACTTCGTTAGTTTCCCTAGGGTAGTAGAGCACTCTGCTCCACGTTAGCTTGGATAGGTTTTCCCTGCAAAAAGAAACAACATTAGTGTATTTGAGCTTTGATTTCATTTGATCATTTATTAATCACACAACAATTTTGGAATCAGAGTTAATTTCCAACTTCGTGATTTTTTTTGTAAACTCAGCTAGATTCCCCAACCAATGGCCTAGAGTTCAGCCATGAAGTTATCGACTTTCCTAATTTTTCTTACGATAATAGAGATCCATCTACCATGGGAGTCTCAGATGACTATTGCAATGGTTGTTGTTTCCATGGAGGGATGCATAGATGCGTCTGTATTGAGTTTGCTCCAGTTGGGGTCAGGAGGGCTCCAGCATAGGTTAGTTCTTTAAATTTGAAAGATCCTTATTATCCATCCGAGATGTGCCTAGAGTTCATATGTTGTGGCTCTAATGTCTTTGAAGGTCATAGGAAGAACTTGTAGGGTTGAAAAGGAGTTTGTTTCTGGAAAGCCAAAGCTTCTAGAGCATGATGCCAAAGAGATAGCAGATGGAGGAACTAATTGGGATTGTGCCGAACTAAGCTACAATTCATTTTTAACCAAGAAACCCAGGAGCATTTGAAAGGAAGGAGGTATGGGTGTTGTTTCCCATAGGTTAATGATATGTGAAATTTGTTGGCATTCTTTCAGGGCATGGAAGATGGATTCAGAAGGGTAGGAGCATATGGGGCAGGAGGCCTCGAAGGTAATATTCCTTTTTAGAAGAATGTTTTAGTTGGTAGATTTTTATGGCATGCTCTCCATAGGAAGAGTTTGATTTTAGGGGGGAAAAAAGATTTCCAAATCCAGTCCCAAGAGTGATTGGAGAGGGAGTACCTAGGGAGGTTAGCGTTAATGTTACTGATGGTGGGATCCGAACTTATATTTTGGTTGATGATTTTTGAGTCAGTAGTTGAGGGAGAGGGATGAATAGGACCAATAGAATTGTTGATAAAATTAGAGATAGCATAACCGATAAGATCTTCATTCCATGCCGATTCACTTATCCAAGCATCATGAACATAATTGTTTGTGATGTTTGTAGCATGGGGACCATTAAAGGAATTGATTAGAGGTTGGTTACTTCCCCATGAATTAGTCCAAAATTTAGCCGTTTTCCCATCACCTAGGAGATAGCATCCTTTGTTATCAATCCAATTCTGACTTTGAGCAATTTCCTTGCAAAGAGGAGAGACATAGTGAGGGGCAGAGTGGAGAGAGTTATTCTGAGTCTTTTGAATTTAACTGATAAAAGGTGAGCCCGTTTAACTTTCCTGACTCTTCATTCGTGCCACCTTTTTAAAGCACAGGCTAGATTCCTATTTCGAGGTTTAGGAGGCCAAGACCACCCAATCTTTAAGGGTTGTAATGGAATCCCAAGAAAACCAATGGGAGGAGCGGTGTTCTTCACTATCATTCCAGATGAAGGAGCATGTAATTTTGTCCAATCGGATTATGAAGGATTTAGGCAAAGAGGAAACCTATAGATAATAGGTAGGGAGAGCTTGTAGGACAGTTATTGCAAGAAGAATTTTGCCTACCATGCTTAGGTTTTTTGCCTTCTAACCACTTAACTTTTCTTGAGTTTTGTCCACAATGCTCTAGAGTTGTTGGTGTGACTTTGTTTCCATTTGCAAGGGATAGCCTAAGTATTTGCCCAAATCTTTACCTTCCTTGAAGTTTAGGATACCTTTAACAGCCAACTTGGTATGGGAATTGGTACTACAGGAAAATAGGATTCTTGATTGAGAACTGTTAACAGAGAGACTTGAGTGTTGTTCAAAGTTTTCTAAGGTGTTTTGTATAGCCTTGGCATTTTCTTTGTCAGCTTTAATAAGGAGAATGAGGTCATCAACAAACATGATGTGGGAGAGAGTGGAATCAGATCCACTGACCTTGAAAGGCTTCCATTTATTTCTCTCAATTTCCATATGTATCATGCGACTAAGGTAGTCCAGAGCAAGGATAAAGAGGTAGGGCGATAAAGGACAGCCTTGTCTAAGACCCCTAGAAGGATTGAAAGAACTGGAAGGGACCCCATTGACAAGGACTTCACATATAGCAATGATGATACAACTCATAATGAGTTTGATCATCCAAAAAGAAAGTTAAAATTGTTGAGAATCCAAAAAATAAAATCCCATTCAATTTTGTCAAAAGCTTTTTCCAAGTCAATCTTTAATATCATCCACTCACTTTTCCTATTCTTTTTGTTGAGGGAGTGGAGAATTTCATTTAGGAGAATGATGTTAGCAGTTCATTTTCTCCCATGAATGAAACTGGTTTAAGCTGGATGAATGAGATTAGCGAGGTAGGGTTTAAGCTTAAGAGAGATAACCTTCACCACTTGAGCATAAGCTGATGGGCCTAAAATCTTTGAGAGAGTTGGCACCATTGACTTTGGGGATGAAGGTGATCTGTGTGGAGTTAAGGGAGGAGGGTAAAGAAGCGGAGGAAAAAATGTGATGGATTAGGCGAGAGATAGAATTACCAATGAGAAACTAGCATTTGAGAAAGAAAGTTGCATGGAGTCCATCTTTGCTTGGAGATTTCCAAGGACTTATCATTTTTAGAGCATTAAGAATTTTGCTATCATCAAGGGGTTTCTCAAGAGAGAGTTTTTGGACCGAAGAAAGGCTAGACCCTGAGAGAAAATTGCAAGGGTTTTCCACGTTCACAGTAACCTGTTAGAGAGATAAAGGAAGGTAAAGTAAGAGAGGGTAGTTTTAGCAATATCTTGTTGGGGATAACACCATTCTCCCATATTATTTTTAAGAGCAAGAATTCTAGTTTTTGATCTTCTAGAGATAGTAATGGAGTGGTAGAATCTTGTGTTTCTTTTACCTTCAACAATCCATTTGGCTCTAGATTTCATTTTCCAGAGAGCTTCTTCCCATCAAGACACTTGTTAAGCTTGTCTCTAATGTATTTTTCCTTACTGACATTTTTCTGGTTTGGATAACATTTATCTCAAGCTGTAGTTTTTCAAGATGTTTAGTGAGCTTACGTTATTCTAAGCTTAGGCTCCTAAAAATCTTCCTGTTCCAGATTCTCATTTTCCTGGGCAGAGCTTCAATAGCTTTGATACAATCAAATTGGTTTTGTTTCCATATGTCATGAATTTGGGAAAGGCATGATGTCACCCCAAGGGGTACGACAAACGTGGCAGTCCGCCGTACACAATACTAAAACCTAAGAATGACTACCTTAGTCACGCAAAGGCTTTCATATTATGTACAAGACGTATATCAAGGAATTCATGAGAGTAGCGCAATTTATATTGATAATGATTAAGTAACAAAGAAAGGAGAATACTTATCATAAAATTTAAACATGATTGATTACAATTCTTATGGGCATACCCCGTTATTGTCTTCAGGTCAATATAAATACACTTCTTAGAAATTTTCAAAACACTAACATAGCATACATTACATATAAGGGATCTTACAAAGCAACTTCATCCTATGTTTCCATTGCCTTCATAAAAGTTTAACATCCATCCATGACTTCCTTAATGTCATGATCTTCGATTAAAGCCACGATACCTATTTCAACAAAATCTATGGGGGTATAAGCTTACAACTAGCTTAGTGAGGTATTCCTTTTCATTCGCACCATTATTTCAAATAAGTTCATTTAAATTTTCACGCATATGCTATGCATACAATGCAATAATCACGTGATTACACAAATATATATATTATCGGAAACCATATATTGATCAAATTTACCCCTCGATATCAAAAGTTAAGGAATTGTTGATGAAGATCCTTGACTTTCTATTGCTAGTACCCAGGCCCCCGCCCAAAGCGTTCGTTAGCTCAGCTCTGAACCTAGAGTTGCATTGCCCGAGCGATTTGGATTCTCTAGAAAGGAACATGGCCCCGTGTCCCAGTACAATAATAACCAATCCAACTTTACGCATAGGAGTAGCAACCTTCCAAAAGAAATATGAATCAATGGATGCTATGCGTGAGCGTTTTATTTTCCTTAAGCCAAACCTTATTAAGGTTTATTAGGGGGCAATCGATAAGCAGTCATACAAGTAAGTAAACAAACATTTAAATCAGCAGTTTGAAGTTGCGATATTCTTAATTCTCATTTCATCACATAGGCATAGAATCATATATATATATATATATATATCTCCCAAAATTCCCCATACATATCCATTTTTATCTTCTCTTAGCATAGTAATGCCACTACTTTACAAGCACAAGCAAGTAATGAAATTAAGAGAAATAACTCACTCGTCCATTTTGCAATCTTCTTAGTCGTAGTAATCCTCAAGAAGGAAATCTCGTATTCCACATCACCTAGACTAAAGACATACCTCGGATGTGTATTTCATAGAAATTCTACTTAAACTTTCTAATTCTATTTCACTATGTCATAAAAAATCGCATAGAATGAAATTCTAATTTAAAATGGCCATAATTTGCTCATTTTAACTTCGAAGTACGTATATAATGTGCCGTTTTCTACCTATTCGAAAAGATCTATCCATTTCTAAGGTTATTTTTTTCATATAAGGTCATTTGGGTTCCGAAATTATAGGGTACAAATTCATTACGAAAATTATAGTTTTCAAAATATAAATTTGCAAATTTTTCCTTATCAAAAAATACTCGTACCAAAATTGTAGATAGTAGTATAGTTGGAATAATCATTTGAAAATATATATAATATATATAGACTCATATTGTATGCAAATTCTAATGATGTTGTCTCAACCATTATATTTCGTAAAACAATATCTTACGGTATTGATGACTCGTATCTTAACAATTTCTTTCCTAAGAATTTCATAATTTCTTGAATTATTATTGTATATTCTTATTTTGTTTTCTAATTTCTTTTCTAAAATAAATTTTCTTTTTGCTTTGGTCTTTTACAAATTTTACTTTTAGTGATAAAAGAATGAAGTTTTCAAGAGTTTTATTAAGTTGTTGCTAACTTATAATATTTGAGTTGTGTATATTTTCTTTTAAAGATATGACTTTGATAAACAATTCTTTTTATATTTTCATTTTCCAACTTCTTTAAAAATAAACTTTATTTCTAAAACTTGGTCTTTTAACTCTTTGGCAATTTTTTTGGAAGGAAATCATGTCTTAATATTTTCTTAAGTTTTTTATAATATTTATTGTTTTTGAAACCTCTACTATTTGTATTCTTTTATTTCTTTGAAAATGAGTTTATCATTTAGAAACCTTGGCAAGCTTTTATTTTTTAAGTGAGTTTATAATTTAGTGAGTTGATTTTATCTTAACTTATAAGACTTAGTTTATTTATTACTTTTGGTAAAAATTCCTACAAGTAAGCTTTTTGAGAAAAGTTTATTTATCAAATAATTCTTATTACTGAGTTTTAATAAACTTTATGTGACTTGTTAAAATAAAAGAAAATATTTATTTTGTTAGTTAAATTATTTGAGAAAAATCATTTTCATTGTTACTTAAGAAAAGTCTTGGTGGGTTTGAAAAGAAGTTGTAGAAATAATTTTTCCTAGGTGGGTGATAACAAAATCTTGATATATGTAAAGAGAGTTTGGTTTCATTTTTCCTTTGTTTCCTTGATAAAATTATCCAATTAGAAAACTTTGGGAAAAGTTTGAGAAGAAGTTGTAAAAATACTTTTTCTAAGTTATTGTTGACAAGTTTCTTTATTTAGTGACTAGTTACATAATAAAAGAGTTTTAGTTTCAAGTTCCTCTATTAAAGAAAAATTCCAATTTAAATGTTATTGAGACAATATCATTATGAGGATGCATGCATATGAGCATGTAATACTAAAATGATGAAAATATAAGAAAAATGTCTAAAGCAAGATAATAATAAACAATATAATAATATCAAGTAGTGGGAACCTTAGCTGCATCAAGGTATCCCGGTCAGGTATTGGGAGCCTTAGTTTCATCAAGGCATCCCGGGACTAAGAATAGACTAGTCCCAAAAAGAATAAAGAAAAGAAAGAAAATGTTTTTTTGACTTGATAAGGACAAGTCTAAGACTAGAAAGACTAGTCTTAAAATAGCATGAAATAAATAAATTGCAAAGTATGAAAATAAATAAATAAATAAATAATAAGTGAGCTTATATGCTCTAAGAATATATATAGATACATAAATATATTTAGTTAGATATGAATAAGAAGTTAGCATAATAACAACAATAATATGACAATAATAACATAATGGAAAATATAAACATGAACACGAACAAAAACAAAACATGAACATATTGTTGCTTCTTTAACTCTCATGAGTCTAAGAAACATACATTAAGCTCATGCTAAATTATATGAATATAATGAGTATAAGTAAGGAGTTTTACCTAAGGTTATGTGTATGTTGAAGAGGAAAAGAAGTGGTTGTAGTAATATGTAGGAAATGGTTTTATGGAGAAAAGAGAGAATTTGAGAGAGAGAGTTTGTGGAGTGATTTTGGTAGAGTTTTGATATGAGAATGAGTTTTGTGAAAGAATGAAGGAAGAATGGGGTATTTATAGAATTTTGAAATAGAAATTAGATATAATTAAATTAATTGAAAAAAAATAATTGAGAGTGAAGACAAAGACGAGTGGACGGCATGTAAAGGAGGAGAGAGAGAGAAGTGATTGAAAATTAATTTTAGAAGAAAAGTGTAAGAGAAGTTTAGTAACATGTGGTGTAAAATTTTTATGGGAAAAGGAAATTGTAAGAAATAGATATGTAGGCTGTAAGAATTGGTAGTAGAAAAAGTAGAGATAGATGAATAGTAATGAATAGTAGACTAGACAATTAAAATACTGATAGTAATAAAAATACACGTATAAATGCCATATTTGTAATTTTTGGTTATTGAAAAATTCTAAAACTGATATTTTTGGAAACTCTATATTTTTTTGAGTCTATTGGTATTAACGGAATATTTTTTCGTCTAATGTACTAGGGTACGTTTTTCGAAAACTGATCTCGTTTGGATTCTAAGGACACTAGAAATTCACAAATCTGATGTTTTTAAGCTTCGCTATATTATTACGAACTATTATCAATAATTATTTCCATCCTGTTGTTTAGGATTTAAGAGCGCGGAATTGTCGGATCTTAAACACTAGGGTTCGTTGTAAGCTTTGTTGACTTTTAGGGTTTCGGTTTGACTCCCGGCTTGTTGTTTTATTCGTAAGATTATAAAATTTTGGGATTTTTTTCGTGTTATATTTTTTGTTCCACATCTATGGTTTATTTTATTTTATTTGTGATTACTTAATATTTTTCAGTTTTCGGTATCGTTTAACCGAGTCTAGGATTATGGGTTGACTAAGTTTCACTCTTGGTGGAAATTGAAAATTTTTATTCTAAAATTCACCGAAAGATTTAAGATTTTAGTATTTTGTTATTGAGCATTATATGGATATATCGTCTCGATTTGCGTGTTAGGAATCGGATAGATGATTTGATTGGTGTACGGATATTGAATCAATCGATTGTTGGATTTTTTATTTTGTTTTGATAGTTCTCTTCTTGTTAAGGTTAAGGATTTTCGTATTGGTCTTATTTAGAATTTGGTTTTAACTTAGGTCGATTTTCACGATTTCGATTTTTAGTTTCTGACTTCTGTGATTATTTTCTAAGAATTATGAAAATTTCAGGGGTTTACACATGAGGGGTGATTGAACCACATAGGTTGAAATCTGAAGGTATGATTTTTCACGTTAGTTAAGGGAGGAAAGGGTGTTGAGAAGAACGGGACAATGATCAGAGGCACAGCTATTAAGATGATATAGCTTAGCTTATGTGCATAGATCAATCCATTCATTGTTAGCCCAAGCTCTATCAAGCCTAAGCTGAATGAGGTGGGTTAAAATTCTTCTATTCGACCAAGTAAATTTCGATCCAATGTGCCCGAGGTCTTTTAGTTGGCAATCATTCATACATGATAGGTAATTCTAGGCTCTATTTTTCTTGAGAGAAGTACCACCCCATTTTTCAGAATTTTGAATAATGTCATTGAAATCACCTAAGATGACCCATGGTATATTTCCAACAATATAAGCATGGTTTCTAAGGCTTTGCTAGAAATCAGGTTTGTAACTAGGATTGGGAGGGCCATATATACCCGAGAGAAACCAAGAAGAATGAGAGTT
The DNA here is from genome assembly GCA_024138025.1 of Combretum micranthum. Lineage (NCBI taxonomy): Eukaryota > Viridiplantae > Streptophyta > Magnoliopsida > Myrtales > Combretaceae > Combretum > Combretum micranthum. Next base: position 2,622,062 of record JAMXBD010000020.1, read on the forward strand.
AGAGGAGAGTACCTTAACATCAGCATGGATTTCAAAGGAGGATTGTTTGATGAAGTTCATAGCAACCACTGCATTATTCCACAAGATCATCATGAAACCACTCTATCTACTGGACTTAATGCAAGAATAATTGTCCATTTGAGAGTGGCGGTAGAAGATCTTAAACCCTTATCTTTCCAGCTTAGTTTCCATGAGACTGATGACATTTAGCATGTATTATGTGAGAGATTCAAGGACAGCATCTCTCTTATGTTTACCATTCAAGCCTCTAGTGTTCCAAGCTAAGATACGGGTAGATCTGGTAGAATTAAGCATCATGGGGTGTTCCATTTGTTGAAAGATAAATTTGTAGTATTGGACCTCAATGCCTAGCATGGCTATGGCCTTAAGTTTAAAGCAGCAAGAGGTAGGAGAGCAGTTGCTATCCATCATGAGGAGACATTCCTCCCTCTTGCTGAATAGGTGTAACTGGTTCGCTCCTTTCACCATATTAAGGGAGATTGGGATTGGGAAGGGAGAAATACTGAGGCTCCCAGTCCTGAGTATTTGTTGGATAGCTATCTTCAGATTTTTTCCCACTTCTCCATTATCAAGCATGGGTTCATTTGATCGTAGCTTAGTGGAACTGGGACTAGGAGGATGAACTCCTTGATTGACTTGATGGTTGGACTTGTTCTTGTCATGTAAGAAGTGCCCTCTGGCTCCGAGATTGCTAGATGAGTCCATGGAACTTAGACTAGGGACATGTGATCGTCCCTCATCATTCTGATTTCCTCTAGGCATAACACTATTCAAAATTTTGTTAAGTTCGTTTCCATTCGAAAGATCTTGAAGCACCGATCCGCCCATGGGATGTCGAAAGAGAGGGGAAGAATTTGAATTATGAAGGCTAGAATGCATTTTTGGTTCATAGTTGGCTTTGTTTCTTGCAACAATTTCAACTTGGGAGTTCTAAGCTTAGAGGGAGTTTCTTTGCCAGGAAGATGTTTGGAAGTTGTGAAGGAGAAGTCCTGTGATTCATGGTCCTTTTGTAGATTTTGATCTATAATATTAACCTTTGATGCGACTTTGTTATGGCTAGGACTCATCTTATCATGAGTTTTAGGCCATGCTACGTTGACATCAGAAGTAAACTTATGATTATTTGAATTGATTTGATTATGATTTAAGGAGGGGTTAGGAGCGGGTTTGGTTGGATTTTTCTCTAAAGAAGGAGATTTCCTTCCCAAAGCCTTACTGTTGGGAGGGATGGTTCCATCTCTTTTACTAGGATCCTTTGTTGAGATTTTGTTGTTTGCAGGGTTGGATTTCCTTTTTGATTTGACCAGGATCCAGTCATCGTAAATTGTTGGACCTTCTTCCTATTTATCAACTATGGTGCTGTTTTGATTGGGATTGATAGGTTGTCCATTATTATTTGTGCTATTGACATCATCACTTGGTGGTGTGGAGTTCATCTCTTTGGAAGAATGCTTTTTGGGGTAGAAAGGAGATGTATGCCCAATCGAACCACATCCAACACATAGGTTTTTGATACCCTTATATTGTAAATTAAAACTTTGGTTTTCAATAATGATGGTGTGAACAAGAGGTTCTATAAAATTAACCTGGACACATAAACGTGTGTGTCTACCTCTTTCTGCATTTGAAGTGTAGACATCAATTCTAAGCACAGGACCTATGCTATTGTCAATTTTTGTGATGACAAAGCAGAGAAATATTCAATAAAAGGTCATTTATTCTTACCCAAGTAGCTATAGAATTGAAAGAGGCAGAGGTAGCTCTGAAATTAGGTTCCATTTTCTAATGGTAAGGAATTGGCCGTTGATGAACCAAGGTCCATCCTAATAACCCGATTGTAGTATTTTCTAGAGTTAAAACAGATAGTATAACAACCATTTCCTAGGCCAATGAGGGAAAATTTTTGACAAGGGACCAGAGTTTAAGAAGTCTGGCATGTAGCATTTTTATCTTAGAGAAGATCCATAAATTTTGATGATGAGAGCATGTTTCCAAGGATGTTGAGCATTTTTTTTCTCTTGGTTGGTGAAATTTGTAATTTTGATACCTGTTTTAGGTTCTTGTTTAGCAGGAAGCATTTGGTTGTCATCATTTGGAGAGGCATCTACTTCAATATCTTCTCTAGGAGTGGATTTCTCTAACCCAAAGTTTTGGGCATAAGCGAGAGGAATATCATTGCAGCTACACTTTTGTATGATTTCTTGTTATCTAGGGGAGGATGGCCTCCATACGGGGATGCAAAATCATTTTTTTGAAATTATGTTTGAGAAAGGATCTATGATGAAAATTGATTTGCCATGTCCTCCTCAAAGAGGAGAAGGTCATCGTTTGATGGCCTCTTCTTTTTCCTAGAGGGGAGAGAAGTTTCCTGTGTAGGGGGAGGACGGGAAGGAGGGCTAAGAGCTCATTTTTCTCTTTCTTTTTTATGCCGCAACTCGGTTAAGGTCATGTATATAGCACACTTAATAAAATTTGGGTTCAACCGGATGAGACTAGGTCCAACTGAATTATCAAGTTTATGAATAAATATTATTTGCATATCATAGTTATTAGTGATAAAAACATCATATAGTACACTAATTATGGAACTCAACTGCTAATGAATTTATGTTAATTTCATTCATATGGCAATGCTTATCAAGTTACCCATAAATTTCACAGTGTACATCCCGTTAGATGATGATGATGATGATAGAGCAAATTATGAGAAATTTAGGTTCCCCTCTCTCTCCCCCCTCTTTTCAGTATGACAGTTTGGTTGAGATGTCCATTTAGATATAAAGGAATTTAGAAAATTTAGAAGAAATAATTGTCTTACCCAATATTAAAAGACAATAATGTATAGTTCTAAAAAAATTACTCGCAATTCAAATTTTATTGATTTTTTTCTTTTTTTTTTCCTTAAAGGTTTCATATTATTTTTAAGATAAACATATGCATATGCCTAAAATACAACAAACTCAATATTTCAACCCCAAAATTCACGATGACATACAATCGTCGAGGACGAAAACTTTTACATTGATAGCCTAACTGATACGGACCAACTAAGGTCTCAGTTGGACAGAAGACTCACAGCCAACAGAATAAGACAGAAACCATGAAGATTTCAAGATTACATAACTTAGCTGGATTTACACGCACAAGAGTGTAGCTTTGTAACAGAATCATAACAGAATAGCATATACAAAGTGTAATAGGCAACAGTTAGTTACTTTACGTTTTGCCAGCTAAGATGTACATGTAATAAACACTATAAATGGAAAGCAACAATATCAGAAAGGGATTATCAAACCCTAATTCTGGAAATTTGTTCTTGGAGTTTAAGCCTACTCGAAAAGGCTCCTTATACCTTCCTGTATACAAAACATACAACCATTAGTTAGATATTAGAAAATCATAGGAAATACATAAACGAAATTGAGATAGAGAGAGCTTCGTTTTCTTATCTGATACAGAGAGGAACCATACACGAGAGTGGAAAGGTGAGAGTGAAACCCTAATCGCTTTCTAGGGTTATTCTGTAAGGTGGGCCAGGCTTATTTTTGGCTTGGGAGTATTCGGATGCTATCATTTTGGTGCTCTCGTTCTTCTGATCCGTTTGTCTTTCTCTTATTTCATCATGGCACCTGAAACACGATCACAGAATTCGGTAGTAGACATGGACTTCTTTAAAACAACTTTATTAGCTATTCAAGAAAATATTACAAGTCTTGGTTCTCCCATTGATAAATTGGAATTGAATCAGAATCATTCCACTTCTATTCATACGGATCAGACCAACAATGATTCATCATCTTCAGGATTGCCCTTTTCGAGTAGGCTTAAACTCCAAGAACAAATTTCCAGAATTAGGGTTTGATAATCCCTTTCTGATATTGTTGCTTTCCATTTATAGTGTTTATTACATGTACATCTTAGCTGGCAAAACGTAAAGTAACTAACTGTTGCCTATTACACTTTGTATATGCTATTCTGTTATGATTCTGTTACAAAGCTACACTCATGTGCGTGTAAATCCAGCTAAGTTATGTAATCTTGAAATCTTGATGGTTTCTGTCTTGTTCTGTTAACTGTGAGTCTTCTGTCCAACTGAGACCTTAGTTGGTCCGTATCACAGGGATTCACAGTGATGTTGGTTGTGGTGGATCGGTTATCCAAATATTGCCATATTGGACCTCTCGATACAAACTTCACTGCAACTAAGATTGCTCAGTTGTTTTTGAATATTGTGGTGAAGCATCATGGATTTCCTAGGAGCATTGTCAGTGATAGGGATCCTATTTTCCTGAGTAAATTTTGGCAGGAACTTTTTCGAATGAGTGGCACAAAACTGTTTACCAGTAGTGCTTATCACCCACAGTCGGATGGACAAACAGAGGTCTTAAATAGAGTGTTGCAACAGTATCTCAGATGTTATGCTTGGGACAGACCGACTGAATGGGTAAAATTTTTGCCTTGGGAAGAGTTTGCATACAACACATCTTGTCATTAAGGTGCTCAAAAATCACCTTTTGAATTGGTTTATGGTTGCATTCCTCCCATAGTTCCTATGTATTTGAGAGGAACATCGAAATTAGAAGCAGTGGATTCTGATTTGATATCGAGAGACGAGGTTTTATCCACTCTTCGAGCTAACTTACTTAAAGCTCAACAGAAATTGAAAGCACAAGCTGATAAACACCGCACAGACTTGACATTCCAACAAGGAGATTTGGTGTTTGTCAAATTACAACCATATAAGCAGACATCTTTAACAGGGGATTATAATAAACTCTCAAAGAAATTTTATGGTCCTTATCGGGTTCTCAAGAAAATTGGTAATTCTGCTTATCAATTGCAACTACCAGAACAATCTCGCATACATAATGTGTTTCATGTTTCTTGTCTTAAACAAGCTCATGGATCTGCTATTCCTACATTGGAACTTCCTCCTACTGTGTTTAGAAACCATCCGTTATTAGTACCACTTTGCATAGTGGATACACGGACAGTACACAAACAGGGACATAAGGTGTCTCAAATTTTGGTTCAGTGGAAGGGTCTACTTCCAGAAGACTCTAGTTGGGAGGATCTCCATAATTTCAAGCGTCTGCACCCAGATTTTTCCCTTGAGGACAAGGTACTGTTTCAAGAGGGGGAGAAAACTGATACGGACCAACTAAGGTCTCAGTTGGACAGAAGACTCACAGCCAACAGAACAAGACAGAAACCATCAAGATTTCAAGATTACATAACTTAGTTGGATTTACACGCACAAGAGTGTAGCTTTGTAACAGAATCATAACAGAATAGCATATACAAAGTGTAATAGGCAACAGTTAGTTACTTTACGTTTTGCCAGCTAAGATGTACATGTAATAAACACTATAAATGGAAAGCAACAATATCAGAAAGGGATTATTAAACCCTAATTCTGGAAATTTGTTCTTGGAGTTTAAGCCTACTCGAAAAGGCTCCTTATACCTTCCTGTATACAAAACACACAGCCATTAGTTAGATATTAGAAAATCATAGGAAATACATAAACGAAATTGAGATAGAAAGAGCTTCGTTTTCTTATCTGATACAGAGAGGAACCATACACGAGAGTGGAAAGGTGAGAGTGAAACCCTAATCGCTTTCTAGGGTTATTCTGTAAGATGGGCCAGGCTTATTTTTGGCTTGGGAGTATTCGGGTGCTATCACTAACCATGGTTTTTTTTTTTCAATCACATAATGATCATCCGACATTTACCTTTTTATTATATGTTTTATCTCTATTTATGCAAATTCATTTGCGAAAATTGTTACATGCTAAGTTGAAAATCAACCAGTATATGATTGTGTTATTCAAAATCAATCCATTATTCACGTGCTATTTTGCCATGCATAAATCAATGTGTACAACGATTCTTTTATTTTCGATTTTATACCCCCTAAAACCACTTTTTGAAACATCAATAAAATGAAAAACTCTTACCTTTCACAAATCTCGTGCGCACTTACTTTAACCAGAGCGCAAGAAAACCCTAGACGTTCTCAGATTCTTATGATACTCTAAAGTCAGCACTAGTCCTTTTAATGGTACTACTTACGCACGAATCGTTTGTGCAAGAAAAAGATGATAAGCTTAAAATAACATGTAATATCGATGATTAAAAGGGTACAAAAAATAAAGAAAGAAAGAAAAAAAAAGACTTTTTTTTTTTTAAATCGAATAATGATAGAATGGTATTAACTTACAGGTCGTCTCTGTTAGATTGAAAATTATTTTATAATAGAGATGATTTTGAAAACATACCAACAGAGCATATTAGTTGAATACAATTTTAGATAAAATACAAAAACACCCATAAAACTTTAGGGGTGACGCGGATTAGCTTCTTAAACTTTAAAAACATAGCTTTTCATCCCTTAATTATAAACAATTAGCTAATAAATTCATTTTATACTTTTCTATTAAAAAAGTATAAAAATTCATTATTTCAGATATACTTTTTTGTATAGATTTTGTATGAATTTATATGGACAAAGATAGAAAAAAGGATGTTTTGAATTTATTTACTAATTGTTTATATTTATGGGAATTAAAAATCACACTTTTAAAGTTCATGAGCCAATGTATACCACTTTTAAAATTTAAGAGAAGTTTTTGCATTTTTCCTATAATTTTTTAAGGGCAAAAAAGAGCCCGTTAAGCATGTTGGTTGAATTCAAATTTTATGAGTAGAAGAGTGTCAGTATTATAGTAAGTGAAAGAATATGGTTATATAAGAGTTACCAATTGTTTATAAGAATAACTTAAGTTAAATATTATATAAATAACACAATTTTTTTTATTTATAAGATAATTTGTGCGACATGTAATAGGGTACATGATGGGAGTTAATGTTCCCCTACCGATTAGGATAATCAATCACCGCTTTCTAGATTCTGGAGTCCCGTACTACGTTCACCACATTCACAATTTTTTACCCCAAAAAAAACAACCTTTTATGAAACCATTGAAATCAGAAATTATAAACATCCTATTTTCACACATCATAGGATTAAAAAATAGTTGATGTTTAACGAAGCACAGTAGAGTAATATTTGCAAAAACGGTCCTTCTATGTCGTACGAGGAATTGAAAGATGTCGAAGGAATAGATCTCCATTTAAAAGGGCTTCTTATTTCATGGGACCAGGAAATCTCATCCGATGCAAAGAAATTAATGAGTCTATTTAAACATATCGATTTATATTTATATTTATTTTATTTATATTTAATCTTTTAATAAAAACTACAAACTTTTTTTTTATCTATATCTAATTCTACATAAATAATTTATTAAAAAAAAAATTGACAAAAATATCTATATCTAAAATCAGCCTACAAACAAACAAACCCCATAATTGAATTAGTGAAACATCAAGATATACAAAAGGTCTGGGACTCTAGACTGGAAGGCTTGAGAGAATTATGCTTCCAAAAGGAATTGCCCCCAAGCACTTTTTATCCTGTGATAAAATTCAATGGGAACTTCCATTTGCCTTCTTAATGCATTCTCATTGACTAAAGAGAAGGCACGAGATTCGAACTTTGACCTCCTTAGGATTGTTGGAGAAAGGCCATACATTTTCCTGTTTAGCTATGTTATTATAAACAAAGGAATATCCTCTTTCTGCAATAATTCTGTTAACCCCTATCTAAAAAGATGAAAATATTTCAATTCCAACCAAATTGAATGCTAAGCAGCAATCATTTTGTACTAGTAATGTCACTTACAACATCAATAAAAGAAAGGGATTACAGCTTTTCTGGACTTGGGATATTTCTCCCTAAACTTATTTATATACCAAGTATGGTGAGCAGATGCTCTAGGCACCAAATTAGCACATGTGTAGATGAAAAAACCAAGCCCAACCCAAGACCATGTCATCACAGCCCAACCCAACCACTCCAAAATCTCCCCAAAATAATTAGGACAACTTACAAACTCAAACAACCCTCCTCTTGGCACTCTATATCCTTTCCCTTCCCTCTTCAATCCAACTAGAACCATGTCTGACCAAATATTCACACTCATACCTATCGCAAACACAATCAATCCCAGCACGAATCTCCACCAGAACCACACACCATCACTCTCATAATCCTTGTAGTTAAACACCCACCTGGCTTGCAAGTAGGCATTCAAAAGGTTGAACCAAAATGCCACAAATGCAACAGTGACTGGAAAACCACCTCCTTTATTCATTTGAGAGGGGCTTTGAGCTTTCGAGGATCTGATCCTTAGAGGGTATATGCAAGTTCGATGAAAGTAGTGAAAATAGAAAGGAGAAAAGAGAAGGATGGCTTTGGGATTAGAGGAGTTGTGACCAAATGGGAAGAGGAGAAGAGGGAGCCAAAGGCAGGGGCTTTCCATGAGGAACCATGCCAATGGAGGAGATATAGTTGGCCCCCACCCTGGGCGTTGGTGCTTGCCGTATGGGGCCTGGAGGAAGTAGAGGGATATGACGGTTGGTAAGGCGATTATATATAGAGTTTTGAGGCAATAAGAGAAAAGGTTGAGATCCGAGAAGGGCATAGCTTGGTTTTATCAGGTGGAATCAATCAATGCAAGTGAGATAGAGACTTTAATGGCAAAAAATGAGGATCTAGATGTACAAAATTGAAATATATAGTAAGAAAGGTTGCTGTTTTCGTTGACTGAACTAATGCCCTTTTTTGCAGAAAAGTTCCTGTAGACCAAGGAAAACAATATATCATAATAAAGGACTAAATAGGTTGACTAAATGCTGAAAATGGACACATATTCAACCTGATCCATGCATGCAATTGATGGGTCAAGCAGAACAAATCAATACAAGTATAAAAATTTAAAGCATTTCTTACACATTCATGGTTGCCATTGTGGACAAATTTTGTTAAAAACTATACGAATAAAAATAAACAAACAAATAAACAATCAATTTTAATAGGCTTTCCCCTTAGATTTCCACTCGGGGATATGATTTGCAATTAATTCAAGGATTATAATTGAGATTAAATAAAACCTAAGGATGCATAAATTTCTGGCTATATTAGAAATCGTCAATTAAATGCAATTAAAATAACTACAGTTTTCTTTTTAACAAAAACTAGGTGTAAAATCTCCTTGTTCATCCATAGCTATTAAACTGCACAAATAATACAGATCAATTTTTCACTGAAAAGTCCAATTATCACTTCTAGACAGCCTCAATGAACAGAAATATATTACAATAAACACTACAATTACATGATACCGAACTACACGGACAAAAAAATATAACCAAAAAATTAAGTTAATCATAATCCGGGTGTTGCAAGGGTATGGTCAAGTTGATGATAGATTGGGAAAAAGAACAATTTTTAATAACAGAAAATGGAACAGCATCCTACAACAAGTTTTCAATCTTTAGCCAAAGAAGAAACAACTACATGCAGTTCACGTCCTTGCATTGCTCACTACCCAACCATCAGAGAGAGAAAGAGAAGACGTGGGGGAGGGGGCGGGGAAGAGAGAGAGAGAGAGAGAGAGAGAACCTTGGCCTTAGGGTTCAAAGGTGTTCCCAGTGTGGCACCGCGACAATGAGGCAAGCATGCTTATACACATCCTATAAAAATTGGGTAAAATAAAAACATAATATTAAGTTATTAATAATAATATAATATTATTTATTTCTACTATCTTTTATTAACATAAATATTAGGTAAGACAATGATAATTCTTCATTATCTTTCCTATTTAGTTGTTAATAATGCTATATTTCTTTAATTGTCATTAACGGTTTAACCTGAAAAATATTTTATATTTTATTTATGGATAATTAAATTAAAATACAAATTTTTTAATAAATTTTATTAAAAATATATTTGTTTTGTTTTTTTTAAGGTTTTTGCTATTTTCCATTTTTCTTTTCCTTCAAAAGAAACTGCTTGCCTTTTTGATATCATAGAATTTGTAATATTGAGAAATTACATTTAAATTTCTTTTCACACTCCAAATGTGATTTTACTCTAGCAAAAATATGAAAATAATGTGATTTTTCATGTTACACAAAACTATATATACTATGATAACCTTAAAATTTAAAAAAGAAAATTACAGGTTCCATAAAGTATCCCATACGAGGTGAGTATAAAGTGGTACAGGATAACTTCTAGATAAAAAATTTAGTACATTATATTTTACAGGATAGGATACGAATAATATTTTATACTCTACTCACCCTATATTTACTCACCCTTAATACCCACAACTTGTAGTAAATATTTGAATTTTATTTTATTTACTTTTATAATTAATTATTAACAGTTTAAACATGTGAGTTGGTATTTGATTTTGTTTTTACAATTAACTAATTAAAATTTCACTATTTTTAAAATAAATTATCTGATTCAAGTACTATAATGATATCGAAAAGTTTATAAATAATTAAGTTTAAATTTCATATAATTAATTATAAAAAGTAATAACATTAAAGTATCAAATTTGATATTTACCTATTAGAATTAGCATTGCACAAAAGTACATTAGAGGTGAAAATGAGAAAAGGCATGATTAGACCTGTTCTTTAATTTAAAAAAAAAAAGGGAAAAGAAAAATAATAGAGGGTGTGCAAGTAATTCTATCGTGCAAGTAATTCTATCCACATACTACTCGACTAGGTAAGAACTGAGTGGATATTGAAAACCATAAGGTATGGATATATGTATGAGTATGGGTATGGGTATAGCTAGACATTTATCAATACTTATTCTAATAAGGTGGGAACGGATATAAGTTCTTCATACATCACTTTGTATTCTAATATATAGAAGGTATAAGTTTCGGATATTTAAAAATTATAAAATAAAAATATAATACTCTTATGTTTTTTATGTGATTACTCTTATTCAGATTTATCATTTGTAGACTACTTTCTGAATTTTATTATTTTGGAAACACTTGTACTATTTTATTTAGGAATAACCTATTATTTTTATTTTGAAGAATTTTGTTGTATGTGCTTAAATTTGTAAGTTATATAAAAGTCTCTTTCAAAGTTAATTAATATAAAAATATTTATGAAACTTTTAAAGGGAAAATGCAAATATACCTCTAGAATTAGGGGTGGCGCAAATTAACCCCTATACTTTAAAAGCGTAGTTTTGGACCCCCATATCTTTTGAAAATCAACATCATTAATAACATGTCATCTTTTCCGTCCAAAAAGAAGGCCACGTGCCTTGCACGTGCCAAAATAACCCCATCTTCCCCCAGTTAATAGTACATTCATAGACACACAGAAGAAAGATAAAGGGGGAGAGAAATTAAAATCCAAGGAGCAGTTTTAAAAAAAAAAAAAAAGGGGAAAAAAAAAGCTAGTGGTCGTATACCTAGGGGATTTGGATCTAGAGATGGTGCAGCTAGAGGAGCTTCTACTAAGGGTAATGCACCTCCAGGGGGAGGGGGGAGGGGGTGGTGGCCGGGCGCAGTGGTGCTAGGGCCTGGTGTACTTAGGGAACTGGTGGAAGGGGTGCTAGTTTAGGTAATATAAACTCCAAATATTGTGGGGTAGATATGTAACCATTGGATGCGCATCCTTTTAAGTATTGATGATGCAAATATTACGTTGAATGATAGAAATTGTGATTCATTGGATGATGATTTTCCATAGTACGATGTACCCATCCCATCTCCACCACGTGCTGGCAATTTATATGATGAGATTAAAACAACACAAACAATTCCTTCCACTCAAAAATCTTCTCAACTTAATGAAACTGGAAATGCTGCTGAGGTAAATTCATGCCCTAATTAATAGTATGCGAATACTGTTTTAATTTACACGAGATATTGTGCAGGAACATGTTAAGGTAAGTTCAATTGCAAGCCTTCATTCAAACATTACCTCAACATCAACAACATATTCACCTGGGAATAAAAAGGTATTATGCTAAGTTTTGTACATGCTATATTGAAAAATGACAAATAAAATTGGCATGTTGTAATTTAATCGTTGTATGTCTTAAGATAATATAAAGAAGAAACTGCCAAAACAGCCTATTCGTAGGAGTGAAAAAATGATTGCATTTGGAAGGTTGTTTTCATTAAGAATAAACAAGACATATCGAAGTGATGATCCTTTCGTATTGGATGATTAGAGAAGGCTGCAAGTGAGGACAAACTTAAATGGTTGTAGCTTGGTATTTGTCATCAAAAGACAGAGTGTTTTGTTTGCTTTTTTTCTTGATTAACGGACAACAATGTTACGTCTGTTTTTCGTTTAATGTTAATTGAAGACAATGTTATTGTCTATTTTTTGAATAGTAGTGGCTTTTCTTGGTATGTATATTGCCATGACGCTCGGCAAGGATAGCACTTCATTTTGATGTTATGTAAACTTGTTGATGCAAGTGAAAATGTCTCCAAGTTATGATCTTTATATTAAAACATTGAAAAAGAGAAATTGCTAATGCACTTTTTTGTTTATCCAAGTTTCATAGTTTGCAAACTTCATATTATACAAGTCATTGAATAGATAGTTGTTGTTTATGAAATCAGTTCTTCATAAGAGAACATGTACAGGTTTTCAGTTGTGATACAAGCATTTGAGGAAATATAAGATATTGATTGATTTATCAATACAAAACTGTTCTTAATCTTTTTTTTTTCAATCAATATGTAGGCAACTATACCTATCATTTTTAGCATAGATAAAGCACAATACACATCTATTACAATTCAATTCAATAATGGATGAAGTACACCTGATCAGGACAAATCTTGATCTCTTTCATGAGCTTTAAATAAAATATTATTATTTATTAAAATATATTGTTTAATAAAATAAATATATTTAAAACATAATGTATTTTATATATTTTTTAATTATTTACTTGTCATTTATTTAATTTTTATTACGTCGTTTATTTGAATGATATTAATAGGATATTGCCCTATATGTGTCATCATCTGCTTAATTTACAATCTTCAATGATAAGATTTTTGTAAAATGGGAAGAATACAAAAAACGAAGGTGTCTTCCAGTTAGGAACTTACAAATGCACCACCTGGCTTGTCGAGCATCTAGTGCTTAGGTGCATTGAGCCTCTTCAAATGTTTTTTCAAACCTCAAGCCTGCAAACAAATTGTAGTTTTTAAATGAGAGAATTGATAGCCAACTGCTTGTATTAGAATCAAAACTCCTTGTTACTGATCATAAATATATCCTGTCAATTTGTCATCCCACTAGCAAATCAATGTTGTAAAGAGGAAAAAAAGGTATTAACTCAGACACGTTAAGAAATGTCTGTCAAACACCTTGTTACTGATCATAAATATATCCGGTCATTTTGTCACCCCACTAGCAAATCAATGTTGTAACGAAAAAAAGGCAATAGCTCAGACATTTTAAGAAACGCTAAAGAGACCAGAAGAATTTTCATGGCATTTTCAATTATTGCAACTATAATAATAAGTCTTGGCAACCGGAGATGTTGTATTCATTTCACATCACGTGCTGGAACGATTCTCCCATTAAGAAGAATTAGGAGATTCCGGTTCTCGATATTCTAGTGGGTGAAAACTCCTGGGGACTCACATTTTTATGCGTACCGACACAAACACCTTCCCGTGGGGCAGGTAGAAGGATTTAAAAACACTGTTTGAGGCTCCCAATTGCTTAAAATCCTACTAGATCATGAGAAAGAGGAATCTGCAGCCTTGACGCATAATTTTTTAAATCATTTAAAGCCACATCCTGATGAAGCTCTTCTCAAAACCATAACAATTTAAACAAAGCAAGGCCTTCATGAATTTAGAGATTCCAACAAACCGCCATAGAGTCCAGAGACCAGATCAGATCAGTCCTCACGCCACATGAGACGAGACGTATATAGAATTCAGAACTAGTTACTACAATAGTAGTCAAATCAATTATTTATGTGTATATATATATTGATTTAATGTCCCAAAATTTCCAACGAAAATTTGCATATCGAATCAGCACTGAACTACACAAGTACTCAAAGTAACAGCAGCAAGAATACATATACGAAAGATAAAGAGAACATATAAGCTAGGGTTTTGGATACTAACCATGGTTGAAGTTGAAGCACCAAAGACGACAGTAGGATAGAAGTAGAAGAAGAAGAAGAAGAAGAAGGAGAAGTGACGGCTGTGCCGGAACTGCTTGTAGAACCCCAGGGTCACCCTCTCACCCTCCCCTTTTAAGTTATTGCGTATATGGGGAATTCAATAAATATAGAATATTTGATATAACAACCCGAGTCGGCCCTTGGACTATGGGCTTCATATCACACGTTTTTTACATTCTGAAATTTGGCCCAACAACAACATTACAACCGGAGGGCCTTTATATAAAGCACATCTTATCTCTATCTCCCTCACTCTTATAATTTTTTATTATTAAAAATATATATATTTTAATCACCTAGTAACTTTTTTTCCAATTAACCATATCCATGAGTAGATTGGAGTAAAAGTATTGTTCCCTTAGCATATTAACATATGTCATCTGCTTATTAATAATAACCTTTTCGAGGAGTTTTATGATCTATCTACCATCAATGTTATATTTTAATTATTTATAAAAAAAATTTAAGGTAAAAAAGTTTAACAGCTTCAATCATGGCTGGAATATATCTTAACGATTAATTATGTAACGAGACTGATCTCGTAATAATCGCCATAGGACTATAAAATTTCCAAACTTTTGTATCTTCAAGAGGAGGAAAAAAAAAAGATTTTGTTCCTTTGAATATCAATGATACTTACATATACGCATTAATAGGTATATACCTATAATGTGTAGGTTAAATATAATGATATAATGGAATTTCAAATATGAAATCATTATTGACTTAAATATACGCACAATTTAATATTTAAGGAAAAAATATTTAATTATAAACTGTTAGATCTCCTAATTTGATTTTGATGATAACAAAACATTTTAACTGTTTACTAATATGTTTTTTTAAGTGTACAAGTCATTTAGAGATTGATATAAAGAATATATAATCAAAGAAATATAAGGACACGTGTTTATGGAAAAAGATAATATACAATTAATTTATTTATTTAGAAGGCATACCTAATATATAAAGATTTGGTACAAATTTATTTATTTGGTTGATTAAGTGGATAAATGATCATATGAAGACCAACTCCACATCTCGAATATATTTAGGCAATATATTCGATGCTTTTTCACTAAAGTGGTTTATATCTCATGGGATTATTTAATGTTGAAGTGAAATAAATATTTGGAAGAGGTTATTTAAACATTCTTCAATTTATATAGCCGGATTGAATTCTTTTGAGTAAAAGCTTTCAGGCATTTCAAGTTCAAGAAGCTTGGTTCTTCAGATATTTTAAATACTTAATCAACGTGTTAAGCTTTGTGAACAAGATATGGAAGCTTTTACAGGAGGTTATTCCACATTTCATTATATGTTCGTACTATATAGTTAGAAGCTATTATAAAAATAAATTTATTATCTCATGGTTATACAGAAGTAAACATGATTTGATTATTTAAGTGTGACTCTACTCTTCTTTCTTGGACTACTATCTGAGTTTGATGTGATAGCAAACAGAATTAGAGTTCTTGTGTAACAAGAAAGATAATTAATTTTGAAGATGTGTGATAACGTTCAAAGGTTATAAGATATGTTCAAGATATTTTTAGGTATTTTGAATTTTAACTTTAGATAAGATAATTCATATTTGTTGGAGATATTCAATGGATTTCATATTCAAATCACATGGGATTCATGGATATATATGTTGGGATAAAGATTATAAAAATATGGTGGAGATATATGTGGAAATATCTTGAGAAAAATCATCACATTGATTTTGGACGTATTTCAAATATCAATGAAGTTACAAGACAAAGATTTACTCCTAATTTTGTGGAAGCTTCAAGATATTAATCTTGTTGATTTTGAAAATTCAAACTATAACATTTGAAGCTTATACCAGCAAGGGAATTCAAATTACAGTAGAAAAATATCATAAAAATATCAAAGATTTTGTTAGAGCATATCTCTCAAGCTTATCTATCTCCAACGGTAAAAGATTTAAACTTTAAATTATATTGAAGGTTTTGAATGTTGAAAAAGCTTCATATAAAAGGTTCATCATATGCTCATATCAGAAAACAATAAGAAAAGGGAAGAAAATTCGAAATACTTCTTTGTTAAAAAAATTCGTTTGTAGTTATAAATTCTAGAGTGTTACTCAAAGGGTAACTTAGAGAGTAACTCAGAGCATCTGACCAAAGTTTACAATTCTTCATATAAATTTCCTTTAGTTTTGAGCGAATTTACTTGAGAAGAACTTCTATATTATTATATTCCTCATCTTCATTTGTACTTTGGTGAGATTGGTTATATGAGGGAGTGAGTGACAAATAGCTCTGTAGATTAGTAATTAACTTCCTAAGCTAGGTAGGCTGAGCAAAGGAATTAAGTTCATTGTATTGGCATGTTATTTATACTTTTAAATTTGATTGGATATAGTAGAATGACCCAACATTGAATACTCCATCCTCGGTGTGGAGCTGCAAGAGAGAACAAATGCACGAAGTGAAACCTCTACAAATACTGTAAAGACCCAATCCTCTACGTCCCGAGACTTAGAGTACCGAATCCCCAACCACATATAACGTTTTTACATTATATGTAAGGTTGTCCTAAAACTAACAGTTTATGCAAATTGTTTGATTAAATCACTAAACTTTGTAAAGAACTTTTTAAATAAAACAAGATTGCTAACAAAAGCAATCTATACATATATTTACATCAAATAACC
This sequence comes from Combretum micranthum, assembly GCA_024138025.1. NCBI lineage: Eukaryota > Viridiplantae > Streptophyta > Magnoliopsida > Myrtales > Combretaceae > Combretum > Combretum micranthum. The sequence goes on from JAMXBD010000020.1 coordinate 2,638,896, forward strand.
ATTGCTTTGTGTCAATACATGACACAACAAAACAAATTACATGATTTCTCAAAACATCAGAATCCTAATGGATCTTAAGGTCATTACAAAAGAATTTGGCTTAACTAACAAGCCTTCTATACAAAGCTGGTCCTTAGCAAAAAGTCTTCTAAAAGTCCCGGGTCATCGGATCCTATTCATCCCACTCGTTCAGAAATCTTTCAAAATCGGACCCATAGCCCAAGTCATCGTAATACTCGTCTCCATGACCTGCAAAGCAGCAAAAGTGAGCCAGAGGCCCAGTACACAATAACCAATGCACATCAAGTCATCCAATTGATGTAATGCACCATAGAACAAGTGGTTATCATTATTACATTTTGGTTCACAAATCAACAAGAGGGTATTCAAACCCCGGCCACACTTCGGGAATCCAGGGATCCTGAGTAACAGCAGCTGCTCAGGGGGTTGATATAAGCAGTCCGAATACTTATATCTCCTATATCTATTTCATGAAGATAATAGCTTCATCTAGGGTTTAAAAGCCGTTGCCCGACTCTACTTAAACTTAGTCCATAACATGAGCCTAGTTCACAAGTTCCCATAAACCTTGAACTAAGTCATGGTATTTCCCCCTAGGTTTAAGCAAACGTTACACAGATACAATTCCCCCTATCGGCTACCCACTTAACCAAAAGAATCGCTATTGCATCATAGCATACCATTGCATCATGGTAAAGTCATTGCATCATGACTTGGTTAAGCGCCTAGCTAACATGTCATTGCATCATGACAGGTTTGCTGCTCCTCGGACCAGATAAACAGCGTAATAGACATCCAATTCATCCAAATGTTAAATCGAATTAATTTAGGTCAAATTAGAAATGTCTGGTCCTAGCAAACATCAACAATTATTGCGTACCTGAACCGTTAGAATAGAACTAGGATCTCTCGGTGATGATAACCGAAGAATCCTTAACTGTAATGGAAATATCACAATAATCAATAATTAACAAGTATGGATTTCATTAACACAATATATACATATTAAATCCATATCACAAATTATCAAGAAATTCAATAATTGAATATATATTCACAAATAGGCATTTAAACGTCCTAATATATCCAAATTGCTTACCAAATACTCAAATACTCAAATAACAACTTTGGAAACTTTTTAGAAAAAGCTCTCAAAATTCAAAAACTCAGGGGATATGCCGGCACTCAACGCGGCGGCGTTGGGCCGGTGTTAACTGTTCAAAAATGTACACTGTCAACGCTGGCAGCGTTCAAAGCGTACGCCGTCAGCCTTTGTAACCTACGCCGGCGGCCTTGATTCCCAAAAGCCAGCGTACAGTAGAAGAAAGAACGACGGCTGACTTCCTAGCAAAGCCGGCGGCGTTCAGTCGGCTTTAAGAAATTTGGTTCTGTGAACTTTCAACACCGCCTCTACGCCGGCGGCGTAGAGACTCAAATTACCGGCGTACGTTCTGAAGAACAGACGCTGGCAAATCTTCGGCATATAAGCCGGCGGCGTTGCAAACAGCGTTAGGGAAATCATTCTGTGGGCTTTCTACACCGCCTCTACGCCGCGGCGTAGAATCCCCAGATGCCGGCGTACGTTATAAAAACAAGCTTAACGAAAATTCAAATCCCCTGTTTTCACTTTGTAAAATTACATCTTAAAACACTTCAAAAACTTTCCTCAACTACACTTCAAACTTCATATACTCACTCCAACATACCCTACTCAATTCTAGCAACCCAAGGCATGAATTCAACATCACTAAACACTTCAAATTCCACTTTCATCAATCCCCACTCTAACTACTTAAACTATCTTTGTTATATCAAGACACTTCATATCAATACAACAATACATGCATACTCACACACTCATATAACACATACATAACTCATTCCATGCATGAACAACATTTGATCAACTTAAATCAATTCATCTAACTATCTATACATCTATTTCAAGAAAGGGAAACAAAACAATAATCACAACAACCTAAACTAAACCAATTCAAATACATACATATATACCTTGTCTTGAGAATAACTTGATTTTCAACTTGATATAACCCTAACTTGAGCTTGGAAATGAAGATGGAAATGGAGAAGAGAAGAAGAAAAAAAGAAGAAAGAAAAGGAAAATTCGGATAAAATTTAGCTGCCTCAAAAAGTAATCAAATTAACTTAATTTTGACTTTTACACTTCCAAATTTACCCCTTAATGCATATATTAACTTTAGGTTGCATTTCACTTTAATTTGGACTCCATTTGGCTTACATTTAGGGCATAAATGCTACTTAATTACAAAACTCAATCAATAACTTAAGTAAAATTGGAGTTGATTATAATCTAACTTAACTTAACATCTTAATGTGCACAAGACAACATTAATAATTTCATTACTCACACATTAATGCATATAAAACAAAATATTAATTCAACATATACACATACAAAATCATATATCTTAACTACTAACAACATAACATACTCATTCAATTCAACTCCTTAAAATAAATTAATAAACACATGAGATTTGATTAAAATATAAATCTAGGTCATTTCATTCTTCCCTTCTTCAAGAAGTTTCGTCCCCGAAACTTAACTCACCTTCTTACTCAAAAAGTTCCGGATATTTCTGTCTCATTGCACTAGCTACTTCCCAAACCGCTCTCTCTCGGATTGGTTACTCCATTGGACCTTTACCATTGGTATGACTTTATTCCTCAATTCTTTGTCCATTTTTCCCAAAATTCTAATTGGCTTTTCTTCAGTAGTTAAGTCTGGTAGTATCTCTGGTTGATTGGTATCCAATATTGCATCGGAATCGGATATACACTTTCTAAGCTGAGATACATGAAAAACTTATGAACGCCTGACAAACTTGGTGGTAACGCCAATCTATAAGCCAATGGTCCGATCCTTTCCAATATTTCATATGGCCCAATGTATCTTGGATTCAATTTACTCCTCACACCAAATCTGAAAACTCCTTTAGTCGGGGATATCTTGAGAAAACATGATCTCCAAGTTCAAATTCCAAAGGTCTTCTTCTCAAATCGGCATAACTTTTATATCGGTCTTGAGCAGCTTTCAATCTGTTTGATCATTTGAATCTTATCAACCGCTTGTTGTACCAAATCGGGTCCAATCAAACTCTCTCGCCCACTTCATCCCAATGCAAAGGAGATCTACATTTCTTCCATATAACGCTTCATACGGAGCCATCTGAATCGATGCTTGATAACTATTATTGTAAGCGAATTCAACTAAAGGTAAGTGTTCATCCCAATTCTTTCCAAAATCCAATGCACAAGCTCTAAGCATATCTTCAAGAATTTGAATTGTCCTTTCCGATTGCCCGTCAGTTTGTGGATGAAAAGCTGTACTAAATTGTAACTTTGTTCCAAGAGCTTCATGAAGACTTTTCCAGAATCGACTGACAAATCTTGTATCTCTATCCGAAGTAATGGTCATTGGTATACCATGTAATCTCACTATCTCTCGGATGTAAATCTGAGCCAATCTTTCAAGTGAACACCCGACTCTCAGTGGAATGAAATGTGACGATTTCGTGAGTCGATCCACAATGATCCAAATCATTTCGTTCTTGGCTATTCTTTGGTAAAGCCGTCACAAAATCCATAGTTATCTCATCCCATTTCCATTCCGGAATCTTCAATGGTTGCAATTCTCCTCCAGGCCGTTGATGTTCGATCTTCACTTGTTGACATACCAAACACTTAGAAACAAATCTTGCAATGTCCTTCTTCATTCCTTCCCACCAAAAATGTCGCTTCAAGTCTCGATACATCTTCGTGTTTCCCGGATGAATTGAATATGAGGAGGAATGCGCTTCCTTCATAATTTGGTGTCTCAAATCATAGATCTCGGGTACATAAATTCTATCTTTGAATCTGATAATACCCTTATCATCAATTCTCATCTCTTTTCTCCTCTTCTCACCTATCTTATTTTTCAACTTCTGGCTTCCGGTTCTTCAAGTTGTCCTTGCTTGATTTGATCCAGAATCGTTGGTTGCAGTAAACTTGCTAGCATAATGTCAATTTTCCATAGCTATCTCAATATTCATCCTTTGAAGATCTTCTTGTAATTCCCTTGATTAGTAACAGATTCCACATTCATCGATTTCTTTCTACTGAGCGCATCGGCTACCACATTAGCTTTTCCCGGGTGATATAAATTTCAACATCGTAATCTTTAATTAATTCCAACCACCTTCGTTGTCGCATGTTCAATTCCTTTTGAGTGAAAATGTATTTCAAACTCTTATGATCTGTGAATATCTTACACTTTTCACCAAACAGATAATGTCTCCAAAGCTTCAATGCTAATACCACTGCGGCTAGCTCGAGATCATGAATTGGGTAATTCCTCTCATGGGACTTCAATTGTCTTGAGCATAAGCTATGACTCGATTATCTTGCATCAAACACATCCGAGTCCTTGAAGTGAAGCATCACTATAAATCACAAACTCTTCTCCACTAATGGTAATGCCAAAATCGGTGCAGAAATCAATCGTTCCTTCAGCTCAAGAAAACTCCGATCACAATCTTCATCCCAATCAAACTTCACATATTTCCTCGTCAACTTAGTTAATGGTGAAGCGATTTTGGAAAAACCTTGTACAAATCTTCTATAATAACTTGCCAACCCCAGAAAACTTCGCACTTCCGTGACACTTGTCGGTGGTGGCCAGTCCAATACTGCTCTAATCTTCTCCGGATCAACAGATATTCCTTCCTTTGTAATGATATGTCCCAAGAATGCAACTTCTCTCAACCAAAACTTGCACTTGCTAAATTTAGCATAAAGCTTCCTCTCTCTCAATCTTTGCAACAAGTCTCAAATGTTTCTCATGATCTTCCTCATTCTTTGAATATACCAAATATCATCAATAAAGACTATCACAAATTGATCCAAATAATCCTTAAATACCCTATTCATCAAATCCATAAAAGCAGCAGGGGCATTTGTTAAACCGAAAGGCATAACCATAAACTCAAAATGTCCATATCTTGTTCTGAAAGCCGTCTTGGATATATCTTGTTGCTTAATCTTAAGTTGATGATATCCGGATCTCAAATCTATCTTGGAAAACAATGCCGCATCTCTCAATTGATCAAATAAATCATCAATTCGAGGAAGTGGATATTTGTTCTTGATTGTCACTTGATTCAATTCTCTATAGTCTATACACATCCTTAGACTTCCATCCTTCTTCTTAACAAACAATACCGGAGCACCCCAAGGAGAAATACTTGGACGGATAAACCCGAGGTGTTGCAATTCTTCTAACTGACTTTTCAATTCTTTCAACTCAGCTGGAGCTATACGATACGGAGCTTTAGAAATAGGTGTAGTTCCAGGTATCACATCAACATTCCTACATACACATGGCTCTTTGGATTGCACACCAAAAGGAGTATTCACACTCATCACTCTATCATACAACACTTCAGAAGACAAACCACACTCATTCGCAAAGCTTTCAGCAATACATGCATGAGTAGCACCAGTATCAATTAAAGTATATGTAGGATGTCTTGCAATCTGTATTATACCTGCCAGTGTATCAACCGAATGAGCTTTCTCACATTGTTGCAAAGCAAACACCCTAGCAGCTGTCATTCCCTTTCCAAAGTTTGGTCCTTCATTCCTCGGTTTTTCTTTACAATTTGCCACATAATGACCCCTTTGTTGACAATGAGCACAAAAGATGGGCTTCAATTTAGGATCAGGACAATCAGAAGCTTTATGACCAACTTTCCCACATGCAAAACAAGCTCCAGGAGTCCATTTACATTGAAACGATTCATGAGGCCCAAAACATATAGGGCATCGCCTATCAAATGGTATATGGCATAGGAGCTTTCACCACTTGTCCCGAGCTTGATTTCTTACCCAAATATGGTCGCTTGCCTTGTTAACATTACCAACCTTGAATAAGGTGTAGGATGTCACCGATCTCTTGCCCATAAAGTTGCACGTCTATCCCTCTGAGCTTTATTTTCATTATTAATTTGTTCCACTAACTTCGCCTTGATTACTGTTTCGACAGTGTTGATAATTGAAACTTCTTAACCTCACTCTTAATCTCCATGTTCAAGCCATCTTGGAACTTTTGAACCTTCATGCTCTCATCATTGTAACTTGTACCCGCAAATCGAAGCAATCTACAATATTCTGCATGATATTCTTCAACAGTTTTATTTCCCTGCCTTAAACTCAACCAACTCGATATCATTTGTTCCCGTACTGTGGATGGAATGTATTGCAAGAAAAAGGCTTCCTTAAATCGGTTCCATGGTATCGGTCTCACATATCCTTCACTATTCAATCTCCACCAATTATATGCATCTCCCTTCAACATATATATAGCCAAATCAACTTTCTATGCTCAGGCACCTCACAGGCTGCAAACGCTTTCTCTAACTCCACTATCCAACCTTCCGTTCGAGTCGGATCCAAAACAGTTCCATCAAAATCAGGTACCAGTCTAACAAAATCATGCAACTTGACTTGTTCGTTCCGGTCTCCCATTGGTACTTGTGGCTCTTCTCTCACATTGGAGGATGATATTGCTGCATAAATTGTTGTTGTTGTTGATACATCATTTGTTGGTACTGCTGAACTATTGCAAACATATCCCGAAACATAGTGAGCACATTATTCGGATCTCCCGAGGCATCTGTGGCATAGCTGGGTATGCTGGCATTTGAGGAGGCTGTGGATTCGGTGCAGTAGAAGCCGAAGCCGGTGATGGAGTCGAAGTAGAAGCTGGAATACTAGCTGATGCAGAAGCTGAAATAGTAGACTGAGAAGGAGGTGGCATACTTTCTCTTTCCGAAGATTGTCGGGTTACTCTTCGTGACCTATCCATCTTTTAAACAAACATGCAACATGTATGACATAAATAATTTTACAAGGTCAAATCAATATCAAAACAATTAATAAACTAATTAGAACAATTAAACATAAAACTTAATATAAACAAGTCCTATATATGTCTAACTAACTCACCGTATCTAAGGTCAAGTCACCACTATTTAATCAAACAATTCATAAACAAGGCTCTGATACCATCTGTAAAGACCCGATCCTCTAAATCCCGAGACTTAGAGTACCGAATCCCCAACCACATATAACGTTTTACATTATATGTAAGGTTGTCCTAAAACTAACAGTTTATGAAATTGTTTGATCAAATCACTAAACTTTGTAAAGAACTTTTTAAATAAAACAAGATTGCTAACAAAAGCAATCTATACATATATTTACATCAAATAACCATTGCTTTGTGTCAATACATGACACAACAAAACAATTACATGATTTCTCAAAACATGAGAATCCTAATGGATCTTAAGGTCATTACAAAAGAACTTGGCTTAACTAACAAGCCTTCTATACAAAGCTGGTCCTTAGCAAAAAGTCTTCTAAAAGTCCCGGGTCATCGGATCCTATTCATCCCACTCGTCCAGAAATCTTTCAAATCGGACCCATAGCCCAAGTCATCGTAATACTCGTCTCCATGACCTGCAAAGCAGCAAAAGTGAGCCAGAGGCCCAGTACACAATAACCAATGCAAACAAGTCATCCAATTGATGTAATGCATCATAGAACAAGTGGTTATCTTTATTACATTTTGATTCACAAATCAACAAGAGGGTATTCAAACCCCGGTCACACTTCGGGAATCCAGGGATCCTGAGTAACAGCAGCTGCTCAGGGGGTTGATATAAGCAGTCCGAATACTTATATCTCCTATATCTATTTCATGAAATAATAGCTTCATCTAGGGTTTAAAAGCCGTTGCCCGACTCTACTTAAACTCAGTCCATAACATGAGCCTAGTTCACAAGTTCCCATAAACCTTGAACTAAATCATGGTATTTCCCCCTAAGTTTAAGCAAACGTTACACAGATACAATTCCCCCTATCGGCTACCCACTTAACCAAAAGAATCGCTATTGCATCATAGCGTACCATTGCATCATGGTAAAGTCATTGCATCATGACTTGGTTAAGCGCCTAGCTAACATGTCATTGCATCATGACAGGTTTGCTGCTCCTCGGACCAGATTAAACAGCGTAATAGACATCCAATTCATCCAAATGTTAAATCGAATCAATTTAGGTCAAATTAGAAATGTCTGGTCCTAGCAAACATCAACAAATTATTGCGTACCTGAACCGTTAGAATAGAACTAGGATCTCTCGGTGATGAATAACCGAAGAATCCTTAACTGTAATAGAAATGTCACAATAATAATAAAATCAACAATAAATTTCATTCACAATATATACATATTATATCCATATCACAATTATCAAAGAAATTCAATAATTGAATATATATCACGAATAGGCATTTAAACGTCCTAATATATCCCAAATTGCTTACCAAAACTCAAATACTCAAATAACAACTTTGGAAACTTTTTAGAAAAAGCTCTCAAAATTCAAAAACTCAGGGGATACGCCGGCACTCAACGCCGGCGGCGTTGGGCCGGTGTTAACTGTTCTGAAAATGTACACTGTCAACGCTGGCAGCGTTCAAAGCGTACGCCGTCAGCCTTTGTAACCTACGCCGGCGGCCTTGATTCCCAAAAGCCAGCGTACAAGTTAGAAGAAAGAACGCCGGCTGACTTCCTAGCGAAAGCCGGCGGCGTTCAGTCGGCTTTAAGAAATTTGGTTCTGTGAACTTTCAACACCGCCTCTACGCCGGCGGCGTAGAGACTCAAATTGCCGGCGTACGTTCTGAAGAACAGACGCTGGCAAATCTTCGGCATATAAGCCGGCGGCGTTGCAAACAGCGTTAGGGAAATCAATTCTGTGGGCTTTCTACACCGCCTCTACGCCGGCGGCGTAGAATCCCCAGATGCCGGCGTACGTTATAAAAACAAGCTTAAACGAAAATTCAAATCCCCTGTTTTCACTTTGTAAAATTACATCTTAAAACACTTCAAAAACTTTCCTCAACTACACTTCAAACTTCATATACTCACTCCAACATACCTACTCAATTCTAGCAACCCAAGGCATGAATTCAACATCACTAAACACTTCAAATTCCATTTCATCAATCCCACTCTAACTACTTAAACTATCTTTGTTACATCAAGACACTTCATATCAATACAACAATACATGCATACTTCACACACTCATATAACACATACATAACTCATTCCATGCATGAACAACAATTTGATCAACTTAAATCAATTCATCCAACTATCTATACATCTATTTCAAGAAAGGGAAACAAAACAATAATCACAACAACCTAAACTAAACCAATTCAAATACATACATATATACCTTGTCTTGAGAATAACTTTGATTTTCAACTTGATATAACCCTAACTTGATCTTGGAAATGAAGATGGAAATGGAGGAAGAAGAAGAAGAAGAGAAAAAGAAGAAAGAAAAGGAAAATTCGGATAAATTTTTAAGCTGCCTCAAAAAGTAATCAAATTAACTTAATTTTGACTTTTACACTTCCAAATTTACCCCTTAATGCATATATTAACTTTAGGTTGCATTTCACTTTAATTTGGACTCCATTTAGCTTACATTTAGGGCATAAATGCTACTTAATTACCAAGAACTCTATCAATTAATCTTTAACAAAATTGGAGTTGATTTAATAATCTAACCTAATTTAACATCTTAATGTGCACAAGACAACATTAATAATTTCATTACTCACACATTAATGCATATAAAACAAAATATTAATTTCAACATATACACATACAAGATCATATATCTTAAGCTACTAACACATAATCATACTCATTCAATTCAACTCCTTAAAATAAATTAATAAACACATGAGATTTGATTAAAATATAAATCTAGGTCATTTCAAATACTTGTGTAGTTTCTTCTTTCCTTACTCTCCTTTATTTTTCGTGCATTCATTATTTATATTCTAAGTTTGAATCGTGATTGCAAATTGAATTAAAAAAGCCAAATAATTCTTGAATAAATAATTGGGGTTGTGAATATTTTTTTAAGGGAAAAGGTTTAAAATTTTAAGTAAAAAAGTTTAAAATTTTAAGTAACCAATTCTCCACCCCTCCTCCCCGGTTACTCTTTTGGGACCAACATAAACTATATTCCTCTTTATAATTACTAATAGTAAAAAATTAGTGATTATAATGGAAAATAAATGTATAATTTATTATCACACATTCTTAATAAAAATTTTCTTTATTAATTTTTTCATACAATAATATGACGCATGTGATGCATGTGCACATTTACTAGGCAATAGCAGGTTATATCGAAAAGTGTCATATAACCATAAATTGAATAATTAAATTTTGTACAATGTTTTAGTATGTATATGATGAATTTTTTGTTGAACAAATATAATATGGTTAGCATATTTTTCATTAACTTAACAAATACTCTTATGATACATTATAGTTTTTGTACAATTATTCTTTTTTTATATCAATAGCTAATAAAAGGAAAAATCCAAGAACTAGATCTTAGATAATGCATTAAATTAACATTGATCTTATTCAATTTTATTGTTTGACAAAGGCCCAAGAGGTAACAATGTGTTTTAAAATATATGAAAAGGTATCCCTTGTCACGCTTCAAAAGAAGGCCTAGTAAGATTAATCTAAAGTTATCATACCATGTGTACACCCATAATATGAGAAATGTCTTACAAGTCAGAGATTACAAGACTCTACCTATTTATTAATATCTATTCCTTAAATGATACATATACATATAATAATATTACTAGAATTCAACTACGGAATCCAATTTCCACATTCTACCAAGATCACAGAGAATTGGTATCCCCTACCAAATAGTAAAAATGGGGTTTTGATCTTGCAATATATAAAGTCTCAATTGTTTATATAATTTATCTATTTTGCATTCTAAGTTCAATATATCCTATATCTATAACTTCAATAAAGTTTGATGGAGAAGCAGTCTTCACACATTCTTAGCCCAATCCCTGCTAGTGTTATTCCTGCACAAAAACTGTTAGGGGGTGAACGAAACCACAAGCTTAGTGAGATAACTTGACCAGACCAAACATCAATCAATAACAAACAAGTTTAATTAGCAAACATATGCCATGCAACAGTTAACCATATGTACAAGTACAAGTTCGGATAATTCAGAATCCAAATAGGATGTAGATTTATGCCCTCTCATTGGAGTTTAAAGGAAGCAATTACAAGTGATATACCATGCCCATGAGAATTAGAGAACCAAGGAAGTATAGGTATCGTAAACTCTCACAAATTAATTTTAAACATTTCACTCTTATCCTTGGAACAAAGAAACTCCATTAAGTATTATCCCTTTCATGTTGATACCACGCAGCGCTCCTTTTATGCCATTGAGTTCCTATGGAACCGAACAGAACAAAGGTACTCTTGGTAAAACTAGGAAAATATCATCTAAAAAAACCAAGCGCGTTACCAGAGAATCGAAATGCTAATACGTAGCGGGGTCATCACTTCTTTATAATGTAGTATATGCAAATGATGCAATGCATGTCCATTTTCATTATGGTACAAATAATTTTTAGTTAGGTTTAAGGTGATCATAAAATTCATAGACAAACATCAACATGCTTCATACAATAATTATCATACCATAGAATCATAGCTTATATTATGATAATTTTGGCAATCGAGCATACGCCAAGCATCATGCAGTATACCCAATTCCGCATGCATATCAGTTGATTATATTATTACAAATGCAGCTATACTACAGACATAATCAATGTGATAAGGTTAAAAATACTCACTTGTTATCCTTGCTAATTTGTTGTAATATGCTACTAGAAGTCCAAGAATTGATCTATTTTTCCTATGAAATGAGATAACATATATCTATTACTATACTGTTATAATGATATTGACAATATTCTTTCATGTCTTAATTATCAATTCTAATATATTTTTATTACTTAATTAGGAACTTTAACTTTATATAATTTATATTCATCTGGTAAAGTTTTAAAATTTACGTTTATATAAGAGAAGTCTTTCTAAAATATTTGAGTCATATTTGATAATTATGTTATTAAGCTTTTACTAATTTTGTATTCTTTTTAGTATGTCTACCTTAAGGTGGTTAAGATTTGTTAACTACTATTTATTTTTATTTGCTTGTTTTGATCTTTAATCGACATCTATATGTTATTTAGGTCGTTTTCTTTATTATAAATTTCTTTTAGTTTCTCTTTCGTTAGTGTCCATATTCATAGCGAATTTTTATTATTTCTTTATTTGTTCAACTTATCTGTTCTATGTTAATTGAAATTTCTAGTTATATAGTTCATTTGTTATTTAGTTCTTTGATTATTTTTCTGACATATTCGTAGTTTTCTAGAGCTTAAATGTATATCAATTATCTAATAAACTTAAATTTTATTTTTATTGGTTAATTATAAAATTTGTATTTAATAAATCAAGATTTTTATTATTATCATCGTTTATTATTTTTATATCGTTCTTTAGTTTGGCTACCTTACGGTAACTAATATTTATTTTCTATTATTTATTTTCATTGTGTTTCTTTTGATCTTACTTTATATTATTATTTTGTTATTTATAGAAATTACATTATTCGTAATTTTAACTTATTCTAATTTTTCCATTCTTATATATATACTTGTATGGAATAACTATCGGACAATTATCATAATCAGATCTTTTTGTTCAATGTAATAAAAGTATTTTCTATTTGTAACAATTACTAAAGTTTAATACTTAACAATTATTTAAACATACCAATCTTAAAATATTTATATTTATCTATTAAGTTTAATGTCCTGTTTCCCTTATATATATATATATATATATATAATACTATTATAGACAAATGAGATTTCGTCCAGAGGAAATTTTGCATGTATGTCGGCATCCAACACCGCCGGCATTGAACTCTAAGATGTTGGTGTTTGTGTAAAATTTACATAACTTTTGAATTAGTGTACATTGGCTCAAGGCTGCCAGTGATATTATATATGCCGCCAGTGTAGATGATCTACGCTGCTGGCGTTCGTTCAAAAGAAAGTCTAAGTTATAACCCCAAACATTGGTATTGCTCAGTTAACTTTGTTTTTCAAGATGGTACTACTTATCAAATTCAAGTCAATGTCAAACAACCCACATAAAATCATTAATTTTTGTCAAATGCTTTAATTAAAAATCAAAGAGAAGACATATTAAACAAACATATCCTCAATATTATAATTAAGTTTTGTAATTGCAACATAATCATTTTGTCAATAGCATTAAAAAAATAATCACTTAACCTTCAGACAAGGAATAAATGAGACTTTTTCTAGACTATTACTATATCAGCACTATTCTAAACTACTTACTCAATACCCTTAAGAACTCACAACTAACTTAAGCATTGAAGTGGTTGTGCTGGATAAACCCTTAATGCATCACTAACCGAGTTTCTATGTTTGTAGTTCTATGATGCTTCCACACCCTCTTCCCTAGGAAGCTCTATTGGTGATTCAACACCTACAACACATATTAATGATAAAAGATGGTCAAGACTAACACTGCCTTTTTTTATTACATTACTAAACACTTAGTAATAGACTTACAATAAATCTCCAATATAGAATCTATGGGTAAATTACATAGACAGGTACCAATATTTGGGAATAAGTTCAATGAAGATATCAACGTTTCAAGTGATTAAAAAGATGAATTAACATTTGGATATTAATTCATTTAAAGTATCAACATTTCAAGTGATTGACGATTAAAAGTTTTTTAAGTTATCATATGAAAATTGACATAAACTAAAAGTGGTTTTGTCAATAACAGAAAGGCTTATAATGTTAAAAGATTATGTTCGAATGGTACAGGACTTGGCATATGATTAAGGTATAAGGCTTTAGATGAATGATGAATTTGTCAAGTTCGATTGCAATTTTGCACATAGTGAGGATTACAGTATAAGGCTTATTAACATAAGGTAATTGCAACATGCAACTTTTGATCATAGTGATTTATATTTGATTATATTATTTATACCTCTAAACGTTGAATTTAAAAAGATTATGCTAGTAAATCAAACATCACTAGTTTTTTGCTACAAAATATGGTAGATTATGTTAAATATGTTCATTTGTTTCATCATATAAATCACATTATACTTACAAGGGACCATGATGATAGAAAGCCGGTTTAATTAAATAAGAAAATGTCAATTCTATGTCTTAAATAATTTGTGTATGATCGACACTAATTAGCATAAATATTTTTTTCTTATATAAATATTTTAGGGGTTAGCTAGCAATTGTTAGGTTGGGAAAAAGGTTGGGAAAAAGATACTGCATATGTTGTTTGTCATATCATTATTAATGTTAAATTGCGTATTTGTTGAATTTGTGTTAGCAATAATCTTTTTATTTTTTGCCAGTAATTTGACAGTTTTGATCGCTTTTGGTACATTTGTAAATATTTAATTCAGTTATTAGAGGTGTGGGCTTGTCCTGGAGTTGCTGGTTTACTCATAGCAACTAGTAGGTTAGGAAAATGGTACATGACTCGTACATTCATCAAATGACTATGTTTGTTTATTTATCGAGTTTGATTATTTATATACAAAACTTGTCTTTCAAGATGGAAAGTCTGATTTCTTAGCCGCAATTATACATTAATATAGTGGGATGAAAGTAGTGCTTTCCAAATTCCTTCAGTTGGTGGTGAAGTTAAGAGAGACCACAGAAAAAAGAAATAGAGGAGAAAGTAGAAAATGAAAAAGTTGGTCCACTAATCTTGCAACCTAGTGGCATCCATCTTGATTCCCATCCTTAAGATACCGAGTTTGATTCCTTATATTGGCATATTGTAATGGCCCTAGTGGCTGTGTTATTGTAACCAACAAAAAAGATAAATAAATGGATCGGCTATTGAGTCAGTTAATAATAAAAAATATGCATGCCAAAAAAAAAAAGATATATAAATATACTTTAATGTGGAAATGACTCACACGTTAATGTAGGCTGAGATTTTTAGCTTAGCTCACGGTTTTTTTTTTCTTTTTTAGGTTAAACAAGTTGGTCTGCATGACACATCTTGCTTGCATGACTTTATTTGTCACACGTGGTATCTTAAACATATCATATTGGTAGCTAAATTTTACCCTTTTTCTTTTTACAGTTAACTAATTAAACTTTACTAAATTTTGCAATTATGTACCTGAACTTTGCTTATTTTTGTAATAAATTACCCCATCTAGATACTATAAAAATTTTAAAAAGTTTGTTGGTACTAAATTGATTTTTTTAAACTTAAGGTAATAAATTGTATATATTGATTAGGTTCAGGTATCAATGTGATATTTAATCATTTAAATATATATATATATATATATATTCAATACCTTATGAAGTTGCTTATGGTTTACTTATACCTACGTCACCATTTTTTTCCCCTTAAAATAACAAAGATAAAGATTATGTTAATAGTTAAACTTGACATTCTCTCTCTGTGGAGGAATAAAAAGAATTACTACTGAGTTTATCACATGTCAATTAGGCCTGTGTGGATTATCAAATTTTTATCTATATCGGATTAGTATCGATTCTATATCATTCAATTTCAGTATTGATTCGATTTGGTCAGTTTATGAGTGTTTTGAGAACCATGTGAAAATGACACTAAAACAACGGTCCAAATATGCATTTAACACAATAAATAATATGATGGAAAATGATTAACGTTAAAACTCCAAAGCATTGTCTAAGGCATAGACTTGTCAAATTTAACTTACAAAAAACATCATAGCATTATCCAAATAGTATATTAGAAGAACATAAGAAGTCAAGTTATATCTAAAGCATTCTCTAGATAGTAATGCTGCATTAGACGAAACATTGTAGCTTGATTACAGTTTGATAAGAACATGTTCCAAATCAAGTTCAAACAGATTTTCAAGGCCCAACTCTAGAGAATGAACACATTTGAGTAATGTATTCATATGTTCCACTAAGTAGGAATAAAATCCATAAAGATTAAGTCCAGTTCATCAAAGTTCTTTTAGAAACAAAGTTTATAAATCAAGAAGCTGATGACATTAGGTTGGTATTATGAAGACTCAAAATGTTTATAAGCTTTTTCATGGTTTGTTCATGAAGATATGAAGATTGAAAACAAGACTTTTCAAGATGACCAAGGTTAGCATTCGAAAATTCAAAACAACAAAGGTTGCAATTTTCCTATTTTTAAGGGATATCAAGCAGATCGTTGAAAATTAAATTTACACAAGATTTGTTTGTTTTGCACGAGATATTTTCAGTTTATACCAAAGACAAGTTCGGTATAAGATATCAAGAGAAGTTTCTAATGTTATTATTTCAAAATTTGTAAATAACATCAAGATAAGAAGATAAAGACACTATGCGAGATATTATAGCTGAAGCCTATACGAAGTTCAAGCAACAAAATACTTCATGACCATTAAAGACTTTAAAAATAAATATATGGAGGCTACAAAAGAATGATAGACGCTATTGAAAAATCACACTTGTGAACTCAAATCTTTGTTGCATTTTAATCTTTGCTTATTTCTTTCTTTAAGAAAGAATCTTAGCATGTCCTTTATCTTAGTTATATTACAAATAGTCTTTATAATCAGTGATAGCTTAAGGTTAAGTTAGAAAAGATGAGTAGAGGCAATTGAGTCTATGTGATTAGAAACTATTTATAATCAAGTTTTATGGGATTTAGTGAAGCATTCCTGTATGGATTACGAGGTTCCGACTTGGAGTTAGAAGAGTAGACATAGAAATAAGATTGAATCACTATATATCGATGTGTGCAAGCTTTTCTCTTCCCTCTCTCTTTAGTTTTTGTGCATACTCCATTTGCGGTTAAAACTTTGAATTGCAAAATTGTTACACATCATTATAATCTAAGTAATCAAAGGATTTATTTTCGAGCAAAAAGTTTAATTTCAAAAGGAATCTTGATGACCACAATTTCAAAACAATTTCCACGTAGATGATAAAAGTAACTATTAAATACTCATTCCCTAAATGACTTAGGATATTTAATTCCTAGGTTTCGATCTTGAATGTTCTTTCAACCTTTCATTAAGAATTTTACTAAACTAACTTTGGTGGTAACCTTCTAGAAGGATGTCAACTTAAATGACTTAGGATATTTAATTCCTAGGTTTCGATCTTGAATGTTCTTTCAACCTTTCATTAAGAATTTTACTAAACTAACTTTGGTGGTAACCTTCTAGAAGGATGTCAACAAAGTTATAACATCTATCTAGCACTCTGATTCATGATTTTAAATCTGAAATTCTTTTGTAACAACAATGACACCAGTAATCTTCTTCCATCTAATGTAATTACATCCATTTAGAATAGCTTCATTTAATCTTTGATTGGATTTAGACGCATATGAAAAGCAACGATAGCTTCATTTAAGAGGTACCTTGTGAAATCAACTTGTTTAAGCAAATACAAGAAGCTTTTTTTTCTTTTTTTTTTAAGGATATATAAATGCATTCAACAAATATTTGCATCTAGTGCGTCCATTTACTAGTTTAGCTAAACTCTTGTAAACTATAAAAGCTTGTCCATGTGTTTTTAGTGGAGTGTACTAAAAAAAGATTTCCTTGCTCATGTTAAAGATGCCAAAAGAACCATAAACCAAAAGCAGAATAAGAGCAGCCAAGAAGAATTACTTAGACATTTCTAGTTGGTAAATGTAATCTTGATCATGTTGAGGAAGACTGAAGACAAACCTGCTTTCTTGTCCTCACTCCAAGATGAGGAGTTGCCAAAATTATGAAGTTAATTGGTTCTAATCCAGCAAACCTCACTGACATGACCTTCTATCTCTCCTTGTTTGTAGAATTTGCATTACTCAAGAAGGTCAGAAGACGAAGCACATGGTGAGTAGAGCACAACAATGGCATATCTTGCAAAAAAACCACCAAATGACTAAGTTGAAAAAAGAGATCTTCTTTAGGCCTTCTGTCCTTTCTACTACTTTCATAGTCTACTCATGAAAGATCCCAAACAATTAAACGTTATTTTTATCAACCATACAAGCAAAAGTTTTTGGTTTTCTCTTTAGCAAGTAATATTCAACAATTGCGTATTTCATATGATTTTGACTTCTGCAAAGAGGTAAAGGTAATGGATATGCTCACTTAACTTCAAAAATTTTCATGTGCATAAGTGTTATGTTAATCTTACAAGGCATATTAGTAAAACTACTTGCTCGTGTGGCAGTTACCGGATGACATATACATTGAATAAGAAAATAGATTTAACAGGTATGGAGGAGGAAGGTTTACTCTGAGTCAAGCAACTTAAAGGAAAATTTTACAAAAGATTAAAAAACAAGAAAACAAGAGTATGGCTGCAGAGACTAGCTAGGGAACAATACCCTTAGAAAGATTGATTTAAACTTATTAGAGGATGTGATTATACAAAATCTCTAACTAGTTAACAAAAGATCCAATTTTTTTATTAGCAATATGTCATCTTCCATAAAGAACATGTGCCTTGCAAGCAAAAGGTAACCAGATGTTTAACAAATACAAAGCACACCCTACCAATAAAACAAATTAAACCAAAGCAGAAAAAATGGTTGCAAATATTTTAACCCATACTTCATCAGCTAGGCGTCTTCCTACTCCATCAATCCCATCAAATGTTTTAGTATATGAGGTCATTGAACTTGCTATCAAAGGTAGAAATCTATTCAAGCTAGCACTTTAACAGGAAACTTACTATTTATCAGTACATGCAACTCCTAGGAATCTATCTAAATTGATACATGGAAGATAAATGTAAAACCAACATTGCTGTGGGCCACCTTTAACTACAAAATTGGACAAAACAGATTTTGACCCTACAAATTTATTTAAAATTTTTGTCAAAATGGAACAAAATTAATTGACAACTCATGCACCAACAAGACACAACTTGAAAGATTCAACCACAAGTATGTAGAAATTGTTTTATGGGATCTGCTGTGAGATCGTTTTGTAGACTACATGCTTTATACTATGCATAAAGCAAACGATCAAATAAGTATTGTATGTCTACATAACATATATGAAGAAATTTTCCCAAGAGTTTTTTTTTTTTTTAATTTTGCTTCGGCGTATATCCAGTTGCTTGGGCTGAAAACTTCAAGAATTAGTTAATTTTTCATTTTTCTGGTAAGAAATATATTATTTCCATTAGATAACATTATCGTCCATTCCACAAAATTCCATATAGAAACTGCCAAAAATGTAATTTTAGTACCCATGTACAGGATAAGTATGACAGACAAAGCAAAACTAACAACTAGGATGTTGTCCATTTTCAATCTCTTTTTCTCACAATACACATATAAACACACAAAATGCACCGTACTTCCAACATAGAAATCAAGTGTAGGTTACCTTGCCAAGATGTCATGTACAAGTACAAGAAGATGATCTAGCTTGCCTCTCATATTTAAACTTCCCTCTGGTGCTGTAATGCTTCCTTGAGTTACTCATAGCTTGAGCTCTAAGGCTATCCACTTTCCATTTATTACTATTTACTTATGAAAACATAACATTACCAAGTTAAGCAATATAAGTATGCATGACAAGATGTTAGAACACATTTTCATGCTACCGAGTCTCAGCAACACTTGTATTATAGAAAGTAAAAAGTAGCATTTATAACCTAGCGCGGTTAGCTTAAAACAAGTTAAATTTTTGGATTCCTATGTGTAAAGAAATTTTAAATTATTAGACAGTTTTTATGCCAAATATTTTTCTTTGACAAAAACATATTGATGATAAAGCAAACCGATCTTACTGACAAGAAAAGTAAAGCAATCCCTATATGGAAATCAAATAGAATTAACATTGCATTTTATTTTTATATAGAGAACCAATGATAAGGGTGCTAACCTAACCATAGCGAAAGGTTAATGTATAATCATCTCTCTAGGAACTATGGCTTGGGTAAAATCTTTTATACCGGTTGATGTCATGCCCTTGAAACGTTGATACATTGATGTTAAAAGATAATCCTTTTCATCATTCATCTAAATCTACCATAGTCGATCTCAACAACTTGATCAATTAAGTTGAATCTAAAAGATTATGTTAAGAAATCTAAAAGATGCCTAGTCAAGTTAACACGGTACTCATGAAATCGGTTGATGTTACTAAAGAGATGATTATGTTTTTTAAATTAATTATAAAAGAAATTAAAGTGGGACACACCTTAAACGTTAATTAACACTACATTTTATTAAAAAAAAAAGGTTTTATCCTTACCTATACATTAACTTGACATCCTCTGGGGATTTTTCAATCACTAAGTGTTAATTAATGCTAATGGGTGCTATTTTAATCAAGTTTGAAATTGCAATGCTTGTCCTTAAATATAAATGAATAATCAACACTCTGCATTAAAATAGTTATGATCAAGTACCAAGCTTAACTGAGTTTGGTTGATAAAGCTAACAAAGATACCTTAAGGGTTAACACTTAATTTTATACATTAATTCTCACTATTTACATACACTAACATTAATTGGCACTCTATGTTAACTTGACATAAACCAGTTTCATGAGAGCCTTATGCCTTAATTAAAAGACATAATAATCTCTACCTTTAATTTATGGTACATTAACTTGACATAGTGATGTTTAATTATTTATATTGTGGCTTTACTAGAGAAATCCTTGTTAGTTTTTTTTCCTTTGCTTATTGATATGCTTAAACTCGCCCACCTAACCTAAGGCCACGTTGGTTAATGATCATGGTCATAGAGCGGGAATCCCACAGCTATCATGGGGATTCATTGCCTCATGGACTACAACAACCATCGATGTCGTGGCGCTTTGCTTCCCTAGCACTTATTTGGCCATTCGTAGCTTGTGGTCACGAAAGGCTAGCTTTTGCATCTAAACTAGATGACACACCTTAGCATTCTTTATTTTCTCAAGTGGTTTAGAAAATATAACTTTAGTATAAATAGTCTTTAAGTTAGAGCTTTCTATCATTAAATCAAATATATTTAATAATATTAATTCATTGAACACTCATCGCTCGCTCGAGAAGGTCGTCTACCAAGTTCCTCCAAAAGGTCCCATAGTGAAAGTATGCCAAAAATGTAGATTTTAGCATTACATGGTTCCTCCATGAAAAGCCTTATTTCTTCAAAGGAGGTGATCCGCTTAAAATGTGTATAGAAAATTATGAGCACGGATACTACCACCAAGTATACTGGGTCTGATCAAGTAATACAAAAGTGAATGGAGATTGTTCCCACAAGGATCAATTTCACTACTAGACCGGTATTAACTAATATTTAGGCAATCGAATTGTATCAATCTAAACTAATTATCTAATTCTGATCTAACTTAGTAGTTATTGATGAATACAATGAGATTGTTAGTGAGATATATCAGATAAATGTGGGAAGGAGTAGAATCTTCCCTAACCTTTGCTAATCATATTGAAATCATATTATATGAATAGTTAGAATTGCGGATATTTGTATGAAATTGTCAAAACCTAAAACTATTAAGTTTTAGTAAACCACAAAATAATCTAATATCTTCTGCTAAATAAATTATTAGTGGAATCAAATTCACAATTATAAACCTCCCAATTCTACAATTGTCTAATGCCCTAAATTAACTTCTTCTAATTCCTTAGTGAGAAATTAACATAAAACATCACATGAATTACATGGGACAATTTCTAAATTAGATTAAACTCCACCACTTCCGCAATTGTTGTTTAATCTTAATTCATGAATTCATATAAACCCTAATTCTTCTTCCGAATTACCAAAATTCTTATCTATCCAATTTCATACAGAAACAAGATAGATAATCAAGATTTAATACAAATATTCAATAATTCTAACAATCCTATAACATATATTCAAAAATTATTTTAGCAAAATTAGGGTTTCATCACTTCCTACAATGAAAATTTAGCTACTCATGAATAATAATTCACAAATAAATATGAAAATGCAATTGAATTCATATTGAAAAACAAAATCAAACAATTGAATTTCATAAGAATAAAATCAAATATCACCAATTCAATTGATAAGGTCTTCAATTGCAAGATCTTTACAAAGCTCCAAATTGATCTCTTTCTCTCTCTAACAAAGGAACGAAAGGTAATTTAATTTTTTTTTATCTTTTTCTATATTTTTTCGTATATATCAAAGTGAAGGAGACCTCAGAATAAATAGACAAAACTTCAGACGTTTCATCTAATTTTTTTGCAGTTACAAAACGTACACTGGCAGTTACACTTTCTATGCCGGCAGTGTAGAGATGGCGTACTCTCCTATATCGCTTGAACACTGGTGGCTTTGGATTCGGTGTTAAGGATTTGAATACTGTGGATGACCTACGCTGCTTGAACGCCGATGGCGTAGGGTTTTGAAATGCCAGTCTAATCCTATTATACATCTAATTTTTGAACTACCAAAATACCATAATTGATCATTCCACTATGCATAGGTACAATCTATTCTTCTCCTGTGAAAAAACTTGCTTTATGTTTCTTTATGCGCCTACATTCCTTTGTTTTATTTCTATGAAAATCTGAACTAATTCTACATATATCCATTTGTTCTACTTCATCTACATGTGCTATCCTTTCATCTATCATGTTTCCAGTACTACCTGTATCTATTATTGCATCTAGTTCTATTGTTTATGTCTTAAAGAATAACCTTGTCCTAATATATATACCAACAAATTTTGTAATATGCCTTTCTTTTAGACTCGACATCTTCAACTCCTTAATCCTTTCATCTTTTATCCTTTCCAAAAACGTGTTAGCTGCTCCCATGTAGCTTTTTATTGTATATTCATGGCCATCTCCTTCTTCTCTTATTATTATCCCTTTATTCATATTGTCATTTGCAATTCCTTTTTCTAAGATTGTTATCATTTCTTTTATTCCCTGTATTTCTTCTTTTATCCTGTCTATCTTATTATCAATCCACATTATCTTTTCTCATATTGCATTATGTTGAAAGCTTCTATTGACTACAAACCTTTCATTAAACTGAAACCTTTCATTTCTTTGTTCTAGGCATATTTTACAAGATTCCATCATACAGCTTCTACACTGATATTTGAGTTTTGTTATCATATATCCAGAACAAAATTTTCATGGATGACCTTTTGATCCACTTTTATGAGTCCAATTATGCCTATAACTTTCTATGTTTTCTCCCGTGTTCATCATTATATTCCCTATGTCTTGTAACATCCTGTTTAGTAATTCAACCTTTTCATATTGATATTTTATCCATATTTGTTCTTTGTAAAGATTATGATAATTTTGACTTAAGAACATTACTGTAATATCATTTTCATCCTCACTATCAGATTCCCTATGGATCTATTATTGATACTATACTATAGATTGTTTCTGTGTCACTCATGTCTTCATTTATTGCCAAAATGTCTTCATTCATGAATTCGACTAAAATATTAGCCGTAGTGTTACTATTATGTCTTTTGGGACATGCCTTTGCCGTATGTCATTCCTCATTACAAGTATAACACTTTAATTTGTTCTTGTAAACCCTGTTTCTACTGTATTTCCTTATGTGCCTGTCTTGTTTCGACCATGACTTTTTTGCTCTACTTTTCTTTGCAAAATATTTCTTTTTAGGCCTGTACTTTGGTTTTGGCCTCCTTTTGTTTCTTTCCTTTGCTCCATATACCTATGGTTTATAAATAGTTTGATAGAAATTATAATTTACTCCTTTCAATTGCTTATTTATTTATAAAGCTATACATTTCTCTATTAATTTATCTACAAGAAACTTTATCCTAGTTTCTAAGTTATTTAACTCTTCTCCTAGAGTTGGTTCAACTTTTTCTTTCCATTCTTTGTACACTTATGCTCCTAATGGTCTTGGCAAATTTAGAAACAATTTGTCTGCTATCAGTTTTTCATAGTAGCATCTAACTATGGTGCAATTATAGAAAAACTCCTGTATATACCTTTTAACAAAATACCAATCCTTTATTTGCAATTGTTCTAAATTTCTTATAGCATCCCTTTGTTGGTCATATCCACCAATCTATGGTGCTTACCTAGTTAATACTACCCTTATCTTACTACAAAAATTGTACAGATTTGCCCCTAAAGTCTTGTCTATGGCTACATGTTGTGGAAAATTTTTCTTATAAGATTCCCACGTTGCTCTTGTTGTCTCTCCTAAAAACGATTCTAAATATATGTACATCTGATCTGTGTCTTCTGTTAAAGAACTATCTCTTCATGCTCTGACAACCATTTATATCCAATTATCTACCAAAGGTCCCCAACTTTGCGGATCATGTGTACTTATATTGAGGATTCTTCCATCGTCTATCCAATTCCTTTTATCCAAAGTTTCAAATGGCATCCTTTTTCCTTTATACATCCTATCTCCTGTTTCTCTTTTAACATAGTGAGTATAAGGTATTCTGCTTGGGATTCCTTCCCACATGTCTTGTCCTCTATGTGCTACTACAGAGGGAATTGTATTTAACCCTGTATCTTCATTGTTATCCATCATAGCATTCTCAGACACATGTGTTAAGGTCTCAATATCTCCTTGTGATCTTGTTTCTGTCTCAAAATCTTGCTCTATTTTCGTTACTTCATCTGTCAAATCTAGCAAAATTTCTCTTTCTTTGTTTTCATTTCCAAAACAGTAAACATCTCCTTCTTTTGTTTTCTTTTTAAACCTTACTTCTTACATTTCTCCTAAAATTCCTTTTTTTTTCCAACCATATTTCATAAAGAATGGGGTCTTCTCCATGTTTTATCAAAACACCATCTTTCCAATACTGAATTGGCCTTAATAGTTCTTCATCATTTGTATCCTCATCTTCCTTTTTAAGCCTCAATTGATTAGCCTTTATTTCCTATGCATGGGAATTGTATCTAGCATTAAGATAACTCTCCATTTCCTTTATCTTCCTAATTATGTCATCAACACAACTAGAAGTTGACATCCTATCTCATTTCCAACTTGAAATGTCTATTTGTTCTAACACATTCATCATTCCTAATGTTCCTCTCTCTTCTAGGGTTTGATTAAAATTTTCTGACTAATTATCCTCATCTTCTGTGGATCTTGGTTTGTCATCATAAGATCTAAATCTTACTGAGTATGTACCATCTGGGTTTGGATACATCAAACTCTTTGTAGGAACTCTTTGTGTCTCGCTTGCCATGTTCCTATTTACATTCCATTCTTCTCCTTCTAAAGCAAAAGAATCTATTTCTATGGGTTCTATCATCTTTATTTCTTTTGTTGCCATTGCATCTATGATTCCTTTTATGTTGAGCTTATAAGATATTTCACTGTTATTTGTTGTTTTACAAATAAAGCCAATATCTATAAGCAAGTTCTCACCTATGTGATCTTCATATCCTTTCCTTTGAAGCCCTATTTTAATATTGCTGAGATTATTTATTGAGACCATGGAATTAGGTACACAGTAGAATAGTTCCTTTCCACTATTTATATCTATTTCTATGGTTATAAATATGGCCTTTCTTATATCACCTTTCTATGATTTGTCCATTAACATTATTAGGACCTTTTCTCCTACCTTTTCTCTTGTTAATTCTCTAACTCCTATAACAATTAGCCTAAGATTGGCTAGATTTTTGCTTGACTTTTTCAGCTGCTTTAAAGATTCATTTGTGACTAACCTTATGTTTAATGGCCCTGTTATGGCTGATATCCTTTCTTCTCTATTTGACCTGAACAACCCTGTTTTCCAACTTAAGATTCCCACTTGGTACAATCTCCTAGGATTTAATAA
The DNA here is from genome assembly GCA_024138025.1 of Combretum micranthum. Lineage (NCBI taxonomy): Eukaryota > Viridiplantae > Streptophyta > Magnoliopsida > Myrtales > Combretaceae > Combretum > Combretum micranthum. Next base: position 2,664,783 of record JAMXBD010000020.1, read on the forward strand.
AGTAATGGCATGGTTCGAATAAATTTCAACATCCTTATCTATGTCTATTGCTTCCTCCAAATGTATCATATGATCTCCTTGTCTTCTTCTTCTGATGTTTATTATATTCAAAATTCCTACTTTAGAGGTGGTTTTCTATAGAACTTGTACTAAGTCTAGGGGATTGTAAAACATGGGATTCTCCTGTGAATGGTCTAAGTCTATCTGAAAATCTTATATTGTCTTGCCTGTTATACCTTATTCACTTTCTTCTTGTATTACCCTAGTTATCTGTGGTTCTTATGATTCTCGAAACATGTTTAATTTGAAAGAGACTTCCACTCTCCTTTCATAAAATAAGCCTTTGGTTTGTTTCATTCTTTCCTTTCAACTGGTAACCTTTCTAACCTTCCTATTATCTCTTTTAATTCCTTTTGATGATTATAACTATTTTCTCCTATACCCTTTCTTTTTAAGACTTCTTCTAAGCTACAACTTAAATTGTTGACCTTTTGATGAAATCTGACCAGTAATGCTATAATTGTATTGTTTTGCCTAATTGTGGCTCTTATGACATCATTTACTAGTTTTATATTACCACAAAGTCCTTTAGGTGGTAACACAAACTCCTTTGTATCTTCTAAAGCAAATATGTAGTCTTCATCTGCATCTAAGCCACCATGACTGGTCATCCTAAGAATGTCTTCTTTATTTCTTGTACCATTCTTTCTATTCCTTTTCCTAAATCAGCTAACCTTGTTGCTTCTTTCCTTAACTCCTTTATTACTAAATCCCGATTTCTCTTCACTTCTTCCTTTTGTGCTTGTCTTATAGCCTTTATATGTTCTAACACCTTTAGTTTTCTTTCTATGTCAACCTGTGTTCGCTTTATGTAGTCAACCTTATCTGTTATCTCCTTTACCTGTTTATCCTTTCTTTTTATCCATTCTCCTAAAAAGTTGTGAGCTTTGTACAGATTATCTAAATCCTTGCGAATAGTTGTACTAAAAGATATAATTAAGTCTACCATGCTATTTAACTACTCGTGATCTAAATGCAACAAATGCAGTGAATGCTTAAAATAACAATAAAAGAAAAACTACTATTTCCTATTGTATCCTATTATGCTCCTTGATTTCTAAATTTAACCAATCAAAATTCCTACTCATGAAGTTTTGTACTAGGTAATATGCAAGGGTCTACCAACCTAATATGACTTAACTGTTTTTCTAATCCATTTATGTCTTCTTTATCCTTTAAATCTGTAAGGTACCTTTCAAAACCTTCCTTTAGATATATATACAGCTTATTCTTTGCTAAAATTGGTGGATGTGTATGAACTCTTCCCCTACTTCCTTAACTTTTTCATTTAAGTCTGAGAGCTTAATCTCTATTTCTAAGTCTAACTGTCTAATATAACTCTCTACTTTTTCTATGCTTGAAACTTCTAAATTATCTATTGCTTGCCAGAAATCATAAAACTTTTTATCATAACTACTACTTCCTATAATCCTGTCAAAACTTGCACTCATCCTATCATGCTTATGACTAAGCCTTCATAATAATTTATCCTTTGAGTTATCCTTCCTATATCCTTTTCAGTTCGGTCTATGATCTAAAAAGTCGTTTTATGATGCTTTAGAAGTCCTTTTTCTTCAGATTTCGTCTGATATTTTCCCTTTTCCAATGCCTTTTCAATTCCTTCTATATCATTTTTCCAGAATTCTAATATTCTTTGTTCTGCTTTTATGTGGTCCTTTAACCTTTTTATTCTTAGGTTTTTATCCTTTATATATTCAACAAAATTATGCATCACACCATCATGCTCTTTATCATCCCTTCATAATACCTTATAAGTTCATTATATCTTATTATTTCTTTTTCTCTTATGTAAATTATATATAAAATAAACCTATATTGTGAACACGTAGTTGGTTTCTTTATACTTCCTTCTAACCTTTATTCTAATTCTTTCTTTTGCCTGTTAACCCTTTCTAAACCCTTTTCTATATCTTTCACAAGATTCTTATACCTTTTTATTGTGTCCTTATATCTTTTAATATACTCTATATATCTATGTGTCATAATCTTCAAACATCAAATGTTCTCAAGAATATATTAACAAATCTATTATATCACATATTATGTCTACTATATCAGAAACTACAGTTATTATAAAAAGATACCAAATAATAGAAAAATTTAAAACCATATCATCTTATGAACCTTGTTATATTATCTTCACAAACCTTTATTTTGCACCTTATTTCTTTAATTAAATTATAATTACAATGTAAATTATTGTATATCCTTGTTCTTTGTAGGGTACTTATAAAATTCCTGTTCCTTTTAGTTGGGTTCTCAAAGTGAAACTCCAAAAGACTTTCAAGCTGTTCATATACCCTTTTGTTCTTCTTATAATATCTCTTAACCTTTTAATTTCCTTTTCTTGTTCCTTTATGTATTCCTTTATAAATAACATTCATATAAACCATTTATAATCAAACATATTATTTAATATTTCTTCTAGAGAATATGTTTCTTCTATAAAGTATATATATGCAAAAGAGTCATAAAATATAAGCTGGATAATCATTAAAATTAAACAGGTTGTAAAATAGAATTAAACTACTAAATATAAACAAATAAAGCTAAGTAAAAATAGTAAGGAAAATAAAAAACATATATTAAATAAGACAGAGATTTAAATTTAAATAAAATATTAAACAACATTATATAAGAACATAATATAATAACAAAGCTGGACAGTGATAATATTAAAGTAGTAACAAAACCGAAAATTATATAACATTAAAGCTGGATATTAAAGTGAAATTAGTAAACAAGTTTTAAGATATAAAATAACAATGGCTCTAATACCAAAATGAGGATCTTTGTGCCTCTGGAAAAGACTTCATGGTAGGGGTAAACAATTAAAATAAGGATAGTTGATCAGTGGAACAATGTTTTTTTTTTAGAGAATGCATATCATGCCCACGCCACAACCTACAAGGCCAAACACAACAAACTTTACCTCAAATAGCCTCATCAAAGGGTTCTTAGGTCGACCTTTTTGTTATAATCTTTAAAGAAACCAGAGCTTTACTACCCAAGTATGATGTCTTAATCTGTTTACCCATATTATAAAACCTTATCGCATGATACAAAAACCTAATAAGGTTTTAGAGTATAGTTACCTTTATACATTAAAAAGAAAATTAGCCGGACATGGTTAAGAGAAACTTACAAAAGTTTTATTGAAAACGGTGGAGGTATGTTAAAATGATACACTTACAGGACTAAAACACTCAGAAATTTCACTCACAAAACACTCAGATATTCTCTAATATTTTTTCCACCTCCTCATTGCCTGAACCTTGCTCACCTTTTATAGAAAATTTTTGTAGAACTAAAATAGTAAAAAGTGTTACAATGAACAGTAAAAAAAATGCTGCAGTAACCTATTGCTACAGTTAAATAGTAGCCTACTGCTATAGTAAAAAAAGTGCTACAGTACCTCTTCCCCCCCCCCCCCCTCCCCCCCCCCCCCCCCAAAGTTGCTACAGTGACCTATGCTACAATGCCGAACAGTAATCTTGTGATTTTTCTTTTGCCTTTTTCAATGTCTAATTCTCCTGTTTCCTTCTGTATTTTTCGTGTCTATTTTTTTCTTTATCCTGTTTCCTTCCGCATTTTTCGTGTTCGTTTCTCCTTTTTTCCTTTTGCCTTTGTGCTATACCATGTTTGCCTTATTATAGGAATTACATAAAAAATTAAGCAATAAATTATTCATTTAATATTAATGTGATAAATAATTTGTATGATAAAGGAATAATTGAGAAACACTCAGAGTTGGCATTTAAATCGATGTTGAAGATAATAATTGAGTGTATATATGTATTATTATAAATTGACATTATTATTAAACACTAATAGTTATTATTTGTAAAATAACATCACTTCTCTTCCATGCGAATGATATCTTTTTTTGTAGATATAATTAGGGTTTAGGGTTTAGGTTTTTATATAGCCTTCAACATACATTACTAGGTGATATATTTATTTTTGTATCACTCAAAAGATGGTAAAAGATATAAAAACAAATCATTATATCAATTTGAATAGGAGAATATCACAGAGAAAATTCAATAAGAGAGTATCAATAATGTAGAATTGAATATCAATTCAATTGGAATGGGAAAATATCAATAACATAGAATTGAAAAACAATAAAAAAAAAAATTGAATAGGGGAATATCAATGACGATGAAGAATTATATATGAATAAGAAAATTGAATAAGATAGTCAATTCTTTGTAATTGGTATTCTCCTATTACATAGGAGAACATTAATGGCAAAGAATTGAATAATTGTTTATTCAAATAAGTGACATAGAATTAAAGATCAATTTAATTTGAATAGACAATATCAGTGACATAGAATTGATATTCAGTTCTAATTAATATCAATAAGATGACATAAAATTGAATGTCTTATTGATATTAATAAGAATTGAATATCAGTGATATTCAAAGCAATGATATAGAGTTGAATATCTTATTGATTTGAACATCACTAAAAGGATATTCAATTCTAGGTTATTGATATTCTCCTATTGAATGTCAATGATATTCAAATTTTACCTCATTGATGTTCATTAAGAGAATATGAATCACATAGAATATACATTCAATTGGATAATTTTCTACGTCATTATATTCTTCTATTGAATATCAATCTCGTAGAATTGAATATCATCGACCTTCTACTATTGAATGTCTTATTGATTTGAATATCATTGATATTCACCTATTGAATCTCAACAAGATATTCAGTTCTAGGTCATTGATTTGAATATACATAAGATGTTTAATTCTACGTCATTCATTTGAATATCAATAGGACCTCAAATTTCAAAAAGGCATTCTTGACTAGTATTTAACCCTAAAACCCTATTATTATCATAAAGATGGGTAAACTATTTAATGAACCGTCTACAATTCGTATATAAATTCTTCAATGGTAATGACTTCTCACAATGCAATTAATTGTATTTACTGTTAATTTTATAAGTAAAACTGTCTGTGAATACTTTTCTTTTCATTTCCTTTATACTAAAATGTTATATTGCACTATTTACAAAATTCGCAAATTAATATCTTAGTATAATTTCGATATATAGGTAGATTAACCTATTGTCGTTAATACATTATCCCAATATCTGCGGTTTATTTTTAATATCTTAAACACTTAATATGGAGTATTATATGTCATTTAGAGTGATGAGTAATGACTACTGTTTGGCCAAAAAAAAAAGTAAGTGAGTAATAATAATTAATATCCCACGATAATATTATGACCCTTTATACACGTATCAAATTCTCAATGTTTTTTCTTTTACTGCTTCACTCTAAATACTATCCAAGAATACACTTCAAGAGTGAGCTTTGAATAGAACATTTTGCCAATTGTTTACAGAGGAAGTATACAGTTAATGATTTTGTTGAAAATAAATAAAGGACGGGTTGATTATAGAAATGCTAAAAACAAAAGTTAGGTTTTTGTTGTTTTCCTTATCATTGGAGACCGGCTTAAAGTATTAATTATATAAACGGATTGTTATTTTCATTATATCATTGATTAGGAATAAAGTCACAAATAAATGGATAGGTACTACTTTTCAAGACAGCTAATTAAAAAGGTGAAAAAATTAACCTAGAAATGGCGTATATCAAATCAAAAACTCCTCAAGACCTTATAAATTAACTTAACATTTAATTAAAATAAAATGAGAAAGTTCTATATACAAAATTAAGATATAAACTTGTAATAGCAGGTATATTTTATCAATAATTTTATAATCTAATAACATTGTTCCTGATCTTTAAATAAGAAGTACACACTTTGAATTTCCTCTCCCATTATAATCATCAAACAGAAAAGGAAAAAAAATGCAAGCCATACTTTGTAAAGAATTAAACTTTCCGACCTCACGGTATTCCAATCCATGCTTTTGAGGATGCATAAAACAAGTATTTTCTATCTTTTGAGGATGCATAAAAATAACCAACTTTAACCTTTATATCTAGTGTCCGATCACATATTATTTATATAATTGTGTATATATTTTGTACAATTTATGGACGGTTCTTAACCAATCAAATATTTTCAGAAGCAGCCTGTAATAATCAATGTACAGAAAGTGATGCCAGGATAGGACAAGACAGAATACCAGAAAATGGTTGAATAAATATTTGAAGGACCTTGGTTCTTTGGGGGGTCGCTTTTTCTAATGATGGGACATTTTGTATTGAAAAGATTCTAGTTTTACAGCATAGAAATCTTTTTTGGCATCTACTTTCTTGTCATTTTATAATATTTTTCATTTTTAAGATTCAATTATATCTGAAAACTCACATTCTTTTACACCCTCAGCCGGATTTGAAATCTGATTGAAATTGAAAAGAAAAAAAAAAAAAAAGACTAGAAAGAATTCCTTCTTTTAGAAAATTAGATATTTTCTTCTGATTTTTTTTTTGCAAAGAATTAATCGGAGGTTTAATGTTTTATAAAATATTTTGGTCCAATTATAGGTGATGAATGGATTTTCATAATAAAATATTTATTAATTTTCAAGCATCACAAGATATAATGAAAATTTTCTAGAAACCATTGTTTTCTCCTAGCTATGGTTTGCTAACACAAAAAAAAAAAAAAAAAAAAAAGAAGAACACACATATATACACACACACACTATATTTCCTGATTTTATAACTAACACCTCGATCACCTATTTTGGAAATTTAGTAGCGGGCATAGGATTTAACTCCGATAATTTGTCAAAATTATATTCACCTTGAAATCTTAATTTATTTCATTGAAGAAAGAGTGAATAAGATTATTCTAGCTTCATATATCACATTTTTCTTTCTTTCCATGAGAGAAGTAAAATTAGAGCAATTTTGTGAATTTGGGTCAACCCGTCCGGTTCAATCCAGTTGAATCTGATCCCTCCTTTAGATTAGACCCATTCAATTGTAGTTTAACCCTTGATTCAATCTGATTGGACATGTTAACCTTTAATCCTCTAGCATGTTAAGGCTAAACCCTTGAACTAGGTCTGAAAATATTGACTAGAACTATAAAAATAAAATAAGATGGTTGGTTAAAATATTTATTAGGTTATTATAATAAATGGTACATGAATTTTGATAAAATATATAATTAGATACCTGAATTTTAAAATTGATTAATTTAGCATGTAAAAGAACTTTTCGTGCATACCAACAATACCTATATAGGTATTAATTTGATCAATTTAAAAGTTTTTTTGATATCGATTTGATCAATTTTAAACTTCAAGTATATAATTATATATTTTACTAAAATTCAGATACTATTTATATCATTATCTCTATTTATTAATATCCTATAATGCACACTATATTTGTGTAGTCGTCTATTCGTTCCTTTTACAAAGTGAAATAACACCTATTCTAAAATCAAAAACTACCCTATTCCTATCAATTTTTATCACATCCTGTAGTCAATATATCAAATAACTTTACCCTATAGTCAATATGACGACTCGGTCAAGTTAGTGACAATAATAGTATTTAAAAACCATGTGAATTATTTTCCTGTTCACTCTTGACTCTGAACAACTACAGACAAAACAGCAACGTTACTACAGGCAATTTTGTCAAAATCGTCCATGCACTAGAAGATCCTCTTTGCCACCTGTACTATCATTCATTAACAGTACAGTTGACACATAACTAATACCCATGCATGGAAATAATTTTTCGTCTATATGGGTGCTAATACCCAGATTGACACGGTCATTATTTTTCAATTAGAATGGATTAACGTCAATTATCCAATTCCCTGTAAAATATAATATCTTATATCTTTAAACTAAACAAACAAAAAAAAAAAATAATATGAACAAATTGGATATCAACAATTCAAATTAAATTCATTATATATTAATGTTTTGAATGATTGAAAAAACAAAATCAACGTCTCACAAAATAAAACAAATGAGCTATTCAAAACATATCGCTAAGAAAAATTAATTAATAAGTATTCGAATGTTAATATCTTAAATAAATTTTATAAAATATTAATTCCTCACTTCAGCAATATCTCTTTTTAATCGTTCAAGATATTAATGTCTTAAATAAACTTACCATTTCACGTTAATAGCAACGGTTATAATTTACCCCATTGTTTTTAGCTATGTTTCAGAACATGTTAAATTAGGATTAGTCTGTTAACTTAGGATATTGAATGACTAATGAAAGGATCTGTGAGTGAATGTAGCAATATCGTTGTAATATTTTAGGCTTCTTATGTCATAGCTGGTAAGTAAATAAGCATAAGTAGTAAAAGAAATAATATATTAAAATTATTAAAAGTTTTTAATTTAACAAGAACCTTATGTGCTTAGCAACACGAAATGCGTAAAATTCACTCACGAATTATCAAATCAAACCACAAGGAGTTTGACTTTTGTTAACATGTGCAACTCATGCATTTTGGAAGTACTAAAACCGACCATGCCAGGAGCAAAACGTGCCTCCTCCAAAAGTCTGTTCCGTTTAGAACGGTCGAATCGTAAGCGATTGATCGCCCGTTCCAAAGTCCTACCACACAACGCTATCTTTGCAACACCCTCAGCCATTATCTGCAAATAACGAAAGAGATGAGCGAACAAAAGCTAATTTAAATCCTTTTTGAAATATGTTTTGAAACTTTTAAAAGTTGTACTGAGCAATTCTTTGATTAAAACCTCTTCATAATATTAACTTTGATATAGACGAGTATAACACTTGGATCTACTTTTTCAGCAAGTAATTAACTCAAAATACTTTAAGTTAAATAATTTTAGATTAAAAAATAGGGTAATGCATGGAAATGACAAAACAAATAAATAAAGGAGAAAGAGAGAAGAGATTGCTCTGTATGTATGATTTTCACAATCTTAATAGGGCCTAGAAAGATTATGTTATAATTAACATACTACGTGTGCATCCGTAATATATGAACCGTCTTGCAAGTCAGAGCTTACAAGACTTTATCTTATTTTTTTACTGTACATAATTAAATCATACATATACATAAGATATCTTTATTTAAATTCACTAAAAAACCCGATTTTCCACATTTTACCAAAATTGTAGAGAATAGGTATCCCCTACTAAATAGTAAAATTTGGGTTTCAACATACAAAATACAAATTCTTAAATGATTATTCAATTTCTCTAAAATTGTAACATAGGTTTGTTATAACTTATCTTTCTACTTCAAGAAAGTTTGATGGAGGATCACTCTTCATACATTCTCAGCTTAATCCCAACAAGTATTGTTCTTGCACAAAAACTGCTAAGGAGTGAGCAAAACCACGGCTTAGTGAGATAACCTAACTAAACCACACATCAAGTAATAACAAATAAGTATAATGAGCAGACATATGCAATATGACAATCAACCATATGCACAAGTATAAGCTTAGACAAACCGAAATCCAAACAGGATAGAGATTTTACGCCCCTCTCATTAGGGTTAAAGGAACATGTAACAATGACCCACCATACCTAAGAGAATTAGAGAACCAAGGAAAAACAGGTACAATACGCTTTCGTAACTTAATTTCAAATATTTCGTTCACATCCTTAGAATAAAGAAACTCCATTAAGTTTTTAGCCATTGCATGTCGATACCACGAGCGACATCTCTTCAAGTGCTTGCTCAGTTCTCATGGAACCGAACGGAATAAAGGTAACCTTGCGTAGAATTAGGAAAATGTCATTTAGAAAAACCAAACCAATACTAGAGAACCGAAATGCTAACACGTAATGGGGCAATCACGCCTTAATGCAAGAAATGCAAATTGTGCAATGCATGACCATTTCATTAAAAAGGAAAATAAAATTATGTCATGTTACTAAGTAACCATACAATTCATAGGTAAACATCAACAAACTTCATATAATATATAACATGCAAAATGATTATCACTTTTATTATCATAGTTTAGCAACCAAACAGACACCAAGCAGCATATGATATACCCAACCCCTCATACATAGCAGTCTTAATAATATTATTACATATGTAACTATACTACAAGCACAAACAATGTGATAAGGTCAAAGTTACTCACTTGACATCCTACTTAATAGTCTACTAGAAAGTCCAAAAACCAAGGGACCTTCCACGGTCCTATCGATGGGACCGTCTAGTAAATCATCTACCATTAAAATAAATATAGTAATTGAAATATTATATTTTAGTGATTCAATCACGGTTGGGTATGGTGTAAGCCATTAGATGATAATAGGACTGATCCCATCAAAGTTAATGACATGACCATAGAATTTCCTAAGAATCGATTTGTTTCTTCTATGAAATGAGATAAAAGATACTCATTATGATACTCATATTTATGTAAGAAATCATGTTGTGTCTTCATGTCCTAAATTTGAGTTTTATTATTCATAATCCGATTTTATCATTTAAATAGACATTTTAAAGCTCATAAAAACTCAATTTTTTCTATTAAGCTATAAAGTTCATGTTACGCCCCAAAAGGTGCTCTAAACGTGACAGTCCACCACATACGATATTTAGACTTAAGAATGACTATAATTGTTATACCTTGCCCCTTTAGGCGATGGCGATGTAATGGCTAGCAACTCCCCTTGGCTGCCGCAGTCCTTGCCCTTAGGGGGCATACTCCTTTCTCAGGCACACTCAAAGGAATTGTTCTCTATACCAATTATTTGATTGAGATTCGCTGCAGCACCTAAGAATCAAATCCGAGATGTAGCCTTTTATTCCTCCTAAGGGAGAACGCCTTCACTAGTTAAGCTGCAGCTTAATTGGTGAGAGGCGTTGCCTTTGGGACAAACAAATGCCTCAAGTCTTGGGTTTGATCCTTGCTAGCTGCAACTAGAGGGTTAATCTACTTAAGGGTAATAATACCTTCTTGTGCTAATAAGGAAACTCATTACGGTGATCCTTCAAAGTCAGTGCCTATGGGGCTACGGTTCTGGCATCACGTTAACTACCTAAGGGTGGTGTGTGACAATCTTAGTCACGCGAAAGTTTTGATATCATATGTAAGGCGCACAATACGGTAATAGGAGATGCCGGTGGGAAGTGTAGTTTGAGTGAGTAATATAAAGCACGCAAGAGTCTAGATAACTATTAACCCACATAATATAATTCGTAAATTCATTACAAAAGCTTTAGGGGCATTCTCCTACTAAAATCTCCAAGGATTGAATCATAAATTCTAAGTCTTTACAATAAACTTAAATAATATCACCAAAAGATTTTAAAGGAAGTCTAAGCTAGGTCCATGATTGGATTTCCCAAAAGCTCCCAAAAGATGACTTATGCGGATAAATGGAGATCGTGAGTACAAAAGCATATGATCTTGCACAGACAAAAATCTATAGAGGGATAAGAGTCACTAGCTTAGTGAGAACATTCTTGATTTACCATACTCGACACAAAAGATATCAAACAAGTTTAATTATTCAAGCAAGTGAAAATGCAACAATCACATGAGCATACAAGACATATGGTTTTTCGGGAACCATATGTTGAATGAATTTACGCCCTTTATTCGGGGTTGGGTATATCGGCCAATTACAATCAACAAGTAATTTTTATAGTTATTATTGGCTACTATTCGCCATCAAAACATGTAGATCTTACCAGCTACTACTTGCCACATGTAGATATTACTGGTTATGCCGACTACCACTATTATACATGTGTTTCACCAAATGTATAATAGCGAATGCAATGAGACTCGATTCGTGAAGTGCATGAATCAATTTTATTAAGAGTCTAGCATTTAGTTATAATATTTTGAGGGTGATCATACAATTTTCAGACACTTCAACATGGTAGTAGAGCAAATAATTTATTATTGGCAACTCGATATGCTTAACTTGAATTCACCAATCATTATAAATCACTTGCACATTTTTAGTTTATCTTTTCCTATTTCTAGTGCCACTAAACTACAAGCACAAGCATGAATATGAAAAACAAGAGAAGTAAACTTACTCGGCCATGACTTGATAATAGCTTCCCTAGTCAAAATAGTTCTCGGGATAGCAAGTGTCGTCCTCTTCGTTTCCTAGACAAAAAAAAACCTAGAATGAGTATTTCGTAGAATTTCTCCTTAAATTTTTTAACTCTATCTTCTATTTGTAGTAAAATTCGAATTTGTGGAGGATTCAACTTAAAATGATCATAACTTGCTCATTTTAACTTAGAATTTCGCATATTACATATCATATTCTACCTACTCAAAAAGATCTATCTATTTGTAAGGTTTTTTTTTTTTTTATCACAAAAAGTCATTTGGATCCCAAAATGGTTCGATACCAATTCAACACGGATTTTCCAGCCCTTGACAACACAATTCTTTAAACTTTTCTTCACTAAAAAATCCTTAAGCAAAAATACAGATATGTATATGATTGAAAAAAAAAATGTTTTTGATACATAAATAGACTCATATTTTATGCATGATACTATTGGTGTTGTCTCGACAATTATTTTTCATAAAACAACTTCTCTTATGGGTTTGAAAAATTGGACTTTGACAAATTTTTCTTTAAATGGTTGGACCGGAAACTATAAGTTCTTGGGTTATTATAAATAAGTATTTTTATATTTTTGTTTCTTATTTATTCAATGATAAATTAATTTTCCAAGAAAATTTGGCCCTTTAGGGTATCTACCAATTTTATTCCTAGTGATTGAAAAATATGTTTTCAAAAATTTTCTTAAGTTGTTGATAGTCTCTAATGTTTCGAGTTGAGTTACATGTATATTTTGTCTTCATATTTATATTCTTCTACTTCTTAGCAAATAAGTTTATTATTTTTAAAAACTCCTTTCTTTGGCCGATTTTATTTTTATAAGTGGTTTATAAACTAGTGAGTGGATTTTACCTCAATTTTGAAAACTTGTCTAGTTTTTGGTGTTCATTGTGGAGTCGATAAAATTCTTATAAATAATTTTTTATGAAAAATTTAGATAGCAAAGAATTATCAACATTAAAGTTTTAAACTAAAATTTTCATGTTACCATTTTGAAAAGAAAGTAGGTATTCATTTAGCTATGTCCTTGAAGAAATCTTTATTATTAATACTTTAAAAATGCATGATGAGCTTGCCCAAGTTTTTAAAAGAATTTATTAAAAAAAATCTCTTAGTCTTTGATGGGAAAATCCTTGCAAAATGACAAAAATTCATTTTAAAAGAGAGTTTAGTCTTATTTTTCTTTATTAAAGAAAAACTCATCTTCATTTTTGTTGAGACAATATCAATATGGTTATGCATGAATATGAATATGTAGTTATGAGAAAGATAAGAATATCACATAATAAGATAGAAAGAGATATAAGAAGCATAATATTAAGGTCAAGTATTGAAAGCCTTAGCTTCATCAAAGCATCCGGTAACTAAGATAAGACTAGTTCCAAAAGAAAAAGAAAAAGAAAAAGAAAGGAAAGAAAAAGCATAATAAGAGTAATAAGTGTAAGACCATGTTAGTAAGACGTTAGATTAGTGAGCTTTTATGCTCTAAGAAATATAGATATACATAATAACACACACACACACACACACACACACACATAAAGTTAGATTAGAAGTAATAATAACAACATAATGAGAGTTTAGGCATGAACAAGAATAAAACATGAACATATTGTTGCTTCCTTAACACTATGATCTTAGGAAACACATACTATGGTCATGTAATGTTGCATGACATGAAGGAGAAATATTATGAATATTTACCTAAGGTTTATGTGGTGATGGATGAAGAAGAAATTTATTGATAGTTATATGGAAAGAGTAGTGGGATGGAAAGAAAAGAGAGAATTGGAAAGAGATATTTGGAGAGAGTTTGTGGAGAGAATTTGGAAGAGTTTTGTTATGTAAAGTGATTGTGTGAAAGAAATGGAGGGAGAGGGGTATTTATAGTTGAAGATGGAGAGAAATTACATGTAACTAAATATAATGAAAAAGAAAAAAATAGAGTATAGAGAGAGAGAGAGAGAGAGAGAGAGAGAGAGAGAGAGAGGCATTAGATCAAGAAAGAAAGGGGGAAATTTTATTTATTTTGTATTTTGTAATGAAAAGTAATTAAGATGTGAAATGCGAGTGATATAAAGTTGTATTAGAAATGAAAACTATAAGAAATAGATATAAGGGTTATAAGAGTTGGTTGTAAGGAAAAGTAGAGATATGTGAATAGTAATGAATAGTATATAAGACAAATTAATACCGATAGTAAAGAAAACATCCGTGAAAGTGCAATATCTGATATTTTTAGTTACCAAAAAATTGTAAACTGATATTTTTGAAATTCTTATATTATTACGAGTCTAACGGTGTCATCAAAATATTTTTACTATCCCGAGCCCCAGGATACGTTTATTGAGAACTGATCCTGTTTGGGTTTGTAACGAACTAAATTTTGATGAATCTGATATTTTAGCCTTTTCTATATTATTACGAACTGTAATCTATAATTATCTCAATTTTATTGTTCTAGGGTTGAGAGCGCGGGTCAAATCTAAACACTAGGTTTTGTTATAGACTTTGTTGACTTTTAGGGTTTCCAATTGACTTTTGATTGTAAGATTTAAGCATAAACTTAGCATAAAATCTAGGGGTTTCCAGTTCGTATGAACCTACTTTTCTTAGGAAAAGTGCCCTAAATAATTTTAAAGACTGGTTTTAATCGAGTAATCTTAAACTAAGTCTATTGTACTCATTTTTACTTCGATTTTATCATATGAATAGGCGTTAGAAAGCTTATCGAGCATAGTTTTCAATTATTTAGTTTAATTATTTATTTTGTATATTTTTACCCCCATCACACTAGGGATCCAAGAGATATTATTATGATGCCTATTGTTCTTGTTTGGAGTTTTAGATTCTCATTTCAAGTTCATTCTTTTGTTTTTTTGTATATTTTATCAAATTTTAGTGATTAATCTCATTTTAAGTTCCTCAATCTATACTTAGCCCAATCTTATGTTGGCAATTATTTTCATTGTGGTTCTCTTGATCTCATTAATCAATGTCTTTGATTTTCATTTGTTCAAACTTTGTAAACTTATTATATTATATGTGTCGAATCCTTGCTCAGCGTTTCAAATGTCTATCTTAAATTTGATCTCTCAATTACAACCTATATTTTCTTATTAGATAAGTTGCACTTATTCTTCTTAAGTTTTATTTTAGGAACCCTACTTTCCCTATATGTGCTGAAATATATTCATGTTTATATAGACATACTCTTTAGTTTACCTATTAGATTCAAGACTATATTATCATCTATCCATGTAATACTTGAATTACATCAACTTTATGCTTCAAAATCCTAATTCTACATACGAAACTTATATATGAACATATATTAAAATTTATTCACATTCCCTATCTATCTATATTCTCAATGAGTTAAATATGCATGTTTTATTACAACTAAGCAAAAGTTCCTCTAAGAACTTCATAGGGTCAAAACTTCATCATAGGTTCTTAGGGTCTTGTAAGCTTTGTATTACCATTCCAAATTCATTTCTATTCATGAATACATATTATCAATAAATTAAACTACTTGAATTGATTATGGAATAGGTTAATACTATTATATGGTTGAAAATTCTATTAGACGGCATAAATGTTCATATTGTGATTAAGTAATTATTTCAGCTCCATGAGTTATGCATTAGGATGATATTACTTAAGTTAATATAAGTTTCATAAATAAAAACTCATGGCATGCATGAATTTCCTAATCAATTGAAATATATGGTACCCTATACAAAAGATTAACTTAAGTTTCTTTTGAAATCTACTCTTGAACATGATTTAGACATAGAGTAGAGTATATAGATTACCTTGGTTTGGTAAATTTTTAAATTGATGTCCCACCACTATGGGATGATTGATACCCTAGCATAGAGAATATGATTAATGAGTTTGATTCTAATGAAAATTCTATATTGATTAATATGATTTCTTACCTTAGACACTTGATCCTTGAAGTATAAACTATTTCAACTATTTCTAATTTTTTTTTAGTAATAAATTGAGTAGTATGGTTATAGTTTTTCTTTAAGGTTTTTGGCTATGATTTTTCATGCATGGAAGCAAAGCGTACGATGTTAATATTTGTATTGAAAGGGGATGTTGGGGCTCACAATTTTGGAAGGGTTCTATGGTTAGGGTTTTAAGTCAAGATATTGGTTTTCTCTTTCACATTTCTATTTAAAGAAGTTAAAGGAAGTGTTGATGTTGATTGTTGGTTTGTTTTTAAAGGGTTGAGGTTCATGACAATAAAAAGAAAAGAAATAGGGTATCTTTTTTGTCTTTCATGCATGAATGTTATTAATATAAAGATCTTGTGATAGTTGGTTGAAGATTTTGGAAATTTTATTGATGTTGATGTGTGTCTAACTATTTCTAAGGTTTCTTGTGGTCAATGATACTTTTACTTGTCATTTACTTATTACTCAATTTACTAGGAAGAATTAATTTGATTGGTTACGGTTTACAAAAGAAAGAAGAATGAAACTGTGGTCCTCAAACTAGTGTGAACACTCATACACATCTAACGATAGCTATGGGCTTACGTCATGTTGACACGAGCAATCATGAAGATTCTTTAATGATTATGAGATAAGTTGATTTGATGTTATTCTTCTTTATACCATGCATGAAGATCACAATGAAAGGAGGAAGAATATTCAAGTTTTTTCCACATCAAGTCATGCATTAAGGCTTATTAGAGAAGAGTTCACTTTTGGTATCGAAAGATATAATGACGATAAGATAATGAAACTGGCATTTCCCTTCCTCAAGATGGCAAGAGGGTTATTCTCTTTCCCTTGAAGATCTTGGATGGTTTTGGAGAGAGAAGGAAAGAAAACATCTTATGTGATGTAATTTTAAGAGTTCTTGAAGAGTACAAGATTATATCTAATCTATCGCATTAAATATCAAGTAATACGCATACAAATATATCATTTATTCTAAGAAAACAACTTTAAGTTATGTCTAAGGTTCTATATTTTTCTTAGATAAATTTCAAGTTAAAATTTTAAATTTAAAGCTTATGCGATTAAATGTTTTTAAGTTTTCTCCTATGCAATTAATATTTCCAACGCTAGTAAGTTAAATTAAGATATCATACTCAATAGATTTAGAAAATTTAAAATTTCATGACTTCATATTCAGAATTTTTATATGAGCTCTAGATTTGTAGATTTTCATCTGTTATTGGTACATTACGTATATTTTATTTCTAGCAGTTTTTCTCAAAATTAGGCTTATCGACAAATGGACTCTGAAAATTGATTGTCTCATATTTCTTTTGATTTTTAATATTTAAATTTTTTTTTATTAAGTTATATCACTTTACAATAATCTTGTATTTGGTATCTCCTACTAGTCGAAATTTTTCTATCTTGTATATAGAATATATGTGAGCAATATTCTACACATGATTTAGTTCATAATATTTATATTATTATCTATTGTGTGAATTTTAATTTTTTAATTGTTTTAGTCAAAGAGGAAAGAATATCGAGAATTTCAATTGGTAGGATAAGATAAGATAGCTCATGATAAAATAGATGGGATTATGGTGATTGATAAATATTCTTTCAACTTGGGAGCTTTCACATGGTTTATAAAAAGAATTATAAAGAACCGTCATATGATATTTTATCAAATTGAGTTAGCCTACGTAAGTGAAAAGGAATTAACGGTTTGAGAAAGGAAGAAATTGCAAGCTTATGTGTGTGTGAATGCATCATATGAAAAGATTTTGTAATGATTGAAAGTAGATTGTGATCTGATGTGGAAGTTTAAAAAGGCATTAAATGATAGGAATCAATCCTCGATATTTATTGCCAAAGCTCGCATCAAAGGAAGTCAAGGACTCATTCGAAAGCTCATTGCCAAATCCACTATTGAGAAGGAAGATTACTCTATTGATTATCAAATTCACACCAAAAGTTTAAGCAAAATGGGGATTTGGACATATGAAGATGGGTATTACTTCTTATATGACTTTGGAATGGATCATCTCAATGGACATGAGTCACTTTGTAGGAGATTAGAAGAAAAATATGAAGGAAGTGAGGGAATCAAACCAATCATGGTTGTGATACAAACTGTGGAAAGTTTTGGAGCAAACAGTGGCGATCACACCCTTGGTCACACCCATGATCAGCCCATCACAGCCTTGGTCATGCCTATGATCAACACCGGGGTGAAGAACAACAACCATTATAGCCTTGGTCACGCTCATGATCATTGCTAAAGTGTAAAATCCGAGGCGATCACGCTCTTGCTCACACCCGTGATCAATGTTATGCCTCTTACATGAAATTTCCTTTTGTTAAGTTGTGTTATTTACAAGTATGCTATTAATGAAGGGTTATATAAATACCCTCTCTTTTGTTATAAATCCTAATCAAGACATTATAATTTCAAAACCCTCATTTATTTGTCTTTTATTTTGAGAGCAAATACTTAGTTCTTACCAATCTATCTAAGATTGTGGTGAATAATCACTCGATCTAGCTTATGTATCATATCAAGTGTGAAAGAGTGTAGCTCAGGTTGCTAACGGTGATCCGATAGAGCACACATGTTAGCTTTGGTGTACATATCTTATTAATGTGAAGTGTATAGGTAATGATTACCTATGATGACTCATGTGATGACTCCTGAGATCAATTAATGCATTATCCTTCAATGCATTGGTGTTTCACAGTTTTAAGAGGAGTAAGGTAGAAGCTTTGAGTTGGTTTAATGTCATTTTCACCATCAAATGCCAAGATTTAGATAGATTTCTCATTAGATGAAATGTCGCTAATGATAATTATGAGCCTTGAGATATTTTTGGATTTGGAAGATCCTAGATGGGCAAGTGACGTCTCCTCTCTGTCGTGCTTGTTTTGGACAGTTCAAGACCCATTTAGGGGTAATTAGCGCATTTTGATTTAATTTAATAAGCTTATGATCATTAAAAGGTAAATATTTAAGCTATATCGTAAAACATTGAGTAATACACACGTAAACATATCAGTTAGTTTGAGAAAACATCTTCTAAATTATATCTAAGGCCTCTACGTTAATCTTAGATTATTCTTGAGTTGAAAACTAAAGTCTTGAGTCTATGTGATTGAGTAATTTTAGGGTTCTCATCTACGCAATTAAAGTTCCTAGGCTCATTTAGTTAAATTAGGGTTATAAGCTTTATAGGATTTTTAAATTTTATGGTTGTAACTTTCATTGAGGTATAAATTTTATATATATTGATCTATTTTGATCTCATTGCATATTTTCCAACCTTGCCAATCGTTTTCTAACCTATTGTTATCTAATCAATAGGCTTAAAAAATTATCGTTTCACTCTACACTTGAAATCTAGAATTATACTGAGTGTTTATTGAGTTATTGAAGTTATATTTGTGTCTCGAATTTTATTGATTACGATTCTAATCGTCTAACTATAATCAAACTATTTACACTGTAATAATCTTAAATCATGAAAAATTAGGGGTGATTTTTGTGACTTTTCTTAAAGTTCCTAAAACTCTATGTTTTATTCCTGGTAATTACTATGTTCAAGTTGTGAAAAAATTAGAAGGTTACAATAGTGTTCTGCCTTATACTTAGTCCACTTTTCCAGCTCTATATCGAAGTTCTAGTTGTCTTTACCAATTTGTTCCACTAAATCCAGTCAAATTAAAAAGTAGAAAGTGGTCTAGTGTTCACCGCAATGTAATAACCTGCACCGCCTATCTAGCTTCAACCTAAGTTATCATATGGTCCTACGAGTAGCCTTTGTCACTTCTCACACTAACTTAACAAGGTATAAAAATAATGTCTATAGTCTGGAGGAAAACAATACGCAAAATCCTCGTAGGTTTAGCAGAAAGTAATAAGCTAACATAATAGCTTTTGAAAGTAAAACTATAAGCAGAGAGTTTTCTCCTGAACATTGGATTATTTGAAGATTAGAGCCTTATCTCAATAATTCTCATCATGTCATATCTTGATCTTGATCAGCTTTGTCAACTTATAATCTTCATATTAACTGTCAGCTTCAAGCAAGTATGGCAAGAAAATAATTCTTGTTTGTTGCTAGATATATCTTCGTGATTTTCCCATATATGTTGATTTGAAATCCTTCCATTCAAGCTATAAAAAAGTAAACGTCTCTGATTAACTTAGAGAATATCAATATGAAATCTTAAATAGATGATGAACATATGTTAGTCAATCGGAGATATGTAGCAAAAGTATGCAATTTTCTATTTAAAATAGGGTAAATTACATCAAAATGCGCCAACGTTTGGAATAAGTTCATCTAAGGTCTGAATGTTTCTAGTGGTTAAAAAGAGGTCCTAACGTTTGGAGCAAATTCATTTAAGGTTCCAAAGTTTGAAGAAGTAGGTCAATTTGGGTCTCTAAGGACATGTGTCAACAGGAAAAGAGTCTTCTGAGTTTAAATTGAATATTCTCCTCTATTGACACATGTTCTTGGAGACCCAAATTGACTCACTTCTTCAAACATTAGAACCTTAAATGAACTTATCCCCAAATGTTAGGACCTTCTGGTGTAATTCACCCATTTAAAATAAGTTATCTATATAACATTCATTCTATTGAATATTCTCCAATTCACATGTCTGGTGGCATCAAATCAATAGGTTGATTCTAATAAGAGATTATAAAAGTAGAGAAATGGAAAGGGATTAAAATGAGAGGCTAAATTTTCTTTTTATCTTAATAAATTTACACTCCAGGAGTGCATCGCCATGCAGAGCAGACATTTGCGGAAGACTAAGAGAGTCTTTGTAGAAGCTGGATTTTTTTTTCCATTAAATAGTTGTCACGTGCATGTAGCATGTGTCTCACACTACATGTGGCTTTTGAAAGACTACATTCACATGTCCCTATGAGACACTATATAATCGGGTCAGATAATATAGGTTTTGATGCATAATTAATAAACGGGGGTTATGGGTTGAGGTCTTTCAGACACAAATTCATTTTAAAATATATATGAGACACGATGCAGTCTCACAAATTACAAGCACTAAGTATGTATTTAAGATTTTGATTAACCAATTTTAAACAAAAATCATCTATTGAAACTATATCGGTCATTCCAAATCAAAAAGTAGAAAATTTTCATCATGTCAATAGAAGCCCATAATTTGTGATTCACAACCTATAAAAACTAATGATATTTTGAAAATTAAAAGATTTATACTTTGTTGGGTGTTATTAGGCCTTCTCAACCCCAAAAGCTAGCTTATGAGGTGAGGCTTTTCCTCACACTTATAAAGTATTACCCAGGTCCTTCCACAATCAATGTGGGATATCCCCAACATCTCCTCTTATCACACATCGGACCATGGGATTAACCGTCCATGTCCGGCTCAATCTGAGATGTTGCAAACCTTGGCTCTGATACCACTATTGGATGCTTTTGGGCCTTCTTAACCCCAAAAGCTAGCACATGAGGTGAGGCTTTCCCTCACACTTATAAAGTAGTACCCAGTCCCTTCCACAACCAATGTTGGATATCCCCAACATCTTCTATCTCTTGAAGATCTCCTCAACTCAATCTGCTGTTGAGGCTCTTGGATCTCTTCACCTGTGTCTTCTACAGTTCTTCTATCAGTAGTATCAGTAGAAGGTGCAGGATCTACATTTGTGGGAAATTGACTTGAGGATGATGACGTCTTAGCCTTCTTAATATCTTCAACTGTTTGGTCTTCAAGAAAGACCACATCCCTCCTTCTGATGACCTTCCTATCAATAGGATCCCACAATCTATACCCATATTCATCATGTGCATATCCAAGAAAAATACACAGCTTGGAGTTAGCATCAAGCTTCGCTCTCTTATCCTTTGGAATATGCATAAAGGCCCTTACCCAAATACATGTAAGTGATTATAAGAAATGTCTTTACTTGTCCATACCTTCTTTGGGATATCTTCATCTAGAGCATGCGAGGAAGAAAGGTTTATCACATCCATAACCATTCTCATGGCTTTGCCCCTAAAATGACTTAGGCAGCTTAGCATGAGATAACATGCACTTCACTCTCTCAATGATGGTGCGATTCCTTCTCTCTGCAACACCATTCTGCTGTGGGGTCTCGAGAACTGTCTTCTCCAGTTTTATCCCGTGATCTATGCAATACTGCTTAAATGGTCCTATATACTCCTCACCATTATCCGCCCTGACACAAATTAACTTTCCGCCAGTTCACACTCCACTCTAGAATGAAATTGTTTGAATATAGTCAACACCTGATCTTTGGACTTCAAGGCATATGTCCAAAGCTTTCTAGGTGATCATCAATAAATGTAACAAAGTACAATGCACCACCTATTGTCATGTCTTTCATATAACACACATTAGTGTGGATTAAATCCAATATATGAGATCTCCTACTAGGTGGATTTCTCTAAAAAGCAACCCTATGTTGTTTACCAGCAAGATAGTCGATACATGGTTTTAATGGAGTACCTTTGAATTTAGGTAGAAGTTGCTTCTTCATAAGCATTTGGAGCCCCTTTTCACTCATGTGACCAAGCCGTCTATGCCACAGTCCATAGTAGCATCATCTGTCAAATTCAAATCTCCTTTACTTAGCTTTGCTGGCATTAAGTAAAGGGTGTTACACTTCCTTCCCTTAGCTACAATCAAGGAGCCTTTGGTGAGCTTCCATTTACCATCACCAAACTGACTGTGGTAGCCTTCATCATCTAGCTTTCCTTCTGAAATCAAGTTTAGGCGGATATCTGGTACATGTCTCACATCTTTGAGAATGAGTCTACAACCTGTATTAGTTTGCAAAACAATACTTCTAATGCCTATAATCTTTGAAGTTTCATTATTTCCCATCCTAACATTGCCATAATCACTAGCAATGTAAGATGAGAATAACTCACCATGTGTAGTCACATGAAAGGAGGCACCAGAATCAACCACCCAGTCACTATCATGACCTTCAAGACTAATATAGCCCTCATCCCATTTAACTACTACCTCACCATCTGCTGCAGCAGTGGTGTCTTCATCTGAATCATTACCTTTATCCTTACCCTGCTGTTTCTTCCACAGTCTATAGTCCTTCTTGAAATGACCTAGCTTGTCACAATAAAAACACTTGAGGTTTCTCTTATCCCTTGACTTGGATCTTCCCCTTGACTTGTCATATCTGTCATATTTATCATTCTGCCCTCTATGCTTGCTTCTACCCTTCCTTTCAGATTTATCTACAACAAAAGCCCTTAAATCTGAACCAATACCTAGATCTTTCCTTTTGGCCTCTTCATTGATCAAACTATCCTTGACCATGGCAAGTGTCAAGGTTCCATCTAGAGCAGAATTACTAACTGATACTATAAGGGTTTCCCAACTTTTAGGTAATGAACTTAGCAACAAAAGTGCCTGAATCTCATCCTCAAGCATAAGCTTCATCATTGTTAGTTGATTTACAAGCCCTTGAAAATCATTCAAATGCTCAATCATGTTAGACCTTCCTATATTCAAATTAACTACTCTCCTAATCAAGGAGGTTTTGTTCAAGGCTGTTTGTCTTTCATACATAGATTCTAACTTCTTCCACAAAACATTAACCCTAGTCTCTTGAGCAACATGATGATAAACACTCTAATCTACCCACTATCGGATATAACCAACAGTCTTCCTATTAAGTATCGTCTAATCTGCATCAGATTTATCTTGGGGTTTGTTATCACCCCCCAAAGTCAAATATAGATCTTTACAATATAAAAGATCTTCCATCATAGATTTCCAAATAGAGTAATTTGAAGAATTAAGTTAGATCATTGTACCGGAAGATCAGCCATGTCTGCAATCAAGAAACCCTAACCTCAGTGCAACGAAACCCTAATTTTCTTTGAGAACCTGGCGCTTTGATACCACTTATTAAGAAAAAAGAGATCCAATCTTTTTCCTTTCGCCAAAAGGCAAAAACATGCAATAAACAAAATTGCATAAAGTAAATAACAAACACCAGGATATAACGTGGAAAACCAAAGTGGGAAAAACCACGAACCAGCAGCGCATAGATTCATCCACTATAAACAATAATGGGATTACAGATTATTGTTCATCACTAGATCTCTCTAGTGGATTATCGATTCATCATCTTCAGTCGGTAGAATTATAAACAGAAATAAGATCTATTCATCTAGAGTTTCTTTCTCTAATTGGCTGGTTTTGCTTCAAAATCATTTGATGGTGCACTTGCAATCCATAGGGAAAAATATAAATTTCACAAACAGGCCTTAAAAGTCCCAAATTCATGTTGTTTTTGCCCTATTATAACTAGCAACATTCAATGAAAAATTTAAATATCCGTACTCTTTCGTTTTTCAAACCCAAATCCAATAGTTTTTCTTTTTTCTTTTTCCCATTACAATGGGAATGATGTAAGATTCGAACATGATACCTCTCACTTGAGGGACCAGGTAATATGCTATTAGGATATTAGTCCATTTGCAAATACAATAATTTAGCTTTAGAATATTTGGTGACACCACATCATCCAATTCCCCCCAAAATATATAAATATTCATTTGATAACCTTGATAAGCCAACATTAACAATATATATAACCTATAAAACTAGAAATCTCAATAAAAGATTTATAGTATATTTTTTAGGCTTAAGCTGATCCTTTTTGTCAAGAGCAATTATTAACAAGTTTGTAATCTTATATTTATCTTATATCAAAATAATAGATTTAACATAATGCTTGTAACTATTGTTATTGGCATTCCCTGAATTAGGGTCAAGGCATGTATAGCACCCATATATAACACTTACATATTATATGTTAAGATCAACCTAGTCTATAGTTTATTGTGATCATTTGCTAACCAATTTTAAATTCTAAAATCCTTAACTTAGATTTTAGAAACAATTGGATTTGTAGTGGTAAAATAAACTTATATAAAAATTTTCAAAAGTTACTCTCATGAGTAAATTGTCGGGTATCTCATAATAAAGAATTCCTTAAGTCATGATGAAAAAAAATGAAGGTTGAATAATCAAATACAAACCATGGGCTCTTGTAAAACCCTAGAATTTTCAACTGGTTTAAATATATACCTTAAAGTTGAAATCGGAACCGAAACCCTAAAATCGATTCGAGTTGACCCTAAACACTAAAAATCATAAACTCAATGAAACACAATTCAGAAACCTTAAAATATCATATGAATTAAATAAATATAGAAACCCTAAAAATAAAACGTGTAGGAAAAATTTTCACTAAAACGATAGAAATTTTTAAAACCTTAATCATTCAAAAACCCTACACAAAACAATTTCCATATCTGATCACCTGCATGAAATCAAGATAACATAATCAGATAAAAATTAAATAATAAAATAATATTAAATTATTTTATCAATCTATAAAAACATTATTTGAACTAAATTTTACGTGTATGTATTTTTTACCGATATTATCTTTTATTATTTGCTATTCTTTGTTCTTTCAAGTACCATAATTATTGTTCACTCTATCACTTTTATCATCCTATTCTTACACCCACATACTTATACCTAACCTCTTCTTACACACTCCATACTTAATACCATACTTTACATACCTATCTACTTCTCTTCTTTAATTTTTCTTCTTTCTCTCTCATCCTTTGAAATGGCGTCGACCATAAAGGCCTCCCCCCAATTCTTCCTCTTTCAATTTTTCTTTCATTCTTTAATCCATTCTTCCCTCTATAAATAATCCTTAACCTTAACTGCTTCATACTTTACATCTTAAACTTCCCCTAGACCTTTTCAACACTTTAGACACTCAATTTTTCTCTTCTTTCCCTCCTTCCCTACCACTCCCTTCTCTCTCTCTTTCTCCCTTATGGTTCTCTTTCTTTCCCTTGCATACACTATTTCTTTTTACTTTGTTTAAGTAACATCCTCAAGCCCTCTCCTATATTATCTATATGATGATAGGTATGTTTCTTGCTACAATTTCAATGAAATTTTCCCTATGATTCATGATGTTAAGGATGAAAAATGTAAGGCATCATACTTTGTTTCAAGATTGCAATGTGTTTATACTCATGTTTTTCCTTTCATGTATACTATTCTAACTTATATACATATGTATCTATATGTATATGAATATATATGTAAGAAATTAGTAACACTTAAGAAAAGCATATTATACCTAATATCGATTTTTTTTCCAAACAAAAAGTCTAATTCATGCACCATAATAAATATAAAGAATGATAATAATAAATAGAGAGATAGGTAGAGAAAAGCTTGTATCAAGATATATATAATGTGTAGTTTGGTCTACCCCTTAGTCTTTACGGTCCACAATCAATTGCGTCCCTCAATGGAAGACTTCACCAATTTATTCCACAAACAAATTTGCCTTAATAGAGGACTTCAACAAAACAACAACACAAATGCTTGAGTTGAATCTTTACAAACTTAAATATATACTCAACTCAAGACTTCACCAACTTACTCACTACTAACTTAGTGTAGTGCTTGACAAAAGATAGTAATTACAAAACAACTAGCACTACACTTGGTTCTCACTCACGATATATCACGGACTACAATTGATACTTATAGAGAGTGTTTATATGGAGATGTTTGCAATAAATAAGCTCTAGACCTAGTCATCAAGTCCCTAAACACGTATATTTATAACACCTTGAAGCTTCCTTGCCATTGCCAACAAAATTCTAATAAATGGTTGGAAAAGTAAAATTCCAATGGCTAGTTTTCTGTTAACTAGCATATGGATGCTACAGGCCTAGCGTCCGAATGCTACCTACAAAATAGAGCAACAAAATATCTAGTGTCTGGACACCATATCCTATTGTTCGAATGTTAGACCATTGAAACATGATCAGAATGTTTTTAATCAAACTAGCATCGAATGCCATATGATACCATTCCATACTAGCTTCGACACTATTTTATATTTTGGTTGTGACTTTCTTATTTTGACTCTGATTGAGATAATTCAATATGCTATGGAAATCTTAAAGACAGCTATACAACTTTATGTCTTAAGTTTTGAGAGATTTCAAAAGAATCAAGGCTTAAAACATATTTTTTTCAAACTGCAATATAAAGCATAAACAAAAACAACACAAAACAAGTTCAAACATATCCAAATCAAAATGAAAACTTAATTTACTAATTAAGTGTAACTTAAATATGATTGAGTGATTAATTGTGCATTTCATTTACTCATCAAAACGCACATTGAACAACACATGTTCAACAATTTTCCTCTTTTTTAAGAGGACAATCATGCACAATTAACAACCACACCCCCCCCACCCCCCCCCCCCCAATTAAGCATTCGATTTTTAAAAGAATTTTGTGTAAAGTTTTAAAAAACGATGCTTAATAAAGGAAAACATAGGTTACAATTAATTTCCAAAACATCACTCATCCACACAAAAACATGTTAATTGTATACCAACATTTCTCCTCCTATGGACTCATCAAAAAGGCAATTACATACCATGCAAAATAAGAAGAAAACTATAAAACATCATAGTAGACACCTATCATCTGGATGCTACAGACTTAGCGCTCAGACACTATACGATAGAGCCAACCAAAACATGAACATGCTTAAAGTTCTAACACACACCAAATCAAAATTCAACATTTCAAGCAAGTTTAAAAAGCTATTTCAAGCATGTCAGATCAATTCAAACTCATACATTTTATGACATCACAAATTTATGCAAGTTTTGGTCATAAAAGACATGATTTTTCTTAAAAGAGTGCATACATTTGTCCAAAAATTTTCACACAAATTTAATTATTTACATAAATTTGTTTAGGTCTATTAAATATGACAAAACATGATTTAGGCATCAAAGATATGAAAGTCCATTTTTGTGCATTCTAAACTCACTTTTAACTTAAAACATACACAAAAACATCTTAATATAAAAAATTTGCACATTTAAGCACTTCAACACATTATATACATAAACATCAAGGGTACAAACCACTAACTTAAGCAACTTCAAATTATGCCTTATTTTCACCCTTGAAGCCCCTTTAAATACTTACGAAAACAAATTTACTTCTTTGGTACCCATTTTTGGTTAGGTCCTTCGAGATTATTTAAAACAAATATTTTCCTTCTTGACTCCCAAACAAACTTGCTTTTACGACCTAAATGCAATATTTTTCCTATTGCACAATTGTGTACAATATGGCCAAACTAACCATAATAATTACAAGCACTATGAGTAGCTCTTACAAATCAAGTCGTATGATTCTGGCAGCTATTATTCCTATCATAAGCAATTCCGAACTTGTTAAAATCATTCTTTTTCTTTCTAAGGAGAGTAGTCAAATTCTTCTTTCCTTTGATGAATTTGTCTATGGTAGCATTTCAATCATATAAGCTAGTTTTAAACTTTTTATTTCCATTTTTAAATTTAACTAGCTCTTTTAAAAATTCATCCTTACTACTACTAACACATGCAACATTACCATCCTTTTATCATCACCATTAAAAATTTTAACTTCAAGATCAAGTAGATCATTTTCAATTGTCAATTTATCTTTGATCTTGCTCAATTCATCATTTTTGCTTTTCAGCTTCTAAAATTTATTATTCATCTTATCATTTTCCAATTTTAAAAATTCAATTTTTTCATGAAACTTTTAATTTTCCATTTCAACCTCCTCATGCTCATTTCTAAAGATATCTAATTCACCTCCGCATGCTATTCTTTTTCTCTATTTTAACCAATTTACTACAAACTTTATCATGCATTTCATAAATTTCCTCATAGGAAACTTTAGAAGAATTAGAGCATATCTCATCATCTGGGGCCATCAAGCATATATCTTCATCTAAGTTAGATGAGTCTTCTTTCCTTCATGTGGCAACATATGCCTTCTTCTTCTCTGATTTGCTTCATTTCTTTGCATTCGGGAAATATTATTGAATATGCCTTAATTGGTTGCACTTGAAGTATGTCATGGTTTTTCTCTTGGATTTTGAGGAGTTGGCATCTTTCTTGTTTTTTATCTTCTTGTTCACCTTCAAAAACATTGTAAACTTTCTAGTGAGCTTGTCTAACTCCTTGCCATTTTCCTCACTTTCCTTCTCTTCATTTGAGCTTAAGTCAAAGCAAGAGACTTTTAGTACAATATCTTTTTTTGTTGACTCCGATCTATGTTTCTTAACCATTTCATAGGTCTTGAAGGTTCCAAGAAGTTCTTCTTTGCTCATTTTGCTCAAGTTATGAGCCTCTTAAAATGGTGGTTCTTGTTGCCTCCCACTTCTTTAGTAAGGGCCTAAGAATTTTAGAATTTATCTCCAAGTTAGTATATGTCTTGCCAATAATAGACAATTGATTCATAATATTGATAAATCTGTCATGCATTTGATCAATTGTTTCATTAGTCTTCATTTTTAAGTTTTCAAATTTACCACAAAGAAGACTAATTTTAGTGTCCTTCACTCTAGTAGAATCTTTATATGTACTTTCTAAATTGTCTCAAATTTCTTTAACCAAATTACAAATACATATTCTACTAAAACAAATTTCATTTAAACCACAATATAATATATTTATGGCAACTTCATTTAATTGAACTTTCTCTTTTTCGGCCTTAATATAATTTGATTCATTTTTTCCTTCAATAATTATGGGGCCATTTTCTATGGTGTTCCATAAAAATATATTCTTTGCTTTTACAAAAATTTTCGCCCTACATATCCAATATGCATGATTTGTTCCAGTTAGGATAGGCGGCTTATTTATAGCTTGTTCTTACGTGAATTTAAGTGTGTTATTAGCCATTCTATCATACTTTAGATGCAATTAAGCACTATATTCTATATCACTAGCTTTGATACCAATTGCAAAAAATGATAACACCTAGGAAAAGCATATTATGCCTAATATCAATTTCTTTTAAAAACTAAAATTCTAATTCATGCACCATAACAAATACAAAGAATAATAATAAATAGAGAGATATAGAGAGGAAAGTTTGTACTAATATAACGCAGAATTCAGTCCGCTCTGTAGTCTCCACGATCTACAATCAATTCCCTCCCTCAATGAAGGACTTCACCACTTAGTCCACAAATAAATTTGCCTTCATAGAGGACTTTAACACAATAACAACATAAATGCTTGAGTTGAGTCTTTATAAACTTGAACACATTAGAATTAACTCAAGACTTCATCAACTTACTCACAACTAACTCAATATAGTGCTTGACAAAGGATAGCAATTACAAAACAATTAGCACTACACTTGGCTCCCACTCACAATATATCCTAAATTACAATTAATGCTTATAAAGAGTCTTTATAAGAAAATGTTTGCAATAAATAAGCTCTAGACCTAGTCTTCAAGTCCTTAAACACTATATTTAAAACATCTTGAAGCCTCTTAGTCGTTGCTAACGAAATATCAAAAAGAGATTGGAAAAGTAAAGCTCTAACGACTAGTTTTCTACTAACTAAAGTCCAGACAATGTAAACCTAGCGTCTAGACACTACTTGCAAAACAAAGCAGCAAAACATCTAGCATCTGGACGCCACATCCTACTACCCGAATCCTAGACCACCAGAACATGATCAAAATGTTTTTGATCAAACTAGTGTTTGAATGCCATATGATACTGTCCAAACACCACATGCTACAGTTTACATGCTATATGTTACTATCCGGATGCCATATTTTAGTGCCTAATGCCAGCTTCGACATTGTTTCATCTTTTAGTCGTAACAAATTAACTGAGATGATTCAAGATGCTATGGAAAAACTTAGAGAAAGCTCTACAACTTTTATGTTTTAAGTTTTGAGATACTTCAAAAGAATCAAGGCTTAAAAAATAATTGTTTCAAATTACAACATACAAGCGTAAACAAAAACAACACAAAACAAGTTCAAACATGATTGAGTGTAACTTAAATATGATTAAGTGATTAATTGTGCATTTCATTTCCTCATCAAAACACACATTAAACAACAAATGTTCAACAATGTAATCTTTAGAGCATATAGTACAATAACTTAACT
Source organism: Combretum micranthum (assembly GCA_024138025.1). Lineage (NCBI taxonomy): Eukaryota > Viridiplantae > Streptophyta > Magnoliopsida > Myrtales > Combretaceae > Combretum > Combretum micranthum. The sequence continues at coordinate 2,695,952 of JAMXBD010000020.1, forward strand.
TTTATTTTCATGTTCTTTATATTCTTGTAATTTTGTTTCTTGCAATTTATTTTTCATGGAGACTTATCTTAAATCAAAGTCTCAGACTTGTCTATATTCAATGCATAAAAGGACTTGTCGATTTCAAAGTTCCAAGAAGGCTTGTCTAATTCTAAGGCTCCCATTTTATCATATGTTATCTTGGCTACTTGTCAACTTCAAGTCTTGGGAAGTCCTATCCTAATTTTAAGACTCCCATTTTTCATGGAGACTTGTCCTAAATTAAAGTCTTGGATTTTTCCATATTCAAGTCATAAGAGAACTTGTCCATTTCAAAGTCCCGAGAAATCTTGTCTAAATTCTAAGAGTCCCATTTTAACACAAGTTATCTTGGTGACTTGTTAACTTTAAGTCTCGAGGAGCCTCATCCTAATTCTAAAACTCTCATTTTTCTTTTTGTTATCCTTATGTTTATGTTTCATTAATCAAGAATTTATTTTTCTTATGTTTATGTAGATAATATGCTCTTGGTGATATTGTTGAAAACTATAAAATAAATTTTGAACTAAAATGCCATGATGGATAAAAGTCTCTAAATTAAAAAGTAAGAACAAGATGATGATCATAAGATTGTCATAATATTCGATTAATTTTTTAGAGGGCCTAACATAAAAGTGAGGGATTCATGTAGTTATGAACCTCCACAACATTACAATTCTTTATTATGTAAAATATTTCTAAAATTTGATTTTTATACGTGGAAAACCTTTTAGTGAAAGAGAAATTTGAAAACAAAAGCTCCATCCCCCAAATTTTTAAATGTCGTGACACATGAAAAATGAATTGGGATGTAAAACTTTGATTTTTCTTCTCGAACCAACTTAATTTCAGGGCTTTAAAAGTGATCAAGGAAAATAATAACTCATGCTCAAAATTTTTATAAGTGCCAAGAATTTTAAAGCACAAGTAAAGTGTGAAACTTCATCTTTCAATCTTGATTTACAAAAGTTTACGAAGTGTGAAATGATTGCACGAAGAGGTTTTGATCTTTCTACCACAATAGATGAATGTTTAAGCTTTATAATAAAAATTTCATTAGGAAAATTTTTATGAGCAACATCACTAAAATCATGAGTATAAAGTGAAATATTATTCATGTTTCATTTATATTTGAACATCAGAATAATAGATATACACTTTAAAGAGTTTTAAATAGAGTAAAAATATTAGAAATGCCAAAATGAAGTTAAAATATAATCTGGACGCAATATGACCTTATTATTATGAGTCCTTAGAGACCTTCTGTGATCAAATAACCTTATAAATGGATAAAGTATTCTAAGTATGTAGAAAATGACTACTCATATACAAAAAATCAAAATTAAAATGACTTAGTTATAACAATTTTAAAATTAAAACAAGGTAGCTGAAAGATCTACTGGGAACAAAACTTATAGAATTAGAAATTTAACTAAAATTAGTATAAAATACTCATTTCGGGTATTTCTTTTTATCAACTGACGAGATTATGAGCCCCTTTTCCCAAAGACTATTTCAACTAAAGGATCATCATCATGGCCGTGAGCGTTTTCCTTTATGTGTATCTTGTTTTTTCGCATGTAAAGTAGTTGTACTAGTTGATAGGGAAAAGATAAGAAAATGAATATGTTTGTAGGATATTATGGAATCATGTTTGTGCTTGCATTGCGTAAACAAAGGATCATAAGCATATCAAAACTTTAATATGATTGTATAATATGTTATGTTACCTTTCTCTATTTCTATATTTGTATGATGATTATTTGGATACCCCTCAAGAGAATAATAATATGGTGGAAACAAACTTAAGAAATTGATCACGTATTTCATACCGACGAGTTCATTTCATTTTTGCTGCTACTCTTACACATGAAACTAGATAGGTGTTTAACCATGCACAGCATATAGGCTTTGCTCCAGCATTGAGGAACTACAACGCAAGGAATATAGTCTCATTGTGGAGCTGTGCTAAATCGATTGCTAAGGGTTGGCGCCTGGGACTAGTAGTGTGGTCACAAGGACCGCTTTTTCTAAATAATAGTGGCTGTACGGACCCCCTTTTTTCAAAGCATTCCCTAACCCTTGTCACGAAAGGCATAAATCTATACTATATATGGTTTCCGGATAACTATATATATTGTTGCTCATATATTTGTTGCATAGCATATGTTTGCTTAACAAAGTTGTTTGGTTTTATTTAAATGGTACGTATTTGGGAATATTCTCACTAAGCATGTTGTAGCTCACACCCCTATAGATTTTGTTATCAGGATACTTATGGCTATACTAGAATGATAATGCCTAAGGTAATTGATGATGAAACTTGGGGAGCTTTTGAAGAAAATTTACATAAAGATTTTGAAACATACTTCTTTTAAAATCTCTTTTATTAGACTTGTTAATATTTTGGAGACTATTCATGGATGGCTATAATCTTGAAGTTATTTGAAGGTCTAATCATGGTATTCCCCTAAGACTTTGTAATCTTTTGAATGTTTAAGGTTATGTATAAATAATTCTATGGCTTGCTATTCATTGTTATCATCTTAAAATGCATAACTTTACCAGTAACCTCTTTGTTGTGAAAACATGCCTTGTGCGTAATATGGAAGCTTTTGCATGACTAAGGTAGTCATTTCTAAGTTTTTATATCGCACATGGCTAGACATCATCATGACTCAGTTCCGGATCGGGAACCAACCTGACCGGTCACCGGTGGTTCCTGAACCGAAAATCGGCCTAAGGGTGGCGAGTTTGAATCAATCGGCGGGTCCTTATGGTTCTGCTCTCAAAAACAAGATGACCTGATGGTTTTGGAACTGCCAGTTTAAGAACCGGTTGAGAACCGATAGAATCGACAGTTATCGTGGTTCTATGCCATAAAAATTATTAAATAAAAGAAAAGAAAATTATAAAAAAATTGCAATTAGAAAACAAATATTTAAAACGATTTTTGCATGAATAATAACAAATTTATTTCCTATTCACAATATTTAATGTGTTATTATTAACACAAGTAATAAATATATTTTAAATAATATATTGTTAAGTTTATATAGACTTCTAACCAATGTAAACTTTCTTTTTTAACAATGTGTGACTTTGTTTTTGTGTCATTGGGACTTGATAAGTCATTTTTACTATATAATTTTTTATAGGAAATTGAGCTCATTTTGCTGAGAATTTTAGATAAAATCCTGCAAAACATATGTTTTTGATAAATAATGTTGTTTTGAAGCTCTTAAAATCCAATGAAAAGTAATCAAAGTGTTTTAAATCAGATTTATAGCAAAACAAGAAGTAAAGACAAGATTGCAAAGGTTAAGCCTTGTAAAGTTATAGCCAAGGCCAAACAAAGGAAGAAAATAGCAAAAATTGGTCTATCGAGCCTTAACTGCGAGCCCTTGACTTCAATCGAAGTGATCGAGCATCATTCTAGAGAAAATACACTGTTGACCTCAAAGTCGAGCTTCAAATCTCAACCCTTGACAAGTGCTTTTTCAGACCAATGCTTCATCAGAATTACCTCGAGCCTCAGTAATACGAGCCTTGATTTTCTCAATTTTACCCCCGATAGAACAATGGATAAAAACGCACAGTTTACTTTGAAAATTCCTGAAGTCGAACCTAATTTTGCTCTATACGAGCCTCACCAACAGATCCACGCGACCCTAATGAATGTTTTCATAGATCATATGCGTACGTGGAAAGTGTCGCAAATTCTATTAGAAAGAATCTGTCGCATGTCAATAAAGTAGGTCATGCTTTCTGTGCCTAGTAGCCTATGGATAAAAGGGCAAGCATGCGTTATAGGATATGTACCAACAATGTAAATCAGCTTATTAACGTAGATTAGTTTTCTGAAGGATTTTAGGTGAAAGAATTTCCATTTCTTCTTACTTGAGAATTTTTCTATTTTCTAGGTAAAATCAATTTAACGATGTTTGTAATTTCTATGAATTTTTAATTGATTAATCTTTTGAATATGATTTATTTCTTCTAATTCGTGCTTATTTTAATAAATCCATGGAGGAAATAAACTCCTACAGCTTAGGATTAATCAATTCCTAATTCATTTGATTTCAAATGCGCTTTCAAGTTAATTTGATTGGGTGTTTGTAATTAGTGACTTGAACTTAAACTTGTGGTTTTTAAAGGAGTGTGCGCTCTTTTAGATCCACGATTGATTTAATTGGATAGATCAAAGATCATTCAATTGGATAGATCTGTGCTTGTTAATGAGTCGATTCTAACTACCTCTTGTCGAGGAAGGTGAAGACTTTTGTCCCTGTTTTAAAAATTCATTGAGTTGTTTTTTTTTTTTGAAACAATAGATTCCTATTCTTTATGCAGTCTAATTGGAATTTTAGATTACTGGTTTAGGCTAGATTTAGAACTATTGACTTCAAGAGAAGCTTTAGTTTAAATTAAGAATCCACGGTATAAACACACAATTCAAACAGCTTTTAAGAAGATTCATTGTTTTTAGAAATCATTCTGATAAGGAATTGGTGAAGTAATCATGAGCTGCTGTTTCATAGAAGTTACAAGCTCATTTCCTATTTTACCCATTAAACGATTGTGAATATTCCTAACTTAGGATAGTTTTTTTCTTTATGTTTTTTCTAAACATTTCTTTGGCTAGATAATAGGTGAAGTTGGAAGTACGCTGGCTGTCAACCATTCCCTTAGGATTGACCTAAATCACTATCCATGCTACATTTGATGGGTGCGCTTGCCTTGTTAGACCGTAGTTATTGAAACTGCTTTAGAAAACATTTATAAATTTGAAAAAAACTCGATCAATGATCAATATGAACCAAAACTAAAACCAAACAATAACCAAGCAATTTTCTGACATCGTTGCTTGGGAATGGTGTTGGATTCGATATTATTTTTGAAGCCCAATAAGGCAATAGTGGAAATCAATTTTCATTTGTTGTTCTAGCTACCTTAACATTGTAAACATATCTTGTATATATTTGTTGAGCTAACCTTCTTTTTGTTTTTGTATGTATTTTTCTGTTTTCTTTTCTGTACATTCGATGTACATATTTTGTTGTATATATTGTGTTCTTTTTTAGCTCTTTAATTCTTTTATTGTATATACTTGTTTCTTGTTTTGTTGATTCTTTATTCTTTTATTCATTATTCTTTAATTTGTTCATTCTTTGTATATATTTTGTTTTCTTTTGATTTATTTTCAAATAAAATGTAGGCATATGACTAGGAGTCAATCTGAATTCTTGCTTCCTTTTGATCCAGAACCACATCATATAGGTGTAAAATCAAAATGGCTGACCACGGTGAAATCTAGGAAGATAATGAACTTCCTGGTAAACGAACCCCAAACAATGATAGAGTTTTGTAGACTCAACTTAGATGGAGCCAATACAAGCATCAAAAAACCAGGGTTGTTGCTAACAACTTTGAGATCAAACCCAATATCATCCAAATGGTCCAACAGATGGTCCAGTTCGATGCCCTACAGGATGAGGACCTTAATAGCCATTGCAACAATTTCTAGAGATTTGGATACATTTAAGATAAATGGTGTGTCTAAGGATGCATCAAGTTAAGATTATTCCCTTTTTCTCTTAAAGGGAACGTTAAAAAATAGCTGAATGGAATTGCAAAAGAACTCCATCTCCACTTGGCAACAAAGGCTGAGAATTTTATGAGGAAATATTTCCCACCCTCTAGAACAACCAAGTTGAGAGCTAACATTGCTTCGTTCTACCAGATGGACTCTAAAACATTGTATGAAGCTTTTGAGAGATGGACGAGTTGTTGGCAAGATGCCCACACCATGGACTACCTGAATGGACCCGGGTACAGATCTTTTATAATGGATTGAATTATGAAACTAGGCAATTAATAGATGTAGCCACTGGAGGAAGTTTGAATTATAAATCCCCTAAGGAGTGCTTAAATCTATTTGAAGATGTGGCTAACAACCATTATCAATGGTCATATGTGAGAGCCAAGAAGGAGAGATCAAGAGGAGTTTTTTAGATTGATGTTGTGTCAACTTTGACTGCTAAGATTGAAGCTCTGAGCAGAAAAGTTGAAAATTTGTCTATTGGGAGAAACCAAGTGAATATGATGATTTGTCTGACCTAAAGGTTGAAGGAATGGCCTCTGAGAGTTGTGAGTTTGTTAAATAATTTTCTGGCCAAAAGACTAACCCTTACAGTAATACTTATAATCATGTTGGAGGAACCATCCAAATTTTCGTGGAGTAATAGTAATTTTCAAAATCAATTGAATCCACCCAATTTTCAGAAACCACCAGTACATGAGTCGGGAGCTTATCAAGGAAACAAACAATCTTGAAGATTTAGTTTCCCAATTTATCAAAGCTTCTGAGAATAGACAGCATGAATAGATGCTACTTTAAGAAATCATACTGCTGCTATTCATAACTTAGAGAACCAGCTTACCAAATTTCCAAAATTCTTTTAGAGAGACCTTCAGGATCATTACCTTCAAATACTGAGCCCAATGCACGAGATCAAATGAAGTAAGAATGATTTCTAGGATGATTATCCTATATCTTTTTTTTTTTTTGTTTGTTTTTGTTTGATAGATTGATTTGGTTGTTTTGAGAAGAGATAGGAAGGATGACAAGAAGTTTGATAGGACGAAAGTGGTCCTAGAATAAAACCATGTGTAAAACTCTTTTCTGATTAATGAAATGGATTATTTTTTCATATCATGTGTTTGAATGGAATAGTTGATGAATGTAGTTCTATATTATTTTGTACAAATTTTGTGTAGGTACAAGTTCAGCCTCGACAATTTTGAGGTGAAAAAAAATATAAAAGTCAAGCCTCATCGTCGAGTCCTCCCATTTGAGCCTGACAATGTTAAATTCTTTTTGTGAATAAAATAAAGGAATTTTTTCCCTCACTGTAAACCCCCAAAGTTTTGCAATCGGTTAAGCTCAAACCCTAATTAGAAGGTCAACCAGAAATGCTAAAGTCAACAAACCCTAATTAGACGTAACAGTTTAAGTCCGACAATCCCATGTTTGTAACCCTAAGTGAGCAAGTAAGAGTTTAGTGTGTAGAATAGTTCGTAATAACATAAGAAAGCTTAAAAGGATCAGATTAGCTAAACCACAATTCGTTTTAAACTCGAACAGATACAGTTTTAGAAAAATGTGTCCCGGAGCTTAGACTAGTAAAAATATTCCAAATATACATTAGACTCGCAAAGATATAAGGTTTGAAAAATATCAGTTTTATAATTTTTCGTTAACTAAAAATATTAGATATCGCAATTATACGTGTATTTTCTTACTATCGGTACTTTATTAATCACATCTACTTTATATTATACTTACTCATTACTATTCTCTATTTTATCTGTCTCTACTTTTTTACCACCTACTCTTACATTCTGTACCTTTTTTTTTTTTTTTTACCTTTCTTTTATAACTTTATATCACATTATCTTACATATTATTTCACATTATCAACAAAACTACAAAAAAAATTAAAGTTCTCCCTCCTCCTCTCCAATAGTGGTTGGTGCACCCATATGTGACCCCCCCCCCCCCCCCCCCCCCCCCCCTCTTTCTTATTTTTTTCAATTTTTTCTTTAATTAAATTACATAATTTCACTCCTCATTTTCCTATAAAATACTCTTCTCCTCTTTCATTTCTTTCACATTTCATCTACCCACAAATTCACTACCAAAACTCTCCAAAATTCTCCTCTCAAAACTCTCTTCAAATACTCTCTCAAAACTCTCTCAAAATACTCCAAACTTTTCTTACATACACCAAAAACTCATTCACAATACTACTCTATATTGTCTTTAGGTAAAACTTCTTTCCATATTTTTACTACCATGTCATGTAACTTTATATGACCATGGTGTAAATTTCTTAAACTTATTGTTATGGAAGCTACACTATGTTCATGTATTGTTCTTGTTCATGAAAATCCATTTCTATATTTTTATATTGTTATTATGTTTTGCACATATTATTGTTGCTATTATGTTAACTTCTTATCTATATCTAATTAAGTATATTTATGTATCTATATATATATATATTCTTTAAAGTATATAAGCTCACTTGTTATTTATTTATTTTCATTCAATGCAATTTATTTACTTTCATGCTATTTTAAGACTAGTCTTTCTAGTCTTGGACTTGTCCTTATTAAGTCAAAACAATTTGTCTTTTCTTTTCGGGACTAGTCCATTTTATAGTCGAGAGCCTTGATTCAAAGCTAAAACTCTTAATACTTGACTTATATTATTTTGCAATTTATTTTTTTGTTATAATTTTGCTTGTTATTATTCTCATATTCATGCAAAATAAAGATTGTTGTCTAAACCACCAAGTTTAAACTATACTTTTTACAAAATAGACTTTTGTCACCAAAGGAGGGTTCTAAAAGAAATTTAGAAAATTTAAAATTAATAAAAGGAATCCATTTTTCTCAAAGCCTTATGAAAACTCATTATAATTTTGGAAATACCGTTATTTTAAAAGATTTTTCTAAAACCATAACTATAGTAGTGATAGATTGCTTTCTAAAAATAATGAATATGATTCCTTATTACAAAAATGTTTTCCTTAGAAACATAATATAAAGGAAACCCCCTAAAAAGGAAATATAAATTTTCAAATTAAGATCAAAATGATAGTTAATGGAAATACATAGGAAACTAATAAGATAAGTGACACTAATATTAAAAAGTTTCAAAAAGAAAAATAGAGAAACTCATTTTCATGGGAAAAAACACCAAGAAAGTAGTGAGACAAACATATAATACTTTTTGAAAACAAAGGAATCAAAACACTTATTTTTAAAGGATTTACAAAAAGGATTTATTGTAAATTATGATTTTTCTAAACTTTTAACTAACATTGTTTTTACTAAAGAACTTTGGTTAGACAACAAATACTTGAGCATGTATGAAATATTAGCTATACATCTATAAAAAGGAATTTCTCAACTATATAGATAACTAAGTATTTATCAAAGCAATTTTTGGATGATTTGATGATTGAAACAAATGTTTTGGGATGGGAAATTTCGTGGTGAATCTAATCGTCACTGTTTTGGAGCTTAACTTAGTTTGATGAAAATAGTTTTAGAAATGGATAGATCTTTTTGAATAAGTAGAAATTGGTATATTATATGTGCAATTCTGAGTTAAAATGACCAAGTTATGGCCATTTTAAGTTAGAATTGGCTTCTACAAGAATTTTGACGTTCTTATGACATAGCTTTGTCAAATTTCAAAGGAGTTATCAAGAAATACTCATTATGGGTATTTTTATTGACTAGGTGATCCCGAGGAAGAATACCTGTATCCCGAGGATTATTTTGACTAAGAGGATTGTTCGATCGACTCTTCTATTAGAAGAAGTATCGCCATGGCAACGTGCGTTTATTTCCTTAAATTGTGTACTTGATTGTGCTTGTAGTATAAATGCATTAGAATTAAAGAAAGACAAAATTCCATGTATGTAAAGTTGTAATCAATTGTAAGGAATTATTTGTTTTAGTATAGAATTTGATATGTTTGAAATTCTGTGATCGCCTTAAAAATTGACTACAATGATGCTATGATATCATAAATAAATTGATCACGTATATCATGAAGTAAGTCACATTGCATGGGGTTATTATCTTTGGGTGAAAAGATAGTAACATGGTCGAAAGCAACACTTGGCGGCATTGATTAAAAGTGATTGCTTAGTGACATGGAATTAAACCAATGCTTGGCGGTAATCCAGAAGCATGGCTCAACCCGAGTAGACTTAATATGCTTGACAATAATGATCGAAAGCATAACTTAATTGAGACTACTCGTTTTGAGATTACTTATTACAAAACCTCGAATGGAGGGCGTAAATCCATTTAACATATGGTTCTTGGAAAACTATATGCCTTGCTTGCTCACGTGTATGTTGTATTCCACTTGATTGCTTAAATAACTTGTTTGAATTTTGTTACTCAAGTATTTACTTATGAAAATAATTCTCACTAAGCCTATTAGCTTATACCCCTATAGATATTTTTCGCAGTTTAGGTATTTATGGTTGAGGCCATAGGGACCTTGCAGTAAGATATTTCCCTTTTTTTTGTTAAGAAATTTTAGATGAAGTTAAGCATTAGTTTAGATGTAGACTTCATGAGAAAATTTCTTATAATAAACTATAGTTTATTTTGGCTGGGGAATGCCCCTTAGGCTTGTAAGCCAATCATTATGAATGAATGAGTATTATGATTTCCATTTCTTAATTTGTTATTATATCTTATTAAGCTTCATATTTCAAAGTATGGCCCTCTAAATATTGTAAGAGCACGCCTTACACCTAATATCAAAACATATGGAAATGACTAAGGTTGTCATACTTAAACCTTAATATTAAGTATGGCGGACTGTTACGTTTAGGATACCTTTTGGGGCATGACACTTGCATTCTTTAATTCTTTTTAAATAAGTCATGACTTTATTTTTAAGTCGAGTGTCGTTTATTCTTTATTTCTTTAGTCTTTAAATAAATAAATGGCTAATAACATGTTTTGTTGTTTTTTGACTTGGCTCTTAAAAAATTTCAAAAAGAAAAAGATATTATTCATTTTACACTCGATACAAACACTGTTCTTATACTTTGAAAAAATTTATACTAGCATTCACAAACATTTTACCAAAAATCCCAAAAACTTCAAATATTTCAAAGCTGTAATCATCTCATGTATGTTCTTTTCTTTCTTTCTTTTTTAGACTTTCGCTGTTATTATAAAATGTGCTTTTTATTTTAAATGTTTAGGATTTTTTCGAGATTTTTGTATGAACTTGATAAAACTAATGAAACTTCTATTTTCAAAGTAGTTTTTTAAGTAATGTTGTTATTAAAACTTTGTGTAACTAGTTACAAACTTCGTTTTCTTCTCAAACTTATTAGTTCTGTCGAAATCTTAGTTTGACTCTGATTACTCAAAATGATAGCAAAATAGAAATATGTGTTTCAAGTATAAGTAAGTTAGAACTAATGTGTGTTATCATTTTGCAGAAAAAAAATGGCACCAAAAAGACAACAAACCCAATTCCAAGTAAGTACCCAAGCTCTTGAAAATTTATCTGCTGAGGATATAGATAGGTTTGATATGTTTTTATACCAGAAAAAGATAGTAGAAAATGTTATAGTTAATTGAGAGTTGTTAAGATATTTTGGGATGGAGGATAAATTTCTGAAGTATTTTGAAAATATTGTATGGAGAAGAGTGTTTGAGATTAAGGAGGATGTTTATGTTGGCAGCACCTTAGTCTTTATGGCTAGTTTCAAAATGGAAGGAGAAGTGTCAAGTTTAGATAGTATAGCGAAGTTCTATGCTTTTGGAGAATATAGAAAAGTCCCAATAAGGACATTCATCTTTGCCATGAGGCTATATGATGATGAAGGGTATCTGGATGCACTAGAATTTCAAGAACTACCCTTAGAGATACCTGAAGGAAATTTCAGGAATTTTGTAGAAGAGGAGATTGAAGGCAGATTTGCTCCTTCAAGGACCACTGGGTCCAAATTTAGGAACAAGAGTGTCCGGATGCTCCGTTACATGCTGATTAAGAGCATCTTTTCTAAACTGGAGGGAGGGTCAATAGTCTCTGAAGCGGAGCTGCACCCTATAATTAGCATTGTAAGGGGGATTAGAATAAATGTGGGATTATTGGTAGCTTATAGGCTGAAGTATTAAGCCACACTGAATTGTAAGAGAATATTCCTTGGTGGCTTGATCACCAGAATTCTGAGAAATCTAGGAATGTGGCCAGAGTGGGGGCTAGTTGATTTAGCTTGCAGATATAAAGAGTTTCAAAGAAAAGCTTTTAGAGATTGAAGAATAGTGGAAGTGGGCACCACAGCAGAACCAACAATTGCCCCCGACCCATTAGTTGAGCTATAGCCTTTTCAAGAGTCAGCTGCAACAGCTGAGCAGCAAAATTATTAGCCACCACTCCCCCCTCCATAAGAAGAACCCCTAATGGTACAAATTGAAGCTTCTACATCAGGAGCTACACAACAAACCCTCTACAACAAGCTTCCACAGATTGGAGAATGAAGTAACTGAGATGAGGGAAGACTTGTAGACCTAGAAAGAAGTACAAAGGAGGGTATGGATGATCTGAAACAGATGATGTCCAACATTTTAGAAGTAGTCACTAAGCTACTTCCACAACCTACAATACCCAAATCACCCTCTCCACAACCTATTTTGGAAGAGTCACATCCTAATGATAATGATGATGACAATGATGTCAAACCACCATCTCCACCTTCATTACCATACACACATAATCACCCATACCACACATAGAACCAATACACCCAGAGACCTTTGTTCATATAGAAACCACAAACCAAATACACTCATCCCCTGTACATACATTACCATAAACATCACTACAAATAAAAACCCCAAACACAATATCTTTACAACAGTTGGCTGAATCACCTGTTCATAACATTACTAAGGACAATGAAGCCACTGTTTAACCTAAAACATAACCTATTCTTTCACCTCAACCACCAATAATGGAGGCTGTAGAATCAGCTCCAATTGTACATACATCAATAAAGAAGAAGAAATAAAGAAACCAGCTTAAAAGGAAAGAAGAATGATCTTTCCTAACAATCCAGAATTGGATGAAGGGTCAATACAACCAGTTGTATCAGAGACAATAGTGGAGCCAGTTTTAGTAGATGCTTCAGCTGTTCCTTCAATAGAAGACTCTGATAGTGAGTACAACCTCAGGTTGTTGTAGTTTAGTACAAAAAGTTGTTCACGATGGTGGGTTGGAAGAAAGAACGACAGTAGAGGACAGGCCTAATGTTGAAGAGTCCAATGAAGTTGCCATGACAAGGCAAGAAAGAGAAGAAGTAATAGAGGAAGTAGCATATCCACAACAATCATCATCCAAAGAAACAGCCATAGAGTCAGTTTTAGTAGATGCTCTAACTATTTCAGATGCTACGCCTCTTCGACAAACATCGCCTAGGTGTGTAATTTTAGAAGCTGAAGTAAGAGTGGCTGCAACAAAGGCTAGAAGAGAAGAAATGGATAGGTTACGCCAAGAGAGAATGCGTGCACTGGAGCAGTAGCAGAGCGGATATAGAGAGAAAGAAAAACAAAGGTAGTTTGAGGATGAAAAATGGTCTAAAAGAATCCCTGAGGAATACACTCTAGCATGGGATAATCTTGATACTTACTATCTTCCACGCCTACAAGTAGAAGCAGCCACAAATCATGAAGAGTGGAGTACTCAAACAGAAACCCTTGTGACTCATGATGCTTAAGTGCCACAGCTCTAGCAATAGCTACTTCTTGATACCCCTCAGCAAGACCAAGATGATTCTCTTACAATCAATCAATTATTGGAGGCTACAAGAAAAGAAAGAAAAAGAAAAATAGAGGATATTGAGAGATTTAATGAATTTCATCAAAGATCTAAGGAACAGAGAAAACGGATTGTTTAGATAAGGGCTGATATCATTTGAGTTGATGTCAGGAGATTAGAAAAAGCCATAGAGGCTGAGAGGAAGAAACGAATAGAAGCCCGGTTGCAAGCTCAATCACTGCCAATAAATGAGTCATCTCAGCTAGAAATAATCGAAGCTCTTCAAGGATTGGAAGAATTGGCTGAAGATGATCAGAGCTTGTATGATGACAACCTCCCGTATAATGATTATGAAGAAGAAAGGAGGAGAGAGGAAGAAGCCCAAAAGAAGAGATTGGACTAATTATAAAGTGATGCTATCTATGCCTAAAGAATCCAGGAAGAGCTGGATAGAGATGAAAGGGTAGCACAATAAAGCAAAAGAATTAGTCCTTCTCCACCAACAGATTAACCCCACCAACCAACAAATCCTACCGGTGAAGCTCTTATAAGTCAAGCCAGTTGAAGTAGAGGCAGGGTTAATGAAAGAGGTAAAGGCATGATTAATGCAAGGGGTAAAGGAAGACAAGGAAGAGATGGAAGGGATAAAGACCCCTATGAAGACCTTGCCAAGCCAAAAAGAGGAAGAGGAAATGAATTCAACAGGAGTTTTAGATATTGACTGGGAATGGATCCTTAAATTTTTTTTTATTATTCTTTATTCTTAATTTTTTTTATTGTAATATATGTAAAATACTTTATATTCTTTATTCTTTTAATAAATTGTAGATTCTTTATGCTTTCTTAGTCATTGCTTTTTGTCCATAACTCTATTGAGGCTCTGATTGAGCCTCGATAATAACATTTGTTGTGCCAAGTTTTTGTTTTAATAGACTTAAACAGGTCTCACAAGACAAGTTTGACCCTTGAGCTTACATAGAAAGAAGTTTTCTTCACTTCTCAATTTTTTTAAATTCTGCTTTAAATAAAATTGTTTTGATAATTAAATCCTCTATTTATTTATATTGTTTAAACATTGAGGATAATGTTTGTCTTAAGTGTGGGGAAGGGTTAAGCAAGATGAATGGGTCTAATAACTAAATTAATTGCATATAGAGTATGTATTGATATAGATCAATTTTTCCATACAAATTCATAAGAACTCAATAAAATAGTTAAAATTTGACAATTTTTTTTTCGAAAAACCACTTAGCTAAATGGTTTATGAAGTTATCTTGAAACTGAACAAATTTTACCTTGTTTGAATCAATTGATAGTATCTGTGTGAAATAGTTTTACTTATTATTTAATTTAGAATTTTGGAGTTGTACTTAGCTTAAGGTCCTTAGCAAGGTTACTCAATTTTCTTATAAAAACTTAAATGATTTGCATGTTTTCTAATTTAGTCATTTTGAGAGATGTTTTAATCTTTGGTGAATCTTCAAATGATGATCATAACTTGATAATTTTTCCTTGTGCGTTATAATTAAAAACAAAACCAAAATTTAATATAAAACATGTGCTTAGAGTTGAAATGAGCTTGGGTTGGTCTCTCAAAAGCAACTTCTTGTCCCTTCTTTTAATTTCAAAAGCCATAAAAAAAAAGAGCATTTGCAAAAAGATGTGGTCAACACCCCATCCAGAGGTAAAGAAAAGATATAGGCAACACCCTGTCTCTCTAAAGCTTTAAATAATAAAAAAATTAAGGAATAAAAAGCATAAACAAGGAAAAAGATTCAGGGGATGAACTGATATACATGCATTCACTTTAGATTACTCTACTTAGAGGATTAAAAGACTACATACTTTTATGTATAAGGGGATAAAAGCTGATTGAGTTTCTTCTTACTTGATTGATCTTTTGAATAATTGTTGCTTTCGAATTCTTTATTAAATAATGAGGGTAAAAGCTAATTTACATAGATAAGCCAATTGATTTCTACAAAAGTAACTTCATTTCAGTGAGTAAAGATAATTAAATTCTTCTGAATGCTGAGATTTGTGTGTAAAATATTCAGGTCAAATAAACCATTCATGATTTGTTTCTTGATAAAGCCTTGTGATTTGTAAATTGATTTATTTGCTTGAGAACAAGCAAAGGCTTAAGTGTGGGGGAATTTGATAAGTCATTTTTGCTCTATATTTTTCATAAGAAATTAAGCTCATTGTGCTGAGAATTTTAGATATAATCCTGTAAAACTTATGTTTTTGATAAATAATGTTGTTTTGAACCTCTTAGAATCCAATGAGGAATAATCAAAGTGTTTTAAATTAGATTTGGAGCAAAAACAACAAGTAAAGACAAGATTGCAAAAGTCGAACCTTGTAAAGTCACAGCCGAGGAAACAAAGGAAGAAAACAACAAAAATTGGTCTATTGAGCCTTAATTGCGAGCCCTCGACATGACCCTAAACTTCAATTGAAGTGATCGAGCTTTATTTTAGAGAAAATACACTGTCGAGCCTCAAATCGTAACCCTTGACAAATGCTTTTTAAGACAAATTCTTCATCAGAATTGCTTTGAGCCTCAACAATATGAGCCTCGACTTTCTCAATTTTACACTCAATAGAGCAATGGAAAAAAACGTACAGTTTACTTTGGAAATTCCTGAAGTTGAACCTAATTTTGCTTTATACGAGCCTCGACCAACAAATCACATGCGACCCTCGACCAATGTTTGCATAGATCATGTGCGCGCGTGAAAAGTATCATAAATTCTGTTAGAAAGAATCCGTCGCGTGTCAATAAGGTAAGTCATGCTTTCTGTACCTAGTAGCCTATAGATAAACGAGCAAGCATGCATTGTAGGATATGTACCAATAGTGTAAATCAGCATATTAATGTAGATTAGATTTCTGAAGGATTCTTGGATGAAAGAATTTCCATTTCTTCTTACTTGAGAATTTCTTCTGTTTTTTGGGTAAAATCAATTTAACTCGATGTTTGTAATTTCTATAAATTTCTATGCAATTAATTGATTAATCTTTTGAATCTGATTTATTTCTTTTGATTCGTGCTTATTTTGATAAATCCATGGAGAAATAAACTCCTACAACTTAGGGACTATGAGTAATTCCTGATTCAGTTGATTTTAAATGCACTTTCAAGTTAATTTGATTGAGTGTTTGTATATGATGACTGAACTTAAACTTGTGGTTTTTTAAGAGTGGTGCACTCTTTTAGATCCATGATTGATTTAATTGGATAGATCGAGAGATCATTCAATCGAATAGATCTGTGGTTGCTAATGGAGTATCCTAGCTACCTTTGTCGAGGAACGGGTGAAGACTTTCGTCACTTGTTTTAAAAATTCATTAAGTTGTTTTTTTTCGAAACAATGGATTCCTATTCTTATGCAGATCTAATTGAAATTTTAGATTACTGGTTTCGGCTAGATCTAGCACTACTGACTTCGAGAGAAGCTTTAATTTAAATTAGAGAATCCAACAATATAAACACATAATTCAAACAACGTTTAAGAAGATTCATTGTTTTTAGAAATCATTCTGATAAGGAATTGGTGAAGTAACCATGAGCTACTGTTTCATAGAAGTTACTAGCTTATTTCCTATTTTACCTATTAAACGATTGTGAATATTCCTAACTTAGGATAGTTTCTTTTTCTTTATGTTTTTTCTAAACCTTTCTTTGGCTAGACAATGGGTGAAGTTGGAAGTACACTAGCTGCCAACCATTCCCTTAGGACTGACTTAAATCACTATCTCTGCTACATTTGATTAGTGCGCTTGCCCTATGAGACTGTAGTTATTGAAACTGCTTTAGAAAACATTTATAAATTTGAAAAAAACTCAATTAATGATCAGTATGAACCAAAACTGAAACCAAACAATCACCAAGTAGGACTTATTTGTATCTTAAATATTTTATAATGTCACATTGCTAATATAACAACTAAAAAAGTGCGACTGATTGTATATAAATAAATACATAATTATAGAATTACTTTTAACTAATGATATAAATAATTATTGTTAGGCTCAATATTATTTCAAGTTAAAAATTTATTTTACATTTTTTCTTATTTAAATTAAGTAAATCATTTAATTATTTTTTTATTTCACGGTTTCCAATTCCTTTAGAACTAGAACCAAATCTTAGGAATCGAAGGTTCTAAAGAATCGAGAACTGGACCAGCTCCCATGAGTCCGATTTCGGTTCCACTATTTTTGGAACTGGAAACTAGCGGTTTGGGTCGGTTCCAGATCCGAACTAAACTGTGACGACGTCTATATGTGGTAGACTATCACATTTAGAGTACTATTTGAGACATGATAGCTCCACAATCATTCCCTCAAAGAATACAAGTTAAAACTTTTTTTTTAAATATGATAAGGTGCATTTAGTGAATGTGCCGATTGTTATTTTACTAAACAATTACACTTCTCTCCACTCCCCCTACTCATACATACACGCACTTTGTCTCATTTATAATGAAGCACCTAATGATTATAATGTATGTAAGTGATTATTGACATTTGATTTCTAAATGCTTATATTGTTGTAGTAAATTTGCTCATGATTCATTGAACTCATTATGTATTGGTGCTGGATGTTGGTTGAAGCTCATTTTGTTTTGAGTCATGCAAATCATGTTGTATGTTCATTGTGAGTTACTGGTGCCGATGAGTTATAGGTGGATGTTGTTTATGTTAATGGTGTTGTATTTGTTTAGAGTATTTAGAGGATAATGTATTTGAGTTTGGAGTAGTTAAAGGCTCTTAAAAAAAATTAACAAAGGCATTAGGGCACTTCACCATATGTGGTTGTCTAGTAAAACAATAGTGAGTGCATTTAGTGAATGTGCCTGTTATATAGAAAAAAAAAAATTTCGGGCACATATATTTAAAAAAAAAATAAAAAGGATACGGGTGCATTTAGTGATACACTAAAATTTAAAAGGAAAAAACAACTTCATTGCACCTAATCCAATTTAAAAAAAAATTAAAATCATGCAAACATATTTTAGTGAGTGCATTCTTAGTGTTAATTTTCAAGCACATTCACTGAATGCATTTTTAAGTCAGGTAGATATAGAATATGTTTCACAACCACATTATTTTGGATTAATTTCAAAAAAGTATGATAGAACCATACAAATCCCAATTGTATGCTCTCATGCTTCTATGTCATCATTGAATAGTTCAGATTTAGTTTAACCATAATCGAATCATAAAGACCCAACATTTATGATATTAAAATATGACACGTCAAGTCCCTATATATAATATATGGATATATTACATGTAAGGTTGTCTGAAAAAGAAGATGTTTCTATGAATTGACTGTTTAACCTATTTAGATATATAGCTTTAACAAAAACTACTCATCAAGGAGTATATACTTCAATATAACAACATATAAAAACCAATAACTTGGTATCTCAAAGTTTACAAAACCATATATTACACACGATATAGGAAAATGTAAAATATACTTTATATTACGACTTAGGCTTATAAATAAGTCATGGCTATACTATTATATTTTTAAAAACAACAAAACTCAATTTGGTCTCTTTTGCAAAAGGAAATAACAAGGTCAGTCCAGGAGTTAATCATCGCACTCATTCAAAAAGTCCTCAAAGTCCATCTCACAGCTCAAGGAATCATAAAACTCATGTTCATCAATAACTGAAAGAGAAAAAGTGAGCCAGAGGCCCAATACACAGTAATACAAACAAATACGATGTGACATACACTCCTGAACTAATGTAAGGCAAAATAATAAATTATATTTCTTTATTTAAGAAATAAAAAAAAAATAACACTGGAGCATTCAAACTCCGAATTTAAGCTTGGGGAATTTGGGGATCCCGAATAACTATAGCTGTTCAGGGGGTTAATATAAGCAGCTTGAATACTTATATCTTTGATATATCTTCATAAAGAAAAAGTAATTTCATTTAGGGTTTACAATCGTTATTAACTTTACTTAACTTAATCAATATATCAAGTTCAATCGTCCACATAAAACGTAAACTAAATCATATTATATCTTTTTAAGAATAAGCAAATGTTACACTGATACTATACCATCTAACAATTATCCGCCGAGCCATTAATGGAAGTCATTACATCATGACAAGTGGCCTAAGTGCCTAAACTACCATGTCAACCTCGTTAACAGGGATTTCGCTTCCTGAACAAATTCAACGACAAAAACATAACCAATTTCAAACAACTTTTAATTCCTCTTTGATTAGAATTGGTTTAGATATCTAATCTTAACAATCAACAATCAATAATCACATTACTACGTACCTTGATAACTAGATTTATTAGGTAAAAGATTGGTATTTGAATTTAGTCGAGTACAAAAATCTATCAAAGAAACCATTTCATGTAAAACATGGTTTATTCACAATTATATACTAATTTATATTCACACACACACAATATATATCCATCACAATTGAAACGATTGCATATCAACATCACTATTTCTTAATTGAATATTAATCATAATTAGTTACTAAGTGCTTAACATTCATCAAACTCAAATAACATTCATATTAAAACATAACTTAATATTTATACTCACAATAGGTTCATTGAGGCTTTTAATTAATCACAAAAATAAGAAACAAATAAAGAAAAAAAAATATAAAGTTATAAAATTATCACAAACAAAAATTATCAATTTTTTAAATTACAAGATACGTTAGCTTAATGGCAGCGGCATAAAATTCAAGGCCGGCGGCGTAGGAAGGCAAGGCTGATGGCGTACAGTCTAAGATAGATTTGCAACAAAGATTAGAAAGTGAAATAGGTTGCTATACATGTCGTTTCACATGTTGTTTGAGCCCAGGAAAACTCATGAAAACTCTAGAGAGTGATACACCTTTTGATATATGATGTATCAAAGGGTGTATGACACTCTAGAGAGTGAAACATCCTCTCCTACATGTTGTTTCAAAGGGTGTATGGTCCATACACCTTCTCAAACATGTTGTTTGATAGAGCGTTTGAAAAATTTTGAATCTTCTCTATTTCAAACTCGATTTTTACACACTTTTCACACATCCTACCATACTCTAAGCTTCATACAAACATCATACTACATACTACATGTACTTAACAACTTAAATATATATGAACTTCACTTCTTAATATCAAACAACTCTCGTCACAACACAGTGCTTCATCTCCAACTTTCACAACTTAAGCACTATTCAAAACAACTCTTACATTTCTCATACTCACTCAATACACTTAAACCATCTTATACACTTCAAATCATTATTTTCACTCACATGTTCTAACCATCCCAACATCAATAACAACATTCACAATGTCATTTTCATCATACACACTCCATCAATTATATAACATAACTAACATTAACTCATTCATTAACTCAAAACAACTTTAAAGCTTACAATAACTTATTTACTACAACTTTAAGGATTCAAATACTTTCTCAATCAACTTAACATGCCAATATTACATATAACCTGCCAAGAGACTAAGTTGACATAAATCCATGAAAGAAAAGGATAACAAATCATCACAAAAGACATGCAAATAACCTTAAATTCTCTTTAAATCGAAGATGATTTCTTGTCAGAGTTCTTGGCAAATTTGGGCAAGAAAATTAAGAAGAAAAAGATGGAATGGAAGGAACAAATGGAAACTTTGCTTGGGGATATGTTTTGGCTTATGAAAATTGGAATAAAAAATAAGTTTGTAATTATCCTACAATTTGACTTTTGATGGCAAATTTTTTAGAAGAAAGGAGACGCTTGAAGTTGGGCTTTAATGTGTATATGGGCTTGGCTTTGTTTAATGGTTGGACTTGGTTTTTGGGCTAAAAATCTGCTATATTTGGTTTTAGATTTAGGTTGAATTTGTCGTAGAAAACTTAAGTTTTACATGCTTTAAAACAAACAATCAACACATTTACCAATCACACTAACACATTAAAATCCAACAGGTATAATTTATCAACTAAAATACATTCACACCATATTTTATTAACTAATTACTTACCATTATTTCTATATTTGAAGCAAACATATCATATATTACTTTTACTCCAACACATCATATTCTCATCAACTAAATACTCAATAAAATTTTATAATTTAATCAAACCAACTTGTATATATTAAATTTAATTATGTAGTGAAAGTTAGGCCATTTTAGAATCTTTAATATTACTTTTAAGTTACTCTTTTATAATTAATTTAATAGTATGTTATGGCTATTCCATGACGAAACCTTAAAAATTTCCATAAAATTATAGTAGAAAACTAGTTGGTAAATTTTATCATACAATTCTAATTAAATATCCTAAACCCTTTCTGGAACATGAAACACTAACAAAATAATAATTTAGTGATCGAATATATTAAACCAAACATGAAGAAGAATCTTTAAACTCCCTATACAACACAAATTATATGTGATCAATGATAAGATCTACTCTCTTTACTTTTTTTAATAGATAGTTTATTCAATTTTAATTGTTTTTCTCGCCACAATTATTTCTTGTATATATTTTACAATAAAATCCCATATGTTTGGATTAGTAATGAGGTATATCATTAGCAGGAATTCCAAGAAAGTCCCATATATTTAGAATGGTAATGAGGTATATCTAAAATTTATCCTTAGTCGAATAAATATCTAGAGGGCACATAGACATTTAGATCAACAAATTGCATGACTAAAGTCATTTTCACTTAGCCAAAGGAAAGATATCAAAGTTATACGAGTGGGTGCCTAGAGGTTAAGTGGGCAAACTAAACTCAACTCGTTGATAGATGTTTAGTGTCATTGGCTTCTCTTATATAAATGAGTGTAAATAATGCTTAGACTTAAGACCTTTATATTTTATATATAAAATGTTACACTTTTATACTGTTAAACATGATATTTCATGTGAAAATATAGATAGGATAATAATAAGTTAAGATAGAATTTATCACTCTCTTACATTAGCTAGATAATATTCATCGACCACTTAGTTGAGATAAGAGTGACTCACAGCCATTGGTTATGACAAGTTTTGTTGAGTCTAATTTATGTCGAGAACCAATAAAATGATTAAACATTGATGACATTACATACAATGGTTTAATCATGATATTTTGATGAAGAGATTTAATTACGCTGTAATCGGTTCATAGTGGTTAAGGCTTACAACCTTTTATATCACATAAGATGACCGATAACTATTATTAGATGGTTATTTTGGTTTATATATAAAATACATTACCTATGTATATAAAAACCTAGAGGGTGACATACAATAATACAATTAATAGGAATGACATTAATTTTAGAATAGCTGAATTATTTATTTATTCTGACATGAATTAAATAATATAAAGAGTATTTTTATTGTCAAGTGAATATTTATATAATCAAAATAATATCTTTTATTAAGATATTAGTTGCTATTTTAAAACATTTAATTTCAAATTTAGTCTTTTTATCTATCTGGTTCTTCTTAAGGTGACTTGGGCCCCATACCATAGATAAAATTACTATCACAATGAAGCAAATATTTTCAATAAAACTTGACTTTATATGCAACTCATGAGGAGATAATATATTATGTTCATAGTATAGTGTATTATAGGAGTGTAGATAGAGGCATAATACTTTGGAGTTCTTTTGTAGATTCTTATAGAATAACAAGTTAGAATTTAGATTGCCTTTATAATTTTCATAGCAATTTTGTGATAAATTTGGTTTAGAGATATATCATAGGTGAATTTCAAATGGTGACTATATAATATATTCTTTTTTGCATATAGATATGACTTGATAAGAAGATGATGTTAAAATATTTTAACATTTTATTTGAGATAAATTACACTAGAAGGTCATGATGTTTGGGGTAAGTTTATTTGAGATCACAACGTTTTTAGTAGTTAAAAAGAGGTCACAACATTTAGAGAAGTGGGTCAATTGAGGTCATCATTGTCTCACTTAGCATTCTTTGTTTCATCTGATGATGTGGAAGAGGTAACCTATTAGTGTTATATAACATTAATGAAGATGTCAAAAATTCAATGTTATGTTGTTTGTTATATATCAACAAAATAATAAATGATGTTAGAGATGTAGTAAATGTAACCAAGAAAAGTTTGATTGAGTATTAAATTGAATACTTTAAAGTTCAAGTACCAACTTTAATTTTCATGCAAAGTTTAAGTATCAAATTTGACATTTACCTTGTATATGTTATAATATGCACTGGTAATGGATTAGTAATGAAAACAAGTTAATTTTATTGTCAAGTTTGATATGTTGATTTATCAATATTAACAGGAGTGATACAAAATATAAAAAGATTTTTATATGTTAAAAATGTATTTTTATTATGATTTAATCATGTACATATGCAGACACTGTGCATTTAGTTTTGTTTTCAAAACAATATAGTAATAGATTTTATAGAAGAGAATAACTATTCATGAATTATACTGTCTTATTATATAACTATGGAATTGTCATTCTATTTTATCCCTATTCCTTTCAAGTAATCAGACGTGTTTGTAGAGTTTTTGTACCTAAAATGTTACTATGAATTATTTTAAAAGATGAACATAAATATAGGGTGAGATACATGTTTGCCATCATTGTTTGAAAAAAAAAAAGGGGTGCCTAAATATAAATTACATGATTCTAATTACTAAAATACCAATGCAACATCGCATCTAAAAGATGAAATTCTTATTTTAATGAGGAAGTTGCAGCTACTAGATGCGATATAGAAATATTTGTAGATTGCTATATCATATACACATTGTAAAGGGGCTTTAAAGTATATATAAATATTAGGAAAAATTGCAAATTATCCCCTTAAACTTTTAGCTAGGTGTGGAATTACCCACTGAACTTTTGAAATGAGCTTTTTGACCCCTTTAACATTGAAGAGAGTTGCAAAATACTCCCTCTAAAATTAATCTAGGTGCCAATTTACATACCCTCCGGCCCCAAAAGAAAAAAAAAAATAATGGAAAATTTTAATTATCCTTAACTATGTCAGTTTTTTAAAGTTTAAAAGGTTAAAAAGCTTACTTTGAAAGCTGAGAGGGTGAAGCTACATCTTAATAATATTTACAAATTTCTCTAAATATTATTAGTATTTGGACTTGACATATGGGCTCAATGTTAGGGCCTAGCTAGTTTAGTTCCTTTATTGGAAAGACTTGGGGAAAATATTGCTTAATAGACTTGAAATAGGGATCGTTAGATTGGTCCGCTGCATCTAACCTTTCTCTAGTAGACTCATATACATAGGAGATGAGTATTTGTCTTGGCCTATACAAAGCTCATGCAAGATAAATATGAATTGGGTTTACTCCATCTCATTTGTCAATTATTTAAATGATCTAACAATTGTCCTCTATTCTAAATGTTTATAAATACTTAGCTAGCCCTCCTCATTTATAGCTTTTGGAGAGAGAAGGCAAACATCACTTTATAGGTGAAACTCTACTCACAAGAATCAAATAGGCAACTCAAGTGATTATGGGGGAAACTCTACTCACAAGAATCAAATAAAAAACTCAAGTAACTATCATTTTAATTGCTGAAGAACTATAAGGCTGGCGACAAGAATCAAATAAGCAACTCAAGTTATTATCACTTCAATTGTTGAAGAACTATAAGGTTGACACACGAGGTCTATTTAAGTTTCTTTACTTATCACTTGTGCATTCGAGACATTAATATTGTTTGTTCTCTTTTCCAATCATTCTCTCTAACACATCCCATCAGCGAGTGTGATCTACTCATTTATACTCTGAAGTCGTGTACGACATGAGTTCTACATGATACATACATAGCCACTCCAGTAAGAATCCTATATCTATATAAACAAATGCAACATTCATAGAAAACATACTATTTTACAATTGTATTTATATAATTATTTTTATCTAATTAATGTTTAAGTATAAAGTCTGTAGTAGATCAATAAATAGATAAATATATGATATAAAAAATAATGATATATGAGCCTTGCAAAAGTCTTAATATTTTAATGGAAAGAATTCCATGCTGATACAGTGTATTCAAATTAATTTTAGGGATAATAACAAAAATAGTATGTAAACTTTCAGAAAAAAAAAAAATTACGTACTTGAAGCTTGATTTTGAGCAATTTGGTACCTAAATAAAGTTTTTGTTGATTTTTTTCATATATAAAATTTGGTTTTAATAATTTTGATACCTGAACAAATATTTCGTGGGCTTTTCTCATACTTCATTTTACTTGTTTCAAATTTAAAAAAGTCAATAAAAACTTTATTCATGTATCAAAATTATCAAAACTAAAGTTCCTATATGAAAAAAAATTAATAAAACTTTATTCATATACCAAATTATTTAAAACTAAATTTCAAATATCTCATTACATTTTCATAAAATTTCAACTATAATTTTCCCCATTACCTCAAACTTTTTATAGTTGGTCAAATAATTTGTAATATATTAGATTTATATTACACATCAGCACAGTTTCAGGCCATCGTAAATGCAATAATCATCTACATGTTGTCTCTTCTTTTTTCCCATATCCACACGTCAAAACTCCAAACGCATACGCTTCATTACGTGTTAACACATCGACATAAAGATTTTGACGTGGACCCTCCATTATTTGGTCCCACAAAATTGACCCGCAGGCTCGCAGACAAAAAAAAAAAGACACTTCGAGAATTCTCATCTTACGATCCGATAATTAATTCATTAAATACTTCGAAAAGAAACAATTTGATTGGTCCACGCTTTCACTTCATCTTTCGGAGGATAAATTCGTTTCTATCAATTATCTTTTACCTTAATTAATTAATTGATTAACCATAATTTATTGATTGGCCAAACAGACGTGTCGAAGAAGTAATGAACTTCCTTAAAAAATTTAAGGCACCGTGTCATTCTCCATTGGCATGTATAAATTACAAAGCTTAAGAAAATCAAAAGGGTTCTGTCTTTCTTTGTGGGCAGAAATGGACGCGAATTCAACGAGATGAAAAGCGGTGGTTTCGTCATTATTATCATTAATTTTTTTTAAATTATGATTGCCTTGGCTTTGTTTAAGTGACATTTCATCAGTCACGTTATTCTTGCTTCGAAAGAGTGCATTAATATATAAATCTTATCGCTTAAGGTGATGGAGAGCACATTATAAGAATTTTATAAGATAAAGTTCTATCAGCCAAATGTGTAGTAATTTATAGGATTTCTCTTTTTTAGCATTTACAATTTCACTCAAAAAATTTATGGCTCATCGAAACTGGTCTTATCAACCATGTAACAGTTTAAATTCACACTACTAAAATAGTTAATTTATCAATTACTATTTCAGTATCTTTGTGGACAGTTCAAGTAAGACTATAAGTGAGTTAAGCCTACTCGTAAGCTATTTGAGTTCAATTTGTTGATAGCTCAAATTTGACTTGACTAGAACCAGTTGAGCTTGAGTTCGAAGTACTCAAGTAGCTATCGAGTCTAAGTTCAAGTTTTAAAATATTTGATTCGATTAGCTATCGAGTCTAATAAGCTTTTAGATTCTTATAAAAAAATTAAAAATTAGTGTTTTTCCTTTCTAAAACCTATTTTCATTATCTTTTTTAAAATTATATCTAACGGTTTGTATTTACTATATAATTTACAATCGAGTCAACTAGAAACCTCTATTATATTCCCAAATCTAACTTATCTTTTAAACTAATTATTTTTTATAAGATAATCAAACTTAATCAAGTCGAGCTCGAGTTCATCGAGTATCAAGTCAAGTAAGTTCGAGCGTAGACATCAAACCTCGATCGAGTTTGAGTTTTAATTTTTTTTTTTACTCGAATTAAGTTTGAGTTAGGTATTGTATTATCTTGACTTGATCAGTTTACAACCTTAAATTTAAATATCCGCTACTATTTTATCAATCCAAATTAGAATAATCACCAATTTAATAGTAGTTTTTTATCCAATTACCAGAGAGAGGGGGAATCGATACCTGATCCATTTTAATTGGAGACGAGTATGGATACCGGTTGACTAATAATTGATATATTAAATCAATGATATTGACAGCACCAGTTAAGTATAAAACACTAAATGAAAATTTTAATTTACACACTGGTTGAATATGTTGTAATGGCTAATATCAATCTAATAATAGAAGTATAAAACCTTCGGAGTTGATGACATTAAATAAAACACAATAGCCCATTGTCATTGCCTGAATATAGATAATTATTCTTCCTCCTTGCTAAGGACAAGATCTTATACTAACTATAATTCATATCGCATGCTATATTAATTATAATACGAAATTTTCATATATTATCAAAATCTAAACCACAAAAATCCCTTTGTTTGTTCTGGACTGAGCATAACGACAAAAATTTGCATTTTCTTTTTGCTTCTTTTTTTCTTTTTCTTATTAAATCTGAAAAATTGCGATGAGACCACCACGTCGAAATATTTTCCAATTAAAAAAAAAAGAAAGGAAGAAAGAACGTGATATGAGTCAATGCTTCCTATTCTTTGCCTATTTGAAAGGAAAACAACATCCTATTATCAGTACCCTTCTTGAAGTTAAATTTTTTAGTCATTCTAAAATATGGGTTGAAGGTGGTTCATTTGGTTTACTTAGTTTGAATTATCTTAAAATTATCTTTGCGTCTCTCTATCAGCTGCATGTCATTAGGATTGTAACTTTCCAATAAATGATCCACGCTTTCCACCAATTGATCAGATATGGCACTTTATGGTGATAAAATAATGGATGTGAGCAGCCAATAGGGCAAGAGAAAGTTTACCTTGGCAACAAACACTAATAACAATTTGATCCTTTTTTCTTGAGCAAGTCTACTCTTGAATTTGAGTTGTAAACAATTGTATAACCATGCTTTCACATTTGATCAAAACTTTTCAAGTGTGATAAATAAATATATATGTATATATATCATAGGGTGTAAAAATTGTCTCATTATTAAAGAGTTGGAGATTTCAAAATCTAGCATGAAATGGAAGCACCTATCTCTATCATTGAATATGTACTGTAAATAAGTAAATATAAAAATTTATTAGGAAATGATAAATTTAACCCAACACATCATACAAGAGATACTAGACCCTAGCTTGAGTCATGGATTGACTTGACCCAATGCCTATTGGGTTATGGTTAAAAAAACTGGGACTTGAAACCAAAACTGCCTAGGGCGAGTGCATGGTAGTTCCCTTGTGATTGCCATGCATCGAAATCTTTTAATTGTTAACTTAAAATTTAATACACACACACACACAAACTTAAAATAAAATTGGAATCTCAAAATCTTGAAAGATTTAGCTCATCTCTTAACAAAATTACCGTTAATGTGCATTTATTTATATAGATAGATCCAATTTTATATGAATATAAGCAAGGTGGGGCTACAAATAATCTAGAGTTATGAAAAAAATTAACAAACAAATTAGTTGCACCTTATTAAGAATGAGTTTTCTTTTTTGATATTTATGTATATATATTTATAGCAACATTTACATATTTTATTTTAGGTTTCAACAAATATGGAAAATGGGTTATCTAAATGAGTCAAGTTTAAGTAAAATTTCAGGCTCGATAAATGTTTGGTAGACTTAATAAAAAGCTTGATTAGCTAAACAAGTCAAGCTTGAGCAAATTTCAAGCTCGATAAAAACTCATCTTGAGCTCGAGCTCAAGCTTAATAAATTTAAAACGAACCAAGCCAAGCCTTTAAAAGCTCAGCTCGTTTGTAACTCCCTATCTATAGGCTACATGTTTGGAGTTATATTTATTATCTCATGTTTGTTAACAACATGTTTTCATCCTTTACATGTACATATTAACATGGATACATGTGGGACTATGAAGGCTAAGATTAAGGCATTAAACCATTTATAGAGCAATATTAAGTAAGTTTGGTTGAATTAACATGGATATGTGTGGCAACTATGAAGTCTAAGATTAAGGCATTAAACCATTTATAGAGCAATATTAAGTAAGTTTGGTTGAATTAACATGGATATGTGTGGCAACTATGAAGTCTAAGATTAAGGCATTAACCATTTATAGAGCAATATTAAGTAAGTTTGGTTGAATTATGAACACAAGATAATCTCATTAATTGATATAAACAAATTCTATTGTCAAACTCATAATTCTATCTACAATTTGAATGTATAAAATTGTAAAATCTTATAGAATTGATGAAATTATAAACTTGCATAATCTACACTTAAACTTATTATTCCATCAAAACCTAAAGTTTACATGATTTTGCATTCTTTGTTACTAGTAAAAGCCCATAAAATCACAAACTTATAGAAAGGCGATAGTTCATTAACGATTAACCAATTACTCTACTTTATATTCTTAAATAGCCACTATATATATGTATGTATGAATGAAGAGGATGAAATTTAGGATAATTAAAGGACACACTAGTACCTTTAAAACTAGTTAATATGACACATTATCTTCTACTTTACAAACTTGTAAGTTTTCATAGCTACTAGTCCATAAATTCCATTAAATTATCAATCAAAGAAAAATAAAGATAGAAACAAAGGAATAATCACAAATAAATTCCATTGAATTATTAATCAATACGATTGACCTTCTATACTTTTAAAATGTAACTTTGCCTCCCTATGACTTTCTAAAATCTGTAAATAATCCTAAATTATTATTAGAATTCCAAAACCATTGATAAAAGGATAACAAAATAGTAAGGCATAAAGGTTTTGAAAACAACTTTCAACACATTTGGAAATTTTTAAAAGTTTAGGGAGGTGAAGTTATTTATTAGATTAAAGATATCTATCCATACTTAAGCAATAATTTGGGAAATGTATTAATTATACATACACATAATATGGTTCGTTTTTCTAAGATGATGCTTGACTGAGCTCTTAATAGCATGTTGTCGTATTGCTAAAATGTCCTAGAAAATCCTTTAAAAAGTAGGGATTGTTTGGTAATTAACACACCCTTGTTTTCATTAAAATATGTGAAATATCTTTTCTTTTTATCCAAAACAAAGGTTAGCTACATACTCCCTTTACCTTCCATTATTTCCATTGATCCAAAGCAACAAGGATTAAACAACTTAGATATTAGAGAAGAACAGGCATAAATCTATGTTTAAGACCAATACTATAAATTGCATGTTGTTGATGATTTTAAACAAAATTAGTTACGAAGAGGGGTGATTACAAAATTCAATAGTTGAATTGCTAGTAGTGAAGAATAAGTTTATTTTAAGTTTGAGTTAGTGAAAAATTGTGTTTATAGGTGGTTTACGGATAATTTTTGCTTTGAGGGTCAACTAAGAAGACCTCATACTCAATAACATGGTGCCAACAACCAACTAGGGTTAAGATGAGAGGACTGACTCTCCTAATGAATAATTAACTACTTTGTGTAGGTTGACCAAAGGTTCTATAAGTTGACTAGGTGTTTATGTCCATTAATTGTATGGGTCTTTGGTGATAAGCGTTTATGCATGTTGGCTAGAGGATTGTTTGTGTCATTTGGTGGATTATGTGAATAGAAAAATTAAAAAAAAAATAAAATAAAAGGAAAAGGAAAACCATCCAAGTAAGTATCCATTTGAGTCTTAGAATTTAAGACAAATAACTATAAATTGAAAATAAGTTATTGATGGATGTCACATATTTGTATGTTTATAAGATTTATATTAAAATTACTTTTTGTTGGTGAGTGTAACTCTAGGTATATAGTTACTTTATTTGTTACTTGTGTGTGTAAGTTAGTTAATGAAAGAAATTAAAGCTATCAAGATATTAAGTTGGTATCCAAGTGTGCTTGCGCTTAAATTGGGAATACCGAGAGCAACAAAAATAACAAGGTACCGAAAATGGTGATCATAGATTGATACCTACATGTTTCGTTTTCATAGAGTAGCGAACCAAGTTATGTGACATGCATATTAGGTGCTTATTTCGTTAAACTGATAAACAAATCATTGAATAGTTTTATTATGATACGAATTAGGCTACTGAAAGAATACTATAATCGAGTCATAATTTATAGCTAGTATGGGACATCTTCACATATAGTTATAATAAACCAATGGTGCTAATAGCTAGTAGTTACACTTTGGAGGTAAAGATGATTTGTCTTGGTTGTATGAAGTGCCCTCACCACAATTACGGTCATTGGTTTTTATTATGATTATAGATTGTAGTTTTGGTAATTGATTTTAAGTTTTAGGTTTGGAGGTACCCACATCATGTTTAATTATACACTGTAGAGTCAGTATGTGATTCCGTTTTGGGACTCTAAGAATATACTATTTGATACGTTTGAATTAAAATAATAATTGGTTGTTTATTCATTAGCATTGAGTTGTATGCATGATGATTGTGGGGCATTTGCATGTGTATAGTCATTATTCCTTATGAGACCTCATTTTTCAGTAAAAGAGAATTACTTTTTACTAGTTATGACTCTTAACATGGGAATAAGATTCGCATGGAAGAATTCATATACAGGAAGATTGGCAAGGGGTTTAGTGGATATAAATTTTTAGTTGTATTATATTTGGAGTTAATGTTACAAATGATACTTGAGCTTTGATAAATATGCAATTAAGTATCTAAAATTTGAAATTGATCAATTTAGTGCCTAAACTTTGAAATTAATCAATTTAATATCTAAAAAAACTTTTCATGCACAACAAACAATATTCACGTCAAGTTCTTTCAAGTATTAAATTAATCAATTTTTAAAGTTTGTCATGTACTAAATTGATCAATATCAAAGTTCATGTACCTAATTATATATTTTGCCTAAGTTTGAATACTAAACCGATCAATATAAAATACATTAAGACATTGTTACTATAGTTGGAAGAGTAATTTGTTGATTATATTTATATAGTGTAAATCAATAGCAGTTTTGAGCCTTAAATCCTTACGTTGCGATACGAGGTGAATGTTGTAAACTGTTCATGTTCTTCAAAATCAAGTCATGATAATATAATACACCCTATTCATGGATTTTACTTACATTATGTTTAGTAAGTTTTTAATCTGTAAATGACACTAAGAGACATCATCATTTAAATATAAATTCATTTAAAGTATCAATGTTTGAATAGTTTTCTTTTTTTTTTTAAATTTTTCTTAATTTTTCTCATCAGTCTGTTACCACTACCTCAATTTTTCTCATTTTACAAATATATATTTCATTTTTTAAAATAATTGAAATTATTGATACATTAAATAAAGTTATTCCAAATATTTGTATTTTTGGTCTAATTTATGTTTTTCCATAGAAGAGAAAATGATAAAAATGGATGAAAAGAAAAGAAATGTAATGAATTGTGATTTTCTCTTGTATTTGTAAACATTTAGGAGAGAAGGAGGAAAACGCAAGGAACTGGGAAAAGATGCTTCCATTTCCATTATTTGTTTGGTTAACAAAAAGAAAATAAATAAAAATAAAGTTAAAATTTAACAAAGTGGCCCTGTTAATCTTTTTCCCCAACTACTATATATATTACTTTTAGAGAGGAAATAATCAAACCTACTCCTTCTCATAAAACCATCAAACCATCGAATTACAAGTTATTTAACAATCTCTAATTTATGTGATGGCCATTGTCATAAAATTTGATTTGTAATTGTCATCTTTTCCTTCAAACCAATGCTACTCATTTGTCTCCAAAACATATATGGGCAGCACGCATTTCATATGTATGCCATAATCATTTCCTTTGATTTTTTAATAATATATATATATATATTCATATAGCCATTTCCACTTTCCACTTAACTCATCAGACTAATATTTTTTTTCATTACCATTATTCAATGCATATCGAAACGCAGCAATACGAACAATGAATCAAGACATCTATTCTTTCTATGAACTTTCTTTGAACTTCGATCATGATGCCATCATGATTAAACATGAAATTTTAACTATTAAATAGTTCACAAGTCCCATCTTATTAAAATTAATTGCACGGCCATACAATTTTTCATTCTTTTGCCTTTCATTTATGGATGAGTGAGAATTATTAGTGCTTGTAATCCATTCACAAAATTTGAATATTAGATCTTAAACTAATCAATCAAACATGGTTAAAAAAAAAAAAAAAAAAAGAAAAAAGAATTATATGGTTTTTACCCGAATTTCCAAAACACAACAATATCTTGTCACTTTCATACTTAAAGTATCAACATCATGTAAGACTTTTATGATGTTCTTAAAGAATCCTATAAACATTTTAAGATTTTCTTTTTTAAGAATCTCACTATTTTATTTCTAAGGTTTTTTTATAGAAAATCCTTCACATATTTTTGAGTTTTGTGGATTCGTATACTTTTATAAAGTACATTTAACAAAATAAAAAACATAAAAAGACTATAAAAAGATATGAATAATCTTATTTTTTTTAAGTCTTTGGTAGAAGACCTCAAAATATTGAAGGACTTATCCCCGTTGCTAAAGATCCCAAAAATGAGGTCCGTAACATAAGGGAACCGTGACAATAACCCTCCAATGGGATGATTTTTGCATACTCAAAAATAAGAGAAATTGGACTTCAAGATTTATATAAATAAAACAATTCGACCACTATAAATTGTAGAGTCATAGGACTTTAATTTGGGTATATTTGATTCCTTTGTTTTTTTTTTTTTTAAAGTCATAAGGTATATTGAATATAATGGTTATTAATTTTTTTAATCTAAAGGTAGACTACAATTTAGAAATGTGGGAATGTTTTTCCCAAGGAAGTGGAGCAGTGTCCACAACTTTTGTACTAGATAAAAGTTCACGGATGATGTGTGGTGAGTAAATTTTTAAAGGGCTCAACTAAAGCCTTAACCCTAATCTATTGATAAGAAACTTGTGATGTCTACTCATCATGATTATTCTTAGAGAAATTGTAATTGTTTTTACATACTTACTGAGCCTTCAATGACAATTTATTTTTCTAATTTATCAATTTTTTATTGTGGATTTTACGTGATTGTCATCTTGTAGGAATAACAACTTTAGTTCCTTGCTTGCTGCTCATTTTCAAGACTATTATAGGCTGTTGATTGCCAGTATTTCTATGTTTTATTTATTTATTTGAAAAAAAAAGATTTACCATAGAAAACAATGGGTAAGTGCATGTAGACATTATCACGGTTTTAGAACACCGAACCAAAACCGAAACCACTGGTTCTAGATCTTGCAATTGAGAAACCAGAACTAAAACCGTCTCTCACAGTTTCGCTTCAGTTCTATGGAACTGGCAGTTCCAGTTCCAGTTTTGGAATCACGTAACTGTCATTTTTCTCACATAAAAAAAATGAATAATTGAATTTTATTTTTTGATAAAATAAACTTTCAACTCAAATAATATTTGAGTCCAAAAGTGCTAAATTATTTAAAAAATTTTTTAAAAATTTGTTTAGGATGCACATTTATTTATATATAATATATTCAATATCAATTGTAGTTATAATTTGCGATTGCAGCGTATTCTAGAGGATAAAAAAAAATTACAATACAAAATATAGTCTCTCATTATTGAGGCAAGAGATTTTGCTTTTAAGAGAAATTTATATAAATTAAATTAGATATGCTTTTAAGTTATATTTATTTGTATTGTTAATAAAAACAAGTTAAATATTATTAATAGGTAATAAATTATACAATTCATATGAAATAGTTTCAATATTAATAATTATATATTTAAAATTATTTTTTAAAATTTTTTCTCTAATTTTTTTAAATTGTTGGTTCTATAGTTCTAAGCTAAAAGACTACCTAGGAATCAAGAAATCAGTGGTTCCTTGATTGGTTTTAGAATTGTCCAACTGGTTGGTTATGGTTTTGAAACCACCGATAGTGGTTTTGATTCAATTCCCCATTGCAGCCAAAAGTTTAAATGTATAGATCATAAAGTTCAATATAGTGAAGTATACGAGGTCATAACTTATGGAGAGCTTAAATTAGCTTCTACTACAACAATATTTGTAATGACCTAAAATAACACAACTCAAATATAAAAATCATTAAGTAAATAACTTTAAGTTTTTGAAAATGTTTTAAAAGAAATTACAAGAATCACTCCAAATTTTTTGCGTTTTAAAAATATTAAAATAAAATAATCTAATTAATAATTAAAATTTTGAATTGTTAGTAATAAAATTTAAGGACACAAATTTGCATGTTTTTTTTTTCAATCAATAATTGATAATAACTCAATAATATAATAAGATAAACTAATTTCAGCTTTAATAAGGTAATGATAATTTAGATAAATATGCAAAGAACAAAAATAAGACATCTTGACTTTAATCTTGTTAAGATGATCACATTAATAAAAATTATAAAACATAATACTTTTAAAGATTAAAAAGAATGTAAACACTGTACATCCTATATGCACACTACTACACATATTCAAATAAGAATGAAAAAGTGAGTTTACAACCTTCAATTGTTGAGTTCATTTTTGTCGTATTGTTATATGTCATCTTAGGTCTAGAGTCGAGTTTAGTCAAGTCATCAGTCATTTATTGTTTTTATTGAGTCAGAGTCTTTTTCAAAAATTGGGTAAGTGAAGGTTGAAATAGCTAAACTAATTTTTATTGCTTTTATATGCTCTATTGCATAGAATATCGGTTGTAAAAAGTTAAGGAAACATTTAAATCTTGAAATATTTTGTAGGAAATTAAAATAGCAAGAAATTCAAATAAATGTGATAAAAAGATTAAAACAATGTAACTGTAATGCTTTAACCTAATGGCATTACAACCCGCCATATGTCTTTCACTTTATAAGAACATGCCAAGGCGATAGAACTCTAAACCACAATTAAACAAACATAAATCTCCATAACTCTCATAAAGGGTATCTCTTTAAGATATCTCATGAAAAAAAAAATCTTGTTGGCATAAATCAAA
Organism: Combretum micranthum; assembly: GCA_024138025.1. NCBI lineage: Eukaryota > Viridiplantae > Streptophyta > Magnoliopsida > Myrtales > Combretaceae > Combretum > Combretum micranthum. The sequence goes on from JAMXBD010000020.1 coordinate 2,732,325, forward strand.
GCCAACTAAACTCGAAATATAACAATAAAGGAAAAACTCTTAAACAATCTTAACTCATAAAAACACATAAAAATTTTAATTTTAATCTTGCACAACTATCTGTGTTCCAAAGCATCTCTAGAACTCGGCTGGTAAATCAAATCCACTAATGTTCCCTGTCCTCCACCGCCCCAATCATCTACAAAGATATCATATCCTAAAAGATCATAAATACCTAATCTTTTTCTGTTCCTGAAAAATTGAAAGGAATGAGCAAGAAGCCCAGTTCGATAAACCACATACAAATGCATAAACAAACACAAACATATAATCACGTGCAACTATTTCTAATGCAATAGATGCAGATTAATATCTTTTAAATTAGCCAACAAATAGCACAATTTAGAACCATTTGCACTCTAGTCCTAAACCTGGAGTAACTCATGACTCTATAAAAACAAGCATATAGAAAATAGGTAATTATACATATATTGGTGTTGGAGAATCATCCATACACCGCGGCCTCTGCCAAAACCTAATCTACCGGAATCATTTCTCTGCACGAGTCCACTCAGGACAACCTCACACATAGATCATCAGGATGCCTCGTTAGTATCACACTCTGTGTGGTCTATACTAACCAAAACCAAACACAAGCACAATAATTTAATATGTCATATGGAATTAAATTGATTTGATATTCTAACACTACACATATACAATAAGTAGATCTAAACCAACAAGCACATACAATAAATAAGGTAATAGTGCACTTGAATCAATCTCAATGAACAGAATTCAAAATCACCAAATCTCTGTTAGAATCAAAATCCTAATTCACCAAAACTTGATAATATGCACAAAAACAACTTTAATAATATACACCCATCAAATAAGCCTATCATCCTAAAACCCTAATCTCCAAAAACTACTAAAACCAAACCTTTCTCAATTGAAACACCACAATTCTCCAATAGAATCAATATACTCAACAATAGGACAAAACCCTAGAATACGATTCAACACCAAACAACTAAAATCAATAGAAAATATAACTATAATATAATAAAGGTTAAAGATTTACCAGTTTACCTATAATTTAATCCTTATTTCGCTTTGATCATCCAAGAATCCAAATCTCCAAGAAAACTACAATTTTCTCTAACTTTTCCTTTAAAACAAATAGAAAAACCCTAAGAAAACTAATAGATTTACAAAATCTTAAAGAGGAAATAGTGATCTAATTACTTGATTTGGACTATTGAATCCTCTTGGCGGCTATGAACACCCACAGAGAGAACTTCTAGGTTTAGGGCTATGTTTTGGAGAAGAGGGAAGCCTAGTTTTTATAGAAGACAAGGAATATCTTTTCATCTTTAGTAATGTCTCTTCATCTTTAATATTAACGTCTCTTCATTTTTAATAATGTCTCTTCATCTTTAATGACATCTCTTCATCTTTGATAATGTCTCTTCATCTTTAATGACGTCTCTTCATATTCATTCACACATTTAATAACCGACAAAAAAAAAACCGATAAAAATTAATTTAACTTTAGGGTTGATTATAAAACCCTCTTATTTTATATCAAATGAAATCTTTGCCCTTAAATATAAACTACTTATTTTTATATTACGTCTCTTCCCCCCGAAAGAAACTTTCATCCTCGAAAGTTACTTGGATTACTATAACTCTTTTTAAATCCTTGTTTCCAACTCTGTAATCCATGCTTCCATCTGCTTTTCGGTATTTAAGTTGTTTTCTGCTCAATTACTAAGTTCTTAACATATTTAATTATTTCCAAAACTTATTTTCTTACTTTCTTAAATGATTATATTTGTCGATTAGAATACAAGTCAATCGATTCTCCATAACTCCTACCTTTTATTGCTCAAATTAGGTTCATTCCTTCCACAACTAAATGACATGCCACCAAAATATAAGATAAACTTATCAAAAATATATATCATGAAATGTTGCTTTTGTTTATTAACTTTTCTATTGAAAATCTCCCGTGTATTTAATCTCTAAATCAATCTCTCGAGTGACGTTTAGAAAGCTGAAAATCCTATAATTATAAATTCAATCTTAAATTCTAGATGTTTAAATCTTATATTGACCTGAAATTTCACATGTTACTATGTCATATACACTTCTATTAATTCAACTTAGTTTTTACCACTATTGCTTTTCATCAAAGCTCTTATATCACTTGTATTTTATTTGTCTAACTTTCATTAACTAATTATACCGTTTCCATATACTTTCTCAATTCTTAGTATTCTTCCCTTGTATCTGTCACCAATATATAGATGAAGACTGACACTCATGGCATTGATAACTCTTTTAAAATCAATAGATGACTTCCAACCCTCTCTTTAATGTTATTGCTTCTAGCGTTCCCATATTTTCTTGATAATCAACTTCTCAAGGGCATATTATCTCCACATTCATTACTTTATAAATCTATCCATGATGTTTTCAAATTATATGATTATTCTATACTTGAATGGGGCATCCTCCTGCTCTTAGTTTGTTTCTCAGCAAAAGATTTCCCTTTAACTAAACACTTATATTAATTTAGCTTCTAAACAATTGTCATACTTTTCAATTTGAATATATATAGCATTGTGATCTTTATACTTCTTTAATCTCACCATTGATTCTTCATAATCATCCTACTTCATCCTTCTTAAATCTTTCCACCTTCTAGATATCAAATTGGTTTGCTATAATTCTCCACTCCAAAATTGTTTATCATGTCTCCCAATATTACTGTTTCATTACTATATATATATATATATATATGATTTTAGATATTTAAGTTCTCTTCTCTATTTATGTCTCTTTCCTCTATTAAATATCTCCAATTCCCTAAAGGTTATTTTAATTTGTCCAATAACTCTTCTTTTGGCTGTGCTCCTTCATTTCCTATTCACTAAGGCAACATCCATACTTTTTCACTTCCTACATTCACCTCATTACAATTTCTATTCTCTTCATGTTGTTCTTAGTTCTTCTCAATTAATTTATGTTACCTTTCTTTTGTCTTTTAAACTCTAACTTACCAACTCTTTTGTTATTTCTGCTTTTTAATTCTAAACCTTTCATTATCATCCTTTTATTGAGTCTCTCATGCTTATAATGATACCATTCATAATAATTGCCATTTGTGGTTTCATATAGATTCTTCTAAGATACTCGTTAATAGCTCATAATTATAAATAAGTCTTAAGTGATATTACTACCCATCATCATTGAATTTGTCATTCTCTGCAATTCACCAACATCTACAATCTTGCAATTACTGCTCCATATATGTCTTCATATCTACAGCTTTATGTTTATTACACTATCATTTGTCTTTAATGGTGCCATCCTCCTATTAATATTTTTCTTTATAGCTCCATTTCCTTTTAATCAACTTCAATCATTCTTCTTTCAGCTCCAACTTCTGTCTATTTAACGTGTTTTACTATTGTCATCTCATCTCAATAGTACCTTTACTCTTTTCTCATATTACCATTCATTTCCTTACAATTTTGACTACTTTTTTTCATACTAATACTTGTCATTTCAAATTTTACTGTAAGTCACATTAAACATCTCCCAACCACAATATTAGGATCTTCTCCACTCTTACACTTGCCAATAACTTTCAATTAAGCAGTCATTTGTTTCCATACTTCCTTCAAACACCATCTTTATTCCACTTCACCCTATAAAAGAAATGAAAAAAAATATCATAAATACATATGATGGTATTAATTTGGTTGTCGTGCTCTCAATTAATCATTAATAGATGAGTTATTTCTTGGTATATTTTGCTTGCTTGTATTATCATTATTTATATTTTTTTCATTTCCATTCTCAATTTTGCTCAAAATCATTTTACTTTCTTCCTTTTTCGTTTTAGTTGATTTTATGAATTTAACATATCATTAACAATTTGACCCTTGTCATCATTGACAACGTTTATTACATTTGTTATTACTGTCAACGTTATAGTTATGAGGTATACCGCTTTTGATACTTGTTTTGTTTTAGAGTCTTTAATTTATTGGTCTTCACTTATTTAATGGTGTTATACATTTATATATATATTTACATATATTTTGTTGTTTTGCTTGTGATCAAGAGATTTTTATTCTTTTATCCCATCATAAATTTGATAGTAACAGGGGTTGACAAATATCAAGAGTAACTAAACTGACTAGTACAAAGCTGACATACGACTTGATTCTTAAGACAGACTCAAAATAACATGACTGAAAACAAAAAGGTTGGACATGATAAGAATGGAGGTGACAAGATTTGACACATTATGATAAAACAACAGACAATACTTACTAAACATAACATTTATCAAATAAGACAAACCATGAACTTGTCAGTCCCACTTCACATTTTCTTGTATTAGATTCATTGTTATTACATATTTGTATACTATTTGAAGATTCAAATTACTATAATTATTCTTAATCCTTGAATTTTATAAGTTATCATTATTTAATCATCACTACAACTATGAAAATTTGGTGTGGTAGTTCTCATTTTCATTCTCTTTTATTTATTGCTATAATATTTTATTTTTGTTATTTGTTATTTAAGATCTTTGGAGATGCTTATAAATTCTATCTTAATCATTGTGCCTTTTGAATTTGCATCATTTGATTCAAATTACGGTTCTTTTTTTTTTTTCCTTTGAATTTCATAATTAACAATCATTAAACATTTGTTGACTATTGTAGATTGTCTCTTGGTTAACTTAAAAGGATGTTTCAATCATTTATTTCATTCAATTAATTCTAGAAGTTGTAGTATTAAAATTGTGACTGTTGAGTCCTAAATTTTATGTGTGTGTTTATATATTCTTTTTAACTTACTCTAGTCATTATTTTTTTGTCAGTTATATTTCATTATATGACATTAACTTCTTGTCTAAACATGTACCTGTATTATAGTAGAAGCCAAAAAGGTCATATGTTTAGTAAGAGGGTATTTTGGTTTTATAAATTATCTTTTCTAGATTTTTGTTGAGCTTTATTTGTTTTATTGATCACTTTTCAATGTATTCTAGGGAGCAACAACAAAAACAAAACAAAATAATAAATATTCTAAGAAAATATATGAAAGTAATTATGAAAACATAATGATGTAAATGAAATAAATATAATACTTATAAACAATATGCTATAATGAAAGAAACAATAAGAAATCATAATGAAGAGATCAACTTAGAAAATTTTATTTAAGGTAACACTCTAAGCTTTCCACTGCTACTAACTTTCCATGATCTACCCATTTTTTGATCTCACCGTCCTAAGGAGTTCATAACCTAAATCTCCTAAAGATTATAAACCTATGCTCTGATACCATTTAAGCTGTAATATCCTAACCTGATGGCATTACAACCCGCAATGTGTCCTTCACTTTATAAGAACACGCCAAGACTATAGAACTCTAAACTACAATTAAAGAAAATACAAATCTTCATAACTCACATAAAGGGTATCTATTTAAGATATCTCATGAAAAACATACATCTTGTTAGCATAAATCAAGGCCAACTAAACCCGAAATATACCAATAAAAGGAAAACTCTTAAACAATCTTAACTTGTAAAAACACATAAAAATTTTAATTTTAATCTTCTACAACTATCTATGTTCCAAAGCATCTCTAAAACTCGGCTGGTAAATTGAATTCACTAACATTCCCCCCCCATCTTCCACAGAGTTAGCGTACCCTAAAAGATCATAAATCACTTGATCTTTTTTTGTTCTGAAAAATTGAAAGGAATGAGCAAGAAGTCCAGTACGCCAAACCACATACAAATGCATATGCACACACAACATATATAATCACGTGCAACTATTTCTAATGCAACGGATACAAATTATTATCTTTTAAATTAGCCAACAAATAGCACAGTTTAGAACCATCTACAGTCCAGTCCTAAACCTGGAGTAACTCATGACTCCATAAAAATAAGAATATAAAAAAAAAAGATAATTATACGTATATTGGTGCTAGAGAATCATTTACACATCGCGACCTCTACCAAAACCTAATCTATCGAAATCATTTTTATGCACGAGTTCCACTGGGATAACCTCACACATAGATCATCAGGATGCCTTGTTAGTATCACACTTGGTCTATACTAACGAAAACCAAACACAAGTAGCAAAATAATTTAATATGTCATATAGAATTAAATTGATTTGATATTCTACCCTACACACATACTATAGGTAGATTAAACCTATAAGCACATACAACAAACAAGGTAAAGGTCGTGCCTGAATCAATCTTAAGGATAATTCAAAATCACAAATCTTCTTTAGAATCAAAATCTTAATTCACCAAAACCTGATAATATGAATAGAAACAACTTTAAGAATATACCCCATCAAATAAACCTATCTCCTAAAACCTAATCTCCAAAAATCTCCAAAACTATAAAACCAAACCTTTCTCCTTAATCGAAACACCACAATTCTCCAACAGAATCAATCTACTCAACAATCTGACAAAACCCTAAATACGATTCAACACCAAACAACTAAAGTCAATAGAAAATATAACTATGATATAATAAAGGTTAAAGATTTACCAATTTACCTATAATTTAATCCTTATTTCTCTTTGATCATCCAAGAATCCAAATCTCCAAGAAAACTAGAGTTTTCTCCACCTTTTTATTTAAAACAAATAGAAAAACCCTAAGAAAACTAATAGATCTACAAAATCCTAAAGAGGAAATAATAATCACACCTGATATGGACTATTGAATCCTCTTGGCGGCTATGAATACCTACAGAGAGAACTTCTAGGTTTAGGGTTATGTTTTGGAGAGAGAGAAGCCTAGTTTATATAGAAGATAAGGAATAACTGTTTTAACTTTAATAACGCCTCTTCATCTTTAGTAACGTCTCTTCATCTTTAATATTGATGTCCCTTTATCTTTAATAATGTCTCTTCATCTTTGATGATATCTCTTCATCTTTGATCACGTCTCTTCATATTTAATGACGTCTCTTCATATTTATTCACATATCTGATAACGACGACAAAACAAAAAACCAACAAAAATATTTAATTTAGCTTTAGTGTTGACCATAAAAGCCTCTTATTTTATATCAAATAACATTTTCCCTTCAATATAAAATATTTATTTGTATATTACAGTAACCATAATACTTTTAATGGATAAGCTTAATAAATATAAATGTTGAACAAATAAACTAAAATTTCTTTAAGATGAGAAAAATGATAACAAAGCTTGAATTAAAACTTAATCTAGAAATTGAAATTGGATAAGTAAAGTGATTAACAAGATAAAATTACATAACTTGTCTTAACCTAATAATAAATAAATTAAATTGGATTTGAGATTTTAAATAACCCCTTCATTTATCCAATTTGCTATAACTATCTTTTTTTAACCAATAAAAAACATTTATCTTTTGTAAATTTAAATTAAATTTCCTTTTTGTTAGTTCTTAAATTTCTAAACTTTTGGAAAAGAACAATTTCTATGTTTAGTAATTTGTAAACTTCAAATTTTAGCTTATTTCATAAATTGATTCATCAAATCCTTTAAAATCTATTGAACCCTTTTTCTTTTAATTTACAAATCGTAAATTTAAATTAAATTTCCTTTCTATTTGTTCTTAAATCTCTAAACTTTTGGAAAAGAACAATTTCTATGTTTAGTACATTTGTAAACTTCAAATTTTAGCTTATTTCATAAATTGATTCATCAAATCCTTCAAAATCATCTATTGAACCCATTTTCTTTTAATTTACAAATCACCCAAAACTCTCAAGTTCATTTACCAAAATTTATAAAATGTCCTAAATGGGTCATTTTAACTTAAAGTTCTATTTTCTTGATTTCCATAAATTTTGAGTTCAACTGCTTATTTAGAAATATTAATGTTGAACCCAACTCAAACTAAATACGAAGTTTTTTCACAATTAAATTTCTAAACTTGAGTTTCAAACTATTAATTTGTATGTTATACATATTGAAATTATCTTTCAATTATTTTTTGTACTCAAGAAAATCATTTGAAAAGTTTAAATCGAACCTCTTTACCTGTAAATATCCTCAATTACATTTGTCCTTATCCTATTATTCCCCCTTTCCCCTTGGCTGCTCAATTTTTCCTCTTCCTTCCCTTCTCTTTCCACCGGTTCTTTTTCTTTCTTCTTTCTCCCTCTTCTTCTTTTCTCAAAATCAATCTTAACATCTCAATCCAACAAGATTAAAGAGGAAAATGAAGTTGGGAAACAAGATTAAAGATGGAATGCATGAATGTAAAAGCTTCAAAAGCTTGGGAAGTGTAGAAATAAAGAGAATTAAGAAGTTGAGTTGCCAAATAAAGATGTGTTTTTCTTTTTTCTTTGTTTTATTTATTATTTATGTTTGCGTATGTTGGTTTAATGTTTTATATGAGATGAGTGTGTGAAGAAGATAATGAATAGTAGATATAGGATTTGATAGAGTAGTTTGAAAGTGTTTAATGTTGTGGAATGAGTATAGAAGTGGTGAACATGTATTATATGTTTTTTTTTTTTTTATGATACTTTGTTTGATGTTGGATGTGTAAAAATTGATAAAAAGATGTAAAAGAAAGGAAAGAATTTCATGCAAGTGAAACAAGGGCTATACGGGTCGTATAAGGGGACCCGTAACTGATTAGAAGCTTGGAATGAAATGTTCCAGTCATACACTACCCCCCACATGAGTCATATATATCCATTCATGACTCCATAATAGGAAAAATTCTTTAGCGCATGGATATACAATACTGATGCACAGGGGTTGCGTATATTCTCCTACAGCAACATTGTTTTGTAAATTGACTATAACTTTTTTATCCGACCTCGGATTTAGGTGATTCAAAATGCTACGGAAAGCTTAAAAAAACATATATAACTTTTATGTTCTAAGTTTTTGGAAATTCTAAAAGAATCAAGGCCTAAATTTTAATTGTTTCCAGCTACTACACATCCAAACAAAGTTGAAAACTTATGTAGTTAAGTATAGAATGAACTTAGTTAATATACCTAAGTTCAACTTGCCTAGATGAACTTGAATGAGTTAAAAAAGAATTAGATTGATTAAGTGTATTCAACTTAGCTAAGCTTAAGTTGACATAGACTTAGGTTGATATAAATCTTAGATATAAAATGAATTAGTAATATATCTACGTTCAATTTAACTTAATGAACTTTACTATGCTAAAATGAATTAGATTACTTAAGTTTAATCAATTTAGATAAGTTCAACTAATAGACTTAAAATTTGTAAATAGCTTAGAGATAATATATTATTGTAATTCCATAGATTAAACCATGTTTAGTAAAGGAAATATGTTGTTTCAAATGTATGCTTGCTTGGAAAATGAATGTTTTTGAAAATGAACATTTTGATAATGTTTTTATAATAAAACATTTATAAAGAAAGAGAAAATAAATACTTTGATAGACAATAGAGAACTATCCGTATCTTGATGGGGCGATCTTCGCAGCCATAGCAAAGTTCCTACTTAGTGTCTGATCAAATAGGATCTTAAAGTGAGTTTAATTTCATGAATTGATGTTTGTTTTGATATATTCCTTATAATAGCCCTAGCCATTCTTTTATTTTTGTTTGGATTTCCTATGTTAAGGATGATGATGAGTTGATGCTAATGATGTTGATGATTAAATGTTGATGGGGGATATGAATGGTTTTTTCCTAGAGGATTGTTAAGACCTAGCTTAGATGTTAGGTGGATAGTATTGATCATATCGCCTTGCTTATGCTTGTAATATAGTTACACCTAAATTAAAGATAAATCATAACTGGCTATGTGTGGGGATTGGGTAATTGTGCTGTTTGATGATTGTATTGTTTGATAAAGCATAATAGTGAAAGTCTTGATTTGATTAGATTGTTGATTAGCATTTGTTAATCGATTGGTTACCTAATAAAAAGGACCTAATGCTATTTGACCATTTAATCAAATGAATATACATTGCACGACAACATATCTGCATTAGCACGATATTTATGTTATGTATTAATATCCTAATTCTGTAGTAGTACTTGTGAAATTCCAGTGAATTTAGTTGAGACTACTATAGAGCTGTTGGCTTCACAGGAACTAAGTAGACACTGAAGGATCTCGCTCGTGTTGGAGTTGCTTTGGGGATTACTACTTAGGGGGTTTCCGAGGTTCTAAGATGAAGTAGAGGTTATATTGGTGATATATATATATATATATGTATATACACAATGAGATTTTTGTTTTAATATAAATGAGTTTTCAAACAAAATCCTCCATCCATAGTTCTTCTAAGGACAAGTTAGAGGTTATTTTTAGCAAAGTGAATTGAAAAAAAAAAAAAAACCTCCCTCCTTAGTATTATAAGGAGAAGTTTGAGGTTATATTTTAGTATAAATGAGTTTCAGAATGAAATAGTTGAAAGCTATGAGTTTAGAAAGTACGAATGCTAAATGCAACGGGCTAACAAAGTCATGAGCTGAGTGCTCTAAGAAAGCAATGAGCTAAATGCTCTAAAGTAAGAAAGTATCCCCTTCCTTTGTTCTCAGTTTTCCTGAGCGTGAATGACTTGAGCTAGTCCTTCAATCCCCATTAGAGGGTGTAAGTTTCTATTGATTTGGATTCCGGTCATTCAAACCGTACATACAATACAATTGAGTGATTCATTAGATATGTTTGTTAATTAATCATGTTTGGCATTCATTTGATGTGTGGTTTGGTCTTTATTATTCATTAAGCTGTAGTTGAGTTCACACCCCCATAGTTTTGTGCAAGTATATCTCAGGTTGGGGATGGGCTAAGAAGTGTGATGTCTTTGAAGACATGAAGATTAGTTTAGAAAATTATTTTTATGTTTAGTGTTTAGGTTAAAGTTGTACATGTATGATATAAGTTTAGAAAAAGAAGTGGAGCTTTTGTATATAGTTTGAAATTTTTGAAAAATGTATATGATCTATTCTATTTTACTGTTTGAAAAAGAATCTGTATTTTCTTATTTATAAAAAAATTGTTTTTGTGAAATTAAAAATTGTTTAGTAACCAATAAGTAGAGTTTTGCAATATTTGACTCGCAAAATGATTTTCACATCTTGTATGCATACTTGATATGATTACTTCAGATTGATCCTCCTAGGCCCTTTTTTGAGGTGTGACAATCTTACTATAAGATAAGCAACCAAATTTTTCTTTTAGAAAAGGTATGATAAAACCTACTAAACTAAACTATCAAAATTAATTGCGAGCAGGGGAACATGGAAAAAGCCAGCCAAACCAAAACTGAATAAAACCAAACTAAAAATATGTCTATTTTTCTTCTTATAGCAACTTAGTTTAGCATAATTACACGCTAAGCTAGTTAGTGAATTCATGGTTAGTTTAGAGATATTAAAAAAAAAAAAAACCATAAAACAAAATCAAACTATTTTTGTAAATATAGTAAGATTATACTCATAATAAGAAAAAAAAAATACATTCATTTTCATCCATATTAAAAAAATGCATTGGTATTATTATTAATTGAATTTTTTACTTCCACATGAGATTAGTTATTATGCAAATATATTTTCTAAAATTATAATTATGGTTCAATCTACAAATCAAAGTAATTAAATGAAATTGTAATTTTATGATTTGGAAATCAAACTTTAAGGCATCACATCAAACATAACAAAGAACAATCTCTCTCTCTCTCTCTCTAAAAAAAAAATCCCTCTCACTAAATCCTAGCATTTGAGAGCTCCAACCCTTCATTTTTCTTTTACCACCTTAAATTGTAGATCCATTGTTAATAGTTTCAACATCCATGGATTCTTATCTTTTTGTTGAATAAAAATTTCTAGATCTATCTTTTTTCTATTGTTTCCACCATCTTTGATTCATTATAGTCCACCATTGTATGTCTACTTCAACAGTCTGGTAGATATGAAAAATTGTGACAATTCAGATTTTGGATTATGAATAGTTACTTTGAATAAGTAGTTTAATTTTGACTTCATCTTTTTATATTTGGTATTTTTTTTCTTTCCTTTTATTGTCATCTCCTATGTGGGATTGTGTCACCTCTATCCTGGGACTTTTTCGACTCACCGTTAGGGTTGTCTTGATCACATAGGTATACTAACACTTGAGTACATGGCATTAATTAGGGACAACAAATATTTCTTTAATGAATGATATTGCTATTGAATAAGGTAATATCTCTTTCAAAATATGCTCTATCAATTACTTACAATTGTGGTGAGCAAACCGATTGATTAATTTATGTGTTATATCATATAGATTAAGTGCATTTTAATCTTATTTGGTGCAATATATCCAACAAAGGAGTCATATATCCATGTTTTATTTTGTCTTAATCAGTAAACTCATAAACATAATTGTTCATTTGTTAAGATCCACAAAATCTAGTGTAGACACAAAACACTTTATCTAGTGCCTAATCAATTATCAAGTCCTTCAAAGTATATGACACCTAGAGTTGTGCAAGCAAGACAAGTGAGCCAACCCACCCCACCTAACTTCAACCTGCAGGTTATGCGGGCCAACCCATCCCTACCAACACAGATTGGTGGGTTACGTGGGTTAACGTGTCAACCTACTAAGACTTTTTTTTTTCTTTTTGCAAATTTTAACATTGCAATGTAATCACACTAAAAGTAAATGCTATTTAAAAAAATTAAAAAATTATTAATATATGGTTAAAAAATGAATAAAGAATAAAGATTATAAGATGCACTTAAGGTTAGGATAAAAAATGAATATTTAACATTAAGGTATTATTTTCCCATTCTTTTAATTTTGTTAATTCTTTCAACACATACTTATATATATATATATTTATTTATTTATAAATGTAGGTTTGCGGGGCAACCTAACCTACAAGTGGGTTAGCCCTGCCTTAGGTCGCGGGTAATGCAGGGCGGGTCAAAATGGCTCCATGGTAAAGTGAATTGAAAGTTTTAGCCCAATCCACTTTTTTTGCTGGTTAAACAGTTTGACCCACGTAACCCACCCTCGCTTGCACAACTCTAATGACATCAAAAGATGATAACAATTTTCACTTTATAAACAACAAATGCTATAACTTGAATCTTTGTGTATTCTCTAGGATATATAAAGGAAATAATATTTATAAATTTTATTGAAATTTAAAAACAAATTATGTTTGATTGATGAATTGGATATGACACGCCAAATTAAATAATAGAATAGGGTTTGATTAAAATACAAGATTCAATAATATCACACTAAACTCAAGAAGTTTGAATGATTAATGAATTGGATATCACACACCAAATTCAAGAATAGATTGGGTTTGATTAAAATATAGAATCAATATTATTCCTGATTCCTATAATTAATTAACTAGTCATATTTTCCCACATCTTAAAGACTAGATTGATAAGAACAACAATAAATGCATGAGAAAACCATGTTATGATAATTACTTAATGTTGCAACACCTATTCAATGATAAACTAAGACGATTATTAACAAGTATGCAATACTACTCAATGATAAACTATAAGGAATAAACCTATAAAGAAAGTAAGGAAAAAAATAATAATAAAAAGAAAAGAAAATAGGATTAAAGCAAAATGACCAACTTAATACTTAATAAATGAAAATATTGGATGTTAAATCAATTACTTTCATGTCTAGATTGTAGGGAGTATTATCCTTCTAATTAAAGCAAAATGACAACTTAATGCTAATAAATGAAAATATTGGGCATTAAATCAATGGCTTTCTTGTCTAAGTTGTAGGGAGTATTATCTTTCTAATTAAAAATATTGTTTGTGTGATTTTATAGATATAGATTTTTTAAAGAGACAAGAAACAAGTCAATCAAAACCATCTTTGGAGCCAACTGTGGATTACACGGAGGAGGAGATCATAGGCGAACTACATTTATTGGAGGTTCATGAATTGCACGAGGTTGATGTACATTGCCGTAAACAGCTTGCTTTGCTCAGTCAAACGTTAATTTTTATTTGTGCTACTTTTTTTTTTTTAAGATTTTGTTTATTAAAATACCGGATGACAAGTTAAATTAACCTTTGACTTTCACTTAATGAAACTAGGTACAATTTCAATTTTTGTTTTCATTTTTTGATACCCTTTTGGCTAAGTAATCTACCATTGATTTATTTCTTTCATCAAATGTTAAAAAGCTATCCATTTTGGTCTTACCCATAAAGAGCCTTTTTATGGAGTTTTTGCATAGAAAATCTAAGTTTTTTTGGATTGCTCTGGGAAAAAGGCAATGCATTTACGGTTTATCCTTTTCTATAACGTCTTTTTTTATGCTTAATTGTAAAAACGATGCTTTTTATTTTTATTTTTTTGGTTAAATGAGAGTTTGCTTTACTCTAGTTTTTTTCCCCTCGCTTCTGAATAGTAATGACATAGGTTTGACAAGGATTAGGAGAGTATGATACACAACTGATCTGTGCTTAAGCTGCGTTATTATCTTTCGTTTTCTTTGTGTCGTGAATTTCTCTATTATCTGGGGTTCTTAGAGGGAAGAATTTGTTTGTTTGCGCGCTCTACAAAATTGTAACAAATAAACTGACTTATGTTTGTTAAAAAAAAAAAAATTATGAGAATTTATTTATATATTTATTTTTCATTGTAATAAAATGAAAGGAATTGAATCTAATAGTAGAGATTGGTAGAATACTAGGTTACGGTATCATTAGCTTGAAATACCATTAGCTCATGTGAATAGGAAAAAATATTAAATAGCTAATATATATGGTATATATCATTAATTATACATTAAAACGATAAGCTAGGGGGTAATTTTTAAAATTACCATTATCTATATAATCATGCGTTAAAAAATTATTATTAAATACACATTACATGTATAGAAAAATTATATGATCATATCACTAATTTTAACAGGATCGGTCCCATTACTATCTAACGGTTTACTTCATATCAAACTGTAATTGAACCATTGTAGTTAATATTCCAATTACTATATTTATTTTAACGATTAGATGGTTGATCGAATGGTTCCATTGACGAGACGTAGAATCTCCTGTAATGTATATTACACGTGGTTGTATTCATAAACTAGCCTTTTATAAAAACATCAAGTTACTATCAAATTATCTACTAGCAAAGTACATTTACTAAGTAATATATAACAAACCATAATCCTTAATCCTACAAAACCATACATGCTAATCCTCTGCCAACAAAAGTAATTCACCGAAAAATTAAATTGAATATTTAACACATAATAAGAGTCATAACTAAACAAACAAAGTCCATACTCCATAAAGTTAGAAGATCGAAAAAAAAAAAAACATTAAGTCACCAATAGAAATATATCTTAAACTTGAAATAGAATAAGTTGATCAATATTCATCAACTAATATATATTATAATGAAACCATAAGAAAATATATGACCTCTAATTTATCACAAAATAATTTATAGTTACAAGTAATATTACTATATTTTTCTAAAACAGTTTCGTTTGCTTTTACGAATTGGTTTGGTTTACTCTTTCGAACCAACCATAAATATACATATTGGTTTTCCAAACTAAATTGTTTAAAAAGACTATATTTTCAGTTTGATTTGGTTAGGTTTTGTTGGGTTTTCATGTTCTGGTACTATGTCAAGGTTAGCATCATAAGCATATAATTTAAAAGCTTAAACCTGTATATATTGTGTGGGTTATTATATTTATTATATAATAATTTCTTGCACTTGTAAGTTAGGACTTTGACTAATGCCTATCAAGTAGATATCAATGGATGACTTAATTAAATGGATTGTAATGAGTGCATAGGGATTTGAACCTATGGTCTCCAACTTTAGTATTATATTAAGATTAACACTGTAACCATTTTATTTTAAAACTTAAACTTGTAGATATAATAATATTGATTATGTATGAAAAATTAAGCTAGGCGAATTTAGCACCACATGCTTTTTTTTTTTTTTATTTGGCCTTGAAGATATGGCACCACATGCTTCTTTATCAGTGTTGGAATGGCAGGAACGTGCAATTGAAATGGGGTTTTTATGAAATCTAATGCATTAATGTACATTGGTTGAGTCCACTATACACATTTAATAATTTTTCGTTGATTTTTACTAATAATATTTGGATAGATGTGTGAGTGTGGTTTTTCAAGGGAAAATAAAACGCAATTTCACTCAGAAAATTGTCAGGTTGACCTATTTATTAGAAAATTATTCATGTAATACTAATTAGATAAAAAAATTATTGAAATACGAATGTAAAATTACATATATAAAATGTGATTTTATTTTTTTATAATTATCGTATATTTTTACATATAATTTTTGTGTTTTTTGTGAAAGTAGCAAAACTTTCCATCTATTGCAAATCACATATTAAATGCAGTTTTACTTGCAATGTATTAAAGTTCAAAAAAACACAAATTTTTAACACGCGATTTGTTTTCCTAAATTACATAATTTGTATTTAGACGTATTTTTTTTCCTATGATTGGAGACATGTTACACCCTAATTTCATCCTTGTCATTTCTAACACGTAGGTTTCAAATTTACAATCCTAAATTCTCGCTTTCATTGATTTGATTTCTTTTAATGTTGATTCAAAATCGTCCTAAATTTGCCCACCCTAATTTATCTCAAACTTGAAAGTGAGTAAATATGTAGAGCCATGAATGTTATCACGTACTGTGGTCTCAAGTTCTATAAAGACTAATAAGTTGCAAATCTTCCCCCTTTTTTTTTTTTCTTTTCAATTTATTAAATAGGCTATAAAGACTAATTTTATGTATAGAAACAGAATCAAATGCATTATGAAATAAATTTAGTACTTATGTTGTGCTGTCCATTTTTTTATTGAATGGACACCCACTAATGACAAACCCACACGGAGGAGGGAGAGAGAAAAGGAAAGCTCCATCAGTCTTATCTAATCCATTCACATTTACAACCATTATAAATTTATAATAAATACATACCAAATCCAATAGAACTCTTTCTTCCTACTATCATAGACATCCATGAACACATATGTATCCACATATTATATATACACACACAGGCCTTAGCGTAGTATCCAAAAACCCAACCCCACCTTCTCATGGCAGCATCCAGGAAAATCTTTTCCCATGGAAATCCAAAGCCTATCCACATCTACAATCCATCCTCCACTCAACTCACAGATTATAACACCACGAGTTCAAACAACAGCAGCACGATCTTCGAATTTGATGAATCCGAGGTTTGGAACACATCAAACCAACATTCACATGCCATTTCTCGTACTACTACTCCCTCCAAGGCCATGAAAATGCCCAAAAGGACCGGTCTAATGGACCGGGCGCATGCCTCGGCTGCTGCATCGTCTTTGCCGGTTAACATCCCGGATTGGTCCAAGATTTTGAAACATGATCGTGAAGGAGATCAGCATGGAAGAGACAGTGGTGATGCTGATGAGGAATTTGAAAATAATGAAAATAGTTGGATACCTCCACATGAATTTTTGGCTAGAAGAAGAGGCGCTTCATTTTCGGTTCATGAAGGTGTTGGTAGGACACTTAAAGGCAGTGATCTACGTAGGGTGAGAAATGCCATTTGGAAGCAAGTTGGGTTTGAAGATTAATTAATTACAAAAAAAAATCATCACTTAAAGAGATCATCATCATCATCATCAAGGAAGTTAATTCGAATTTTGTAGTAGTAAGACGATAAATCTGGTAATTAACCCTTTTTTTTTTAATTTTTCTTTTGAATGTTTACTTTATCACTGTGGTTCTATTATTGCTGTACTTCTTTTTGAACAAGTTTTGTCGTGGTACTAATTTATGTTACCATGTTTTTGTTTTGTGTTGTTTATGTCCCTGGTTTTGTGTCTGTTTTCAAGCTTAAACAGCGGACATAACTCTATTTAGACATTTATATGCGATCTTATGGATACTTTTAATTAACTTATCTTTTGGTTCTTCTTACTTTCGGTGAGTACATATTGGCTATAGTATTTCTCTCTCTCTCTCTTCCCCCCCCCCCCGGTCCTCCTCCTCCTCCTCTCCGCTTCTTCTTCTTCATATTTTTTTCACTTATTTAAGTATGTAATTTTTTATCGTTTCAAACCCACCATGAAGAATAAAGGAAGAAGGAACTTACCTAACAGATAGTTGGTAAGAAAGCTACAGGAGAACTACTGAATGACTTGGAGTGGAATGTATGTATGTGTATATATATTATATGTATATGACATACTTCACTTTGATGCGGTCATTTCGATTTAAGAAAGAAAGAGACTGATTCATTTGTCCTGATCTAAAACCTAATCACAATTCTAAACAACCATCTAGGTCACCCTCTTTTAACTATTGCACGGATAAATTATACATAATATTTAAATGCAAATACAGATAAACTGACAGAGTTAAACATAAAAATGTTTGTTTTATCGTATTTTAATTATTTTAATATTAAAATATTATTATTTTAAATAAATATTTATATTTATTAAATATTATATTTATTTTAATAATGAAATGATTGATTGGACTATATCATTAATACGGCCATAAAAGAATAATTATAATATAATTTATTAAAAAAATTTAGAGAATTTTATTAGCTAATAGTTTATAAGTTAAAGAAATTGAGAGATCCAAATATAAAGGACAACACCTTTTCCCAAATGGTACCATGTAAATTTAGTTTAAATATTATATATATATATATATGAAGAAAATTATTATTGGCTGTTTCAACACTTAATAAGATACTAGAATAAAAATATTTCACTCTTTTGAATAAAAAAAAAATATAATATTAATTATTCATAGTTGTTATAATCAAAATTTAAACTATACTTTTATTTTTGTTTTGGGGGGGGGTTGGGGGGGGGGGGGTGTTCAGGTTTTTAATAGGAGTCATGACTCATTAGAATACCCGAATCATAAGAGTATTGTTTATTTCGACGTATCAATTTGTTCATCATCTAGATTAAATCATGAAAATATTGAACTAATTAATAATAAATGCCAACAAGAAGTATCCAAACCAAACGATATCGTAATCTCTCTCCTCTGCTTTCTTTATTAATCCTTTCTGGTTAAGAAGTATCCGAGCCATACGAAACACCTCCTATTGCAGCTATAAGCTACTAAAAATTAACATCTAGAGATGGAAGTCGTGAGAATATTATCAACGTTATTACTTAATATTAAATGATGAGTTGAACTCAACTCAACATTAAGACGGCAACAACAGCTATGATAGATGGAAGGAGAACAACCTTATGGAGATAATATTGTACGACCGACCAAACAAACAAGGGCGCTGTCCGGTTTATTCCTCTTGTTTGTTTTCTAAGCGCGCACTCGGTTTCTTTTCATTTTCTCATCTGTTTCGGTTGCGTGACAAATACGACCTAATACCATCATTTTCAGTAGGCAAGAAGAGGTAATTAAATTCTGCGGGTAGATACCAATGAAAACTACTATAGAGAGGAGATCATTATGGTTGAGTCCAAATACAAATATCACATGAAAGACCTTAGTGGTATGAAAAGGAAATGAGCATTTGAAATATGATGCAAGTAAAGGATTTCTTATATTTTCACCATTATAGTTATTATCATCAAGTCTTTCCAAAATTTAGGATTTTCTATAAGAGCATATAGATAGTAAAGAGCACATGTAGGATTCTTAGATATCATATGAATTTCCTAAAAATATTTCTATCTTAAACATCTCTTTATAAAAGTCCTTTATTTAGGATCTCAAGAGTCATTTCAGCCTCTTGTATATTTTTCCATTGATTTATTTTGATATTGTTAAAAAATTTGGGGGAAAAAAAAAGGTACACCTTAAAATCTTATAAGTATCTAATCACAGAGTAAAGAACCCCAAAAGTAATTAAGTTATTAGCATGGAATGATATCAAGCAACTCTATGGTACATGATCACCCAAATAAAATAATATTATTTTTAAAAATTTCTAGCAAATGTCAAAATAAACCAATTGCTTAAAGGTCTTAATTTAAAAGTAATAATATAATGAATCGTACAAAAAAACTCAACAGCTTGTCAAGCAACTTCTATGAAGGATCTTGAGATGAAGTAAAGAAATTCTTAAGACCATGTTTAACCCTCAAACCCCAATTAAGGTTTCTAGATATCACATCAATATTTAAAAAAAAAAAAGGCTCTCTTTCTAGGAATCTTCACACTAAGGCTACAAATGAGCTTAGTCAACTTGAGTTTTTGAAAGCTCGAGCTTATCTTATTTAAAAATTATCTAGTTTAAACTTGAGCCAACTTTTTATCGTTTAAAATTTAGGCTTAGGCTTGGCTCAAGTTCAAGTCATTTAGTTAAACAAGTTTTTATCAAGCTTAGCTTGTTTACAATTTGAATTTGAGTTTGCCGAGCCAAACTTTTTATCAAGTTTACCGAATTTTATTGAGCCTAAAATTTAAGCTCGAGCTTTACTTATTTAAATAGTCCATTTTCCTTTCTTTTCGAATCTAAAATTACTATAGAAGATTCATTGAATTAAATGCATATATATTAAATATAAAATTAGTTTTGTTGTCCTAATTATATATTTATATAAAATATATATAAATATAAAAAATATATAACTCATAAATCTGCTAATGAGCTTGTTTATGAGCCTATTAATAAGTCTGTTAACAAGCATGCCTATGACCTCAAGCAAATCTATTCATCAATCTAAATCGAAGTTCGAGTTTGGCTCATTTAGATAAACAAGCTTTCTTTTAAACACATGCTCCACACTCGTTTGCTAATCTAGCTCATTTACAAATTGATTGATTGCAATGGACCTTTGATTCTTACCGTTGTACATGACTTTATATAAGGTTGATGTGTCATGTGGAATGTTAAAGCGGATGTTGATATGGTGCGTACCATATTAGAGGCATCTATGAACTTATCACAGTCGTGTAACAACTGACAAGGTAATTTATTTGCATCACTAATACTTATGTTTATGTCTTTTTACGATATTTAAATTTTTCGTTTAGTGCTTAAACTTGTACCTAAGCCTTTATCTTTTTAGGGTAAAGGATCTACACACACCTTCATTCTTTATTATGTGATGATATTAGACAATATTGATAATCATTACGTAGATACATAGGTATTTTATCGAAATACCTTAACTAAGCAATAGTGATAAGATTTTATAGACAATGGTTTTCGGATCAGTACAGTACGGTTTCCGGTTTATCATCATTAGGACAATTTTTTTACTAAGTTTCTAAAAGTTTATTAGATTTTATATGGTGAAAAATTGATCACCTTTCATCTAGCTACTCTGTCATTTTATTAAATATCGGATATATACAACTTCAATGATTTCTAGACATTTCAATTTAACCAACCATGCTTTTCCATACATATATATCATTATAAGGATTCAATTACTCTTGACGTCGATGTAGGATTTTGAGCGCGCAGCACATGTTTGCCAACCTTATAATATCTCATAATTTTAATTACTAAAATACTAACATAAAATTACATTTATGATATGTTATTTTAATTTTAACAAAAAAAATTGCATCTTTAATATGATAATTTGAAATTTTGTACATTGCAAAATCTAAAATCGCATGTTATTATAAACGGATAAAAATTTGCATCTTCATGATGCAATTTACTATAAACGAAAAATTTTATTATTTTATTCTAAAATCAATGTAGGATATGCAATATTCATAAGAAAGTAAGATTTTATTTTACACATTCGATTTTGTGTCTATATTTAGATAATTGTTTCTACATAATTGATATTTACGTAAATAATTTAATTTTATGATAACACCCGATCCATCAATGGGCATAGGAACATCATATTAACGGTTAGGTAATGGGGCAAATATGGTATATATTAAATGTCATATAAATTTAATATCCATGATGGAGTTG
This sequence comes from Combretum micranthum, assembly GCA_024138025.1. Taxonomy (NCBI): domain Eukaryota; kingdom Viridiplantae; phylum Streptophyta; class Magnoliopsida; order Myrtales; family Combretaceae; genus Combretum; species Combretum micranthum. The sequence goes on from JAMXBD010000020.1 coordinate 2,754,300, forward strand.
ACTTAAAAATCACAAGTCATGCGATTCTTGTTCGTATTTATAGAAAATATCAAGCAAGAATACGTTAGCAATTTCCTTCATATTTTCACGTCCTATCAGCCTGGTCGTCTTAGTTTGGTCCACAATCCGCGTCACTAACACCATCTTAGAGGATAGACATCTTGTGTTACACGATTTAATAACCCATCTCAGGGTAAGTAAATTATAGTCACTTTTAATAAATAATATAAGATAGATTACACTAGAAATGAGGATAAGTTCATTTAAAATGATAATATTTCGATGGTTAAAAAAGATCACAACATTTGTATAATGGATTAATTAAGATCATCATTAACCTATCAATAAAGAAATATTTAAATTTAAAATTTAAAGGATTTGACACGTTATGATATGTGCCAATATTATTCTTAATTAACCTACTTCTTTTAATATTGTGACCTCTTTTTAATTACTCGAAATGTTGTAACCTAAAATAAACTTACTATCTAAATGTTGTCACATCTTTTTAACTATTAGAACCATTGTGACATCAAATGAGCTTATCCCCAAACATTATAACCTTCTGATATAATTTACTCAAGGAATATAATTACCATTTGCGGTAATAAATAAAATGACGATTAATACATTAAAGACAATTAACCAACCAAACTAGAAAGACTGTTAGCTACTCACATGAGACATTATTTTCTTGCAACAACCCAACTTCCGTTACGTGCAATTAATATAGTTAAATTGTTAAACCTAAACCCACAAATAAAGTTTCAGTCCATCATCTTTTCGTACAACGAAGTGAGGCTTTACTGTTTATAAAAGTTCGAATTTAATATCCCAAGTCAGGCTATAAAGAAGTCACGGAAAGCACGGATTGGCCACATATGATGAATGGATGGACAAAATAAAAGTATAGTATAAATCCCTTTAATAAATATTTCATACTTCTCGATTTAGTTTTGAATCGGCTGACTTACTGTGGACTTCAGCAACCAATCCATCCGATAAGGTCAAATTGAAATCCCTTATCTAGATAAGTTGATTTACTTGGAATTTACCATTCTTATGTACATTTGTTTCATACTTAATGCCTTCATCTACAATTATTTCTTTAAGAATTGATTGTTGTTAGCCTACTCTAATTCTAGGAATCCATTACATAGAATTTAGGATCATTTATATCCTGTTAGTTATTATTTAATGTAGACACGCTAAAATTCAAAACCAACTAATAATCACAATAATTGTCATACTTAACTTTGATTCACCCACATATGATTAGGAATTTTCAATAAAGTTAGGTGATCATCATCTCACAAGTCAATAAACTAGAGATATACTAAGCATCACATCAATCCACTAAGTAATGACTCAAAAGAGAGTCCATCAATAGGCATAAAATCCACACTTACTCATAAACAAGTCTATCCTTTGTAGAAACTTCCTAGAACATAAAACACACAAATATATAATTTATATCCAAATACACAGATAAGGTGTTTCCAACTTTCAGAATGATTAAATGATCTACTCATTGGTCAGAACTGAATATAGTACTACCACAAGTACAAACACATGAAAAAGTATAAGTAATTCACATATGAATGTATAACTGACGCAATAATAAGTCATTTATTATCTCAAAATTTTAAATTCATCAAAAGCATAGAGATAACTTTGTATCCTAACCACACACACACATATATAAGACATATATAATATATATATATAATGTTGGATACTCTTTAATATCCATGAGTTCAAAAGCTAGATCTACCTTTAATTATTTTCAAGTATGGTTCCATATGGGGACAATTTCACATAAGGATCATCTGGTTATCATGTTAGCAACACTGATACTCCCAGCCCGCATGCCATAGACAAGCACATGCGGTATTCAATTATATAGTTGAGTATGCATTTCGTTATTTTAAGCTTTTATCTTGAACAAGCACAAGTGTACACAAGGTAACATACATACTAGGACAGTTAATCTTTCTTGATGACTATAATCCTCCAATATGAATTATACAACAATTAAGATATTGAGAATTATTTATACCTTCTAAATTCACTTATGATCTACAATTTTATAATTATTGCCTTCGAAGTTATCAAAATTGTGATTTTACCCATACGATTTTGCAAGTTTACGATTTTAGGAGGCTCTTCCGAGTTGACTCGTGTGTAGAATTTTTTTTAGTAGAATCTTATGATTTCAACTAAGTTTACATTTGAACTTGGTAAAATCTTACAATTTTAACCAAGTTTACCGATTCCACCTATTCAAGTCAAATAAGTTAAAATGTAAAAAATAAAACTGTATTTTTATAAGCTCATAAACTGTTATGAATTAGGATGATGTATATTTCTTGTTGTCATTTTTATTTGATTTCCACACACTCTCTCTATCATTTTCCCTCCATCCCCAAAAACATCTATTCTACATTTATAAAATTCATTTAAGTCAAGTTATAATTATAAAGTTTACCAGAAAACTTATTTATTTCATTTATATAATTAAGAATTTAATAAGTAGAAAATTTTAATTTTCCTTCAATTTATCACTTATAAACTTTAGATGCTGATGTCAACCATTAGATAACATATGATTGGATGGAAGAGATTAGGGGTATGCACAATACAGTTTGGTTGGTTCACCTTCCAAATCGAACCAAATCATAATACTTCGGTTCAATTATTTTTTTAATCTGAACCTAACCATACGATTTGGTTAGTAAATTTTTTGAACTGAAACTCAAACGGATCGATACGGTTGGTTAGCAGTTTGAAACGTTTCCATGAATGAATTAAAAAGAAAAATATCAAACAGTCTCTTAACTTTTATTGAACAAGTTCTTACGATTTTCTAAAATATGACTTCAATTATTGTGCTTCATTGCATCAATTCTAGCATGATATATTCTTTTAAATTTTAAGAGAATGTGACTTTATTATGCTTTATCTCCAATTTATCAAATCTTTGCAAAAAGATATCAGAGAAATAGCCACCAAAAGACCTATATCACATCTGGCTCAAAATCAAAGAATAAACAATAGAAGCTCTATATATATTGAATGAATATTAATGATGGTGATCTTGGCGATAATGCAAGTCCTCTTCTTCCACAGCATCGGGGCGCTATGAATTTGGACATTGAATATATATATATATATATATATATATTAAATTTTAAATTTTACTTTAATTTGCGGCTGAAGTTATCAAAGGGGAAGCCAAAAAAAAAAAAAAACCAAAGAAAGATGGTTGAGATTTTCTTTTTCATTCTTGCGTGATTTTGATTCCAAATTCCTGGTCACAAGTCTATCCAAAGCATAGTGTTTTCTATGTGCGGTCAACAAGAGAATGAAAGCCTGGCAGGTGGTATGAGTTTGATGACTTAAAAGCTTACTCCAGAAACATGCGGATGCAAAGGAAGTAAGGATTTGAATGCCTTTTCACTTGGGGAAAAAGGAAGCAAGGATTTGGGTTGGCTTTGAGACTTGATAATGATATAAAACAACCATGCCTAATTTTTTTTATATATATATATATATACACATATTATACATTCCGGTTTAGTTTGAACCATTCGATTCAGTTCAGCATTATGAATCAAACCTCGAACTGAATGCTATAAGTTGAACCGAATTGTGAGTCGAACCGATTAGAAAATAACTAATATTTCAGTTCAATCCATGTGGTTTGGTGCGGTCGGTTTTTTTACACAACCCTAGAAGAGATTGAGCTTGGTTGCTCACCATTAAATCATTTTCAAATGATCCGACGACTACTATTGAAGCCTTCTTTTCTATAGTTATGGGTTGAGCTTGGAAATGAGCTTGAGGAGTTTAATAATATAAAGATAAGCCCATTATTCTTTAAAATGGCCCATTTTTAAAGTAAAAAGGGCTAAAGGATTATTTTAGTCTATATAAGCCATTTTTTAATCAAATAAAGCCCAAATTAACCTAGGAAGCTATTTTTGGAGTCTACTTTTGTGTATGAGAAAACCGAATAAGACGAGTGAAATAAACTAGTGCAGCGATCCTTCTTCCAAATCTTTGAATCTCCCTGCAACATCCCTTATTAGACTCGGTTTCCTACGCTTTGTTACCAACCTAAAAGACCAGCCCGTGGCATTAAATTGGGCTCTACCAAAATGACCCTTTACAGTATCTAGGTTCCAAAATCTTATAACATAATTAAATCTTAGATGAAGAAATTAAATGAGTTTCAATTGTTTTTGGAAAAGAAAAATTACAAAATGCATGAGCTAGCATATGACTATATTCTACGTACTTCATTAGCGAAAAAGTGTAGGTCAAAGAATAGTATAAAGTTCAATACATTGGCTCATATAGTGATTGTGCACTTTTAGGGATATTGCTTCCAGTCACAAAAATGGTACATGGTCCACCATGAGCTCATTCATGCGTAGACACATGATGTTTTCGGCTCGTGCTTTGGTCATGCATTCCCAAAATTGCCACTTTCATAGAATTTTCTCTTGTTCTCAACCCCAAAAATGATTTAAAACTCTTTTTGTGTCAATACTCTACATCTCAACACCATTTTTTAAACACATATATAAACACCGCTAGTAGTATTAACAATAAAAATTTTAAAATCACATCAAAACCACAATCAATAATAAAAAATTATAGATCACATCAAAACCACATAACCTTCTTGTAGTTTTTTCAATCTCTTCTCCTTCTAGAATTTCTTTAATTTTTTCCTTCTAAGATTTTTCAAGAAATATCCTAAAAAATTGTTGTTTCCTCTATAGAGTGTCTGTCAACACTAGAATGCCAAGATTTTTATCATCCACACATTTATCTGTTTGGAAATGATGAGAAAAAGGGAAAAAAACTAATTTTTATAGTAATATAATTTTGTTGGGATTCTTCACGGATTCAAAACTCTTGGCTAGCAAAAAAGGGGAAGCTATAGAACCAAGGAAGAAAGGAAAAGAGGGCAATTTATTCGAGAATTTAAATTTTTATGGTTGGACAAAATTACCCCTTCTTTAAAAATTACATTATAGCTGTCCATTTTATGATTATATTTCTTTTTACATTTTATGGTCAATGGTCATTGTTTCATAATAGCTACTTCCCATACAAATAACTTTTGAATTTTTTTTCTTTTTTATTCTTCATCATTAAAGTTAGGTCTTTACAAAATTTAGGATCTTTTATAACAGCATGTGCAATAATAAAATCCCAATTAAGACTCTCAGGTATCATGTTAGCTTAATAAGGATTTTTCTCTTTCAAGAACCTATTTACTTTACACAAGAGTTATGTATTTAAGATACTAGGTGTTATGTCAACCAATTTAATATTTTTTTCCATTGATTTATTCTAATATTTATCAAAAATGGAATACAGAAGAAAAAGTAAATACAAAGGAACACCTTTTTTGGTCTTCCATAGAAGACACCATATTTTACAAGAATTTAATTATAAGGGTAAAAGGATTATTAGCATTGGGAATGATACCAAGTAGGAAGAGCATTTAAAATACTAATGACCTCATTTAAAGTTCTTAAGTGCGGTGTCAACTTCTTAACAACCTTTTCCCTTTCAATGGCTGTTCTTATAACGATCCATATGTCAAGGACCTACCTTGTTAAGATTTTTCACCATTATAGTTAGGTCTTCAAATTTTTGACAAATTTTAGGGTAAACCAAAAGAAAAATGAATAGATAATATGTGAGAAATTAAATGGGAACCTTAAGGACCTTTTTACTTTATTTAAAGCTCTTCATTTTAGTATCCTTAGGTATAATTAAATATCTTAAATATTCTCGATTATTTTTCTATTGGTCTACCTTGATATTTGTCGAAAAGTAAAGTACGTAAAATTGTTGAAAGATCTTTCCACAATGGTGAAGAATATGAAAAAGATAGGTTTTTGACATATTAAATTGTGCCAAGAACCTTCATTAAATATGCTAAAGCACCTTTTTACTTTATCAGATTTATTTGATCTTAGTGTCCTTAGGTATCACATCAAATTATTCTTCATTTATTTCTTTAAGAAATAAACAAAATAAATATGTAACTATATATTTGTGTATAATTTTTTTTTTGGGGCCATTAACATTTGTTCAAAATTGAGAAATACAAGATTACAACTAAGGATCCCAAAAAATTGAATAATCTTATCTAGGAAAGGACCTTGGCATATGAGATTGTATTAAGGACTCCCAATGACGATAATGCTTTAGGCACTTTAATTTTTTTACAAGAATAACGAAAATAAAATTATTTTTTTAATAAATAAGTTAAATATACAAAGTTATCAAAATTGTAATTCCATGTAGAATTGTCAGAAGGTTTGTAGAATTGGAATGTAGAATTAAAACTTAGAAATACAAGTTTTTACAACCTAAGTAAAATAGTTTTATAAAACTATAGATATGGTTATAGAAAGTTGTAAAATGCTTGAAATACAAAATGAACGTAAAAAATAAAAAAGAAATTAGATTCTCTTTTTGTATGATAACTCTTAATCCATAATATATATAATATACATTAAAAAAGAGCAAGTGATGTCATAATTAAGTTTTATTCTATTATTTTATTTGAAAGAAATTAATAATTGAAGGAGAATCAAACTCTTCAATTTGTCTTTAATTTTTAATTAGGTGAATGAAATAAATAAGTTTTCTAATATACTTTATAGTTATAACTCTAGTTAAGTAAATCTTATAAATGTAGAATAAGGAATTAGGGAGAGAGGGAAAAACATATCGAGAGAGTATGTGTGAAGACAAAATTAAAATGTAATAAGAAAGATGTATCATCCTAATGTTGATGAACGTATGAATAAATAGTGTATTTTTTATATTTTAAACTATTTGACTCAAATATATAGCATCGATAAACTTGGTTAAAAACGTAAGATTCTGCTGAGTTTACATGTACATTTGGTTGAAATCATAAGATTTTACCCAAAAAAACAAAATGATTCTACACACGAGTCAACTTGGAAGGGCTTGCCAAAATCATATATTCGAAAAATCGTATGTGTAAAATTACGACTTTGCTATCTATGAATATACTAGTTGAAAAGTGATAATATAATGGAACCCATAAAAAATTAAATTCTAAGGAACTTTCATGAAAAGACCCTTGAGAAAAGTAAATAAGGCTCTTAAGACTATCTTTAATGCTAACTACCCAATTAAGGTCCATAGTTGCCACATAAATAAATTAAGGAACTCTCTTCCTTAAGAACATTTCTATTTTATCCTTAAGGCTCTTAATAAAAGTTCCCTAATATTTTTATACACTATTTATGGAAAGATAATAAATTATACAAAAATAAAAATGAAAGGAAAAGAAAAAGGAGTAAATTTTGGGATTGTTATGAGTGGACATTAAAAGTTTAGCACCCCATTTTACTAATGAAGGACTCGCAAAAGTGATTCTTTACCTTGAGACACGTGTCATCTAAGCATCTAGTGTTAAAGGTGCTCTAAGGGTGATGTGTCTTATGGGACCTTAAGTGGCTTTCTTACCATTGACGCCACATGTGCTTAATGTATTATTATTGATAGTATTATAGTTATATTTACACAACACATGTGATGTAACATGTGTGTTGACTTGTACACATGGAATTTAATTGGTTAGGTTTATATATGTATTGCCTGTATCAATTGAAGGAGTAAACAGAAATAATAAACTCTGTTTCCTTTTGTCTTTCTTTCTTTCTTTCTTCATGCCTTGCATTCTTCAATGGATTCTTGGACATCATTTTGTAGAATTGTCAGATAATTTCATTTTCTACATGGTATTATGGCTACTAGGCTACAGATTAAATTCCTTTATGTTATGGGATTGTTTTTCTTTGTTGATTACTTGATTTTTCCTTCTGAGAACTTTATGTTAGATGATATGAATTCTGAAATGTTTAAAATAGAATCAGATTTTAATAATCCATTTTATTTATCCGAATATGATAATCCAAGTAGTGTAATTACTACTATAATATTCAATGATGTGAATTTTGTTATATGGAGTAAGTTAACTAAGATGGCTTTAGGGGCAATGGGAAAGTTAGGTTTTTTCACTAATGATTGTATGAAACCTAATGGTTGTAATTCAATGGAATTTCATAAATGGACTAATTATGATTTATCTTCAATGGATTCTTGGATATCATTTTGTTGAATTGTCAGATAAGTTTCATTTTCTACATGTTATCAGAGCTACTAGGCTATTGATTAGATTACTTTATGTCATGGAATCGTTCTTCTGTCTTGATTACTTCTCTGAGAACTTTATGTTAGATGATATGAATTTTGAAATGTTTAAAATAGAATCAAATTTTGATTATCCATTGCATTTATTCGAATATGATAATCCAGGTAATGCAATTACTACTATAATATTCGATGGTGTGAATTTTCTTACATAGAGTAGGTTAATTAAGATTGCTTTAAGGGCAAAGGGAAAGTTAGGTATTTTCACTAGTGATTGTATGGAAACCTAATGGTGGTAATTCAATGGAACTTTAGAAATGAGCTAAGTGTGATTTCATGATTTGATGCTAGAATCTTAATTCAATGACTAAAGATTTATCTGAAGCTTTCATATATGCGCATCTTCCAAAGAACTAAGAGATATTTATGAAATGTTTAGATTAGCTAATGCTCCACTTCTATATCAATTATAGTATGAAATCATGAATTTAAGACAAGGATCTATGAAGCTTGCAACGTATTTCAATAGATTAAAGAAGCTATGGGATGAGCTTAATAATCTTTGTGGATTGCTTGATTTTATGTGTGGTGCTTTAAATCCATGTGATTACCATATGTTTGAGAAAACGAAAGATGTTGATAATTAGAACAAGTTAATGAGTTTCTTGTTGGGTTAAATGAAACTTTTGAAGGAGTGAGGAACCAAATTCTTTTTTTAGATCCATTACCAATGGTTAATAAAGCCTATCATCTTGTTTCTCAATTTGAGAAACAAAAGCAAATGGTTTGTTTGATAGGAGGAGTTGATGATAATTATGTGGCAATTACATAGCAAACTATAATTAGTCCAAGAAATAATTTTACTTATGGAAAGGATAGGCAAGTACAATATGTACCGAGATTGTCATGTTCTCATTGCAAAAGAACAGGTCATTTTATTGACTTTTGTTTTGAAATTCATGGGTATTCGAATTAGTACAAATAAAAAGAAAGAAAGACTCAAGTTTGTTGCAAATGTTGAGTAGCGACCACTAGATAATCCACTTAACTTTATGAATGATAGTGATTCATTATGTGATGACATGAATGATTAACAAGATGTGCACTGAGGTTGATTGAGTCATGAAGACGTAGAAAATAGGGAATTAACAAAATGACGTGAATTTTGTAGGTGATAATGACTATACTACACTTGTTTAAGCTTGTTTTATAACTCGTGCTAATAAGTTGCATGAATGGATTGTTGACACTGGTGCTTATGATTATATGATCCCGTTTGAACACATTTTGACAAATAAACAAATACGTGAAACCCCTATCGTTGTCAAATTACCTGATGGAAGTAACATGTTTCTCTTATAGGAACTGTTGTTTTAAACCCGCATTCATGTTAACAAGATTCTATTGATACCTGACTTTCACCATAACCTTCATTCTATTTATAGCCTTACTAAAACACAAGTTTGCTTATTAGCTTTGATGCTCTTAAATCTACTTTCCAGGACTGAGTCTCTCATAAGTGTATTGTACAAGTTAAAGTTGTCATGAACTTTATGTGCTACATGCTGAAAATCACCTAAAGCTTGCTCAAAACATATCTCTTCATGTTATTAATGTAAAGTCATGTTTTGTTGTGAGAAAATCATATGTCAGTTTGCAACTTTTACACAACAAATTGGGTCATGTACCTTTACCCAAATTACAACATGTGTCGAATTGGAAAATTTTGGTTGAGTCTTGACCATTATGTGTTACTTATCATATTGCTAAATCTCTATATTATGTTTCTATGCAAGTAATTCTTTTTCTTTACATCTTTTTGATCTTGTACACATTGATCTTTAAGGGCCTTATAATACTACATCTCTATCCTATTGCAATTACTTTGTCTATATTATTAATAATATGAGTTGTAGCACATGGGGATACCTTATACCTCATAAATACCATACTTTATCCATCATATCTACCATTCTTTCTTATGATAAAAATCATTTTAATATTACACTAGAAATCATTCATATAGATAATGCTATTGAATTTATTTCACTTGAATGACAAAAACTTCTTAACAATAATGGAATACTTCATAGGGGAAAGAAAAAAGAGTATTCCTTATACTCTTCAACAAAATGGTATAGTGGAAAGAAAACACCGCCATTTGCTTGATGCTACTCGTGATATCAGAATACATGCAAATTTACCTAAGAAATTTTGGGGAGAATGTATTTTGATAGCTACTACCCTTATCGATTTGATTCCTATTTAGTCATTAATATGGAAGACTCCTTTTAGGCTTCTTTTCAATAAAACCTCTTCTTATAAACATTTGAGGTCTTTGATTGTCTTTGTTTTGCTGCTCAAATTCCTTGCTCAAAAGACAATTTTGATGTAAGAGGACAGAGATGTGTAATTTTAGGACATCTAATAGGGTATAAAGGTTATTATGTCTACAATCTTGACAAATATCAATCTTTTATTAGTGGTGATGTAAAATTTATGAGGATGTTTTTCCTTCTAGAAAACATTGTTCTTCGATTGATTATGATATGGTTTAATTTGATTTGTTGTTTCTTTCTGATACAACAGATATTGCTTCTGATGATAATACATTTGTCTTGTTCTAGATGAAGTTTTTACTATTCCTTCTTCTATTCATGTTTCTATTGTTACTTCTAATCACTTTATGTCCTCTAAAGATATTAGTTTAGTTTCTTATAGGATTCAATGTTCTTTTAGAATCAAGCAACAACCTAGGTGGTTAACCAATTTTGTTCATAGTGTTCATACAAAATCTTTAGCCAATGCATTACATGTTCCTAATTCTATAATATACACATGATTATCATCTTCTTATCCACTTTTCAATCATATTCCTCAATTACTACCCTTACACTTATGTTGCATAGTTAGCAAATGTATTGTCAATCCATGAACCATCTAGTTATCATGAAGCTACAAATGATCCTAAATGGTTTGAAGCAATGAACAAAGAGCATCATGCTCTTGAATCTAATCATACGTGAGATTTAGTTTCTTTTCCATTAGGAAAGCAAGCGATTGACTGTAAATGGGTTTATAAATTAAAATATAAATCTAATAGGACTATGGAAAGATTTAAATCAAGACTTGTTACAAAGGATTTTATACAAGTTGAAGGAGTGGGTTTCACACAAACTTTTTCTTTCATGGCCAAACTACAACTATTGGATTGTTGCTTCCTATTGCTTTTGTGAAGCATTCGTTTATTCATCCATTAGATGTGAACAAAGAGTTTTTGCATGGATTTATTAATGAAGATATATATATATATATATATATATATATACCTCATTGTTGCCTTTTAAGGCTTTAATTTATAGTAAAAATTAATATTATATTAAGCCCACAAATTTCAAAAAAAAATGAAATAATAAAAAATAAATAAAATATTAATGACAAAAAAAATTTTTTTTTTTTTTTGCTTGACATAATACTAGTTTTAATTATAAGTTTTTTCTAGATCCAATTAAATAATCCATGTAAATTGATCTATTTAATTGGGCCCATTTTTAAAGCCTTAAATATAATTTTTATACAAACCAAAATAAGACATAGATCAACAGCTTGAATAGATAAATCATTAGCATACATAAGGGAGACCTAGGCTCAATTCCGCGATGATGTAAACTATTTTTTTTAAATTTTTTTTCCACATGCTCCCATTGGCCAAATGAGGTAAGTGAATAGGTAAACGAGTTGGCTAAATGAGGTAAGTAAATAAGTAAGCAAGCAAGTAGGCCAGCAAGTTGAGTAAGTGAATAGGTAAGCGAGTTGATCATATGAGATAAGAAAATACGTAAGCAAGCAAGTAGGTGAGCGGTAAATAAATAGGTTGAATATTTATAAATACCTAGCACATATCAATGAAAAAAACAACAAAAGAATCACGGAGAAAAAAAATAACACACAAAGAAGAGTTTCATACAAATCATAAACACATAAAACACCTAAAAAGCTTAAATATAAGGTTATATCTTGAAGTTTCAAGTTACTTGAAATCATTGAAACCACTTTGTCGGAAGAGCACTACCGCAGGATTCGACTGATCTAGCCGAACAACAACAATCTGTAGCTCCATCAGCATCTAAATCCGACCCAGTCGGATTGTTCTCTCCCCAGCACATGCTCGCAAGTCATCCACGAGTAGGCTCGACAGTCTGACATATTCCCAACTGAATAACACCTCCGAAGACTCCCATCTAATCACCGTCGGCTGCTACTGTTCGTGATGACCCCCGACTTGACTTTCGGCCCAGCATCTAACCCATCGAAGTCGTATTCGTGAATCTCCCCTGCACCATTGCATCAGGTAAGTGCATCAACTTGTATTTATTTATTTTCATTTACTTTAATAAGATACATCAATAATAAAGGGTTTAAAATAAATAAAATGTATCCTTATAATAATAAAGAAATGAATGTAGATATCAACATGATGCAATAGAAATTAAGAGGTACCATCATGACGTAAATTATTTTAACATTTAGGGAAAAAAAAATCTCTTTCCTTAGCAAATAAATGAAATTGATAGTATTCAGGATCATCAAAGAATTATATTTTCAAAATCAATAAAAGTTAATAAATTTATAACAAAAAGAGATTAAAAAATTAAAAATAATCAACACACTAATTTTCTTTTTTTTTTAATAAAAAAAAATATGTGTTGTTTAATCCCGATTAACAGGTACTAGCCAAAATCGAGAAAACATAAAAAATGAAAAAATAATTTTTTTTCTTGTATTGTAGATATCAATGTTATTTATATTTATTTGCAAATATTAATTTAAATACTAAGTTTTTTTAATTATAATAATAACTTGTAAATACTACAGTTTTACAAATATTTTCAACATTAGCTAATTTATTTCAAGCATAAAAAGAGATAAATTTTAAATAAAGAATTATGGTGGCAACCAAATGGTTTTAATATGATAGTCTTTGAATCCAAAAATCTCTGATTTATCAACCAACCCATTGATTCTAACTTATAAATTTTTTCTCGACTTCAATCGGGTGGCGACTCCTTAAAGTTTTTACAAAATTTAAATTTATTTTAATTCTTAGTCGAGGGTTTGTGTTAAGTGAGTTCAGGTTTAATATAGATCGGATTAAAAGAAATAAAACTAGAAATGAAAAATCCAAACTCGACAATATATATGTTTGAAACCTCCTAAAGGTTATACATGGGCTACTCCAAGTGAAGTTTGTAAGTTTGTGAGATCCTTATATGGTTTAAAATGGGATAATAGCAAGTCAAGTACCTATACTTTCAATTTTTGGTAATTTAGCATATTATCTTTAGATTTTGGCAAATTGGTACCCATACTTTCAAAGCATGTGTGATTCGTCGCCCTTGTTAAATAATATTCGACGGACGTTCATTTTGATGATAAGATAATGACAGACTAAGTATATATATATATATATATATATAGTAATGTTTTGATAGATTAGTATCATATCTTTATATTTTAACAATTTTTAGCCAAGTATCTACCATTATCCTATCACAAAAATGAACATTCGCCAAATATTATTTAACAAAGGCTTTGAATCACACATATTTGGAAAGTATAGACACTAATTTACCAAAATCTAAAGATAAGATACTAAATTGTGAAAAGTTGAAAGTATAGGCACTTGGCTTGCCTTTATCCCATTTAAAACAAGTGTCAAGATAATATAACAACGAATTTACAAGATTTATTTATTCTTTGGGTTTTAATCAATCTAAAGCATATCATTCTTTGTTTACTCGACAATCTCAAACTAGTTTTATGGTCATTTTAATCTATGTTGATGATGTATTATTGCCTGGTGATTACTTAAAAGACATTGCTATAATGAAAACTGCAATAGATAAGGCTTTCACGATTAAGGATCTTAGTGGATTCAGATTCTTTTTAGGCTTGGAGATTTGTCATACAACTAATGGTTTTTACTTGCATCAAATGCAAGTTCTTGCTAAATGTTTTACAAGATGCAGGTTTAACTGGATGTAAACCAGTTGACCATCCTTTTCCTCTTAATACACATTTTGAGAGCTTCTTCATGATCCAAGTTTGTGTCATAGATTAATTGCTAAATATGACTTGGCATAATATATCAATTTCAATGTAACAATGAAGTCAATTCGTGGCTCAACTTCACATTGCACACTTAAAAGCAACATTTCATGTTCTTTGAAATTTGAAGGACTCTTTGGGTTGCGGGCTCTTTTATTCTTATCTTGCTCCATTGGTTTTAAATGGATTTTCATATGCGACTTGGGGTTCATGTCATGTTGATAGAAAATCCTTGTCCAATGTTTGTATCTATCTTAGTTCTTCTCTTTTCTTATGGAAAACCAAGAAGCAAGACACTATGTCAGCATCATCTATGGAAACTGAGTATTGAGGTATAGCATTTAGCATCAAAGAACTTTTATGGCTTTCCTCTTTATTGAAGGATCTTTGCATATCATTTGATAATCCTATTTCATTACTTTCAAACAATAAATCAACTTGTCTTTTAGCTACTGATCCCGTCTTTCATAGTAGAACAAAGCATATAGACATAGATATCCATTTCCTTCTACATCATATCTCTTCTAGGTTCTTGGATTTACATCACATTGCTTCTTCAACTCGAGTTGTAGATGTTTTGACTAAAGTTGTTCCTGCTAAGCATTTGCGGACTTTGGTGAATAAGATGTTGGCAACTTTTCAATTTTAGTGGTGTTTTCTTTTCTTTTTCTTTTTTTTTTTGGTGGGTGGGTGGAGGAGGGGGAATGGGGTGCTAGGGTTTATGGGGTGTTATGAAGGTTGACAATATTAGGGTTATACATGACACGTATGTCAAGTTGTACATGTGAAGTTTAATTAGTCTTATGTCGTAATGTAATGATAGTTGTTTTAATTAAATTAATTGCCTATTCCTAATTCTATCTTACGGCTTAATAGGTAAGTGTACCTATTGTTTATCATAGTATAGTGCTAAGCATAGGGTCATCTCACAAGGATTGTTAACTACTAGTACTGACTCTTTCCTTATTATTTAACCAATGAAAATCAAGTTGAATTAATATAAGAAATTACTAATATTATATCAACTACTAACAATCTAATGAGCGAAAACTAAAGTTGGTTTGATTAACTCGGGATTAGGGATGCACCTAGATCTTATTTTACCACTAACTTAACTTAAATTCATCAACCGAGTAACATTATTTTCTTAAAGTATGGAGTTCTTTTGTTAAATTAATAACTTTCTCAAGTTTATTAATCCCTAATCCTAAATCGATCAATCAAAATATCTTATAGATCAATAGCAATTTAGAATCACATTACAAACATGAACTCATGAGAAAATATCAAGTTTCATAAAAGACTTTTAATATTTTATCTCTAAAACTATGAGCAAATCTCTTCAATTACATAGATCTAATCATAAAAGCAATTTCTCAATTAACTTCTATGATATCATACATAAATCCATACATTGGTAATGTGAACTTAAGGAAACAATAACAAACATGCAATTGAACATAAGTAAACCGATGATATTGCATTCAAATATGAATCTTAGTTACATGACAAAGTTAGGTTATCAAAATCGAGATACAACATGACTATTCTTCCATAAATATTGTCATACTCCTACAGAGCACCCTAGTAGCACTAATGCCTCCTTAAAATGATTTAGTAAATCATAATGGAAAAATAAGCCAACCAAAACTTTTTAATGAAACAAAACTTGTAGGCATCATACTATTAAAATACTTCATGGCGTGGACATGTAAAACAGGACCATAAGGTTATCAAGATAAGCAATTTCGCATATATATAAGTTATTTACAGCATGGTTTCCTTACATACAACTTTGGATCAACTCTAAACAAAACCTTATAAACTTAAAAGAAACAACATAAACTATTATATACGAAAGAAGCTATCTTCACTCCCACTCGAGCCTTGGAATTTCCCTTCGAGACCTACTACATCCACTTACCACAAGCTTGTATCCACTCTAATTAAAAGCATATAAAATCTGTAGGAGTGTGAGCATACTACAGCTTAGTGAGATTACATACCAAACAAGATTTTAATTACAATCATATGCAATGCCACACTTAACCATATGAAATGCATAGTTCGAATGATTGGAATCCAAACTAGTGGGGATTTACGCCTCCTTTGGGGGTTAAAGGACCAACTCAAGTAGTCCATGCCAAGAAAGGTTGAAAATTAAGGAAGGAGAAGCTTTTCCAAAACTTACTTAGTATATATAAGTATATATATTTGATCATAAACTTAACTTCACCTTAGAACCATAAGAATCTCCCTAAGTATTAACACCCTAAAGCCTCCCTAACTTGGGTGACGTCCTTCAGGTCTATGTAGTTCTCGTGGGGCCAACAACCTTATGATAACCCTACTGGGATTCTCCCAATGTGACAAGGCATTACCAAAGATTCGGAATATTGAACATGACATGGGTACCATGCTAATGTAGCATGTTATCATGCAATGCATGTTTATTTTAGTTTAAAGATCAAATAAGACTTAGATTAGGTTATTGGCGGTCATACAATGTTCAGACAATCATCAATATTCATTTCACATTAGCATCAAGAAATTTCTTATCATTCCATGTATTAAAGCTTGGCACACACCCAAGCACCACATATCATGCATTATCTCTACCCCCATACATAATCACTTGTGTTCATATAGAGACAGGGGCAACTATTTGACAAGCATACCATTGTTATAAGAATTCAAGTCACTCATCTGTGCATCCTGCTTAGAGATTGTAGTAATTTTTTGGAACTTAGGGTCTTGATCGAAAGCTCTTATAGAACAACAAACATACATCACTATATACATAATAGAGAAAATAGAACTCTTATCAGATCTTTAAGTATTCTAGATTCTCGTTATATGCTTCTTAACTTAAGTTCTCATCATCGCTTACTACTGAGGTTGGGTTGAGGGTCACATCACTTCACAACTAAGCTCAAGCCTAAGCAAATAGAGGGTTGAGGGTCACTTAGAAAGGGTCGCGGGATACATCGTTACAAGCAAACATGTAGCATCACAACAAACCGGAGGTCAAGTGCTATTAAAAACGTTCATAGTTTGTATCGATGGCACGTTGAAGGCTCGACATTAAGCCTCAACCGAAGCTGTGATTCATACACTATTTAAATTTAGCCTCAACAACCCTTAGTGACTGTCACGAGGTACATCAAGGGCTTAATAGTAGGCCGTGATGGAATTGTACATCAAACACTTGAAACATTTTTAGGCACGGCAGATATTATTCATCAAAAACTTATCCCTTGATACTTACATTAAGTCTACCACTGATCCACCTAGAGGGCAAACTAGGTCGCAACGACCTAAAACATATAGAATAACTCCAAGACAATCTCTAAAACATTACTAACTCCTCCAAAACAGATGCTAGTATCAAAGACACGCGATAAAAACAACCTAAAACACAGCAGCAGCAACAACAAAACACCAACACACTAATCTAATAGGAAAAAGTCTATCTTCTAAACCGTAACTTAAATCCAACATAAGAGCTTATAGGTAGATCTACTACTATATTACATGTTTTGTTATTCTTTGTTCAAAAAACTCAAAAAACAAGTTTTGACACCTTTTTAAAAAAAATGGCCCAGATAACTTTTGTCTAAACACGTAAAACATACATTACACATTTTAAGCTTAAATAAATTTAAAAGTAATCTTTTATTTGTTTCCAACGTTCTTAGCAAACCAAATTCGTTTTTCAGTTTTCTAAAATATGATATTTGCTAAAAACAATATTTCACTCGTTAATGGTGAAATATGCACATGCACTGGTGTATTTGACAAAGGCACATTCTGAAACCTTTGAAAACAAGGAAAAACAAAGATACTTTATATAACTTCTTGAAAATAGGGTAAAACAAAGTTACTTATCATGCTTTTGAAGATGACTTCACTTTCTTCTTTCCAAAGTACTAGTTGAAAAGCTTGTAAACAACTAAGAACATGAAAGACTGGGAAGAAAAAGATTTTTTTGGTGTAGGTAAAAGAAAGTATTTTTAGAAAAGTAGATACTTCGAAAATATTGTGTTCACTTTCTGAAAACAACTACAACACCTAATTATTGTAAACTTTCAAATCTCTAATTACTTTTTCTTTTCATAAAAGAAAATAAGTATGGTTTAACTAGGAATTATCATATCTGAATTTAATGAAATAAGCTATATTTAAGAGAAAAGACAGTATATCCATGCTTAAAACTCATTGTGATGGCTTGCAAATAAATTTTTGGTATTTTTAGAAAAGGTTTAATTTATAAAAAATCACAACCTTTTTAATGTATGCAAAACAACACATTATATGACTAGAAAATATTAATTAATATATTGCCAAAACATTTAATATTTGTCGACATATAAAATCAGATTTATTTTTTTAATTCTTTTTAAATTTTTAACTTATGATATGGCCTAAACCTAGGGATTACAAATATGATGGTAAACATGAATATCAAGTATGCATCCAATATGGAAAAACCGTTTTGCAAGTCAAATATTGCAAAACTCTACTTATTGATTACAAATATATTGGTTACTCTACTTATTGACAAAAGAAAGGAAAAATGGCATCCAATATGTGAAAACCTAGGGATTAAAAAATAGCTCCTTCAACACCAAGTATAATCAGGACCATCCTCATCCTCATTCTTTCTCTGTCTCCTTTTCTTGCTAGCTGGTGGTATGGAACTTGGCATGTTTCTTCTCCTTCTTCATCAAATCATTCATCATCAGATAGAAAGAATGCATATGGTTTTGATATTGCCTCAGATTGCTTGTTTTTATCTCTTCAATTCCCTCTAGGTTGATCTTTGTTGGTTTCAACTTATCATTTACTGGATCATAGAAAACATTATATTGCCTTATCAGCTTGTTCTACTCCTGGTCTTTTTCTGACTTGATTCCTCCTGAATTTCCACCATACACTAAGAAAAAAAATGATAAGATCATGAGTTCAAAAGAAAAAAGATAAAGGAAAAAGAAAAATTAAACTTATTTAAACCAAACAAAATATAATCCACCAGGATCCTATGGGAATGTGTCCCACTCCCAAATTTCTAAAATTGACAAGGGGAATTCTTTTCTCATTCTTTTCCCAATTCTTATAAATTCAATTCCCTTATTCTCAAATATCATGGGTTTTTGATAGGGAGCAAATTTATAAATCAGTAATGGCTCAAACTCTATAATATAGCCCATAGGCTCCATGTACATCTCATGTTGGTCATCATCTCCCAAACACCTAATGATCTCAATAAATGGAGAGAAATTAATATCTTCAATTTCTATCTCATGTTCTATCTCTCCAGCATTCTCTTCTTTTCTAGGGTAACTTAAGGAAGTTCCTCTAAATTTGCTTTCTCAAGAATTAGAGTATTTGGACAAGAATTAAGAAATATTAAATTAGTCTCTTCACATTCATCATGTTTTTCAATAGACTCTAATTTATCTTCTTGACTATTCAGATCTACCCTATGAACTACACTTTCATTTTCCTTCTCCACCAACTCATCCTTCATTTTTAATGTCTCCTCAAGTTGTGTATCTGGATCATTTTCACCCGATGCATGAAAAGACTTATAATTAACTCCTTATTTACTTTCTCATGTCACCCAAGAGTTTCTAAAGATTCAATTAAACTAGATACCCACTCTTGAGATGGTCCTAAAAGAGTAGCCAATTCTTCTAAGCCTATGAATTTGTAAATAATAGGAGCACAAGATTTCCATGAGTCGCTTCAAAAATTGCTTGCATCGTCCTAATAAATAAGTCTAAGTTATCAAATCTAGAATCAATGATCCTTTCCAAAATAGATTTTTCCTAAAGATCTTTTTCAGTATGGTTCAAGGGCATGGATGATGTGGTCATTTTGATTGGAGTATGGTTGTAATATGAATTTTGAGAAAAATGTGAGACAAGTCTCTCACTTTGGCATTCAAAAGTCCAATGTCTTCCACCACACTGACTACAAATCATATCATCAAGAGTCATAAGGCCAGTATTTGCAATAGGGGATAATACATTTGTATAAAATGAATTAGAGGGATAATAATATGGATTAGGACATTTATAAAACTCATGATCACCTCCACAATACAAACACAAAAATCCTATGCAATTCATAATTCACATAGTTAAGAAAACACAATAACACTCAATAAAGCAAATAACCCCAAATTTATATATAGATATATTATATAAATTTTGCTAGACTAGTAGACTTCAAGCTTTCTTAATATTGCTAATTCCCCGGCAATGGCGCCAAAAACTTGACTGTGTGAGATCACCAAGTTTATAATTTATAAGTCCTATTAATTCTAGATCCACACAAAGGCAGTGTACTGATCGTGTAATATAGAAATTAAATCGGGATCGTCCTCAGGGAATATGCAAGTACTAGTAATAACTTTAATTCCACTATCTAACTAAACAAATTTAAATGATTTTATACTATTATACTATTAACTAATCTAAATTATGTGGAGACAAGGTAAATAGATATCCCAACAAGAAGCAAGATTCAATTAAAACTAATGACCAGGTTTTGTTTTACATCTAAATTATCATGAGAATCCTTGCCACTTCAAATCAGATTTCTAGGATTGAGTTCTTAAGCTGTAGAGTTCCTTAAGCAAAAAGATAATTCTTTCGAATCTATCAATTTTTCTAAACCTAGGTTAATCAATTAGGATGTCTCATCAATCAATAGCAACCTAAACCTGCATGAAGATCATGAACCCCATTTAAATTATTATACACGGAAGATTCTTGTTGTTCTATGTCTAGAATTACAAATAAATCTCATCAATTACATAGATCTATTCATGAAAGTAACCTTTCGATTAGCTTAAACGAAAATCAAACATAAAATTGTATTCCGGACATACAAAATTAAGAACGGTTAAAGAACATGTAATTGAACAAAAGAAACTTCAATATTTCATTACGAATAAACCTCATCACATAATAAAATTAGATTTCAACAAAACCCATATCTTAGAATTCACTCTTGCATAGTATTTAATGATAATACATGAAATTCAAAACAAGAAATAAAAATCATTATATCACCCTAGAAACTTGAAGTTTAAATTTGCATATCTTCAATCTGAGATAATCTCGACTTGTTGTTGTTTATGGATCTTCAAAACTTGTGTCTTGCCTCCTTTGGTTTCTCTTTCTCTCTTGTCTTGTATTGTGTTTTATTGTCTGCTATATATTTTTTTTTTTTTCTTTCTCCCTTTCCTCTTCAATTTATAATGGAAGTTGGAGGTGGAAAGGTTGTGAGAGTTCATGAAGATACGAGTCTCTTGGCTTCCCAAATAACACCTTTTTGATGCCCAACAATTGTGTCTTTAATAAATAAAGGGTTACTATTCAATTAATAATGGAAGTTGGAGGTGGAAAAGTTATGAGAGTTCATGAAGATACAGGTCTCTTAGCTTCCCAAATACTACCTTTTTGATGCCCAACAATTGTGTCCTTAATAAATAAAGGGTTACTATTCAATTAAAGATCGTGTCTTTATAAAATAAAAATATGTCAAAAAGATAGGGTTGAAAGACAGGTCGTGTCGATTTGCATGTCTTTGGCTGATCTCAACTTTCCTAAAAGACAGGGTTGAAAGACAAGTCGTGTTTTTTTAGTGTCTTTTCCAGGTTGACAGGGTGGAAAGACACGGCTTGTCTTTATTATTTTGATCACTTTTTGTCTTCCATCCTTGCATTCTTGACCCGTTTTGCTTCCTTTTTGTAAAGTATCTCCTTTAATGACTTGAAAGCTAAAATTAATAATTTTAAGTGCTGAATTTTTAATATTTATCAAGAAAATGACCATTAAAATATATTTTAGAACTCATAAATTAGGAATAAATTTGGTTTATCATCTAACCTAAAGTATAATTATATGTTTTGTCAAATGGCAGACACATGATGGAAGATGAAGTGGTGTGCAAGATACGTTTGCCAAAGGCCGTCGGGTTTGCCTCTATTCACTGCCAACATATAGCCGACCTGCACGGCACAAATTTATTTCGAGAGCTTTAGGCCGCTAGCCTTTTTTTAGGCCGCTACCCCTTTCCTATTCAAAAATTAGAGAGTTTTTCTAAATTTTCTTTATAACCTAGGCTTTCACTTCTCCAAAATCATCCATAAATCATAGATTTCTCTCAAAAACCTCTCTTCTAGTGATCCTTGCATCAAGGGAGATCATATTAGGGTTTGTGTTATAAAAAGAATGTGATTTTTTTATAAACACATGTTAAGAGTTTGATTTTGTTGGTTTGATCAGGTGTATTGGCGAAATTAGGGTTTTGTTCCTAAAAGTTGATTCAAATACGACATTACCTTATTTACTGCTTTGATTGTAAGTTTAGAATTTACAAATGAATCTAATACTATATGACTTTAAATTTGATGTTTGTCTATGGCTGGGTCTAGTAGATTGGGAGGATTATTGCTACTACGACGGCAACCTAATGATCTATGTGTGGTATTGTCCTGAGTGGAATTATGCACAAAGATGATTCCGGTAATTTAGGAGTAGTACGATTACTATACTCCAGGTGTTTGGGATGTTCCCAACACCAATATATGTATATATTGCCTATTTTCTATATTGGTTATTTTTACGGAGGCATGAGCTACTCCAGGTTTGGGACTAGTATACAATGATTCTTAATTGTGTTGTCTGCTGGCTAATAAAAGATAATAATTTGTGGTTGCTGTATTGTTATTAGGTTGTATGTGAAATTGTTTAATGCTTGTTTATATGCATGTGTTTGTGGTATCACGTACTAGGCCTTTGTGCTCATTCCTTGATCTTTTTCATAAACAGGTTAAGATCTAGTAGTTTTTCAATCTATCAGGCTATGACATTTATGTGGATTATGGAGAGGGCGATAGTGGACCTAACTTTCTTGTTGATGTTTAGATTTTCTAGCTCAGAGATAGACAATAAGAAAACTTAAGAAGTTTATAAGTTTTTAAGAATTTAAAGTTTTATGTTTCTTATTTTTTTATGAGGCTTTCTTCTAATGGTTCAGTTTTTTATTTCAGTTGGCTTTGGTTTATGCCAACTAGGTTTTACCGAAGATTGTTATATGAAATATTTTTAAATATGTGAGTGAATGATGAATAAATATGTACTTGTGGATTAGAAAAATAATAGCCCTAGTGTGTTTATTTCAAGTAAAGATACATGAATGCCTTCAGTTTATGACGTTACATAAGATTTGTCCATAAAGTGGTTTTCAGATCAATACACTTTCCTAGAATCCTAGTTCATAATTTATGTTTCTTAATATTTAATTGAATTTATATGGTGAAAATTGATCATCTTTCATCTACCCAGCCATACTTCTACAAACATACCTATCATTTTAAGAGGCATAAGAGTATCATAGTGCAGCATGGAATCACAATTACTGTTGCTGTCGATGTTGGTAGGTAATGGGGCAATTCCGGTATTTAATGTCATATAAATGTAATATACTAATATCCACGTTGGAGTTGACTTAAAAATCATAAAGTCATGAGATTCCTGTTCGTATATAGAGAAAATTTCTAGTAAGAATACGTTAGCAGTTTCCTTCACGTCCTATCAGCAGGTCGCTTAGTTTGGTCCACAATCCGCGTAGCTAACACCATCTTAGACGTTGGACATCTCGTGTTACACGATTTAATAACCATCATCTCAGACAATGGCATATATAAGTAAACTATAGTCTCTTTTAATTAATGATATATTTACCAGTTTTTGACGTAATAATTAAAATAATTAACCAAGCAAACTAAAAAGGCTGTTCGCTACTCACATGAGATATATCTTTCTTGCAATAATAATCCAACTTTTGATACGTGGAATTAACATAGTTAAATAGTTAAACTTAAAATCCACGAATAACCATTTCAGTTCATCATCTTTTAGTACGATGGAATGAGACTTTATGGTTTATAGAACCTTAAATTCAACATCCTCAATCGGGCTTTGTGACACTATAAAAAAGCTGGAATTTAAAGATAAATATTCTGTTTCAATGTAAATTTATATCGTAAAAAATCATCATTACTAATTCTATCAGTAAAAATAACTTCTCTCACCAACTTTTCCTCGCGTAATTTCTATCTGTAAATATCAGTGTTCTTATGATAAGAAAGGTCATCCAAGGAACTAATTTGGTCATGTATGATGGCTAGATGGACCAAAAAAAAGTAACGTATGGTATATGTCGAGTCTGAATTTTTTCATTTCTGGTTCAATTTCTTTTAATTCGATTTGCACCAAACCCTAACCCCTTTGATACATCTCTTCGACTAAGAATTTAAAATAAAAATTGTTTTTAAAAAATTTTAGGAGTCGCTATCGATCAAAGCTGAAAAAAATTAAATTAGGCTTAGTGGGTAGATAGATCCTAATTTAGCTATTAGTTTGCAAAAAAATCAGTTTAAAAAATAACCAGAGATTTCATGGATCTGGGAGCTAACCTATTAAATCCAAATGGTTGCTATCATTGAATTCTTAAAATTTATTCCTTTAATGCCTTAAAAAATTGTTGAAAATATTTACAAAAACTTTGCATTTACAATCTATTGTCAAAGAATTACAAATTAATAGAATAGTTGTATATCTATACTATTAAAGCAAATCACCCACTTTGGCGGCTTTAGTGTAAATATTTTTAATATAATGTTTTTAGCATATAGGTGTAAAATATTTTTGGTATCACTGAAATCATAAAATTAAATAAGGTTTGAATAGAATTAAATATGGGTTGAATGGACATAGTCTTTCATTTTTTAGCATATGGATGTAAAATATTTTTGGTATCTCTAAAATCATAAAATTAAATAGGGTTTGAATAGAATTAAATAGAGGTTGAATAGATATAGTATTTTTCTTTTTTTTAGTCTAAGCAAGTATCTTTATATATTGATCTAATAGATGCCTTTTAGTGTAAATATTTTCATTGTAAATGTTTTTAATGTTGTAGTTGCATGGCAGTTACCCAACATGGAGAAGTTACTTGTGGAAAATATAATTGTAATTATGATTTGTAATTAATTTCCTAATTTCTTAGACTAATTAAGGTTGTCCTCTTCCAACCTGTCAAAACAATATATTTATTTAATTTATATATGTTAAGTTGTTTTATTTGCACACATATCATGGGTGCGTCGTCTACTTATAATAATAATAATAATAATAATAATAATAATAATAATAATAATAATAATAATAATAATAATAAGATAATATTTATTTATATTTTGGGGCTGCCTATAGTGCCTACGTACCCTACTGGTCAAAGATCAAGCCTTACATAGCTCTTTTCTAAGACTTTAATTTGTTGATTCTTTTTAATTTTTCTAAATTCTTTTCACTTCAAGTTTATTAAATTAAATTTTATTTTATTTTATTTTGCAAAAATGAACTTTTGGGTATTTGATCTTACAAACTATCAATTTCCTTTTTTTGTTAAAAAAAAGGTTTCTTTATGTGACAAAAACTTTTATTGTATATATTTACAATACTCATATTATTTATTTATTATTTTTAAGTAAATATTTATATTATTCTTGAAACAATTAACTTTAGCCCATTTTTTTATCTTTTTTTATGTTTCTTTCTTTTCAAATCAATTAAGTTAATTAATAAATAAATTTTTCAAAAAATTTGCACTTAATTGGAAATGGATGAATATAGGTCAGATTCTGGAGCGAATCCAGTTGGATTCTAGAGTGGATTGCAATGGAGAGAAGCAATCGATGGAATTTGTTTCTCGCGATCCTAAGGTTGTTGACAGTGACAAATTTGTCAAACTGGTTAAGCAAGAATTATCAAACATTCTAGTGGTGGCAATTTCGTTCAAGGAATGCTCAAAGGTGGTAGTTCGAGATAATGATGGTGGACGATGTGGTGATTTGGTTGTGGTGCAATAAGGAGACTTTAATGAAGGGGAAAGTTACTAGCTAAAGCTTTCACCACTTCTTGATCCAACTGTGGCTCTAATTTTCTCCGATTTAACCTCTATAAAGAGTAACTAAAGAAATTGAAATTGAAACCTTAAGCACTCAAAACTTGATTCGAAGCTTATCAGTGATGGTTGTATGTTTCTAATGCCATGGATGAGTTAAGTGGAAAACAACCATAAATGGCAAGTTTCGCAACCTTGACTGAGCACATTTTGAAGCTTTCGAGCTTAATAAACATCAGGAAAGGATATATTGTGCTTAAATTGATTTAAACATGTGTTTTAGGAAGCTAAAATGGTAGATCAACTTGAAATTCAAATTTTACTTTGTGCATGAGAATAGTTTTTTTCAAACTTTGGATTAAAGATTGAACGCTAGATCACTAGTTTTGGGATTGGTTTTCATCCGAATTTGTAGTATCCCATGTCCTCTTTAATTCCACTCCCTCAATTTGGTGCAAAATGAAGGGGAAATGAGTAAAAAATGGGCTCAAAATAGCTCCATTGTGCAGGAAAACTAGACTTCAATAAGGAAGATGATGCACATGTGGAACATTCACATCATATGCGTGCCAACATGCAAGTGCGTGCAATGCATGCGCTTAGCAAAAAAAAAAAAAAAAAAATTCACGTGCCTACACCGAATCGAACCCTTGTGTCTTCTGTGCTCGCATGTGTTCTCTCTGTTGAACTTGTATGTTCAATTTAGATTTTGACAAGATAATATAATGCACAATTAACTATTCAATTATTGTAAAGTGCACTTAATTAGTCAAAATATGTGTGTGTTGTGTGTGTGTGTGTGTGTGTGTGTGTGTGTGTGTGTGTGTGCTGTGATCTTGTGGAGTTTATGTAAGTTTTGAGTAGGAGTAGTATTCGAAAGCTAGATAACTTCATAAATCAAGACACGACAAACTCAAGACCAAAGCTTGACAAGTAAAGATGTAGAGAAATTAGTCAAGAGTCATGTCAAGGTGTCAACAACTCAGTTAGTCAAGGCGCGACAAAGTTAAGACCAAAGCTTAATAAGTTCAAATATGCAAATTCAATGGTCGAGGGGTTGGTTGATGGCTCAACCGCTCCACTAGTTAGGGCGTGACAAGTTCAAGACTGAGACTTGACAAAGCTTAAGAATACATAACCTTGGGTCAAAGGTCAAGTCAAGGGCTCAGCATGTTAAAGCTTAGGGCATAACAATTTGATTTTAAAGCTTGATGGAATCAAGACTTATCGGGGGCAAATTTGAGGTAGGAAATTTTGAGGCACGATAAGTCTTTAGGGCTCAATAGTTTTAATATTGGAACTGATGTGGCAAGAAAGAGCCGTTGAAGCGCATTAAATGCTTGGTGACTTAAAGACATTGTCTCCAATGGATATTTGAATTTTGAAGGATATATATATGCACACACACACATGCATTATCCTTAGGAGATTCAACAGAAGTGAAGAGTAAAAAGAGTTTTTATTTGTGATCCAACAAATAATTGATTTTCTTATTCTCTTGTTCATTAAATTTGTAATATTTGCAAAGAGAGAGAAAAACATTCTAGTGCTCTGTTCTTATATCTGTAATGTTTTAAAGAGTATCTAAGGAGAGGAAGAAAATATTTTATTTCCTGTGTATTGTAAAAAATTGTAATTGCTCAGCTTTAGCATATTTTTGTGATTAATAAACGTGGTGGTGAAGTCCTTGATTAGAGATATTGGTGGACCATGGAGAGTAGAAAATGGGTCAAGCTCCATATTATATCTAGATTAATATTTTTTATCCCTATCTCTTTTATAGTTTATTTGTAGTCTATTGTTTTATTATCTGCTGCTATTAAATATATATTTGATCTATCCATTAAAATTAATTGTTTGAATTTTTAGGGCAAATTCTCAAGACTCAATTCACCCCCTCCCCCCTCTTGAGTATTATATAGTGCATTTACACATTTTTAATTGGTATTAGAGCTTAGGTTAAAAAAAATTGGTATTAGAGCCTCGTCTCTATCTGTTATGTGCTTAATCATATATAGAGTAAAAATCATGGCATCAAATGCACTAGGGTTTCTAAAAAGGCAAGCTATAAATAGACCACAACTTCTAAGTGGGGGCCATAATGGAAGTTTAAGATAAAAATTTTTCTTAAAGATCAAAATAGATTACTTTTGGAATGTTATAGAAAATGGGCCTTTAAAATAGAAGGAAAAGAAGAAAGAGATTACAATGAAGAAGACAGGAAAAAAATTAGATTTAAATGAAATTGCTATGAATATTTTACATTATGGTCTGAATGAAAGCGATTTCAATAGAATATGTACATGTAATTCTGCTAAAGAAATATGAGATGAACTGGAAAAGACTTATGAAGGGACTTCTAAAGTTCGAAATACAAAAATAAGTATTTTAAGCGGTCAATTCAAAAATTTCAAAATGCTTCATAATAAATCTATAGATGAAATGCATAACGGACTCATTAATATCAAAAACCCCATTGAGTGCACTTGGGAAGAATTTTTCTAACTTAAAAATAAATTCTAAATTTCTCAGGTCACTACCTAAGGATTGGGAAGTGAAAAGAACTACCATAGAAGAAGCACGAGACTTAAGTGCTATAAGATTTCCTTGGAGTGCTCAAAACACATGAGCTCATTAGAAAATAAGGAGAAGAATCAAACAAGAAGGCTATTGCCTTATAAGCCACAAGTCAACATTCCAGCGATGATAAAGTTGAAGATGAAAATGAGGAACTTATCCTAATGGCTAAGAAACTTGAGTAGTTCATGAGCCCAGAAACAAAATAAAGAGAGCGGATGATGATAGTAGCTCATCAAAATACAAACAGAAGGATGTGATAATGTGCTATAAATATCAAAAGCCAAGACACATCCAACAATATTGTCCATTGCTCAAAAAAGCGTCTAAAGGATCTAGAAAAGAAGCACTCATAGCTATTTGGAGTGATGATGACTCAAGTGACTTGGATGAGGATGTGTGCTTTATGGCTCTAAACGATGAGGTAAATGCCCCCATTCTTCTTCTTATGATGAGTTTTATGCCATGTATAATAACATATGCTGTAAGTTAGAAAAAATAGAGAAAAAGAACATCATGCTCAAAATCCTTAATGATGGAAGTAGGAGAACAACTAAAAAATTTTCAAACCAAGCATGAGGAAATTATATCAAAAATTGAAAAACTGCATAGAAATTAATGTTTTAAAATCAGAAAATTAAAAGATGAACAATAAGTGTAAGACGTTGAAAACAAAAAATAATGAATTGAAGGAAATTAATGAAAATTAACAATTGAAAATGATTTGCTAAATATTGAAGCCAAAACATTAAATAAAAATGATAATGTTGCATGTACAGATAGTAGTAGTGATGAAATCTTAAAAGAGCTAGAAGCATTAAAAATGAAAATATAATGCTAAAAGCTAGCCCGGATGATTCAAAAGCTACTATAGCCAAATCCACAAATGGGAAAAAGAATTTGAACACACTTCTTGGAAGCCAGGAGTGTGACTCAAATAAATATGGAATTGGCTATAATAGAGAAAGTAGCTGCAAGTCCCATGAAACTCATTTTGTGAAAGATACTCATGGGACATGCAATTACTATAGGAAATCTAGTCATATTGCGCATAACTGTGCAATAAGAAAAACAATGCATTTGAATCGTTGAAGCAAGTTGGTTTGGGTTCCTAAGAGAGAGGTTCTTGTTCTACCTAACCAAAAAGGACACAAACTCAAATAGGTACCAAAGAAATAATAATCTGTTTCACAAAGATCTTCAGGTGGGAACAACAAATAGTACTTCGATAGCACCTACTCTACACACATGACTGGAGACTCATCCAAGTTCACATCTCTAGACTTAAAAGATTAAGGTAGTGTTATCCTTGGAGAAAATCGAAAATTAACCATTCTTGGTGAAGGTAACATTCTCACAAGCAAAGATTTAATTATTAAAAATGTGTTGCTTATTGATGATCTGTAACATAATCTACTTAGTGTTAATCAATTGTATGATAATAGTTTTAGAGTAACATTACTTGCCAAAAAGTGTTCTATTGAAAGAATTGACCATAACCAAGCTTATTTTGAAAGGTCTAGACAAAAAAATGTTTATAAAATCAACTTAAATGAATTTAAATAATCAAATGAAATTTGTCTATATTCTCAAAGTGACAATGGTTGGCTATGGTATAAAAAATTAGGACATGCTAGCATGAATGTTATTTCAAAACTTATTAAAAAGAATCTTATCAAATTTACCAAAGATGAATTTTCAAAAGAAAAAAATTTGTTAAACATGTCAACAAGGAAAGCAAATTAAGACAAGTCTAAGGATACTGTTTCCACTACTAGGCTATTAGAACTATTGCATATGGACTTATTTAGTCCTACTTAAACTTTAAGTTTGGAGAGTAAGAAATACACCTTGATTGTTGTTGATGACTTCGCTAGATATATATGGACTTTCTTTCTTGCATCTAAAGACGAAACAAATCATATCTTTTTTAGCTATTGTAAGAAAGTACAAAATAAAAAAGGTCTTAATAGTATATCAATTCAAAGTAATCATGGTGGACAATTTGAAAATTATGAAATGAATAATTTTTGTAGTAAATATGGCATTAAACATACTTTTTCAGTACCTAGAACTCTACAACAAAAGATGTAGCCAAAAGGAAAAATAGAAATTTAATTGAAATGACTAGAACCATGCTGTGTGAAAAAAAAAATTACCAAAATATTTTTGGGCTGAAGTTGTAAATGCTGCTTGCTATATATCAAATAGAGATTTTATAAGACCAATTTTCAAGAAAACCCCCTATGAGCTTCAGGAAGAAAAAAGACCTAACATATCTTATTCTCATCCTTTTGGCACTAAATGTTACATTATAAACAATAGAAAAGAACAATTGGTAAAATTTGATGCTAAAAGTGATGAATGAATCTTTTTAGGTTATTCTTTGACAAGTAACACATATAGAGTGTTTAATAAAAGAACATTAGTTATAGAAGAATCTACACATGTTGCTGTTGATGATTATTTGCCTTATTTATGCTCAAATGATGATGTGGATGTTGTTTGTTTTGATTTGAATAAATAATTTCTTGAAAATAATAAAGAAGATAATGATCATAAAATGGATGTTGTGGATGAATCTGCTAATGATGATCTTCCCAAAGAATGGAAATATGCTAGATTACATCCTAAAAATCTAATAATAGGTGAACCTCCTAATAGGGTACAAATAAGATCATCTTTAAGGGGCATGAGTAATCTTGTTTTTCTATTACAAACCGAGCCCAAAAATATTGAAGAAGCCTTAAAAGATGAATTTTAGATAAATGCTATGCAAGGAGAATTAAACCAGTTCACAAGAAATGATGTTTGGAAATTGGTTCATATACTTGAAAGTAGACCACTTATTGGAACCAAATAGGTATATAGAAACAAGCTTGATGAATCTGATATAATAACAAGAAACAATGCTAGATTAGTTACTAAAGGTTATAATTAAGAAGAAGAAATAGATTTTGATGAGACATTTGCCTTAGTTGCTAGACTAGAATCTATAAAATTGCTTTTGGCATTTGTTGCATTTAAGAATTTTGCTCTTTTTCAAATGAACGTCAAAAGTGCTTTCTTAAATGGTTTTATAAAAGAAGAAGTCTCTGTAGAGCAACCACCAGGTTTTAAAAATAATGAATTCCTAATCATGTTTTTAAATTAAACAAAGCTCTTTATGGACCAAAGCAAACACCTAGAGCTTGGTATGAAATGCTCAATAGCTTCCTTTTAAACAATAGATTTTCTAAAGGAAAATTTGATATAGCTCTATTTATCAGAAATCACGAGTTAGATATATTAATGGTGCAAATCTATGTAGATGATATTATATTTGGAGCTGCTAATATGAGTCTTATAAATGAATTGTTTGAGTCCATGAAGAATGAGTTTGAAATGAGCATGATGGGAGAACTCAATTATTTTCTAGGTCTTCAAATAAAACAATCTAAAAATGAAACATTCATATATCAATCAAAATGTACAAAAGATCTATTGTAAAGGTTTAAAATGGATAATTTGAGCACAAATATAAAATTTGATAAAGATGAAAATAGAAAAAATTATTTTGAAAAGCTCTATAGAGGCATGATAGGTAGTTTATTATATTTAATAGCTTCTAACTTGATATTATGGGTCTGTTTGGATTATCTGTTTTTCATGTGTATCTGTATCTTTTTTAAAATGATATGTGTAAATATATCCGATTTGCATCTAAATTTCATCTATATTTGTTCTATTTGATTTTTTGATGAGAACTGTCAACTTTTTTTTATCTATATCTATTTCTTAATAAATAATTTGTTAGCAAAAAATTTGAAAAAGTGTCTGTATCTGCCGAAAAAAAGCCAAAACAAACAGACCCTATATTTCCGTGTATGTATGTGCATAATTTCAATCTTACCCAAAAGTATTACACTTGAGTGTAGTAAAATACATTTTCAAGTATCTTTTAGGTTCGATTGAAATTGGCTTATGGTACCCAAAGTTTTCCTCTTTTGATTTAATTGAATACTCCGATGCTGACTTTGCTAGGTGCAAAGTAGATTAGAAAAGCACTAGCAGCACATTTTACTTTCTTGGAAATTCCCTATTAACTTGGCACTCAATGAAGCAAAATTTTGTTGCACTTTCAACTGCTGAAGTTGAGTATATAACTGTTGGTAGTTGTTGTGCACAAATTTTATAAATGAAACAAACCTTTATTGATTACAACTTGAAATATGATGGTATTCCAATTCGTTATGATAACACAAGTGCTATAAATTTGACAAAAAATTCAATCCAACACTTAAAGACCAAGCATATCGAAATTAGATACCATTTCATTAGTGATCATGTTTCAAATAGAGATATAAGCTTGGAAGTTGTTGATACAAACAATCATACTGCTAATATGTTTACAAAACCTTGAGTGAAGATCATTTTTGCACATTACAAAGAGAATTGGGCATGATCAAGCAAGATGAGTGCTAAAATATCATGGACACAAGATAATCATGATCTTGATCTAAGGATAAAAGAAGCTATTAAATGTTCATATTTGCTCTGTGATGCTTATGACCTATTATGTTTGCATTTGTTGAGTGAATAGTGTCATTCATGAGATTTGTGAGCTAATACTGTAGGGCACTATTCACATGTTTTATTTGAGTGTTTTGGAAAAATCCTCATGTGATGAGGCGCTTATGTGAAGTCTTACATGTGGAGGCAATGGGTGAAGTCCTCTATTGAGGCAAGTATGTGAAGTCCTCATGCATTAAACAAGTGTGTGAAGTCCTATGTGTACATAGGTATTTGTGAAGTCCTCTTTATGAGGTAATTTTTTTGCTGAATCTTGTATGTTATCAGTACATCTCTCTTATCTGCAATATCATAAGTTTGTCATTTTTTTTTCTTTTGATGAGTACAAAGGGGGAGAAGTGTATAATGCATAATTAACAAACATGTATGTAGTTTGTTTTGATAAGTACAAGAGGGAAGCTAATTGACGTATTAAGTGTAGTTTGCACTTCCCTAGAATTAAGCATCAAGTCTTTGAATTAAATATGAGAAAAATAATTTGAAACATAGATTCTTAATTGACAGGGAGTATATTGAATTGAAAAGGGGTTAATTGTGCATGATTTTCCTCATAAAAAAGGAGGAGACTGTTGAACTTGTATGTTCAATGTGGTTGTGATGAGATAATATAGTGCACAATTAACTATTCAATTGTTGTAAACTGCACTTAATTATCAAACACATATATATGTATATTGTGTGTCTTTTATGGAGTTTCTATAGGTTTTAGCAGGAATAGTACCAATCGAGAGCTAAACAACTTCACTCATCAAGGCACGACAAACTCAAGATCAAAGCTTAACAAGCCAAAAATGCAAATAAATTACTCGAGGGCCATGTCAAGGTGTCAACAAGTCAGTTAGTCAAGGTACGACAAAGTTAAGACTAAGGCTTGATAAGTTTAAATATGTAGATTCAGTAGTCGATGGGTTATTCAAAGGCTCAACAAATCTACTGGTCAGGGCATGATAAGTTTAAGATTGAGACTTAACAAAGCATAAAAATGCACAACCTTAGTCGAGGGTTAAGTCGAATGCTCAATGTGTTAAAACTTAGGGCATGACAATTTGATTTTAAGGCTCGATGGAATAAAGACTTGTCAAGGGCAAATTTGAGGTGCGACATTTTGAGGCATGACGAGTCTTTAGGGCATGACAGTTTAAACATGAAACCAATGGCAAGAGAAAGTCGTTGAAGTGCATTAAATGTTTGGGGACTTAAAAATGTTATCTTTAAAGGATATTTGAATTTTTGAATGCTATATATATACATATACTATCCTTGGGAGATTTAACATAAGTGAAGAGTAAAAAGAGCTTTTATTTGTGATCTAACAAATTATTAATTTTCTTGTTCTCTTGTTTATTAAATTTGCAATAACTACAAAGAGAGAAAAATATTCTAGTGCTCAGTTCTTACACCTGTAATTTCTTAAAAAGCATCTAGAGAGAGAAAGAAGATATTTTATTTCCTGTATGTTGTAAAGAATTGTAATTGCTCAGCTTGAGCATACTTTTGTGAATAAGAAAAGTGGTGGTGAAGTCCTCGATTGGAGGCATTGGTAGACCATGAAGAGTAAGAAGTGGGTCGAACTCCACGTTATATCTAGACTAATATTTTCTATCCCTATTTCTTTCATATTGCATTAGTAATCTGCTATTTTATTATCTAGTGCCATTAAATATATATTTGATCTACCCATTAAAATTAATTGTTTGAATTTTTAAGGCAAATATTCAGGACACAATTCACACACCCTACCCCCACCCCTTCCTTTACTTGAGTATTTTGTAGTGCATTTTCATGTTTTTACTTTCCAATAGGTCGTTGGCCTATGCTTCGATCATGTAGTTACTCAAATAATATTTGAGTGACTTGAATCGAGGGCAAAACAACCAATGGGCCCTTTTTGCCTGGGCCTCATTTAAAACAAATGGCCCAAAAAGAATTTCTTTTGTTGTTTATGCCTAAATAGGGCCTTAAAAAAAGAAAAAAAAAAAAAAAAAAAATGGAGTGTCTACAGCTGCCCCTCTTTGTGGTAAAGTTAAGATAAAAAATTGCCACAAAGATAAAAAGATATCCATTCTTTGCCTTTAAAAGTACTTACTTGGAATTTGAAGCTTTTGATCTATTGGGGAAGCTTGATTGAGATGGTGGTAATGACTTTCGGTGAAGTTATCGTATCATGAAAAGTTAACCTCCTATACTAAACCATAGAATTGTCCTGAGACATGTCCCGAAGTAAAGAGGAACAATTTTTCTTTGGTTTGCATTATATGTTATACGTTTCTCTTCATTCCTTTTATAAGGTTTGGGTTTTGGGTTTCCTTTTTTTTTTTTTAAGAAATTCATATGGGCTTTAGGTTTTCTCTCTTTTTCAAGAAACTTGGATTGGCTTTAGGTTTTTTCTTTTTTTCAAGAAACTCGGATGGGCTTCAAGTTTTCTTTCTTTTTTCAAGAAACTTACATAGGCTTTAAGTTTTCTCTTTTTTAAGAAATTTGGATGGGCTTTGGGTTTTCTCTCTTTTTTCAAGAAACTTAGATGGGATTCAGGTCTTTTGGTTAGGATTATGACTCGGATGGGCTTCAGGTCCGTTCATTTTTACAAGGCACCTGCAAAGTCTTTAAAAATTGTTTTTAATCATGCTAACCCTTATTGTGGTCTTTTGTAAGATAGTTATCTAGAACTACGCCTAGGAATCCCATTAACAGTAGCTTTGTCTCGATACTAGCTATACGAACTAACAACTTCCCCAAGCTTGTTTCCCTTTTGGCTAGCCTCTAAGTAGAGAACCTCCTCAAGATTTTCCTCTTAATCATTTACTAGCTTTTACGATGATTTAATGTTCCTTCAAAGCTTAATCTTCTTGGGTAGACATTTATTCTTAAGATCGGGATAATACACATGTTTCTCAATTTTATAGTTGGCTTGAATTATTTCGTCATCTTTCAGTATTTTTCTCTTGGGAGTAAGAGAACTTATCTTTAGGGCGATTCGATCAAAGACCGAATCGATGTTAGAGATTATCAAAGATATCTACTTTGTTTGCAATTAATGAAAAATAAGACCACACAAGTCCTAGAAGAGATGGCACTTTTTTGAGCTAAGTACATTCATTTTTCATGCATAATACATCCTTACTGCATCTAAGTTTACAAGGTCCTTTGAATCTTGACCATCCATTCGAGTTACGGCAGCGAATCAACGGTCTAACTACGAAATCTTGATAGCAAAGCCCGGACTTTCATGCTCTTCTTTCGTTTCAATACCTAATAAGGGAAGCTTTAGCTTACTTCGAATTTCAAATCACATCAGACCCGGGATGACCTACCCTTGACTTTAGGATCATCACCGGCGAGAAGTCTTGGGCCGTAGCTTGGAGTTGCTCGAACGAACGTGATGTGATAAATGTTTTTATTTAATTGAAATTGAGCTTTACCACATAGGGTCCTTCATAGTTAGGCTAAACTTTCCTCTATGATCTTGCACATTAGGGAGTACTTTTCTTAACACTAAATCACCTTCTCTAAAGCTTCACGGCTTGACCCTTTTATTGAATGCCCTAACTATCTTCTGCTAGTATAACTTCTCATAACATATAGCGGTTAACCTCCTTTCATTGATGAGATTCAATTGTTCAACCCTTTGTTTAATCCATTCGGCTTCCCCAAGTACGGTTTCTGCTAAAACCCGATGTGAAGGGGTTTCAACCTCTATTGGAAAAATGGCCTCAGGTCCATACACCATGGATTAGGGTGATGCCTCAGTCGACACCCTGATGGAGGTTTGATAAGCTATTAGTGTAAATGGAAGCATTTCATCCCAGTCTTTGTTAGTGACAACCATCTTCTCAACAATTCTCTTGATGTTTTTGTTGGCTACTTCAACCATCCCATTCATCTGTAGATGATATGCAGTGGAGTTTTGGTGTTTGTTTGGAATATTTGACATAGTTCTGTTATCAATTTATTCATTAGATTTGTGTCATTGTTAGTGATGATACTTTCTAACATTTTGTATCATGCAGTGATGTCTCTTTTGATAAACCGCACTATGACTCCCTTTGTTACATTAGTATATGATGAGGCCTCCATCCAGTTAGTGAAGTAATCAATCGCAACCAGTATGAAGTAATGACCATTTGAAGCTTTAGGCGAGATTAGTCCAATTACATCAATTCCTTGCATCGAGAAAGGCCATGGTGCCGACATTAACTATAGTTCTTTAATAGAAGCATTTATTTTGTTTGCATATAATTGACATTGATGGAAGTACCTCACATGTTTGATACTGTCTAACTCCATGGTTAGCCAGAAATAACCCAACCTCATCATCTTCTTGGATAACATATAGCCTTTCATGTGGGGCCCGTACATACCTTCATGGACTTCTTCCATGAGTATTTGGCCTCTTCCTCATCTACACATCTTAGCAAGGTCGTGTCGAAAGACCTTCTATACAATGTGGTTCTACTTAACAAAAAATGATTCACCAATCGTCTTAGTGCTTTTTAATCCTTCTTTATGGATTTTTTTTAAAACACATGTTTAGAGGAATGTTTTAATATCATGGAACCATGGTTCTATACCCCTTCCGATTAGAGCTGATTTATCTACTAGATATCTTAAAGGGTCATGCTTCATGATGAATTCAACTATGTAATAGAACGTATATTGTCTAAGTTATGCATGATCCAGACTAACGCGCAACAAGTCCTTTTGACTTATGAGTGTTTTTGTTCTCCATCCATGAACTTTTTGCTTAGATAGTAGACAACCTTTTCTTTCCTGTCTTGATCTTTCTGCCCTAGTACACATCCCATGGATTTAAGGAGAAGCATTAAGTATAAGAATAAAGGCCATCCTAGTGTTGGAGCTACAGTATTGGTAGATTCATCAACTGCTGCTTAATCTCATTGAACGCGGCTTCACACTCTCCATCCCATTGTATCTTGCCATTCTTTTTAAACAACTTGAATTGCGGGTGGCACTTATTAGTCAGTTGAGAAATGAACCGAGCAATGTAATTTAATATTCTTATAAGGTCTCTAACTTCTTTTAGTGTCTTTGTAGGAGGTAAATCCACTATTGCCTTGACTTTGTCTGGGTCAATTTCAACTCCCCGTTAGCTAACCATAAATCTTAAAAGCTTCTCGGAGTTACTTCAAAAGTGCATTTTTTAGATTTTAATTTCAATTGAAATTTTCTTAACCTTTCGAAAAGCCTTCTCAAGACATCCACACGATCTTCTCCTTTTTTCATCTTAGCGATCATATCATCAACATATAACTCAACTTCCTTATGCATCAGGTTGTGCAACAACGCTAACATTGCCCATAGGTAAGTTGCCCTAGCATTTTTGAGACCGAAAGGCATTACCTTAAAACAGAGAGTTCCCCAAGAAGTGATGAATGTTGTGTTAGTTTTATCTTCTACTGCCATTCTTATCTGATTATACTCTGGGAAACCATCCATGAATGATAAAAGATATCTTCTGATAGTAATCCACTAAAACATCTATATGTGGTAACGGGAAGTTATCCTTTAGAGTTGCTTAATTCAAGTCTTGGAAGTCTACACAAACTTTAACTTTTTCCAATTTTTAAGGACTAGTACTATGTCGCTACCCACTCTGGAGTATCAATAAAACCCACATCGAATAACTTCTTTACTTCCTCTTTGATCTTAAGTAGCTAATCCTGTTTAAAACACCTTAACTTCTGTCGTTTGGGTTTAATGTCTTCCTAAATTGGCAATTTATGAACCATTATTGATGGATCTACACTGGGCATGTTGTCATAAGACCATGTGAAAATGTCCACATATTCGACCAACAGCGCTATCAATTTGTCTTTCTTTTCTCTAGGTAAGCTTCCTCCAATTTTCACATTTTGAGGATTCTCTTTTCTTCCTAAGTTAATTATCTCAATGGATTCATCGATTTCAATCTAACCTTGTTCGTATTTTTGCTAACTTTCTTATGTTCCTAATTGATCCTCGATATCACCTGCGATGACTAACCTCGTAGAGCTAGAAGTGATATCGATATTTTCATTAATTATAGGCATGAGATATCTTTGATTTTCATCACAAGCATTGGATTTGGATAGATAAGAACGAAGAATGTATGAGTAAAGGAAAAAGGATCTTTCATTGAATTGAATGGAAAAGTCTTTTATTGAATTTGAAGGTGTTTTGATTACACTCATTCGAGCAAAACATAAAGTAGTAAAACATGACAGAATCTTGATCTTAAGATCAGTTCTTGCTCCAAGGACTTAGAGCTAGTGCAAGGAATAGCAAACAAATTGTTTAAAACCATTTCATTTGTTAAGGTGCTCGGAAAATCATTATTAGGAGCATCTGGTTGTTAAACATGGTTAGGCTTTGGAAAGGAATTCTTGATGTGAGGAATCTCAACGGCCAAATCATACTTTTTATTGATTCTCCTTCTTATCTTATTTTTCATTTTCGCCACCTCAGCTTTGAGTATTAGTGTACCCTAAATTGAAAGTCCTAACTTAGTTTCTTCTTCCTTACTCAACACGTATACTTCTTCAAATATTTGCAATTCTAAATCCTCGTCTTCCTCTTTCCCGATATACAGGATGGCCCTCTCTTTATGAATGGCATAATCTTGCTCACCCATAATAGTGATGACTTAGACATTTGCTATGAATTTCACCCTATACAGACTTAAAGGGATTGTACCAATAGTGTGGATCCATGGCCACCCTAATAATAGATTGAATGATCGCGAGATATCTGACACTTGAAAGGTATGATGAAGGCTTGCGACCCAATGGTAACCTTTAACTTGACTTCCCCCACAATCTCTCCCTTAGATCCGTTGAATGCCCGAACAACAGTATAGTTAATCTTACTATTGGAGGGTTCAACCTCAAGTAGATTTAAAGTGGCCAAAGGGCACACATTGAGGGATGACTCATTATTGATTAGGACCTACAAGACAATCTTGTTGTTTCTCTTAACCACTATAAATAGAGCTTTGTTATGCTGTCCTCCATCTTCCTCTAATTCCTTATATGAAAAGGAAATTGGGTTCATCGCGAAGACTAATTTACAATGTGTTCGAGAGTATTTTCGAAACTCTTTTAGGTATCTCACTTCTTTGAGACCTTGAAAAGAGCCTCACTATGGGTATCGAAGCTTACTAACAAGTTCATGATTGATATCTTAGTAGGTGTCTTGGCTAGCTGTTCTCCCACTTTAAACTCACTTGCCTTCATTAATTTTGCAAGTGTCAACCTTTTGTCCTCTTTCTTCTCTTAGCTTGATGATTCTACAATTGCATTCTTCCTACTTGAGTCATAAACCCTTCCTGGTCAGGTAAGCCAGCCAACCATTGCCATGGAAGCATGATTGACCGTTCAATAATAAAAAAGAGCAGCTTTGTAAGCAGTTAAAGCTATTGGCACATGAAAGTGCAGCTTTTGCGTTTTGGCACTGTGGTCTCTTCTTTTGTGCTCTTGAAGCACTTGATTCTAATTGATTTTGAGCTTATCCTGAGCACACTAACAAGTGCTCTTTGCATAACTTTCAAATGGTTTTATCTTTTCCTTCACACCCTGATCCTAGATAGGGTACGAGTGCATGGACACAAATTAGGGGTTTAACCTAACGGTTAAGCACATGTTGGTACCTTCTTCCTGAAGTGTCAAAAACTGTGTTCTCGAATTGGTCTCCTTCCTATAATCCATCCTGGGTATTTTCCAAGACTTCTTCCTTCTGGACAACAAATATTCGAGTAGCTTATCTGAACCTATCTTTGGTTCTAGATTTTTAATAGTGATCATATTGACTACAGGGCTATGATTTGGCAATGGATTAGTTGAAACATTCGAGGCTGGAGCTTCAACAATATCTAACTAGATGTGCTTTGCATTAATAAGATCCTAAATCTTATTCTTGAGCCTCCAGCAGCTATATATGAAGTATCCTACTTGCCCAAGATGGTATTCACACTTCAGATTAAGATCATAGTTTTTGGGTTTATAGTCTTCTTTTAGCACCTCAAAATTAATCAAATCATCGGCTCATAACTTAGCCAATACCTGATTGAGTGGGACAAGAATTCTAGTCAATCTTCGTCTTCCATTGTAACTTGATTGTTAATTTAGATGAGACATCTACATGTTCAAACTTGGATTGGTTGTCAAAGCAAATTGTTGAGATGGCCTGACATAATTGGAAGTGTTGACCACACTAATAGTTGCCTCCTTTCCTTTGTATTGAGGGGCTCTTGGTAATGGGGACTTCTTTTTTATCTGTAATTTGCCAACTAAGACAGCATTCTCAATTATACACCCAACTACTACCACTTTAAAAAGTTAGCTGATGCATGTTCTATGAGGTATGAAAAGAATGGTTCATCCAAAGTATTGATAAAAGTAAAGGTCAGGTCTTTTTTTTTGGCAATGGAGTGGTGATTCTAGAAGCTAAAGCTCTCTAATATTCAGTGTATTCTTTGAACGATTCATCTTTCTTCTTTTTGATATTGCTTAAGTCCCATACGAAGGGAACCATTTCTATGTTAAACTAATATTGATTGAAGAATGATCTTACTAAATTATCCCATGTATCAATCTCATAAGGATCCAATTAGGCATAATAAGTTAGTGATGGTCCTATGAGGCTATCCTAAAAAGTCTATACCATCAGCTTATCAAACTAGCATGTACCCCATTCTCTGCACGTATAGCCTCATGTGCATATTTGGGCAACTCGTTCCATTGATTTCTCAAACTCAGAGCTTTGAATTTTTTTAAAATAAGCCTTCCTCAAATTTTGGTAAATTCAAGATCCCCAACTGATCAAATCCATCAAATTCTCTCTTTTTTTTTTCAAATAGTTTCCTTTCTATTTCCTTAGCTTGAGCCTCAAGTTCTTTCTTGAGTTTTGAACTCATGTTGGAACTCATCATTTTCGAGGTGTTAGCCATCGATCCCATTTTGTGTCCCCGAAAAGCCTTTTGGTGGTAGTAAGGGAGCCTTAAGCTAATTAATGTTTTGAGTCAGGGCTTGCATTTATTTGGCAATTTTGAGCAATGCTTGCTCC
The DNA here is from genome assembly GCA_024138025.1 of Combretum micranthum. Lineage (NCBI taxonomy): Eukaryota > Viridiplantae > Streptophyta > Magnoliopsida > Myrtales > Combretaceae > Combretum > Combretum micranthum. The sequence continues at coordinate 2,796,819 of JAMXBD010000020.1, forward strand.
ATTGAATTAAGCCTATGTTCATTGGATTGATCAGTGGTGGAGTTGCTGGAGTTAAACATTTTTGTACGTGATCAAGTGTTAATAGGGCTCTTTAGCGGTTTAGATGCTATCTTTCAAGAACTGAAAATGTTGTTAGCAATATTTTGAAAAATCTCTCTTCCTTTTTCTTATCTTTCTTTCTTTTTAGTAGAAGATGAATAAGGTAAACAATGTTTATAAAGAAACATGCAATGTTGCAGCATACTCATGCAGGAAGGGTTAATGACTAAGAATTTGTGGTGAATCTTGAACGTTTTATTGGAGTTACATTTTGAGAAATGAAGGAGTTTGGTACAAAACTTTCAGCATACATCCACTTCCTATTTTTTTTTTTTTCAAGAAAAGGAAAAAAAATTACATAGAGATCCCTACACTAGTCTTCTAACTTTATTTGGACAGATGACTTGCTCTTCCAACATACAAATTTTTTCCTTAGCATCTCTCAATTCTTCCTCTAAATCTACTATCTTGCCTCTGGCTTGCTAAAGTTCATAGGTCATACTTTGCTCTTTATCTCGAAGGTCTCGATAACATACTTCTAGGTGGGTTTACATGGCTTCCATGTAGCCCACAATTTCTGAACTCGGCTCAAGTGGTACTGGTTTAAGGATGCTAGGAGCCTCATAGTGGATGTCCTTGCTCCTCTTCATTTGACTGGTGACATACCACTAGGTGGCTTTATATCTCTTGATCTCCTTATTTTCCACATCTACTTCATAAACTGGCTTGATCTCCTTACCATCCTATAAGATCTTGACTTACGTGACTCTAGCCTTCAATGTTATAAGAGTTTTGGTTAGATCTAAGTAGTCGACCATGGTTTGTTCTAAATCGGGCTTGGTGTTGACATATTACAGCATGTCGTATTGTCTTGTCACACCAGAGTGGTAGTAACCTACATAGCCTATTATACCAATCAAAGCATTGTAGGGTATTCTTTGCAACCCAATATAGCTGCCAAACATTTGGACCAATGAGCTCACCATAGGCAATCTTCAAGCATCATATCTTCTAAGAAGGAAGTTAAATTCTAAAGGGGCTTATCAGTTTCGATGTGGACTCATTCAGCAAAAGATTGAACAAGATTGTTGTTGATGCTGACAAGGAACCCATTAGCCAAACTGCTCCTATAATACCTTCTGTGGTTGGCAAACAAAATTATCATCAAATGCATGTTGGCTTTAAAGCTGCCTTAGCTCCTAGATTTAATGTAGTTGAGGCTTCTAATTTGTTCAGCTAGCATGATGGGGAAATATGATATGTCGATAAGTATTAAATTACTAGCTCCACAACTTGGTAGTGAATGAATAGGTCTCCATGTGGGAACAAAATGGTGGCAAAAGCAGCGATTATAAAGGCATTGACACTATTGTCCTTCCAAGTTTCAAACAGCACACAAAAAATGTCTCTTTTTTTTTGAAGTCTTCAGGAGTTCCAAACCAATCCATCAAGGTAGATAGTCTGATGCTATGTTCATTGCAGGCCTTCATGGATTTAGTTATCAGTCCTCACTTACCCCCAATAAATTTGAGATGATGTAGGTTGGGTCTCAATTAAGGTCTGGGACATAGATCCCTTTTGAGGTAGGTGGATCTTGTAGTAATCTGGTATATTCTTCTATAGTTGGGCTTCCACTTCTTCTGGCCCCACAAGTGAGTAAGAGCTCGAAACATGGTAAAGGGGATGTGGATCTTCGAGAGTTGAAGGATCAAGCCCATCCTATCTTTGATGAATGATTGTTGGACGGGATTGAAATAGACCGTCCATTGGTCCAATAAAGGCATAGGATCCTTGAAAGTTTCGACATGGTGTTCCCTAATGAGACGGGACCAAAGGCTAGTACTGGCACTTGAGCTTGAAGTCAACATTCCCTTAAAATAAATTTAAAAAATTTAGATTACATAGGGAAATAATCTAAGTCCTATATATAACCAAAATATTCACATAAAAAGGTATCTATGTTATAATAATTTACTTAATCCTTTCATTTTTTTTATTGGAAAGCTAACTGCTCCTTTATTTTTTTAAGACACAAATCCTTTTCATCATAGATCCACCATGAAACCATAGTCATCATCCCATGATAATGAATGCAACATTTGGTGGGTTCTAGAAGGTTCCACAATTCAGTGGACCACAGGTTGACACTATACTAGAGCGGAGGCCATTTCATGAACTAGAGGATGGAAATGCCATAGCCCTTGGATCCTACTAGCGACCTCCCTGACCTAGGTCATAAGACGGCTTGGTTCTGATCGTATCTAACACACAATAACGATTTCAGAAAAAGAAAAAAACAAACAAACAAATCCCTTCTAGAAAAAACGGCAGTTCATTGAGGCTAACAAAGGTAAGTGCAAGATTGATGAAAAGATTAGGATCAAAAAGAAAATAAGGCTAAAGAAATAAAAACCTAAATATTTACAACTATGAAGGAACTAAAATGATATATTTTGATTTAAAAATTATAGGGTGGCTAGTCCACTAAGAAAGTCTCCAGTAGGGTCATAATGCTGTCGAGTCTGGATTTTTTCATTTTCGGTTCAATTTCTTTTAATTCGATTTGTACTAAAACTTAACCCCTTTAATACAAATCCTCAACTAGGACTTAAAAGAAATTTTCTTTTCAAAATTTTAGGAGTTCCACTGAACAAAGTCGAAAAAAAATTAAATTAGGATCAATGGGTATATCGATCTAATTTAGCTACTGTCTGTAAACAATTCGGTTTCAAAAATAACCAGAGATTTCATGATTTAGGGACTAACCTATTAAAACCAAATAGTTACCATTCTTGAATTCTTAAAATTTAGTCCTTTAATGCCTTAAAAAATGTTGAAAATATTTACAAAATCTTTGCATTTACAATCTATTTTCAAAGATTTACAAATTAATAAAGTCGTTGTGTGTATATATATATCATAATACAATATATAAAAAATAAAAAAAATAGATTTCATAATAAGACAATATTTATTTATATTTTGGGGCTACCTATAGTGCCTACATACTCTGCTAGTCAAGTATCAAGCCTTACATAGTTCTTTTCTAAAACTTTAATTTGTTGGTTCTTTTTAATTTTTCTAAATTCTTTTCACTTCAAGTTTATTATTACTATTTTTTTTTTTTTTTTTTTTTCAGAAATGGACTTATTGGTATTTGATCTTACAAACTATCAACTTCCTTTTTATGTTAAAAAAAAGGTTTCTCTATGTGACAAAAACTTTTATTATATATTGAAAATACTCATATTATTTATTTTTTTACGTAAATATTTATCTTATTCTTATAAAATCAACTTTAGCCCCTTTTTATCTTTTTTTTTTTTTTTATGTTTCTTTCTTTTCAAATTAATTAAGTTAATTAAATAATAAATTTTTAAAAAAATTTACACTTAGCTGGAAATGGATGAGCACGGGTAAGATTCTAGAGCATATCGCAACGAAGAGAAGCGGCAGACGAAACTCATTTTTTGCAATCCTAAGGTTGTTGACAGTGGCAAACTTGCCGAACTGGTCAAGCAAAAGCTATCAAATGGTCCAATGGTGGCAATTTCGTTCAAGGTGTGCTCAAAGGTGGAAGCTCGAGCTGGTGATGGTGGATGGCGATGGTCATTTGGTTATGATGCAACAAGGAGCCTTGGATGAAGGGGAAAGCTACTAGTTAAAACTTTCACCACCTCTGGATGCAACTATAGCTCTAATTTTCTTCGATTTAACCTCTATGAAGAATAATGGGAGAAATTGAAATCGAAACCCTAAGCACTCAAAACTTGATTCAACGCTTATCAGTGATTGTTGTGTGTTTTTAATGCCATAGATGAAGGATTCAACCCCTATTTATACTAGTTAGCGATCGAGTTGAGCAGGGAACAACTATAAATGACATGCCCAAGTTCAAGTTTCCCAAGCTTGACTAAGCAAATTTTGAAGCTTTCAAGCCTAATAAACATTGGGAAAGGATACAATGTGCTTAAATTGATTTAAACACGTGTTTTTGAAAGCTAAAATGGAAGATCAACTTGAAATTCAAAATTTACTTTGCACGTGAAAATAGTTTTTTTTCAAACTTTGGATTAAAAATTGGACATCAAATCACTAGTTTTAGGATTGGTGTTTAATCGGAATTTGTAGTATCCCATATCCTTTTTAATTCCCCATCTTCAATTTGGTAAAAAATGAAGGGGAAATGAGTAAAAAATGAGCTTAAAAGAGCTCCATCGCACAAGAAAACTAGACTTTAGTGGGGAAGACATGTGCCAATGCATGGGTGTGCGTTAATGCACGTGCTTAGCAGGAAAAAAATTTCGACACACCTACGTGGAATCAAACCTAGGTGTCTCATGTGCTTGCATTGTACTTTCCAAGAGGCCATTGGCCTGTGCCTTGGTCAGTAGTGATATGCCTAAAATTTAATCAAGGCATTACCACCACGAATAATACTTAAGTGTATTATATGCTCAAACTTCCTAGAATGATATGTTTATGTTGAACATACTATCCATTTTAATTACAAATCATCTGTTTAGATTTCGGAAACAACTAGATTTAGTTTAGAAAACCAAACTTTTATAAAAAACATAATAAAGGGTTTTTACTCTTACCAAAGTAAACCACTTTCTAAGAAAAAAAACTTTACAAAAATACCTTATAATCTAATCTCATGTGTAGATCAACATTTACAAAACATTTAGGCTCTAACAAGCCCCTTTAAAAGAATATTACAAACTTAAAATATAAGTCTAGTTTTTTAAACCAGAACAAAACAAAATAAAATACACAGCCCTAACCCACTTCACTCATCTAACATCACCTAAACCTGAGTAAAAAACCATCCTCAACATCAAACATCATCAACAACAACAAAATCATCATCATCAACATTATCACCTTCATGACCATCAAATCATCAACATCCTTAACACTTGGAAAAAAAAAAAACAATAATAACAATAATGAGCGGAAGCTTAGTACATAGTAACACAATCACATATGGAGTGACACACGAGCTTAACTAAATGCAATGAATCAACCAATAAGTTATTATTTTTTCCTTTAAAGTAAACAAATCAACACTAGAGTACTCAAACTCTGGAAATCCAGGAAACGATTTACCATCCCTGGCCTACCACTGCAGCAGTCGGGGAGTGTGCCAATACCCCCACAGGCGACCTTCCCAGGATAGGAATCTAAGGGTCATGAGTAACCGTAGCTACTTTAGGGGGTTGATATAAGCAGTCCGAATACTTATATCTTATATAATGTCACAAGAAAAAGTAATCTCATCTAGGGTTTACAGCCATTACTCAATTTTACATAACTTAATTCATAATATCACCTAGTTCAATCATCCCCATAAACATGAACTAAATCATATTATATCATTTTAAGAATAAGAAAATGTTACACCGATATCATACTCCCTATCAATTACTCGCTAAGCCACCTATTAGAAGTCATTGCATCATGACGGGTGGCCTAAGTATCTAAACTACCGTGCTTACTCGGACAAGGTTACCTCTTCCCAGACTGGATTCAATGACACACACACAACCAATACTCATCAATTATTAAGCCGGCTTTAAGTTTTAATTCATTTAAGGATGATTATCCTAACATTCATCATACAAGTTACTGTGTATCTTTCATATTAAAAATCCAAATAGGGATAAAGGGTAGATCATAAGCCAACTTAGAAGATATATCAGATATCCATATTTGTAGATTCAAGAATTTAAACTCATATCAGAAACTATACTCATCATCCATTTATCTCAACCTTTATTAAGACCCTATTTGATCAGACACTAAATAGGAACCCTGCTATGGCTGTGAAGATCACCTCACCAAAATAAGGACAGTTCTCCTTTGTCTGTCAAAGTATTCATTTTCTCTTTGTTTATAGTGTTTTATTACAAAAGCATCAACAAAGAATTCATATACAAAAACATTCATTTTTCAAGCAAACACACATTTGAAACAACATATTTCTCATATTAGACTAAGGTTTATCCCAACATATTAATCTAATCCAATTATTAGTTATTAACCCATTTTAACTTAATCCTAAGAAAATCGATTAGATTTAATCCTTTAATCCAATTATTAAGCTAAGTTAATCAAGCTTAATCAATCAAATCCATTTTAACTTATTCAAGCCTATTTAGTCAAGTTAGACTAAGATTATTAACTAATTCATTTTATAACTAAGATTCATATTAACTTAAGTCTTTTTTAGCTTAATCTTGGCTAAATTGATTAAACTTAATCAATCAAATTTATTTTAGTTTATTCAGGTTCATTAAGCCAAGTTGAACTTAGATTATTAATTAAGTTCTTTTTATATCAAACTCTATGTGAAATCAAATTATTTATTAAATCTATAAATTCACTAAACTCATGCTTAATCATATCATTCAACAAATGTAACACATCAAATATTATTTGCCTATCTTATTTTAGCTTAAAAAGATCCATTTTATAACTAGATATACACTTTTAACTAGTAAAGCAAGTTTTCAACTTTGTGTTGAAAAACATAGTAGCTAGAAAGAATAAAAATTTCAACCTTGACACTTTTCGAACTTGCAAAAACTAAAAAAATGAAAGTTATAGATCTCTTTTTAATCTTTCCAATGCAATTTGAATCACCTCTATTCGATTTTTTATGAAAAAGTTATGATTAAATTAAAAAATATTGTTGTGCCGCCAAGGGGCTTATCACGCTCATAATTAGGGAAAAATGCATGATTAGAGGCTATCAGAGGCATCACACCCTTGATCATGCCCGTGATAAGTTATCTGTCAAATTTTTCAATGAGTCGAGTCCATCACGGGCTCCATTATGCTTGTGATGAGTGCCCTGGTTTGATTTTTCATGTTTTTCATTCGTTTTTCCTTTATTTTTCCTTCAAAATTCAACTAGTTTCCTCACTTGTTTTACATTAAAAACTTAACACACTTCATATCAAATATAATTGAAACAACATACTAGTCTATTTTAAGTTAAAAACTCTTCTATACTCATCCAACAATTTTAAACACCATCAGCTCTTCCATCAACCCCATATTCACTATTCATTATCTTCCTCAATAACTTCATATGCATCCATCAACAATTAAACACATATAAATATATACAACAACTAAAACAAAGTGAATAATAATGAAAACAAAGAAAAGAAAAACTTATCTACACTTCTTCTTGATTTCTTTATCTTCTCTTGTTTTCCAAACTGTTGAAGTTGTTGTTTATACTAGATTTCCTTTCTTGATCTTGTTTTCCATTTCATTTTCCTCTTTAACCTTGTTTAAATTTGAGATGTGAGTAGATAAATTTGAGAAAGAAAAAGAAAAAGAAAGGAGAAGAACAAGAACAAGAACAAGAATAAGAACGATATAGGAGAGAGAAATGAAAAGATGAGAGAGAAAAAAATGAAAAGGAAGGTAGATAAAGGAAAAATAAAATAAGAAAAGATAAGGATTAAAATTATATTTTAGAATAAAAGTATTAGATTTAGAACTTTCAGATAAATATCTTTAGTTCTAGGGATATTTAGAAGATGATTTCAAAACCAATAGGTTAAAAATTAAGAACTTGAAATAAAAACTTAATTTAGGAATTTAGTTTAGATCAAATTAATATTTAATTTGAGTTCGGGTTTAAGAACGATATTTTGTACAAGCAAATGAACTCAAACTTTTTGAAGACTAAGGAATTGGAATTTAGGCCAAAATTTAAGGGTTTAGGATTCTTTTAAACATTTAAATAATATGTTTAGGGGTTTAAGAATTGAAAATCTCAAATTCCAACTTAATTTATTACTAATCTAATTATGTCAACTTGTCTAATTATTTCATATAATTCATTTGATTTATTTAATCTATCTAAATTTAATTTATAGCTTAGATGAAGGTTTGGGATATTTCATGTAGTCACTCAAATAATATTTGAGCGACTTAGACCAAAGCCAAAACCGCCAATAGGCCTTTTTGCCTAGGCTGATTTGAAAGAAATGAATCAAAAAGAATCTCTTGTGTCATTTATATCTAAATAGGGCTTTAAAAAAACGAGAGGCAAAAATGGGGTGTCTACAGTATAAAACTCTTTAATATGAATTATTTTATTCTTTACTTTAGTTTTGAGTTGGATGATTGATTGTGGATTCCAGTGGCCAATCTATCACATAAAGTCAATTTTAAATCCCTTTTCTAGATAATTTTATTTATTGGGAATTTGGTTAACCATTTTTAATTGCATTTGTTTCATCCTTAAATGTTTTTCTCTACAATTATTTATTGTTGTTAACCTACTGTGGTTTTAGAATTTCATTACCAAAATTTTGTTTGATGTCTTTAGTAATTTGTAGATTTTTGAACAAATTGAGTTCTTTGAATTCAAGTCTATACTATTTTTTTGTTGAATTGAATTTTATCACTAAATCAACTTTCCCTTTTCAATCAAATGAAAGCTAAAACAATGTTTCCCTCAAATCATGGAAAAATTACATACTAGACAATTAAAATATAGGTCTATCATGCCAGCATAGTAGCAAATCATGACAACTAGCCATGAGTGTCTTCAACAAAGGTGAATGTTGGTTTTGGAAATGCCACATCATCTAACGAGCAAAACAGAGTTAATTCAAGTAGTATAGGTGAATGTGAAAACTTCAATTAAGTGTAAAATTGACTAATTCATAGTTTAGACACTTAATTGCATATTTAGCTAAAATTGAGATATTAAATGCGACATTAAACTTTACTATAATTACTATTATTTTTTATACAATCGTTACTTATTTTATTCTTCCTTACTATAATCACTATTATTATTAATATAATTATGAAATGTCGCAGCATCTAATGGTATAACGAAGTTAAATCAGGTAGTATATGTGAGTGCAAAATGCCGCATCATCCAATAAACAAAACGAAGTTAACTTCAGTAGTATAGGTAAATGTGAAAACTTCAATTGACTATAATTGCATATATGGCTAAAGTTGAGATATCAAATGCAACATTAACCCTTACCGTAATTACTATTATTAACAATATAATCATTACTTATTTTATGTTCCTTACTATAATCACTATTATTATTAAATATTAATATAATTATGAAATGCCATCATCTAATGGGTATAATGGAATGAAATCAGTGAGTGCGAAAAGTTCAATTAGGTATCAAAATAACTTATTTAGAAGTTACAAGCATATAGATTTATTGAAAACATTAGCTATATACATCAAGCTATACCTATTTCATTGTTTTAACCATTTTGATTATAGGCTTTTCATTCACATAATATATATAGAAAGGCTCATAAAATCTTAACAACGTGGGAATTGCTATTGGTAAGTTATCAAAAAGAGATAATGTCTACCTTCACATATTCTCCAAATGACAGAAGGAAATAGTTTTGGATCAAATGAGGTAAGTTGAATAGGTTGTAAGCGTACAATGAACATAGGGACAATAGAGAATGGCAATGGGTTTGGTCATCTTAAAGTTTCTTTATTCTCCACTTAACCATCACTAGTTTTTTTAGTCATCATTACCTCAACATGAATCCAATCCAATAGGCAACAACAACCTTATTTTTAATTTTGATTGTTATTAGTTGAGCTAACAAAATAAGGTGGACAATGCTAGCAACAATACTTAGCACTTCTCTTTCTTTATTTGTGTGTGTGTGTGTGTGGGGGGAGGGTGGGGGGTTTGTTGAAAAGATGTAATAAGATGACGATGGAAGCTGTGACATGACTCTTACTATGGTATGTACTTTACTTTCTTTGTAGCTCTTTGTTAGTGTTAGATATTGCAACAAATTATTAATTAATAGAAGGGATAATGTCATGTAAGTTGTTCATTGAACCAAACGAATCGCAAAATGCAGTTTTTTATATTTCGGTTCGGTTCATGGTTCGATTAGAAAATGTCTAAACGGTTATGGTTCGGTTTGAGGGGTGTGAAACCGAATCAAACCGTTTGAATCCAAACTGAATCACTTCACATTAAAAAAAAAAAATAAGAACAATTTTATTTATTTATAACTCTTAAATATTAGATATTAGTCACATATGATATTTTGCTCTAATATCACATATGTATATAGCATGTTAAAATAGACTTGAAATGGAACCGCAATTTAAATTCTAATACCATTATTGTGATATAAATGTTGATATATGTATCATGTATGTATGTATGTATGTATGTATGTATGTATGTATGTATGTAATACATTATTTAGATGTATCTTTGAAAGGAAAATGAGTAAGATTTTAATTTATAGATTTATTAGAAGAAACTATGATTCTATTCCAATTTATGAAATATAAATTATATTTTTAACCACATTAATATTATTTATAAATATAAATGCTGTATATATACTATATTATATATTTTATATAATCCATCATTAAATGCATTATATATCTAATAATATTAAACAAGCTATTTTTTACTCGTATAAAAAAAATACAAAATAGGCTTTTAATTCCTCAACATAAAAGATAAGTTTTTTAATAATTTACACATTTCTTTGACACACTAATTGCTCGTTCACTTCGTTATAATTGTAATTCCATTACATCCTTATTTCTTATGAATAGCTACTACGGCATGTAGTTCACTGGATAGCAATTCCACAATGAATCCCTATTACACAAAATATTGAATAGTTATTCTTTATTCAAACCTATAAATACCGATTCAATGCTGAAACTGTCTTTTTCTTTTAAAAAATACCACCATTTAAATAAAAAATTAATAAAGAAAAATCCTATTACAACTCTATTCTATTCATTTGTAATAGAAATTTCATTACAGCCTTATTCATTTAGCGAAGTGAACGAACCGTAATTGTTTTTTCAATAAATCTTTTCCTAAAATTATAGAACAAATTTCCATAAATCATGATGTCTTTTATTATTATTTTCAAAATCTTTTCCGTATGCTTTCCTATTTTATTTCATTGATTTTGAAACCTTCTTAAAACTATAGAAATTTTTTTCATAAATTTTAATGTTTCTTATTATTATTATTTTCATAACTTTCATGGTATGTTTTCCTATTTTATTAATTTTAAATTCTTCTTAAAATTAGTAGACATGCATCAAATTAAAATAAAACAGTATAATTGAGTTTGAAATATATACAATCATTTAATTGGTACAACAAAAATTTAAATACGTTATAAAGGAAGAATATTATAAACAAATAAAAAATTAATCAAAAGAATGATTTTCTTGATTAGTGTTATAGATTTATCAAGAACATATGTTATTTTAAATTCAGATTAAAAAATATTTTTAGGACGAGATAATATGTATATCTAAAATTATTAAATACATGACCTAATATAATAATTAGTAACTTTAATTCTTCAAAACATTCCTCAATCTTAACATCTTTTTTTTCTCTTCAGAACTCAAATGAGAAATGACTACTAATATTATTTAATAGAATTAAATGCTTTTAAAGGCGATTTAAATCGAATCGATTCATTAAGGTTTGAACCAAATTATTTCAAATGCGAATCGGTTCGGTCTAACCTACGAATTGAACCAAACCGGACCATGAACACCCCTAAATTTTATTGAATGGTACGTGAACTTTGATAAAAATATGCAATTAGGTACTTAAACTTTAAAATTAATCAATTTAGTACCTGAAAAACTTTAAAATCAATCAATTTAGTACCTAAACGAACTTAATAGAGGATACTATTGGCATTTCAAAATTTAAATACTAAATTGATTAATTTCAAAATTCAGATATCTAATTGCATACCTTCTCGAAGGTAAAGTACCATCCGTGACATTAATCATTATTAGAATAAGGGAAAACATAGAGAAGTATTATAAATTATATCTTTCTATTGTTTAGTGGAAAATTACTTACATGTTTCATGATACTACTACCTATCTCAATTTTCAATTTCTATTAATTAGCAAAATAACTCGAGTATTTTTACCTAATATTTTGCGAGTTGTGATGTAGGATGAGCAAGGTCTCGATATTTGCTCGGAGGAGATGGCCGATTTGATTGGTGATGCTGGAGAGAGCGTATAAATTCATCATCGATCTATCATAAAATTTATGTCAAATGCTCAAATGCTTCAATAACTACGTAAATATATTGAGGTTATGCCATATTTGGGTTACAAATATTAAAATTCATCCAGGAAGACCTCCGATTCTATTCTAGGAAGAGCTCAAGGAGAAGCTTGCCACGATGTATCATGTGAAAGATCCCATCTCGATCAAAGTATTTAGTTTAGAACACATGTTGAAGGTGGAAAATCAACAGGGTTTGATTTGATTACAACCTTGTTGAGTTTAGAAAGAAGCACAAACCCATATACGGGCTGATCAAGGTAAATGATTTGCAATTTTATCTTATTGTCTTCGTTTGATATTCTCATGTCAGTTGATTAGTTGGTAGTTCTTCTTGGCATATTATCCAATAAAAGATATGTTCAAGAAGCGTTTGTTAACTAATAAGGAAGCAAAAGCAGTGAATAAACTTAGGGTTATGGGAGACGCAATAACAATTGGCCCACATAGCTTATTCTTCAACTAATAAGCTAATATATAATGTGTGGTTGGAAAAGTACAAGATCAATGATTAAATTAGTTGGTGTAGTAAATGTGTTGGTTTGATTGTTAGAATATTGGTTTTTTTAATAAACTATTCTATTAAAAAAAATAATAATAAAGTTAGTAACTATAATTATAATCATTAAGAAATAGATATTATAATTAAAATCATAACAAACGCCATGTACCTTCTAATGGTGTGTGATGTAATTAGGGTAAATGTGAGTTCACATATACTCTCAATTTTATATAACTCTTTATAACGCTCAAAATATTGATACCTTAAACATATTTTTCAATATCATTTTTTCAATTCTAATTTACATAAACAAAAAAAACAAGATGAATTATCCTATTAATTTGAAAAGGGTTTGAATTTGTGAGAAAAATATATTATTTTTATGCAACTTGAGTAAATATTAAACACAAGTCTACATATTGTGAAGTATTTTTATTTTTTGCATAGGTTATTGTTTTTCATTTTTACTTGTACAGTTGAAATGTTATTGTTTATTTATAATATAATTAAAACTGTCTATGTTAAGATTGTCTAAATGATATGGACTTATTCAACATGAATATCTAAGGAGAAGGTACTGGGCGCATCTCATGATTTCACTTTAAAGGTCCTTCTCGATGTGGAAAAAGGTATTAGCAATGATATCAATGTAACTCCAACACTGGATAATTAAGACAACTACCAACAAACAGATAGTGCAATGAAGGCATGACTCCTTTTAAATGGTCCATAATGTTGAACTCTTCGTTGTTTGTGATTCCTATAAAGGAAAGCTTCATTCAATTTTTGTACAAGTTAGAAGAAAACATTATGTATTTTATTTTAATAAAATCCACTTTGTTTCCATAATTCTCGCTATATAAACTAGACATTTTATTCTCGTTCCATATTTATATCTATTTGTACTTTTTGCTAATTCCATGACTACAGCATTTGTTTATGTGTTGAAAAATAGTACTATGAATAAGACGACATACAAAAAGCCATACTAATGAATAAATCTTTAGGCATTTGTTGACGTATAATGATAGAAAACCTTGGTAACAAGTTTCCAATGTTTAGTATGGAGCCCTATAATGTTAAACTAGGTTTTGCCACGAATTTCAATCAATTGGTAACTTAAGCATGACATATAGTGCTAGTCAAAGCTTTTATTCATATAGGATTCTATCCTTAGAGATGCATTAAGGAGCCACATGTAATGTTGTTTCTCATAATACTAGGATTGAGATTGTCGAATAAAGATGTCAATGTGTACTTAGGTTGTAATGCCCTAAATTGAGAATATTTATAGCTTGTCACATGTCCTAGCTAGAAAAAACACATTAAGGCTATGATTCGACTAAACCACAATTATAACATAAGACAGCTTCAATATCTCACATATAAGAGTACTTCTAAAATATTTATGTCATAATAGAACTACCAAACAACTTTGTTAGCTTAAACCAAATGCGAATTACAACTCATCTTAAAACATCGTATGAAAAGAAAATCTTTAAACATCATAGATCATAAAAACTAAAGATCAAACCCAATAGTCTAGATAACTAATAAAAAAAGCTTCACAAAGGTCCTCAAATCTATCATAACTTCTTCTTTTCTAAAAATCAATTGGGAAATCAGCTCCACTATTGTCATCCTTGTAATCTACATATACATCGTATCCTAATAGATCAAACACTATGATCTCATCACTTATTCCTAAAAAATAGAAAGAGTAAGCGCAAGGCCTAGTATGCTAAACCACAATCACATATGCATGAGCAAACAACATACAAATCTACATGCATCATAATATCATATGCAACAATCACAAGTTGTTATCTTTAATTAGCCAGGCAACCAACATTGTTTAGAACCATTTGCAATTAGTCCTAAACTCGAAGTAACTCATGACTCCGTGAAAACAAATATGTATAAAATACTGATATATATATTGGTGTTGGGTACTCCCCACACATCCTGGATATTATATTCATGCCACTCCTAAACTACCGGAATCATCTCTGTGCACAACTCCACTCGGGATAAGACACACACAGATTATCAAGCTGCTGTCCTAGTAGCACGGTACTCCCAGTCCACTAGACCCAGCCAAGCACAAGCATTAGCACTAGCACCAAACCAATTAAAGCTGTATAGCAATGAGTCCAATTATATGTTCTACCTGACAAACACATTATCAAACAAGGTAAGGATGTACTTCAAACAACTTTTGGAATAGAAAACCTAACTTCAACAGAAACACTTGATCACATAAAGCAAAAGTATCTCAAAACTCATTTATACAAGATAAGCATACTCTTAAGATCATTTAAACTTTAAACCAACAGGAATCACAACTACCTTCCCCCTTTGATCATAGGAAAATAGAATCTCCAAGAAACTTAGGGTTTCTCCAAAAACCTACTCAAAGAATTTGATTCATTTCAAAACCAATAAGAAAACTTTAGGAAGGATAACCCTTTTGGATTGCCAAAAGAATAGAAAAGGATCATCTTACCTATTACTCGATTCTCATTCCTCCTTGAAGCAAGCTATAGGTTTAAGAGAGGTTTTAGGTTTTCTAAAAGCTTATGATAGGTTATGAAAAGAAAACAAGTTAATGGTCTATTTATAATATATGGAAAACCCTATAAACTAGAAAACCCTATAAACTAGAAACAAAACGTATATTATAGGCTGGCAAAGAAAGCTGGCAGTGTAAGAATATAAGCTGACAGCTTAAACACGAAAGACAAAACGCCAGCATTGAAAGCTGGCATCCAATACCAGCGGTGTAGATGGCTAAGCCGAAGGCATGAATCCCCAGAGTCAGCGACCTAAAGATGCCTCTCATTTGTCCAATTATGTGTCTGCCATATAACAATATATTATATATTCATATTAAGGTGGACCATAAAACCCTCTTATTTAACCATATATAACAACTTTATCATTCACTATGATATATTTATTTATATATTACATCTCTCTCCGCCAAAAGAAACTTTCATCCTTGAAAGTTACGTGGATCATAAAAAAACGCGGGATATTTTTCTCTCATTTCCTTCTCTAGCTCCCAATAGCTTCTTATCCAGATTGATTCATCTATTGTACCTTCACATGCTTGATCACACATCTTCTTAAGATCTGTCCTTTAGCATCAACAATCCTCATTGGCTTTTCAACTGTAGTGAGATTTAGTTACACTTCCAATGGTTCCAAAGCTACTCTATGTTTAGCATCCTTCACTTACTTTCTCAACATAGAAAAATGAAACACATTGTGTACTCCATCCAAATTAGGCGGTGAAGCTAATCTATAAGCAATATTGCCTATCCTTTCCAAACTTCATAAGGTCCCACATACCTAAGGTATAACTTGCCCCTCAGACCAAACCCGATAACACCTTTAGCTGGTGAAATCTTAAGTAGAACATATTCTCCTACTTGAAACTCCAATGGTCTCCTCGTCTTGTCAGCATAACTTTTCTAATGGCTTTAAGCAGTTTGCAACTTTTTTATGATCGTTTTGACCTTATCAATAGCATCCTATACCAGCTCCAGTCCCAAAGTCTATCTACCACCTACTTTATCCTAATGAATTGATTATCACATTTTCTATCATACAAGACTTCATAAGGTGGCATCCCAAGAGACGTTTGATAACTGTTGTTATAAGCAAACTCCACTAAAGGAAAGTGCTCATCCCAACTACCTTTAATATCTAAAACGTAGACTCTCAACATGTCCTTAAGGATTTAGATGGTCCGTTCAGATTGTGCATCAATCTAAGGGTGTTAAGTGGTACTGAAAACCACTTTAGCACCTAAAGCCTTTTGTAGGCTTTTCTAGAACCTTCCAACTGATATGGTATCTATGCCTGATACAATGGTCATTGGTATTCCACGTAACCTCACTATCTCCTTGATATACAACTTTGCTAATTGTTCCAATCGGTACCCAATTTAACATGTATAAAGTATGCTACCTTTCTAGGCCTATCCACAATTACCTATACTAAATCAAACTTTCTCCTAGTTTTAGGTAGAGCCGTAACAAAATCCATGGTTATGTGCTCCCACTTCCACTGAGGTATAGGTAAAGACTTTAATTTACCTACTAGTCTTTTGTGCTCAATATTGATCAACCGACACGCATAATACTTAGATATGTATTTTGCAATCTCTTTCTTCATGTTATTTCACTAATACAACTTTTTTAAACCCTAGTATATCTTGTTACCTCCCGAATGAATTGAATAACAAGAGTAATGTGTCGTTTCAGTAACTTCTTCTTATTGACAAAGAAAAAAAAAGTAACTCCTTCTTAAGTTCTCCTTACTCTGGCACACATTACCTCCCTTTATACCTCATGACACCTTCACTATTTATGTGAAGCTCAGCCGCTCTACCTACTTCCATTCTCTTCTTTACCTCATGTATACTTGGATCGTCCACTTGTACCGCATTGATCTTTCTATAATAGTAAGGCTGAATTTAACAAGTTTGCAGTCTTACACTACCTTCTAGTTACAATCTCTAGCTCAAACTTTCTCATATACTTTTATCAAATGATGTTCAGAAGTGATAAAAGCTGCTAAATTCTCAACTCATTTTCTAATCAAGGCATCTACTACTACATTCACCTTTCTAGGATGGTATTGAATATCTACATCATAGTCTTTGGTAAGCTCTAACCATCTCCTCTGTCTCATATTCATCTCTCTCTAAGTAAAGATATACTTCAAACTTTCATGATCTATATATATATATATACATATTGCATTTCTCTCCATACAAATAATGCCTCCACAGCTTCGAGGCATGAACCATCGTTACCAATTTCATATCATGTGTAAGGTAATTCTTCTCATAGGGCTTCAACTATCTAGAAGCATATGCTATTACCCTGACTTCTTACATCAATACACAACCTAACCCTTGTATTGATGCATCACTATAAATAGCATACTCCTTACCACCTACTAGTAAGGCAAACATTGGGGCAAATACTAGTTTGTCCTTTAACTACTGGAAGCTATTCTCATAGTTTTCATCCCATTCATACCTTACTCCTTTCTAGGTCAATTTGGTTAAAAAACTTGCAATTTTAGAAAAATCCTCTACAAAACTTCTATAGTTACTCGTCATTCCCAGAAAACTTCTAATTTCTAACACTTTTAGGAGTTGGCCATTCTACTCCTGTCTTTACTTTCTTAAGATCCATAGCTATCCCATTTCCATCAATGACATGTCCTAAAAAATACTTGCTCTAACCAGAATTCACACTTCGTGAACTTAGCATACTACTTCTCATCATATAATCTGTTCAGAGGTAATCTCTCATGCTCTTCATCTTTTTCCTTGGTTTTAGAGTATACCAAAACATCATCTATAAAGACTACTATAAACAGATCTAGATAATCTCTAAAGATTCTGTTTATAAGGTCTATAAAAACAGCTGGTATATTTGTAAGACCAAACGGCATGACCACTCATAATGCCATATCCAGTCCTGAAGGCTATCTAGTCAAACAGATCATCTATTCCTAGAAGAGGATATTTATTCTTAATAGTCACTTGGTTTAGCTTTCTATAGTCTATACATAGCTGCATACTACCATCATTCTTCTTCACAAACAAAACTAGAGCTTCCCAAGGTAACACATTAGGTCTAATAAACTTGTTCTTAAGCAAATCTTCTAACCGGACTTTTAACTTTACAAGTTCTATTAGAGCCATACAATATGGTATTTTAGATATGGGTATTGCACTTGGCACTAAATCAATGCAGAATCCTATCTCTCTTTTTAGTGGTAATCTCGGTAGATCTTCTAGAAAACATCAAGGTATTCACATACAACCGGTACCCCATGCAAGGTCTATCTTTTGTTCACCTTCTATCATCATGGTTGTCATCATTAAAGCTAGCCTTCCCCATAACTCAAAAGATAAAACACGAGCATTGAAAGCTAGCATCAACACCTGCAGTGTAGACGGCAAAGTCGGTAGCGTAAATCCCTAAAGTTGGTAGCCTAAAGATGCCTCCCATTTGTCCAATTATGTGTTTGCTATATAACAAAATATTTTATATTTATATTAAGGTAGACCATAAAACCCTCTTATTTAACCATATATGACAACTTTGCCTTTCACTATGATTTATTTATATATACATAGGTTCTTTGTGGAATAGTTGGAAGAACTATGGATTAATGGGATGAATACATATGACATGGTTAATGGTTGATTATGTCGTATGCATGCTGCTTTTGTTAGACAATTAGTGATTTCATAGCATATGTTGTAAGTTGGAAGGATGAAATATGTCTATCCCATATATAATGTGGCTTGTTCCGGCAAACATACAAGAAGTATGTCTCTTTGGCATATGGATGGTAATAACAAAAGCAAACAGATTTATTGTGAGTGTAGAAATCTAGTGTAAACTTTGGAAGCCACTCATTTGTTGATTGATAAGGTGTTGTAAAGTCATCAATTAGAGGTAGATGTGTGTCTGTGAAAATGAGGGGTGGCGGTGATAATATGTTAAAATCCTTGGCTTGATCCAATTACTATCTCTTTATATTCTTGCATCTTATATATTTTATTTGCTTATTATTTTTTTTTCGGTTGTCAAATTTGACTAAAATCAATGATTTACTATAACTTGCTATTACACTCAGTTCACACCCGCAAATTGAGTTTCTTGTATTGTATTTCAATTTTAAACGGAGGTAAATTATATCGAAAGGTATCAATATTTGAGGATAAGTTATTTAATATATGAATGTTTCAAGTAATTAAAAAGAGAAATTAATGTTTGATAATCAATTTATTTAAGATATCAATATTTTAATTAGTTAAAAAGAGATACCAATATCTATACCTTAAATAACCATTGATGGAAATTTAGGAAATTTAATTGAAAATTAATCGAAATATTTATACCTTAAATAAACTTTACAATTGATTTACTTTGTGAAACATTGTTTTTTACTTTTAACCAGTTAAAATATTGATAACTTAAATGAACATACCTTGAAACATTGATACCTTCTAGTATAATTAACCCTTTTCAATAGAGATAACGTTATCTAACAGAATTCCCCTTCTTCTTTTTAATATATGGATTTTGGCATTATTTGACTTCTTTATTTTGTTAATAAATCATTCAAGATGCTAAAGATTTACAGAAATACTTTTTGTGATATTGGTCCTTTATTATAAGGGGAAGAATTGGTCATTTATATTATATTTTGTGCATAATGTGCTAAGACACTTTAATGTATTTATGAATATTAGACAAGTATTTGTTATATTTGTATACTTTTCTACTTGGATATATTTTACAATAAAATCCCACAGATAATTAGAAAATGTTTAGAATAGTAATAAAGTATATTATCAGTGGGAATTCCAAGACATCGAATTATCTAATAGTTTGGCCTTAGTCGGATAAATATCTAAAGGGATATAAATATTTAGACCAATACATCATATAACTAAGGTCATTCTCACTTGACCAAGGAAAAGTCATCCAAGTCATGCAAGTGAGTGCCTAGAGGACGACCCACTAATAGAGGACACCACATATTTTAATGTCGTTGGTCTCTCCTCTATATAAAGAGTGTAAATAATCCCTAGACTTGAGATCTTTTTATATCCTATATATGAAATATCGCACTTTAATATCATTAAACGCGATCTTAATATAGATTATAAATAATACGATTTATTGGGTGTGATGTGAATATAGAGAGGATGATATTGTATCAAGATATAATTCATCACTCTCTTGGATAAGTGAGATACTATCCATCACTCACTTAGTTAAGATAAGAGTGACTCATAGCCACTAGTCATAGCAAGTTTTATTGAGTCTATTTTATCTCGGTACCAAGTAAATTGATTAAACATTGATGACTTTACATGCAATGGTTTAATCAAGATATTTTGATGAAGAAATTCTATTATGTAGTAATCAATTCATACTAGTTTATGGTCCATAACCTTTTTTATCATATTAGGTGACCAATAATTATTGCTAGACGATTACCTTGGTCTATGTCTGTATACAAACTATCTTCGCGTGTAGAAACCTAGAAGGTTACACAGAATAACATAATTAATATGAACAAGATTATCGATAAGAGATTTTGGTGGATACCGAAATTATGTCTATAACTACTTAAAAAAATTTGTCCTAAAATGTTGGGAATATTTTTTTATATGATCAAATTGTTTGTTTTTCCATTTCCTATGGTATAAAAATAAAATTTACAAATGCTTATCATGGAGCTCTTATGACCATTCCCCTTAAAGACATTTAATGACATGTCTCTTTAATAAAATATTAATTTTTGGGTCAAGAAATGTCAGGGAGTTTTAATTTCGAAAGATGCTACTAACCTTGAATATTTTTTAATACATTGGTAGCACTTTTGAGAAAATAGATTTTTTGGTCAATATGAAATGTTTTTCATCAGGAGAGAAAGGATATATTTTAAGTAGTAAATAATTTATAAAATAAAAAAATATGTACCAATCCAAGTTATCTAGTACTATAAGGATTGGATCAATTCTTGTTGCTGTATGTATAGATATAGTTAGAGGACTGTATTTGGAGTCCCTGTGGTGAACACCATCTTCAAGTGGAGATGGTAATTGAAATTATAAAGAAAGGTGTATTATATTATTCTTAATAATTTTGTGATTTTATATATTTTGCATGTCACACATGGATCCTATAATAGGTTTTGTTAATTTTAAAAACTAATAAAATAAAATAAAATTTTCACTGTATTTCATGATTTTAAAATAAAATTCCAACCTAGGATCCTCGTAATTCACATGATATATTCCATTATATCCACCAAAAACTTGATCATAAATAGTTACCAACTCACTTAATATTTAAATTACAAAACCTATTTGTAATCTTTCTCCCGGACCACAATGGATACAATCGAAAAAGAGGACTAAAAGAACAATAATATCCTCAATAGATTATCTCAAGCAAAGACAAAATTGAAAAATAAAAATTGGCCCAAAGAGTATAAGATGAATGAGTTTTCGTTCAATATTGTAGTGATACGTGTTTAGAATTTGAATCACTCTTATATTCATCAATTTAACTTCAACGACTAAGTGATTATAGGACCAAAAGATTTTATGGCCATTTAAGGATAATACCATCCTAACATTATGCACCTAGCATGTAGCTTCCTTATATTCAAATATCTTTGAGTTTTTTAATTCTAATCATATTATTATATGGTCTTCATATGCATCCTATTGTTACATGTTAAAATCTTGATAATATGCTTCAAAAATTTAAATCAAATTCAAACAAATATTTCACCTTACCTTAAAGACAACTTTCATATCTTTGATATCTCCAATATTCTAATATATATATATATATATATATATATATATATAGAAGAGTATCTTGCACATTACTTCTTTTTAAATTCTAAACCTTCAAACAAATAAAACTTTTTCCTTAAAATTACGAAATAATGATTATCTTTGGATTAGTGATAAAATTTTGAAATAATATCACAAATGATACTTGAAGTTTGAGAAAATATGCAATTAAGTATCTAAATTTTAAAATATCAATTTAGTACCTAAAAGAACTTAACGAAAGAACTATTGGCATACATACAAAGTTTTTTCAAACACTAAATTGATCAATTTCAAAGATTAGGTGCTATATTGATCAATTTCAAAGCTTAGACACCTAATTGCATATTTTGTCAAAGTTTAGGTATCATTTATGATATTAACCCTAAAATTATCTCTAAACTAGAAAAACTTCTATTAGAGTTTAGAATTAATTGTACATAAGGAGCTTCAATAAAACTGAACATTTTAAAAAAGTAAAATTGAATTAAATTTAATCTTTATGGATATATTTGACTAATTTAGTGGAACAAATTTAATACATAATCCATGTTATGCCCCGAGGGGTAGGGATAGGCAAAAAAACCAATCGAACCGAACCAATCCAAACTGAAAATATGGTTTTTTTTTTTTTTAATGTTTTGGTTTAAAAAATTTTCAATTTGCACCAATTCATAAATTCATGGTTTGGTTTGGAAGGTAAACCAAACCAATTCGTAAAACCGAACCAAACCATTTTAGAAAAATATAATAATATTTTACTATATATTCATATGATTTCATTCGATATTTATTATTTGGTGAATATTGATTAAATTCAACTTGTTCATTTTTAAATTTTTTTAGGCTCATGATATGTTTTTTTTTTTGGTTAATGATGAACTTTTTTGTTAATAGCGTTTAACTTTATAAAGTATGGAATTTATTTATTCAGTTATAAACTCTTATTATGTATTAATTGCTTAATATATTTTGTCAGTAGATCATTTTATTCATTGATGAATTTTGTTAATAGATGTTTTTTTGTATTAGCTAAATTTATTGGTAGATAATAGACTTGATGATTCTATTAAAAATTATAAATTACGACTTACTATGTATTGGTTGGTGACTGTATTTTATTGGTGGATAACTGATTTTATAGAGAACTATAGATTAAAAGTATGATGAATTCATATAGTATTTTATTGCGGTTTATAATATAAACTTTGTAAAATGATATAAATCTTTAATTATTGACACAAATATAAAAAAAAAAACTAGAATGAAAAAAATTTAATTAGATTTTAATTTAATATGTAATCCAAACAAAATCAAACCGTTATTTAATGGTTTAAAAAATTTCTAATCCGAACCTTGGGATGGAAAATAAATCAAACCGTAAATTATGATTCGGTTTGATATTAGAAAAAACTAAACCAAACCGATCCGTACCACCCCTACCAAAGGGTATCCTATATGCAACAATCTCATCGTACATTGTACTAGAACCTAGGAGTGACACCTTTGTCACTCAAAGGCTCCTAATACAGTGTATAAGGTATTCTTACGAGGAAGGGACATTGCTCTGAGAGCATATCAATGATGGCATTAGCATAATAAATAAAGTGCAGTATTATAAGAGTGATAAGGGGTCAGTGAATCTCCCTATCAGTAGAACACTAATCATACAAAGTGTAAAGTGTCTTAATTTATGAAAACTAAATAGTCTATCTATATTATATTACAATGTAAATAAGCACCCAAAAGATAACTAGGATCCCTCAACAAACAGCTTCCCATGTAATCCTTAAAGCTCAAGTAGCTAACCTACTGTATGGCTTGTACTCAAGAGTAAGACCTAAAAAGGGTATTTGAGATGGGGTAAACTAAAACCAGCTTAATGAGATATGTTCTCAACTTGTATCTTTCACATAGATTGTCATACAATATTAAATTTAGTAAACATTTGCAATACTAATGCAACAAACACATGAACACATATATGCAATGATTTAGAAACTTCATATAGTATTATTTTACACCATCCATAACTGGGGTTGGGGAATCAAATCCGTGATCTTATCCCCTATCAACCTCATGAGTCTCTCCTAAGCAGTGGCATCCGACATGACCTCATCTCGAGGCCACATCCCCAAGTGACTTAGTTTCCTAAATTAGGATAAAGCTAATAGTCTTTGCCCAATTAGCAATCCATCCGCTCCACTACTTAATGCCAACGGGCTTAAGCATGTGAAATTTATATAATACATGACCATTTCATTACTTATTGCCAAATAATGTATTGATTGATTAAAAGTGATAAACAATCGGCAAACATTCATAATATCTAATTACTACACTACATTTTTATAAGCAATTTATATATTGTTAGCTTATAGTATTTTCTCACATAATTTAATCAAGTGAAGCATAAGCATTCATCCCATACCCTAAGTATGTGCAGTTTATTGATATATTAATTTGAAGTGCAACTACTCTACAAGCACAAACAAATGCAAATATCACAGAAAATACTCACTTGATCATAGTCATGGGAATTGATAAGTAGCTTAAAGTTTAGGTTTGTGTCACCTGAATGCAATAAGAATTATGAAAATCTTATGAGTGATAGCTTAAATAACCAATTCATAATCTATATCATGTAAGTTTTGAGTTTTATGCAATTTCAATATCAAATCTTTAGTTACTAGAACTTTTTCATTTCAATACCTATAATGAGTAAATAATCAATCCGGTATGTTTTTTCGAGTACTTTTCAAATGCGTCAGTGTTTTGATTAAATGTTTAAGACGCCAAATCAATAAAGGAAAGTCTAAAATTTTTGTATGAGTTAGATAGTTTTTTATAGTTTTTTTTTTTTTTTTGTGCAATATCTTAACCATTTCTAATTCATTTTCAATGAATAAATAGTCAATTTCACATGGTTTTTCATGTACTTTCCAAATGTGGTGTTCATTTAAGCATTGGATGCTTGGTTTGCTAAAGTTTATTAGGTTTGTTCAACACCCCAAATTTTTTAATTATACAAATTTGATATTACATGCTCCTCAATTTCATTTGGGAATTTGTAATATCTATACTTACATATTATAAATGAATCACATAGCACGTTCCATAAAGTTTATAGGATTATATTTAAATCACAAATGATTGTTATATGATATCATCTAAAGCTACTCTCATGGTAAATTTGCCTGGTATAGCATCATATATAATTCTTATTCATCATAAAAACTAGCTCGATCAATCTTTGAAATTTTCACATCCTAACTAAATGTTCTCATCTCCAATTATATTCATACTCAATATTTAATTTTTAAATATTATTATAGATGTGTCTCTACATGAATTTGATATATTACATTTGGTTCTCCGCAACTAGCGAAAGAAACTTCAACATGGAATTTTCCACTTCAAAGACTATTACATTGTGAATTCATCAATTCTATTATAGGTAATTGACCAATTCATATCAAAACCTATCTTCTTTTACATGTCTTGCCTCTTATGCAAGTTAGGGAGATATGTGGTCTTTTGCTAATTTTTCATTTTGAACAAACTTATCAATTGGGATAATGATAAAAATAGTCAAGACTTTCGCAAAAAAAAAAAAAAAAAATTAAATATTTGAAGTTTTGTTTCAAATAATTTGATACCTAAATAAAATTTTCGTTGCTTTTTTCATAACCAAGGTTTGATTTTGACAATTTTGGCATTTGAAAAAATTTTCTGCGGATTTTTTATATCTCATTCAACTTATTTTATGTATAAAAAAGTTCACGAAAACTTTGTTCAGGTACTAAAATTGTCAAAATCAAACTTTATATATGATAAAAGTCAATAAAAACTTTATTCATGTATCAAATTGTTCAAAATCAAACTTCAAACACCTAATTATTCTTTTTACAAAAATTCAAGTACTATTTTCGTTATTAACCCTTATCTTTACCAATAAACCCAAACCTCATTGCTGACATTGGTATTTCTTCAAGGTAATATGTGTGATATAATTAATGTTTTCCTCTCTTCCAATATGTGTCTCGGCAAAGTGGGAAGTGCGTAAGATTGCAAAAAAGATCCCTTAAAGGAACTAGACTATTAAGTTAACCATGGTTCACATGTCATGACTTTATCTACCTATTGTCATTAAGTTTATCATGGGATTCCAAATGGAATTTATTCTCCTCTCAAAAAAAGTCTCAACCAGCTAGATGCGTTGGAGGAAAACATATAAATTTCATTTTCTTCAATTTTATGCTCTCGCTCCCAATATTTTAAGAGGAAACTTCCCATTACATTATAGTTCTTGGCCAGAAAAATTTAATGAAAAAAAAAAAAATTGCACAACTGCCAGTACTTTCTCCACGTTACACTCAAGGAATTCATCAAGATAACAAGTCAATTTGCTCTCCTCATGTTCCTATGATTCTCAAGGAAAAGGATCACAACATCTTAGTAGATTCCATAATATCTGCTCAGTGTATGTATTGTGGGAATACACCCTTCTTGGTGCTTGATCTCTCTCACTCTTTAAATACATATATATTTATACTTTTTTTTTCACATATTAAATGCTACAGTAAGGAGGAAGGGCTAGGATCACTTACGTGGAATTGTCTGGGAACTCGCGGGACACCTCTCCTTTTCTTTTTCTCCTTTGGTGACGATAGAAGGAGAGCTCTCGGATGGAAATTAGATGAGCCAGAGATAGAGAAAATAGGATGGATTTTTTTGTGTTGTTTTTCTTTTATATTTACAATGGCCGAACATGGAAGCCCAGAATGGGATGAAGGGGCAAATCCTTCTATTACAAGCAAACGATACATGCAGTCCCTGTTAATCTATAGAATAGTAATTGTCATTTCTTCAATTTAGGATCTTTTGATTGTTTAATTTTTATATATCTTATATATTTATATTTTATCTATATCTAATATGTTTAATTTATTATATATCTATTTTTTTATAAATTTTATTTTAAAAATAATTAAAAAAAATAAAAAAAAAAAAAAGACAAACAGGCCCTTAGTTTGCATGTTAAGTTCCTTGTGGAGGTAGAATTAACTTGGGTGGCTGGTGATGTCCTGAGGAAAGGAAGGAAAAATATATGAAAATAAAATAAATAAAAGAAGAAAAAAGGAAAGAAAAAGTGTTGGATATATATAATATATATATTTTTTTTTTTTTTTTTTGGGCCACACATGAGATGGGTTTTTTTCGTTTTTTTGGCCACACATGAGATGGTGTTGAGTGTTTATGTCATTAATTATTTTCCCTGTTTCGGTGCAGCACATGTGGAGAGAAAGTGATTTGCAAATCCTATCTACGGCATTGTCTAGCCGGCAGTAGAGTGTAGGAACATATTTAGGTGTAGGTATGGTAAATTGGCTGCGGCACGTGGGCTGTGAGCCACTGAGCTTGGCACGAAACACATGGTATGCGAAGAAAAAAAATAAAAGTATTAGCACACGCCTAGCATGCAGCACGCAGCACGCTAGGCATGAGACAAGTAAGGCACGTGAAATAAGTGGACCGACGCGGCAAGATACGCAAGGCACACGAACCAGCACGTGAGCCTTTTTTTAAATAGTAATATTAAAAATAGTGATTTATTTTTTAATTTACTTTAAATTATATTAAATAAATTTTTTTATTATTAATAAAATGAATTTGTGTTCTTAAAAATATAATATATTTAGTAAATTTTATTTGTTTAAAATGATTCAATTGTATCACTATTAACAAATTAATCTCAATATTGTTTACTTATTTAGGAAACAAAGAAAATGAAATTATAAAATAATATTGTAATAGTACTTGACTTATATGCCTTTTTTTTAAATAATAATATAAAAAATAGTGATTTATTTTTTTTAATTTACTTTGAATTGTATTTAAATAATTTTTTTATTATTTTAATTAAATATATTTGTCTTCTTAAAAATATAATATATTTAGTATATTTTTTTTTAAATGATTTCAATTTATTACTATTTTAATTTATTAACTTCAATATTGTTTACTTGTTTAGGAAATAAAAGAAAATTAAATTATAAAATAATATTTTAATAGTAATTGATTTATATGCCTTTTTTTTAACAATAATATAAAAATAGTGATTTATTTTTTAATTTAATTTAAATTATATTTAAATAAATTATTTTTATATTTTAATAAAATAATTTATCTTTGTAAAAAATATAATATATTTAGTATATTTTTACTTGTTTAAAATGATTTAATTATACTACTATTAACATATTAACTTCAATATTTTTTAGGAAATAAAAGAAAATGAAATTATCAAATAATATTGCAATAGCAATTAATTTATATGCCTTTTTTATATAATAAAAAAATGGTGATTTTTTTTAATTTACTTTAAATTGTATTTAAATAATTTTTATTATTTTAATTAAATATATTTTTCTTCTTAAAAAATATAATATATTTAGTATATTTATCTTCTTAAAATAATTTCAATTATATTATATTAACATATTAATTTTAAGGCGGGCAAGAGCCAGAACCCCCATAAATAGGGTTGTAAGTGAGTCGAGATAGCTCGTGAGTTACTCGAGTTAGACTCGGCGAAAACTTGAATTCAACTCGCTTATAATCGAGTCGAGTTTGAGTTCAAGCTACTCGAATAGCTATCGAGTTTGAGCTCAAACTTTTAATTACTAAGTTTGGTGAGCTCGCGAGCTTAATCGAGCTTAATTGAGTATTAAATTGAGTTGAATCAAGTTCGAGTTTATTCAGTATTAAATACTCTTTATATCTAAAACTATATTTAAAAGAATAATTAAGCTTAATCGAGTTAAGTTTGAGTTTATCGAGTATTAAATTGAGTCGAGTTCGAACTTAAAAATTAAAAGTCAATCGAGTTCGAGTTTGAGCTTTGAGTTTTTTATTTGAGTCAAGTTCGAGCTTGGTATTATATCAACTCGACTCGACTTGACTCATTTATAGCCCTACCCATAAGGGCAGGTCATCAAGCAGTGTATCTCCACCACCATCCCCACAAGGGTAATAACCATTGTATCACTATTGGGCCTTGAGTGATGCTGATGATCAAGACGGACAATAAGGTGGCCAATCATCACATTTGCACCATTTTTTTAAAATTATATTAATTACTTTTTTTACTATTAATATAAATAATAATGTAATGCATATTATTATTAATAGAGTTAAAATATTACTTTAGTAATTGTCTAAATTTTATTTATATTAAATGTTACAATCAATAATTTATTCATAACTAATTTGAATAATTAGTTTAATTAAAATTCTAAAAACCATCGGAGAAAAACCATGAGCCGAAAATAATAAAGCCTAAAAAAACCGTGTGAAATTGGACCGATTGAAGGCACACGAACTGGCACATGGAGGCACACGACACGGCACGCGAATAAATGGGCCGCCACGACAAGGCACAAAAAAAAAAACACGCGAAACACGGCACGTAAGGCACATGAGCACAAATGGGCTAGGCACACAAAAGCACGCGACATGTAAAATTTGGCATGCGGACAGCATGGCATGACCCATTTATCATGCCTACTTAAGTGTACTTCTCTTCCTTAATTGAGGATACTCACAATCTTGTTGCTTACTTGAGGGGTTAGTGATCTAAGGGCTTAGGGAAACGAAATAATGGCTTGTTTTTGTTGGTTTGTAAGTACTTAGTTGCATGATGACTAGATAAAATTATATGGGTTTTATGTTTTAAGAGTTTGCATGCATGGGCATGGTCATTGGCTCTAACTTGATAGATTTGGTTTATAATTGAGATTGATTATCTTATTTATTATTATTATTATTATTATTTTATTATTATTATTATTATTATTATTATTATTATTTTAGTTGATAAGTCGGAATTCAAATAAATTAAATTTAGTCGGTACGGGTTCATTACTCGAGTGGGATTTGGTTTTGGTTAATATCACTATTGTGATTAAGTTTAAGCAAGTTTTTTCCTATGAATTTATTATTATCATATAAATGCCATTACCAATATTAAATTTACATTTTTTTAATCCAAAATTCTATTAACTTTATCAAGCTCAAATTTCAAAATTTTAGGATTTGAGGTATTCGATACTTCACTAGGGTTTTTTTATTTATTTGTAAGGTTTTGATAAGCTCCTTCACAATTCATAACTTTTGAGTAGCTTTAAGATTATGAATATACTTATTTGAATTGAAGGCCAACACTTTAAATTATATCAAGTTGACTCGTCAGTCAACAATTGAAATTTTTAGGGGTTTACAATCCAAGGATATTCAATTATCGGAGTTAACCTTCAATCAATATTAAACTTAAATTGGATCGAATTTAAAGAATCTGAAACAATTTGTGCAGTTTTACCTCTTCCCGGTATAGGCTCTAAGAAGTGTTCTTGGTAGTAGGTCATTTTGATTTTCTCCAAAGTATGCTTTGAATATTGCTGTAAGTATTTTTTTTCCCCCCTTCATGTTTGTCTACCAGTTTATCCGTTGATGCTTTGATTTTTGTTACAACTTACTTCATAATTCTTCATAGATTAATCAGATTATGAAAGAGTTTTGCTAACTTAATTTGCACATTTCGTAAACATAATTAGTAATCTATTATCTTTTTTGTTATTATCAAACTTCTTGATAGAAAACCTAACGCATGATATGGTTGATTTAAAAATACTTCTTTACTGAGAACCTAACGCATAACATGGTTGATTCAAAAACTTGGTTAGTTCAAAACTGAAGTTGCGAAAATATGAATCATCGATACCAAATATGATTCTGATGAGTTGCCCAACCACACCCACCACCCACCCCCCGGGGCTTCTCCAACGAAAAAACCAGCCAAGAGATTAACATTGAAGACAAATTAATGTTGAATAAGGTAACAAGATCTTTTGGAAAATAAGAGTCTAATTTAGAGGAAATTAAAGAACGATTTATATATTTAATAAAAAATAAATAGCGATGGTTTTATTGATGCAAAGGAGTTGTAAAGAGTACTTTGCGCTTCAAAATTTAGGGAAAGGAAATACTTGAAAATTGCAAGAAGATGAATATAAGTTTATGATCAAACAAACGATGGGTGTATCCAATTTAAAGGATTTAAAAAGTTCATAATGAATTGCTTTTGTTGAATTGAGTCTTTAGGAATTTGTATTGTTTATGGATTTTTTTTTAATTTTTTTTGTAATATTTATTAACTCTTTTATCATTAAATCAAATATAAGTAATAATATTATTTAATTAAATTGATTTTTCTAAACCATGATTATTAACAATAAATAGAAATAAAACACAAATATGTAAAATATAAAAAATGAAAACATATGTATACAAATTACTTGAAATAAAAATCCAACCCCACAACATGAAATTTATACTCAAATTAACATGAAACTACCCTTCTCAACCTATTATCGTTTTCTTTATATTCAAAGCTTTATCTTGGTGGATTTGTATATTTCCAAATTCGAAGGATCAAACTCTTTTTAATTCAACCTTTCTTTCATCTTGTGATGAAATGTTAGTGGTGTGCGAGTTGACTTGAGTCCTTTCTGTCATTTATTGATGGCTTTCTAGCTAGAATTTCGTGTTAATTTACCCGCATTCCATATTATCTTCTAAAGAGTTTATATGCTTCTTCAACAAGACGATTTGGTCAAATTATTTAAATATTAAAATAAATTTAATAATTTGAATATTAATTTTTTAATGGTTCAATCATGCTTGAATATGATACAAGCCATTAGATAATAATGCAACTGATTTCGTCAAAATTAACGATGAAATCATAGAATTTTTCTATCCTCTATTAGTCCATAAAAGATCTCATTTTCTAGTTTATGCTTTAAAAAAGTAGTTAGTGAGACAAGTAGTATAATGCTTAGTATTAAAAAAACGTTTTGCATATAAAATTTATGTTATGCTCCTTAGTTAGGTTACCAAAATATATAATATAATAACATACGTTTTAAATATCGAAGGTTATACACATTATAGATTTTATAAGTCTTAATTTCCATATGTGTGCTCAATGTTTGAGTTATTCCTCTCACGCAATATAAAAAATGTAATGAATAAAATGAATGGTAGATATAAATAAAAAATAAAATGATAATAGTCATGGTATTTAAGGAAAATTAATTCCACAAAATAAATATAATGGATCGAATGGTAGAGTACAGAAGGATTAAAAAAATTAAAAATTATATATAATGGAAGATTTCTTAATGGTTGCACAAGCAAGCACCGATTTAAAATAAGTCTTTAAAAGACACTTATTTTACTACACATTGCACAATAGCCACTCTACCTCCAGCACTCTTCGGGATAAATATTTATTGTACAATATTTGTGGTCAAAGGATACAATGAATAATAATGTGCACATATTATGAAATAGCCATGAATTTTTTAATTTATATTTTATAAATGTGTTATTGAAATTATATATGATTTTGAAATGTGATAAATGTGAATTATGTTGTTACATGAAAAATGAGTTGTGTTGTTGTGTTAAAAGTAATTAAATATAAAATGGTTAAATATTGAGTTCATAAATTTTTAAGTGCATTAGAATATATGAAATATGATTAGAACAAGTTAAATTATGCATTATTTTAAACCAACTTTTAGTATAAATTTTAGTTACAAATAAAGTCCAAGACCTCTATTAATTAACCAAACAGCAAGCTTATTAATTAGTCAAATCCAAGCCAATTAAAGGACTTAATTAGGACAGCCACTAAAGTCAACAAATGGATAAATATCGACTTTTGAAAGTGCAAAATTCGTCCAAAAGTTTCAGACCAACATAACACACACCAAAAAGCTTCAAAACCCTATTTCTAATCTCTAAAAAGCTCTCTCATGTCCATGTACAATTAAATCCTTCATCTTCTATAATATAAACTCTCAAAGGCTTGAAACAAGACTCATAAACCAAGGCACGGAGTCCATATGATAAGTGTGTTCCTCTGCTCTATGTATATTTAAGTTATACTTTTGTTAGAATAGGGTTTATATACTAAATGGTGATAAGATGATTTTATACATTGGTTGTAGTTTGAATAGTGTTATGTAGCTAGAGGAGTTTGTAGTATATGTTTTATATGAATTTGGAAGTGTTTAGATGATTGTATTAGGATGACAAAAGGGTTAAGAAGTGTAATGGGCATGTCGAGTTGAAATGCAAATTTTATGTGATGTTGTATTTGAGTGATTGATGGATTGAAGAGGAGTTAATGTTTATTGAATGGTGTTAAGAACACATAACAAGTTTAGGGAATCTTAGAATGAGTTTGGAGGATTTTTGAATGTGTAAATTTTAATAAGAAAACAGGGGAATTCGTGAAAATCATGCAATTTTGTTCCAGGGGTCTAAGCCGACAATAAGCCGTAGACGTAGGATCCCACACTGACGGCGTACATGGCAATGTTGCAGGTGTTGGGGTATCTACGGGTGTGGACCAACCCTATAGAACTCTCGAAAATTTTAGAAAATTGGAGTTGTAGTTTACGCCAGCTCAAAGTCACCGCGTGTAGACTATAACGCTACTGGCGTATTGTTGAATGCTGCCGGTGATGGCAAGCGTTGAGTTTTAGTGCAGAGTGCACTGGATCAATACCGCTTGCATTGAAGGCCAGTGTGTCCCTTGTAGTTTTCATTTTCAAAAACTTTCTCTAATATTTTCCAAAGCTTGATATATGATCAATTGAATATTTGTTAAGTATTGTATGATATTATATGATGTTTACATGCTATGTTATGACTTTGTAATAATTTATTTGAATTTCTTTGATTAGTTGTGTTTGAAACTAGTTGATCAGTGCTTGAACTAAGTGAGAAATTCAATATTTTTTTTTGTACAGTGATAGATCATCGCTCGGCTAACCCTATTAGTTCCCAAGCTATTTCAGGAACGCAATAACTTGCTTGATTCTTTTGTTTAGGATAGACATTCTTTAAAATTACTTTAAATTAAGGAAATTTAATAATTGCTTGTATAAGTGTCTTTTACACCATTGAATCTGGTTCGGAGAGTGGTACCCTGCTCAAATTGGGGGCATGGTAGTTTTAGACCCTTAGACCACCTTTACCATTTTGAAATGACTTTCATAAGTGGTTCGGTGGGTAATTGATAGGGTATTCAGTATCGGCATAACACTTGCTTATTCTTGAAAGGATGTAATATGATGTAATTCAATGTTTATGGAAATACTTGAATTAGGTGATATTATGGATTGAGTTAAGTAAAGTCGAGAAACGGATGAGAACCTTAAATGAGATTACTTTTTCGTTTTGAATAAAATTATCTAGGAGATATGAGTATCCGAGCTACTTATATCAACCCACTAAGCGTCATGATCATTAGTCAGGTTTTCCTAGAAATCCCTGTTATCCGGAGTTTGGTTATTTGGCTAACTAAAGATTAACTAATAAGCTAATGACTGTCGCATTTGTATTAGTTTAAGTATGTATGGATCACTTCACATTTGTATTCGTTACTTGTGTACTAGACCTTTAGCTCATAATTTAACTATTTCGAGTGACGATCAAGACGAGTTTTATGCAAATATGGTATATGGTACTAACTTTAAGGATTTCCTAGATGACTTGGAGGATTAGATATAACTATGGACCATGATAGAATTCCTATTTTGTAATAGACTAGTTACGGAATCTGTTGATGTTTATATTAGATGAGATAGGTTGAATGACCTTTTGTAGCTTGTATATAAGGCTTGTAACAAGCCTTTATTTGTAATATCTAAACCTAGCTATATGTATATCTTGAACTTATTTCCCTTGTAATATATGATAAATATGATGTTGTGTCTTTGTTACAAGTTTTACAAAAATCAATAGTTTTCAAATTTATTAGTTGAGATATGGTGGGTTTAGACAAATAATACTTTAAACACTTCTTCTAGGATAACCTTACATATAATTTTGCAGATTATACGTGGTTGAGGAGCTGTTATCACCTGTTTTTATTATAAGAGTGATAGCGGGTCCTTACATATTATTATCAAATATTATCTATACAATAAATATAGCAACATAACAAAAAATTTTGTACAGTAAACTTTGCTCATGACTAACTCGTTCATTTCGCTAAATGAATAAAACTATAATGAAATTTCTATTAGTTTATTAAAACAAAACCAAATTTTTAAATATTCTGGCTCTTCTTGCTTGAAATATCATTGAGCCATCAACTAATCCAAACTTTTATTTAGCTTAGAAATTACAACTACAAACTTAGATTAAAAACTTGGTTACTTTTTAAGCTTAAATCAACCCAATCTCAAACTCGAATTAAATTTTAAAAACTCAAGACATTATGCTCACCTTTTTTATATAAAGATAAATATATAAAAACTTGCATACAAATATATCCTCCTTAATTTTTTAATCCATCTCACAATTTATAAATACTATAAACAACCTTAAAATAAATCACTCCTCAGTAACCTCCATCCCTAAAAATGAACCAAATCTACTGTTTAAATAAAAGTTTGAACTTGATGTTTTATTTATAAATAAATTATATTTTAAATTTAAATTCGATTTATACATCAAGTGTAAGTTAAATAAAGCTAGACCTAAAATAAATTGAATTTAACTAGTTTGCGGGCATTCTCGAAATTTCTTTAAGAAAAGTGGGTTTTTTTTTTTTTCCAGTTTTGGTTAAAGAAAAATTTAATTCACATTAATGTTTGGTAATGGTGAAATTAATCGAAAGGTGTGAGAGTGAAAGAAAACCCGTGAAAATATTATGTTTGGATAACCAAAGCGGGCGAAAAGTGGCGCAAACCAACAAAAATCAAATAAAACATTTTTACTTTTAATTATATATATTTTTTTTCAGTTTTATAAATAAAATGATAGAAATGCATGGAAATGGGACAAAGTACTCCTAGAAAGAAATTATAAAAAGTAAGGTAAATGATATTTTAGTCAATTTATATATCAAAATATAAAAATATTCATTTCCAGGCACCAAAACAGAAACATAATTGGTAATTTTTTAGGACAAAAAAAAAGAAAATTCAAATGGAATGGAAGCAAAATAAATAGAAATTGGATATCATTTAATTAGCTATCTGGAAAAGAAAGAAAAGAACACATAAAAACAGTACATAACAAAATTATCACTAATTTTCACTCCAAATTCTGTACGGGGTTGTGGTTGGATCAGAGCGCCTCGCAAAGCAGCGAGGAAGTGAAGAAGATGAGGATGTTGGGGCGTAAGGGATTTCTGATGGTTTTTTTGTTTGCAATGATTTTGGGATACGCAATCTACATCAGACTTTGGTCCATTGATTACACCCTCTCTTCCAATGATGCTCAACTATTAAGGTCCCCCTTTTTTTTCTTTTTATTTTGATCGTTTGGCTGAAAAGTATGTTACTTTTTTTTTTTTTTAATTTTGCTATATGGGTCTTGCGGTGTATATTGATTTCTGTTGGATTAGGATGTTAAGATTTTGATTTTCATAAGGAACTTGAAAGCAATTGGGAAGTTACTGGATTTTGTATGCTTTGATTGGAGAGCTTGATTTTTTGGGTGCCATGAATTAATTTATTGGACTCTTGAGTTTACTTGATCTTATACCATGGGCGAAGCAGACAGATTGCATCTCTATTTTGCTTCTGATCTTGTAGGAGACAGTTTGATCTTGCAAATAGGGAAGCAGTGGATGAATCTGCAGAATGGAGACGGAGATTCGATGTGGAATCAGAAAGGGCTTCAATTTGTGAAAAGGAATTGAGAGAGGTATGGTGTGTACTCCTCTTCTATTATTCTGCTGCTGCATAACAAGTTGATTGGGTTTTATTTAATGAGATTATGAAGTAGGATTTACTTAAAAGAGTGAAATAGGCTGAGATCTATTTGGCATAAACACGGATCTCCTGCTGAGATGGAATATGATTCTCCATCCCCATCCGCTGTCAAAATATAGGGTTGGCTAAAATGAGAATCCACCATGATCTTGGTAATCTAGTTGTTTTCGTTTTCCTTCTTTTGAGATTGTAACACATTAGATTGCAACAGTCCTATTGTGGCCGGTACATCCAACGGCGTAGCTTCATCATGAGGTGATATTTTTCTATCGGATCTTCAGGATGCCCTACTCATGCACTTCCCGTTTGCATTTATTTCTTCCATGCTCAAGCAGTGATCCTTTAGATAGCATCTGATTACGTAGTGAATGCTGTGACCGCATGGTGACTTTGTTTGGCTCCAAATGCCAGGTGCAGCATTTGGAAAGTCATCGTTAAGAAATACTACAAGGATGGAAAAACATGAAAGGACAATTACATCTAGGTTGATGGATGATTATCATAAAATTATGTAAAATGCTAACACTAGTGTCAAAGCTAGTAGGAAATAGCTTTGAGTATCTAAGATGATTCCATGATAATCTCCTGATTCTTCATATTGGTTACATTTTCATTTTTTTCTTATATTCTCCTCTTCCTTAATGATAAACTTTTTAGATTCTGTATTTAGGATTTGAAGCCAATAGCCTATGCATGGTTTTGAAACGTCCTACATCCAAGTATGAAAAACGCGTGTGCTGATCATAGATGATCAATTGAAGTGTCGAACAAGAGTTGTTTCTGTATTGTCTATTCAGATGGTTCTCCTCATACTTGTGACATGTAGTACTTCAAAAAACACTTCGGCTTTTAGCTGCATAATTTTTTATGGTAGATGGCATAAGTTTTTATTATGCTGTGTTTGGTTTGTAAAATGAATTTGATACTACATGTAGCATAGGATAAAATCCAAGATTTTTTACCTTTATATTTGATAGTACAAAAGTATTGGAAAAAAGTAAAATAAACTATCTTAATAAAAATTTCAAACTAATACAACTATTACAACGGATTTTTATCACTTAGACCTTACCACCACCACCAACATTATTGCTACCACCGCTATCACCACCATTATAACATTAGCAACAAGTTGCCATCACTATCATCACAATACTACTATTATATCATCACCACCAATTACAATTTACAACACTACCACCACTAACTATAATATTTGTGCATGGCAAATAACATAAAACTTCAAAAAAAAAAAAAACTCGTGTTATACTTAGCACACCATTTACTCTTCTGTTTTCTTTGTGCTATGTTGTACTATTCTTCTTGTTTGGTGCTGTACTGAAAAATAAACACTATCTTAATGCATGCCAAAACATAGACTTGTTTTACCTTATCTAATAGAGATTTTACTTACATGTTGGAGAACATGACTTTACCTAAGATATTACCCAAAAAAAGACTTTACGAAAGATTATGGGTCTGTTTGGATTATCTGTTTTTCATTTATATCTGTATCTGTGTCTTTTTTAAAATGATATATGTAAATATATCCGATTTGCATCTAAATTTTATCTATATTTGTTCTATTTGATCTTTTGATGAGAACTGTCAACTTTTTTTTATCTATATCTATTTTTTGATAAATAATTTGTTAGCAAAAAGTTTGAAAAAGTGTCTGTATCTGTCGGAAAAAAGCCAAAACAAACAGACCCTATATTGACCAACATCTTCTTGACAGGTAAAGAATTCTCTTCATGAAAAAGGGGAACATACTTCCAACATTGATGAAAAATTGGCACAATTAATGAAGGTATTTGTTATTAATTCCCTGTGCATCTAATGCATTGGTCATGTATACTTCTAGTTGGCCTCATCATTTCATTACAGATAGTCCAATACCATAGATTGACTTCCATATTTCAATCTATCCAACACATTTTCATCTTTTACAGGAAAAGTCCACATTACTTAAGGAGGTGGAACGCTTAAAAAACGAGCTTGAGGCTGAAAAATTGAAGTGCAAATCAGGAAGAACTAAAAGATGACAATATATATAGTGTTGCACAGATATCTCATTGTCAGCTAACAGGATTCAGTTATATGCAACATATATTCATTTGAGTCGCCACAAGCATGTTCAGCCATGAAGATGCATCATTACTTGCTGCTTAGTACAAATCTCATAGAAGGAGGTGTATCATGGTTGTTGCAGTTTTGGTTCAAGAGATATTCTTTATATTAGAACCGACCAGAGGGTGCATATTTGCGTGGTACCACTATCAGTAGAAACTGAAACATTAGCAAGTCTGATTGAGCCACAGAACAAAAATGTAAAACTCTGATAATTCAAGTGGAGAACTTGCAGTCACGGGTTCAGGATCCTGTGCTTTGAAGTTTCCTGAAAGAGGCAGGAGATGAAATGATCTTTCTCCAAAACGAAATATCATCACTCTCAAGGAAAAATAATTGCTTCTAGAGCATGATCAGCAATGCAAGGGCTCTTTTAGTAAATCTATCAGGATATCTCAGCTTCAAAAATGGGTACTTTCAGCTCCAGGTCTTTTTGGTCTTACGATTCTGTGTAGTAATCCTTTCAAGACTTGTACAACATTTAGGTAGTATGGTAAAAAGGACATATCTAGCCCTAGTTATATACAAGATTGGTGAGGAAATGAGTAATTGATTGTTAATTATGTGTCTACAATTTGAATTTTAAAAAATCATTATAGGATACAGTAGCGAAGAAATATTAGTGAAGAAACTAAATCCCCGTTGACCGTCAACTGGGGGGAACGGCAAAGAGGTTTCTTTCAATGAACAACACGAGTTAACCTTTGAGAACAATTTCATCGGCGGTCGTATTGGGAATCAACTTGGGTC
This sequence comes from Combretum micranthum, assembly GCA_024138025.1. Lineage (NCBI taxonomy): Eukaryota > Viridiplantae > Streptophyta > Magnoliopsida > Myrtales > Combretaceae > Combretum > Combretum micranthum. The sequence goes on from JAMXBD010000020.1 coordinate 2,836,626, forward strand.
ATTGGTTCGACGATTCTAGAGGTAGAGTCATTGGTTTGGTGTATGATTCCTTGAATGTGGCTGTACAGCGAATGAAGATAAGGAAAGAACGGAAGATGAAACTAAGCAAGTAAACACTGATTGTGCCTTCTGTTTGTATGATGGAACGAGGCTGATATAGAATCCTGTTAATGGTACATTTTTGTTGATTTTATAAGGATGGGATAAAATAAATATTACTCTTGAGTAGATCTATTTTTTATCTTTGGTAGAATAGTTAATCATTTAAATTGTTATTAATAATTCCTTTTTATGACGAAAGGAAGTGCTATTCTTTAATTTTTTATTTTTTTTATAATACATCCCCATCTTTACCTATTAAGGAAACAATAAAGGATAGTTATTATTTTTCGATTCTATTATTTAGGAATTATTATATTTCCACCTTGTTCCTTTCATACTATTGGTTAGGAGTCCAACCCATATGGTCTATAACCAAGGAAATCTTAAGTATATTACATATATTTAGAAGAAGGCTTGGAAAATAAGAAGATTTGTGCAAAACAAAAGAATTGAAATACTTTACACTGGTCACAAGAGATCAAAGCTACTAGTCTTGAATGAAAAATTTTTTTCTAGAACATGCATTGGGCAAGGCTGGCATCAAAGTCATTAGCCTATGGAGATATGCCATTGGCCTTTAGCCAATGTTGAATTTTTCGTGCCAGCTTATATACAATGCGTGCTTTTCCTTCTTGGCTATTCCTAAAACCTAGAGAGAGAGACTAGAGAGAAAGAGGCTCATTGTTGCTATTATTGTTGAAATCCACTATTATGGTGAAGATTGTGATCTACTAGTGTTATCTAGTGAAGAAAACATGTGTAATCCATTTATTGTTGATAGTTGAAGAAATATGTGCAGTAGTCTCGTGGTTTTTCCCTAAATCAAGGTTTTCCATGTAAACCATGGTGTGTTGTTTTTAATTCTATTATTGTCTGTTTAATTTGTTGTGATCGCTATAGGTAAGAGGAAAAAATTATTGTAATCGTTTCCAAGATATTGGGGATTTTTCCCTAACACATACATATCAAGCCTGCCATAAAAATACAGTAGGTAAATAATGGCCTATTATTTAGGATGTGTCTAGGATAGTAAGTTTCCTATTGTTTAAAGCAACTAACTTAAGAAACTTCAGTGTTTGTATAATAGGGTTTTATATAATTGGGATACGAATGGTTTCCAAAAATATTACATATCCAAGAAGCTTGCACTACACTCAACCAGTTTGATATTTTTCACAAATGGATTAATTAGTTCACTTAACGTAATTAACTTAGATTGATAAGAGAAAGGATTTAAGAAAGAAGAAATGGATCAAATGGAATTCAATCTATGTTAATTGCAATGTAATTAGGGTTACAATTGGCATAAACTAAAGTTAGAATGTAATTAATGGTAGAATTGTTCTAAAATAACGACTAATGCATAAGTAAAAGGCTAATAACAAAAATATAGAAAATGTAGTTCGAGAATACAACTTTAGGATCGTTGATTCAATGGGTCTGTTTATGGTTTTTTTTTCTATATTTGTATCGAAACGATATATGTAGATATGTCCAATTTTACATCTATATTTAATCTATTTGATCTTATAATGAGAATTGCTAATATCCATATCTATTTTTGATAAACAATTTGTTAGGAAAAAAGTTTGAAAAAAAATCTATGTCTATAATTTGTTAACAAACAAATAACCCATTGATAATATAATAGAAACATGGTTGTCAAAATCATGGGTTAACTATATGATTTTAAAAACTTGTAATTTTATAAGTTTTTTTCTTGATTAAAATGGTACAAAATCATTTAAGTGCGACTTCAAATAAAATCATGAATTTAAGTGTATGATTTTATAAATTTATAATTTTATAGGTTTTTATAGAATTTTGTACAATCCTACGGATTCTTTTTATTTTACTAAATAGTAAAATTGCAAGTTTGACATCCATAGCAAAAACTAATGTTTTTATTGTATTTCTCCTTGGTAGATAGTTGAAGAGAACTGATTTTATGGATTTATCGTGCATGCCCATCTGGATAGTAGAAGGCTATAGCGTTTAGATGGTTACTAATTCCCCATTTGGAAAAGATTTTTCAAATATTCTATGGATCCCTAGCATTAATCTATAATCCAAATGCTGCTATGGTCCCATTTGAATGGTAATTGTAGATTACATAGAACTTGATATAATTATTGCTCATACATTGAAGCTGATCTCATTATCAACACTTGGCATTCCAAAATGCTGCTAAGGTCTCATTCAAATGGTAGCTATAAATTTCATAGAACTTGATATAACTATTGCTAATATGTTGAAGTTAATCAAATTATCAACACTTGGTATCCTAAACTCAAATTATGCAATATGCATTGATCTTGAAACACCTACTTCTCAAATTTCATCACCCTATCATTAACTTTAATATGTGTTAATCCCCTAACTTTATCGTCTAATTTTCTACCTTTTTATTAGTTATTTGATACATATCAATTTTTCATTCAATGGAGTGCCAATTCACCAAATAGAGTTAACTTTGTTAACTAAAGCAATATTAATGAAAATGAAAACTTTGATTGGATATTGATGCATTAGCCTTACCCATAACCTACACTAGACCGAGCTTGGACCTATAAACCATACTAGACTCACTCATATTGTCTTGCTACCCATAATACATATTAGCTTAAGCTTCTCGCATCAAGTCTTAACTAGTTGTGACTTGGTTGTGCTACCCATAAACCATCAAGTCATACCCAATTGTGACAATGGTGTCTTTATTTTCACTCCACTTACAAACCAAATGTGTCCGATTAAGCAAGCTTAACTAAATTGAACATGGTCTATGTGTTCACCATGGGTTGGGTTGCTAGTTTGCATGAGACACTAATTTCATCATGGTTTAGACAAAGTTAATGTCTCCACTTATTAGCAAGAGGTGGTTTGTGATTTGATTCACTGTTGTTTAAGCAGCGACATAGCATGGGTCTATTGGCAAAAGATAGATTATGGTAGTAGGTCCAATGAGTAATGGCTTATCGTATCAAAGGAAAGATTTTTCAATGTATGTGAAACAAATTTTTACTCTATAAATTCATATTCAACTTACTTCCATATTCTAACTAAATAACCTTGAAACACTATATTAGGCTTAGTCAAACATAATGTAGTGGTTGCAACATATGTAGAGATCATTTGAAGAGAGAGTAAAAATGGACCAATCAAAGCATAGGCTTTAACTATGAACTTCAAACACATGCATACTTCGTTTGATGAACTATACTAATTAGTCTATTTGTGGTTACTTTTAGTTTCATTCAAACCTTATGAACTTAATTAAAAGGGAATTTTCATCCAATAACAAATATGTAATCCTTTTAGGATTGCATGAGAATGTTTATATATAGATAGATTCCAAATGAAAATAAAAATAATAAATTAGGAAAATACATGTAAATAAGGATCTCTTTCCTAAAATATTAGATTCCAAGTCTTTAGCCTTATCTTCACTACCTCTATCGTTAATTGAAGTGAAAACTCTAGCACTAAATTGGGAGCTTTGGTCCAACTATCCTTTAAAGTAGAATTATAGGAAGAATTGGAAGTAAGCACATCCTTAGGATCATAAATAAATGTTAGTATCAAGTCAGAACAAGATCTATTGTGGAATCAAAATGCATGCTTTTTGAAGTCTAAGTCACTAACCAGCTTTTCCCTAAGTTCATATAATGTATGAAGAAATTTTCTTGAAGCACTTGCTTTTTTGGTGGTATATTACTTTCAAGGATATTTAGAACCAAATAATTCAATCCCTTAGCTTGTGATCAAGTCATATGACCAACATAACTCTTATTCTAATTTAGATCTGCTTCTATTTCCCATAAAGAGTAAAGAGCAAAATCTATTAATAGACTCGTATCTAGTAAACTCAAACCCTTTTTCAACAAAATTAAGATTTTGTTCTTGTTGGTAGTTGTTCAAAATAAATATTCAAATTCAATGATTAGATAGATTACTGCCTCTTCACTTTACTAGATATACTAGACCTATAATAAAGATTGCTCTTCATTTGAAATGGAATAAGGCTATAAGAGCCTATTATATAATTCAACTAGATAAGAAAGCAACTAAAAATTTTTAGGTTAATGTTAAGTATCTGAACTTTGAAATTAGTCAATTTAGTATAGAAGAACTTTTCATATATGACAATAGTACAACTATTAAATTGGCCAAAATCTTTATCTAACATAGCATTTTTAACCAATATGATGAAGGTACTATTGGCGTATAAGAGAATTTGTTTTGGGTATCATATTAATCAATTTCAATCTTCAGGTACTAAATTAATCAATTTCAAAGTTATGTAGCTAATTTCACATTTTGCTAAAGTTTAAGTATCATTTATAACATTTGCCTAAAGATTATTAGTATTAGAACATAAACAACGATATTGCTCTTATATCTTAGAAACCAACATCTTCTTCATTCACATGTATGCATTTGTCTTCTTCTTCCACACTCCATCAACCTCTGGAATAATATATAATAAAACTACTAAATCATGGATAGAATGTTATGAGTTTACATTGATGAAGATCAAGTAATATATTTTGCACCCAAACCACCATCATGGTTACTAGTGTCATGGAAAAATACCAGGATATAGAAGAAACATTCACAAAGATTAATTAACACGTTCATGAACATAGACAATCACTTAGCAAAAGAGCACATGGGTTTGGTAGTTATGCATTAGTCTAATGGTTGTAGTCTTACTATTTATGTATGGAGTGGGTCACGTATAGGTGTGGTATATGGTGAAGCATAGAAGCATATATTCTATGATGGTGTGTGGTTGTTCATAATAGTGTGTTGGTGGTCTATGGAGGTGGGGTATGGTTTTTTGTAGATATGGTGGCTAAGTCTAATGGAAAGTATAAAGTAAGAAGAAGAAGATGGGAAGAGATGAATAAGGGTAGCAGGGGAATAAAATCAATGAATAGACATTCATAAGATCCCTATTTGTAATAACTATCCAAATATTTGGGGAATTTTTTGCTTTATTGAATAGCTATATTATTGATAAATCAACACTATAATAGATCCTAACAATTTCATTCCCCTTCTACTCAATAAAGTGAACAAAGTATTATGGATCTATAATAAGTACAACTCTCATTTCTTAGTATAATACAAAATTATTAATACACATATTGAATAAAAGTTAAAAAGAAAAATCTAGAGGGTATATTGTAAACTTGTAATGACATGTTTGATTAACGTAATGGTATAAGCTAAGAATATAAATATGATTCTTAAATAACCTAATAGTAGATGTTACTTTGTTCAGTTGTAGTTAAAATGATAATATGTTAGGAGTATATGTAAAATCTACAATATATCCTCACTTAGTCCATAATTTGACTACTAGGCTAGAGTCTCAATACGTTAAAAAAAATAAACCTAAAGATAACAATTTACGTAGTCTTAAGAAGGATCGACGCCAATCATGTTATGATCATGTTATAATGTATTATTTGGATTGTTACAAATAGTTTGATTAACTAGGAAATTAGTAGTTATAGGGAACAATGTAAATGGCCTCTCATTATAGAAAGAATATTAGGCAATTCAAAATCAATTACGAAATTGTCTTTTCTAGAATTTATCGTTCTCTTTATATTTTCAAGAGCTTTTATTTTACTTGAATTGAACATACTTATGGGTTCCTAATATAAGAGATGATTGCAATATGTGACGGTAATAAATAGGAATTTCATGGAATAATTATCTCACAAACTAAACTCAATAAAATAGTTGTAATTAAGGAATAAATATTTTCATTCTAGGCATGTTTCTATTTTCTTTTCATTGCATTTATTAGATAACAGAGTTACAAACGAGTCAAGTCGAGTCGAGTCGAGCTGAGCTAAGCTTTTGAAGACTCAAGTCCTGCTTATTTAAGAAATTAGCCGCTTGTGATGAGCCAAGCTTTTAATGAGCTGAAAAGTACAAACTAAGATTTGAGTTCATTAAAGGTTTGCAATTCTAAAATCAACTTATTATGTTGTTTAGCTTAACGAGTTTGAACTCATTTAATTAAAAAAGCTTGAACTTAATTACATAAATAATTATATTTATAATATTATATAAATATAAATATTTATATATAATAAAGTAATATTATCGTTTACAAGCTTGTTCGCAACCCATTAATGAGCTTGAGATTAGGTCATTTATTAAACGAGTTAAAGCCAAGCGAAGCTAAAAAAAGTCGAGCCCATAGTGAATTTCGCATTTGTAAGCAAGTTTTGGTAAAAGGTTTGACACGATCTTCAAGGGTTAAAGATTCAATCTTGATTTTTAGGGTTTTCCTAAGTTATTAAAGAACAAGAATTTAAAGATATGGATAAAAATATTGTTTGATAGGATCCACAAACAATAAAACTTAAACTAGTTTGTGATTAAAATCATAGATCGATAGAATCCACGATCTATAAAATTACTCACTAGGTCAATTGAATCACATGATTCAATTAACAACGATCACCCAATTCCTAACAAAAAGAATTGATAAGAACAATAATCAAAGAGAAACAAGATCTCAATAATTCAAAACCAACAAAAGAGTTTTTCAACACTCATAGTGTTCTCAAATATAACATTCAAAAACTATCTAAAACAAAAATAAATAAAAGCACTATATATTAACCCTAATGAAAACATAAAAAAAAAAAAAAGAAACCGAAAAGTTAGCCACCAGCCTTCATAATTTTAGAAGTCTTTTCGAATTTCTTTTATATCTTTTCGGTTTTCCTTGTATTTATTGCTTAGTTAAAAAAAAAAAAAGCTGAAAAGTCATGGATAAGACTTCGCGCACAACGTATGCCAGTCAAGTATGTCAAAGTGTTAATGAGTATGCTAGCGGCATTGAACGAGTACACTAGCGTGTTCGAGCTAGCCTTAGAGAATTCGACTTTGTCTTTCTTCAACACTACTTCAAGGCTGCGGCGTAGGGCTTCAGTTGCTGATTGGCCTTCTGTCTTGAATCATTGCCACTTTGAATCTTCCGCTTCCCTTTTCTATGACTTTGCCTAACTTGATTCCTATCATTACCCCTGGGTTTAAGTAGATTCATCCTCGAATCTTGGTTCTTCAATCCCTAAACATCCGGATCTGAATTAAAATTGGTCATACTGTTAGTCCATACAAACAAACTCCTTAAGGCTTTAATCTTCTTAATATACATCATCTTGGCCTATTGTACCTCTTCATAGCTCATAGGAAGTAGCTTGTATGTCTTCCCTCGGTGCTGAATAGTGTACTCATTCTTGTACCCATCAAATATGGCCAGAATGTCATACTGCCGTGCTCATCCAAGAATCAAATGTGTAGCATCCATGGGTACTATATGAAATAGTAAATCATCAGTATATTCACCAATGGAGATAAGTACGCGAACCTATTTGTGCACATGAATAGTCCCCTGATGATTAAGCCAACGTAGAGCATATGGCTTTGGATGCTGCTCCACCTATAATCCCAATTTAGAAACTAATCCAGCAGAAATAACATTGGCACAGCTACCTGTGTCAATCACATTCAAACATGATTTTCCCTACACCAAACTCTGAATGTAGAACAAATTAGTCTTATGATCTAGAATGGCTTTCTCCTGCTCAAGCACTAAAGTCAAAGGCACATAAGCCATGTTCTCTTCTTGCACTTCTTCCTCACTACTCTTCTGCTCCTCTTCCTTGCTCTCAATTTTATTGTCTTTCAAAACTATAACTCGCTTGTTAGGACATTGAGAAGCAATGTGGCCATGCCTCAAACACTTAAAACACTTGATCTCTCGGCTTCTTTTCTGTTGCGTTTGATCAGAAGCTTTTCTTCCACCTCTTTCCCTTTATTATTCTCCTTCCCAACCTCTTTCTTCTCCTCTTCATCAGATTTACCATGATAAGATAATTTTTTAGATTGTCTGCATTGTCGTCTCTCAACCCTGCTAGCCAACTTGATCACATCCTCTAAGGTCTGATGCTGCTGAAATTCAACAACACTGGCGATATCCATTTTGAGTCCATTAATGAACGTAGCTATAGATTCATAAGTAGATTCTTGAGTATCACATCTCACCATCAAGATCTCAAATTCTTTCACATATTCCTCAACACTCCATTTACCTTGCCTTATAGATTGCAACTCCATTAGTAGTTCCTGTTTGTAGTAATTTGGCATAAACCTGAACTTCATCAACCTTTTCATTAATGCCCATGACCGCACTTTTTCTTCATTCGCCCTTTGTTTCTCAATCTACAATTTATCCCACCACAGCGTAATCAGAAAATGCTAGTGATATCATTTTTACCTTTGTACGCTCATCCCATTCATAATAATCAAACACCTTATCTACCCTTGGCACCCAATCTAAAATTCTTCTGGTTTACTACTTCTAGTGAATGGTGGAATTTTCAATTTGATGCTTTCAATCCCTTTACACCTTTCATCTCTACCTCATGGCCTCCTATGTCTATCACTATTCCCATCAGACTCTTCACTGGAGTATCTTCTATGGCTAGATCCACTCTAACTCCTCCTATCTCTCACCTCCAATCTCTCCAAAATTCTTCTAACATCCTCCTGCATTCTATTAACCCCTGTCTGCAATTAAGTAAATTCTTTCTTCGTCACAACATCTCCATCACCACCACTATTTTTGTTAATATTATACCTCCCTCTAATCCTAGCATTGTTGCTATTCACACTACTACCATCATCAGACACCATCTCTTCAACCAATCAACAGCAACAGCACAACAGAATTTTCGACAACAACCAAAAACAATTAAAATCACAAAGCAAGAATCAACCAACCTGAGTTTAATCTACGTCGAACAACAATCTCAGCACTAACCTTTGCTTCGATACCAAAATGGCACGATCTTTAAGGGTTAAAGATTCAATCTTGATTTTTAAGGTTTTCTTAGGTTATCAAAGAATAAGAATTTAAAGATATGGATAAGAATATCGTTCGATAGGATCCACGAACAATAAAACTTAAACTAATTGTCATTAAAATCATAGATCGATAGAATCCACGATATAAAATTACTCACTAAGTCAACTGAATCACAAGATTTAATTAACAACATTTACCACAATTCCTAACAACAAGAATTGATAAGAACAATAATAAAAGAGAAACAAGATCTCAATAATTAAAAACCAACAATAGAGTTTTTCAACACTCAGTGTTCTCAAAGAATAACATTCAAAAACTATCTAAAACAAAAATAAATAAGAGGACTATATATTAACCCTAATGAAAACATAAAAAAAAAAAAAAAAGAAACTGATTAGTCAACCACCAGCCTTCATAATATTAGGAGTCTTTTAGAATTTCTTTTATATCTTTTTGGTTTTCCTTATATTTATTTCTTAGTTAAAAAAAAAAAAAAAACTGAAAAGTCACGGATCAGACTTTGCACAACATACGCCAATCAAGTATGCCGACGGTGTTAATGAGTACACTGGCGGCATTGAACGAGTACACCGGCGATGTTCGAGGCGGCTTTAGAGAATTCGATTGTCTTTCTTCAATAACGCTTCAAGGCCGGCGGCGTAGGCCTTTTGTCTCAAACAATTTCAACTTTGAATCTTCCGCTTACCTTTTCTACAACTTTGACCAACTTGATTCCTATCAAGGTTGATGTTTCATCTTTTATCATGTATATGTATGTTAATTATTGCTCACGTGTAAATCTTTGGTAGTTTTGTGCAAAATTTTCAGAACAAATAGAAGAGAGCTATCTTTAAGGATGCAAATGAACAAAGTTACTTGAAAGTCACTAGAGTTGGGCTTACTTTGAATTTGGCTTGACTCGTACTCGATTAGTAAACGAGTCAAGCTTAAAGTTCAAAATAAAACTCGTTTAGCTAAATAAGCCGAGCTTGAGCTTCTATATAAGCTTATGAGTTAGCTTATGAAAAGGGTCATGAAAATTTCTGTTATTGGGTCTGTTTGGATGGTCTGTTTTTTATCTGTATCTATATCTTTTTCAAAATGATATGTGTAAATATGTCCGATTTGTATATATTTTATATATATTTGATCTTATGATGAGAACTGCCAACTTTTTTTTTTTTTTTATCTATATCTATTTCTTGATAAATAATTTGTTAGAAAAAAGGTTAAAAAAGTGTCTATATCTGCTAGAAAAAGCCAAACAAACAGACCCATTAACTCGAAAACAACCTCATTAGCATATTTTTAGTGTTATATTTGTGATATATTAAATATAAATATATATAATTAAAAGAATAAAAAGTAATTTCTATCTTACATATATATATATAGTGGCTTTTATATCGGTTAAAAAAATGAAATATAAGCTATCTTAACGAGCTTAGCTTGAGCATGAATTTTAGGCTTGATAAAATCTCGGCTAAGCATGATAAAATTTGCAAACAAGTTAAAATCAAACTCAAAATAATGTTTGTTTACCTAAATGGGCGAACTTCAAGCATGGATTTTAGGATTGATAAAATGCTAGGCTTAAGTTTGAGTTCAATAACTCTTAAAAGAGTCGAGACAACCTTCAAAAGCTTAGTTCAGCTTGGCTCAATTCGATTCATTTGCAACCCTAACTTTCTTCAATGCTGCATGTAGTTTAAATCTAGTAGAGATTATATATAATGAATCTAGGCTTGGATCGCTATGATAGTGATCCTGCAAAATAGAAACTTAGTTAATGGCACGTTAGGTTTACCCCGGCACTGCCACTCCAATGCTTAAGCTAGTAATCAGAGTGATGGATAGGTAAATCATACGTATAAAGAGTTATGCATGTATCATGGGACAAGAGGTTCTCTCCTCCTAAAGTACCTATACGACACTTGACCATCACCCATATCATCATTTATTATTGTTCTAGATGGCAAGCTAGATTTGTCTTCCTTGATTTCCTAAGTCTATTACAAGCCTAACACTCTTATAAGAAGCGCCCTCTTAACTTTGTCACAGTCCTCGATATTTTTGGAAGGCTCAATTGTTCCAACTACATTTGGCCTTCCATGGCCTTATCAGGAGATCGGCATCAACTCCTAACCAGTCTAATCACAGGAGTCTAAACCTGCCTTTAAAGCTAACCCATACCATAAACAAACTATCCTGCTTATGCCACTCACAACGTTATAAGTCCATGTTGAACACTTCCACCAAGCTCTTAAATTTGAATCGCGACATTTGCCCCCTTACCTAAATTCATGACGCCTTCCTTATGAGGGAAATTTGTTGCCACCACTACCCACTCCTTTAAATAACCCTACCTTATACCCATTGTCAAAACAACCAAGATCATCCCACTAGGATTTCGAGCTTCCACAAGCTTCCTTTCGCCCTCATCCATTTTTCCATCCTCTGAGATCACCTCTTGTTGAGTTGCTCAACAGTTGGGTTTAAACACATATTCTTGCTTCAACCACAACTCACGACACACCTACCCTATGGTAATAATGTCCTTCCTTTGGTGGCCTTTCATACTTGAGTTGTATCCACATGAGCTAGGTTAACAACAAGATTAGGGCAAATTCTTATCTCCACAACTTGTGACACATTTGCCCTCTAACACATTTGTCACTCTACCTAAGCTTCACCCACACAAACCACATTGACAACAAGAACTACCTACTCAGCAAATATACTAGGCAGTATTTAAGAGATATGATGGAGCTGGTAACACTCGCTTTGATCCCACTTGTCACAAAACAGGAGGTTCTCCCCTCTTGGAGTGCCTGTACGACACTCAACTATCCCTTATATGATCATTTACTATTGTTCTTCATGGTCAGCCAGCCTTCTCTTCTCTGATTTCCTAGGTCTGTTCTAAGCCCAACATTCTCATAAGGAACGCCCTCTTGGCTTTACCATAGTCCTTCATATGTTTAGGAGGCTCAACTATTCCAACTGATTTCAACCTATCATGGCCCCATTATGAGAGCAGTATCAACTACCGACCAATTTCCTTATGGGAGGCCAAACCCGCCTTAGAGTTAACCCACACCATGAAAAAAACCACCCTGCTGATGTCACTCACAACATTATATGCCCATGTTGAACACTTACACTAGGCCCTTAGACTTAGACTATAACACATACGACATTTCCATTCCCATGGAGGAAAAAGAGCTATTTATAGTTGGTTATTTCCTGGTGATTGAGTGTGTTGTAAGATCATGGGATAGTAGGAAGTGAGCAGTTGGCAGCGATTTTGATGGACGTGTGGTGAATCCAGTAGTCCACTTTCATGTTTGTGAGCTCAACTAAGGAGCTTATGTCGAGAAGCATTAAGTGAGGGGCCAATCGAGTATTGGAGAGAATGGTCAAATGTCCTACTTTGCTGACATGGTATGGGCTTTGGCCTAAGTGAATGGTTAAATTCACCTATGGACTGGACTCGATCTAGATGGCCCTTATTCTAGATTAGACCATTAATCGATGACATTGAAGATTATTTATGGTGATTGTAGAAGAATCTTCTATTATATAAAAATTGTCACTCAAGACATTGTTCTTCTACTAGAATGATGAAGAACGATAAAACTTCAAGAATGTCTTTAGAGAACTTTTTGAAAATGTACGACAAAAGCTTCCTTCAAATCATGTGTGCGCATATGGTGTTACACTAGCTTGCTATACTTTCATTTGCTTGGTCCATCACATAAAATACAATTGAATGTGTTAATCATAATGGTATGTTTCAAATAATAATTTGCAAAATGTTCATGAAAGATCTACTATGTGATAAAAATTATTGACATCTATACAGTTTCTTCCTTCCAATTTTTTTGCCTAATAGATGGTTAATGTGGAATATTGTTTGTTTTGAATGAAACTAAATGTTAATCATAATGTCTGCGTTTCAAATCATAATTTGCAAAACATTTATCAAAAATCTATTACGTGATAAAAGTTTCACAATATCTATAGTGATTCCCCTCCCTCCCTTCCAATGTTTACTAGTAAAAAATGATTAACCTATTAGATCTTTCATTTGAGTGCAAATGTCGAGTTATGTTTGCTCATAACTATAAATGTTTAGTGCAAATATAAGTGTCACAATGTCTTGTCATACTATTGATCCTAAATGCAAATGCCTAAGGATGATTGCTCACATCAATACAAGTATGTTTAGTGCAAACATGAGTGCAAGACTATTTTGCTTATATTAAGACAAGTTTGCTTAGTGCAAACTCTGGTGTCTGATCATTTGTTCCAGATGTAAATACTTTGTGATGTTTGTCGAACACAATCATTAAGTAATGTTTATGCACACCAACAAAAGTATTGTTTGCCTTAGACTTTTTGCCAGTAATGTATCTAGGCTATAAAGCTTTCCTTTTTGTTCATTTTTCCTTTTAATGGCTATGCAACCTTAAATAAGTATTATTAAGCCTACAAAAAAAGAAGTAAGAAGAATGCTTGAGGATTATTCGGCAGGTCACCCCAAAGCTTAAGACAGTAATTTGTAAAGATAGGATATTGAAGAGCAGATTAAAGGTTAATGAGAGTGTCAAAGACCGTGTTATCATTGTTCTTGATGGTCTATTTATAAGGAAGAGGGGAGTTGTAACGCTCCAAAAATTTAATTCGATTAATTAAATGACTTAAGGCGTTACCGCCACATATAATACTCTAAAGTATTACACGCTCAGGCTTCCTTTAAAATATTTTATTTATGTTGAACATTGCTACTCCAGTTTAGATTATGAAATCGTTTAATTAGATTTTCAAATAACTGGATTTAGCAGCGGAAAATCTATTTTATAAAACAACTTTTAAATAAAAACTCTACCCTCAACTGAGTAGACCAATTTTCTAAGAAATAAAATTTTAATAAAATCATTTTATAATCTACTTCTATGAGTAGATCAACAATTACAAAACATTTGGGCTCCACAGATCCCATAAATGAATATTACAACTTAAAATACAAATCCAGCTTTTAAACAAAACAACATAAAAACAAATACAAAAGAAATCCATGGTCCTAAACTCACTTCACTTCTCCTCTCCATTCTCCAGGATCGCCCAAAACCCGAGTCATGCATCGCTATCATCAACAAGGAACACCATCATCATCTTCATCAAATCATCATTAACATCATCATCACCAACATCATCATCATCAATCATCATTATCATCATCCTCAATATATCACTTAGACAAAAGAGCAATAACAACAATAATGAGCCGAAGCTCAGTACACAGTAACGCATTCACAAGCAATGTGGCACACGAACTTAGCTAAATGCAACGCAACTGTAATATACTAAATTATTTTAAGTGGTAAATGTTCACAAGCTACTAGATTCTAATATGCCTATATGTTGATGTTAAAAATAGGTTAAGTTTGATCAATTTCGTGTTAGAACAAGATTTACAACAATTGGATTAATTTTCTTAATTCCTGTAATTAAGGCTGGCATCTCTGATGAAGAACGTCGCCGGCCTATATTTAAATTTTACCAGCGTACTCTGTAATACATTATACGCCGCCTCCTGGAGAATATACACCGTCGGCGTACAGACGGCGTATGATGGGAACAGTAGCGTTTTTCTTAATGCTGGGAGGAAAGCTGCCGGCGTTCATAGGGTTTCTTTTCTACACCGGCATGAAAGCCGCTGGCGTAGGTCCAAGAATTGTCGACGTATGAAGGGACGATTTGAATTCTAGGAATCAAGGCCCGATGAACGTTGCGGCCTTCGTGTAGATCTGGCCAGCGTATGGTGTAAGCCGGCAAGGTACGCCACCGGCGTAGAGCCGACGTATGACAAAATTTTTATAAATACGAGACGTGAAAATCATTTTCGGCAAACTTTTCCTTATATCGTTTCCCCTTCATATAAGAGAGTTCTGAAGCATTTTTGGAGATCTAAGGCCTGAAGAATCATTCAGAGGGTATTATTGATTAAAAGTAAGTGATCTTAACCATTTCGTTTGGATATATACAAATTTGTATAAGTATCTTAGGGTTTGGATGAATATTTCATGAAGGAATTTGAAGAATAAACCCTAGCTCATGTTTTGATCAGAAAGAGAAGAAACGAGTATCATACGTTCCATGTCAGTGAGTATAAGTTTTGAATACTTTTATACGAAATTGGACAGCCTTGATATTACAATATTGATCATATGATATGTTTTATAGGGTTTTGGTGAAGATTCTGATTTAAGGATTTCAAATATCCGATCTTTGATATTATTGGAAGTACTTGGGATTATTGATCAGTTGAGAAATTTTATATCAGGTTAGTTTAGATAGGTTGTTTTATGTTAAGATATTGCGATCATGTCTATTGATATGTATATATATATCTTATAACATGGACATTTGGAATTGTTGCTGATGTGAATATAGGAGTTGGAGGAGATTGGGTTGACTTTGTGTTGTTGGTATCAAATTCTGAGGATTTTATTTGGATCCCTGAAAGTTAGAAAGGTACGACTAATCCATTGTTTGTTGTATGTGCTTGTAGATTAGAATTTTTCGTAAATGGATGTAGGAACAGAATTGCATAATAAACTTAATAAATATTCAGCTTAATAATTGTCTGTCTGGTTGTGGTTGGCTTTGACCAGTAAAGACCTGGCAGACAGTGATACTGGTGAGGCACCCTGATGATCTTAGTGTGAGGTTGTCCCGAGTGGACTCGTGCTAAGAAATGATTCCGGTAGAATTTAGGTGTTCAGGAATTGGGATGTTTGGAGAGTACGCACTCATCCATATATGTATATATGATTAACTATTTTCAAATCAGTTGGATGTTTTTATAGCAGAGTCTGAGTTACTCTGGGTTCAGGATTTATGTATACTAGATTCTGAACTGTGTTGTTTTGCTGAACTAAAATAGATAATAAACTGTTGTATGCATTTAGTTTAGTTGCATTTATTTATACATGTTGTTTGTGCATAATCTTGCTTGAACTGGATTGGATATTGTCGTACTGGGCTTCGCCGCTCATTCTATTACATTTCAGGTGCAGATGATGATAATGTGATTTACGATCTTTCGGGTTCTGATATCATCTATGAGGATGGGGATGGCGTTAGTGGTCCTGACTACCCTGCTGATGACTAGTTGTCTAGTCATAGATGATATAGGATGGATCAGAGAAGACTTTAATGATTAATTTATATTTTGTTTATTGAAATTTTAAATTGTATTTGGAGATTTCATGTGGTGACAGTTTTAGGGTATGGTTTGACTTGTTGACCTGCAGTTATGTCAACAATATCTAGTTTTCTGATTATAGAGATTTTATATTTATCAGAATGTTTATTTATGAGGACCATATGATTTCTTTTATACCTTGTGAGTTATACAGGTGATATTCATATTGTTTGTGGATATTAGAGCCTTAGCGTGTCCTAATCAAGAGAGGACACGTGGCGGGTTGTAATGCCTTAGTTTAGGGCGTTACAACAACAAACAACAAGTTATTATATTTTCTTTAAAGTAAACAAACAATACATGAGTATTCAAATTCTAGACAACAGGGATCGCAAGGGAACCTGAGTAAGAATCACGACGCTCAAGGGGTTGATATAAGCAGTTCGGATACTTATATCTCCTAGATGATATATCCGAAAATGAGAAAAAATAGTCTCATCTAGGGTTCTCAATCGTTACCTACCTCTACTTAAACTCAGTCCACAACATAAATATAGTTCATCGTTCCCATAAATATTGAACTAAACCATGGGATTTCCCTCTAAGTTTAAGCAAATGTTACACTAATACCATTAACCTCATCGACTATCCGTTGTACCACTTATGAAAGTCATATCTCAATGACAATGGTGGCCTAAGTACCTAAAAAAAAAAAAAGAGCCTCTAATTTGAGCAAGGTGCCGCTCCCCGAACCAAATACCGAACTGTCATCTCAAGTTAGAAACGAATTTAAAAGGTGGAATAGACAACCAATTCAAACAATTATTAAGTCGAGTTTAAGTTCTTAGTCCATTTAAAATGCTTCTCTTAACAATCACCACGCAAGTTACTACGTTACTTTGAATATGGAATCCAAATAGAGCCTTATAATGTATTTTAGAAGTCAGTCTCAAAAGATAAATCAGATCTCTATCACTGTTTCAAGAAATTAAACTCATATAAGAACTTAAACTACCAATCCAATTAGCTCAAACTCATTTAATTAAAGCCATATTTGATCAGACATTAAATAGGAACCTTGCTATGGCTGCGAATATTGCCCCACTAAAATACGGACAGTTCTCCTTTGTCTGTCAAAGTATTTCTTATCACTTTAATTATAATCTCTTATCACATAAACATATACAAAGCATTCATAACTATAAACAATTATAATTAACACAATTAAACATTCAAAACAACATACTCTTCATACTCATTAAGGTTTATCCTAACTCATTAGCTAAAATCAATTATTAGCTATTAATTCATTTTAATTTAATCTTAGCAAAATTGATTATAGTTGGTTATTTAAGTCTTTTAACTCAAAAAACTAAGCCAAGGTGGTTAAATCAACTCAATCTAATTCATTTTAACCCGTTCAAGTTCATTTAGTCAAGTTGAACCTAGAATTATCAACTAAGTTCATTTTATAACTAACTTTTATTTTTAATCCAATTATTGGTTAAATCTATAAATCTACTTAATTCATGCTTAATTATATCAATCAATTAACATAACACATCAAATATCACTTATCTATCTCATTTTAACTTAAAAATATCTATTTACACTTAATAAAAAACATTTAAAAAGCAAAAACAAGTTTTGACTTTGTTTAGAAAAACATAAAAGCTGGAAAGAACTAAAATTTAAGCATCGATAATTTTAGAATTTGTAAAAACTAAAAACATAAAAGTTTATTCTCTTTTAAGCTTTTTTAAAGCAACTTGAATCACCTCAATCAGAGATCAGATGAAAAAGTTACGGCAAAAATACGATCAAGCTACGAAACAAGACAACGTTGTAAAACGAACGCTGATACTTCTACACCGGCTGTGTAAAACTCAATGCCGGCAGCATAGATGGTCAACTTCGATGAAGATGAAGGCAATGTTAAGAAAGTGCTTTCTGATCACTTCAACACCGGCTTTACACCAGCAGCATTGAAGTTCCAGGAGGCAGCATTAACAATAGAACAACTTTTCGAAAACATAGTTTTTTTACACTTTACTCTTATCAAAACTTCTTCAAATCACTTACTAAGCTTCCTACCACTTGACATATGAGTTCAACATCATCAAACATGTATGCTCTTCACTTATATTACATTAAACACTTCAATCAACACATTAAACAACCCAGTTCTTCAAACCCAAATACTATTCATCTTCTTCCTCCTTCATAATCCAACCTCCAATATACAATTAACCAATAATTACATATGTAAACAACACTTTGAACCCATTTCTAATATCTATATATCAATTATAAGCTTATAAATAATAATTAAAACAAAGATAAGTCAAGATAGAAAACTTAGCTTTAATTTCTCTTCTTGATCTTGTTTGGATTTGAGATTGAGAGGGAGAGATCAAAGGAAAGAGAAAAGAAGAAAGAAAGAAAGAAAGAAAGAAAGGAATAAAAGAAGGAAACGAAAAAAAAAAATGAAAGAAAAGAAGAAGAAGGCACATGATAATTGAGGCCAAAAAGGAAATGATAAGAATATTTAGAAATTGAGGTATAGGTTTAAAACTATCATATCAGTATCCATAGTTCTAGAGATATTTAAAAGATAATTTCTGAACTAATAAGTTAAAATTACGAACTCTAGATGAGAACTTAATTTAGAAATTTATTTTAGATAAAAGATATTTAATTTGAGTTCGGGTTTAAGAAGTGATATTTTTATTCAAGCAAATGAACTCAAATTTTATAGGGATTTAAGAATTAGAATTTTGGCTAAGAATTAAGGATTTAAGAATCCTCCAAACATTTTAATGACTTGTTTAGAGAATTTAGATTTCAAATCTCAAATTCGACTTAGTTAATTATTAATCTAGATATGTCAACTTGTCTAATTATATCCTATAATTCATTTAATTTATTCCAATCTACCTTAGATCATTTCAGGTGTTCTGATTTGGCAGGTGGATCTTTTTTAGTGAGAAAATGTATCTAATATTTTAAAAAGTTATCTTCTCATTAATAAGTTCCACGATTGTTGGAGGTATCAGAAATATTGACCATGTCTAGTAACTCCTTGCCGGGCAAAAAGGGACCTTAGGACAATCTGGATTTCAGAGAACCATCCTGTGATGTATGGTCTAACATCAAGTAGGAGGTGATTGAGTTGTTGCTGACAATAACTACTTAGTCTAGGGCAACTTATGTGCTCATTGGAGGTCGGACAAGATTTATATAGTTCTGCCCATAAACCAAACAGATTGGTTTGAGCCTGAGGAACTTATGTTCAAAATGCCTATCAACTATGTTTATTACAAACACAAGAATTCCAAATGTAAGTACTAAATAATGTTTGCTACACACCATACAAGTATATTTAGTGAAAGCACTAATAATTATACAGCCACGCACTTCAGGATTGCGTCTCCCTATTCGGATTCTCAGATACAGCTTCCTTTTATTAGGATTCTTTAAGAACATGTACCATAGCTTGGAAAGAGGCCTCGCCTCATCACGCTTCCTAAACAGTAAATATTCTTTCATGAAACGCAAACCCCCTTTAACACATCAAGTCATTACACGTTCACTACTCATCATTTTAAACGTAAAGAATGGTATAAGGATAAAACAAATGTAAATAAATAACAATGGTTTTAAAGTCCACATGCATATCCTTAAAAGTTACGAATATAATTTAGAAGGTGTGTCTATGTGCATTTTCCATATTTTCAAGCGACCAAAACACAATCATCCTAATACTCAAATCTAACTCTCATAAATTAGATTTCCATAAAACTCAATTCTTAAAATTAGTTTAACATGGCAGAGTTAGGAACCGAAGACCAAACACCTTTTATTACATGACATTCTCTTGCCAAAGTTAGATAATCCAACATGATCTAGCACGCATATTCACTAAATGAGAGAAAAAGGGTCATTGCAACAATCTAAGTAATAAGATGCCATAGGTCTAGCATCACCGGTGAAATAGAACGTATATCTTTGAATATATTTCTTTGCCAGAAATGATTCTGCACTCAACTCTTAATAGCAGAAGTCAACGTACTTCAAAGCAAAATTTTATGTACAGGAAACGATTCTTAAGAGGGGTTGCCCTACTGTATAAGCCTCAAGAACTCTCATGGTCACTTACATAAGACCTTGAGATCAAATCTCAATATGGACGCTTCTTGAGCTACCTAAATAGTGCAGGCTATACATAGCAAATGCATGAATCTTATGGGGGTGGTTCATGTGTCCGGTCCTAACTGATCCAAATACCGTGCCCCTCCCTTAAAAAAAATAAAAAATAAACAAGGATTCATAAGATTCTCAAAGAACTACTTGGGACAGATTGTAGAAGCAATAGCTGTGTAAGATGAACCCATGAGGATGGGCTCTCGGCTGGACATTTACTGGGAGGCCAATGCCCAAAAGTTTAAGAGGAAAGATGGTGATGCTGCAAACCAACTGATGAATGCCATAGCAGTAGCAGACTCAAACCTTGCACAGTGATTTATGGCACATTTGTTAAGATCATTGCCAATCAGAACTGTAATGCCTGCTGATGCACAGGCGGCAGCAAAGGTAAGAGTAGTTGTTATCTGCAGAGAACACACAAAATGTAATTATAGAGCAGGGATTAACAACCGGATTTAATGAATCTAGCAAAAATAAAATCAGCAAACACAGCAGAGATTATTCCTTATTCTGAATATATATCAAAAAGGTTTTCAAATAGAGGCAAAATAACATGTAGACAAGATATGCAGAACTGAACATACAAATCCTCGATCATGCAGGAAAGAATGCATTGGACAGCATCTTCATTTGGTGGCAGTAACTACCATTTAATAATCCAGGAAAAAGGATGCAACAAATAGGTAGCTTCCAAAGATTTTGTTTCCTGTCCACATGTTTCCAGAGGTTTGTCCAAGCCTTCAAGGAATAACTCAGCTTATGTATAGAATATCGAATTTAGGTTTGCCTCGAAGTCATTAGACTATAGAAACAGATAGTGCTCACATCGAGCAGATCAGTCACCCAATGGAGTGCTCATGAAGTCATAAGTATACATATATGAAGTGTTTTTAGCATAGTAATTACCCTTTTACTAGTTGGACTGGATTTCAACAAATTACTGATGAAGCAAGTAGTGTTCAATCAATTTCAAGACTAAATATCTTGTGGTTGGCATGTAAATGAAGATGGAAATCATATTGTAGTCAACAGCAACCTTTTGGTGCAATGATGAATCTATAATTAGCATATTACCCATATATACAGTCTCATTAGTAGGCCTAATGGTGTATTTCTCTTACCCCATCACCAATGGTGAAAAGGCCAACAACTTTGTTGTTTCTCAAGCTTCGTTTCACCAATAGAGCATATATATCAATAATTGCAAGTGACAGGCTCCACAAAGTATGCAAACCAACAGCAGCTACAAGGAATCTGATACAATAACAGAACAGGTTTAAATTTATTGACACAGGTTCAACAAAATATGGATTATCAAAATTTATCTAAATATAAATATATATATATCAAATCTTGTTGATTGTAGATTGAAAAACTCCACAATTACAACTAATTTCTTCAAAAAATTTGTCAATAAGCAAGGACATATCAAAGCGCTGTTCCAGGTATATATTAAAAGTTGAAGTTGAATCTCTATGTACCAACAGACTTGGATCATCTGACAGAAGAACTGACAGTGCATACTGATAATTTTACTGGAAAATTGTGATGAAGCTAGTGCAACACAAACCAAGGAGGAATCCCTCTGATAGCAAGAGATGCCGCAGGTTGGTTTTGCATGTCTTGCTAATTGTGTCACAGAGTTAGGCCAGTGCACTGGAGATTTTTTTTTTTTTTTCCATTTGTAGAAGTCATAGGCAACATTCTAAAATAAAGCATCCTCTAATCCACCAGAGTGGGGCAAAAGATAACTTGATTGTTGACAATCAATTCTCTCAACCGACTTATGCAGGGAACATGTCAAATAGGGAAATTAAGTAAAGATAATATCCAGTAGTGGTCAGATCATAAGCATCTCGGCAGACAATAAGAGGATCAAATGACTTCGAATTAAAATATATGACATGTTGGTTAGGCTCAACTGCTTTCATGTGTATGACAAGTTAAAAGCAGATACATAAACATATCCCACTAAAATCACGTGAAGGAGCACTTCCCCCGTTAATATGCAAACTGGTAAAGAAGGACAGGCTTTTTTGCACCAAAATTAAAGGAACCCAGCATCAAGGATGATCTTAAGTCTGCAAAATCTATAACTAGTGACATAGTAAACAGAATTATATATGCAAAATCACGCGGCTGACTTCACTAGATCAGATAAAGTATTGCCGTAATAATTGAGCATTTTTCCATGATTATGCGCATCCATACTTAACCCTAGGATTTCTAAATCATCAAAATCGAGGGAGGCTACCGATTCATCGATCAGCAATTACACTGAATTGAAACTCGTAATTTATATACCGGAAGGCAGTGACGGAGGGGAAGTCACTGGTGGAGGCCATGACGGAGAGAGAAATGGCGGAGAACACGAATTGAAGGAGACGGAGAGAAAGGCTACCGCGGTACCAGGCATTCCTTGAAGGTCTTTCATTCTAACCCTAGGTACACCATTATTGTGTGCGCCGTTGGTTAACGGCGGAGCCTCCACTGGGTGCACAGTTGGCCTGCTCATCATAATCGCCCCCCGTGAGAGAACAACCCAACCGATTCGGAATGTCACGTGGGAATCAACATCGTGCCGGGTTGTTGGAAGTAGAAACCCTAATGTGTAATGAGGACTAGGAAGAGGAAAGTGAAAGTAAAAGTAAAACTTAGTTATTTTATCATTGTCAGTTAGTAACTAGAAGTTAATCACACACATTAAAATGGACTGTAGCAGTTATTAGTGTGATAAAATAAAGTGAGTGCATTATTTTGTTGGTTTATTCTGACAGACACTAGTAAAAAGATTTTAGATTTTAGGGGCTACTTCAAAAAAATAAGGATTAGCAAATTGAATCAATGATATCTTTTTTATTTTTTTTAATTAAAGGGGGCAAAACAATCTCAAAAGATCGAACAATACAATTTAGTCTCAATTTCATCTTGTTGCAAAATATCTAAAATACAACTATGGGAGGAATAAAAAAGATGTAGCCCAATAAGAAAATTGTAAGCTACTTTTGCAAGGCGATGTGCACATCAATTATCTTCCTTGTATATATATCGTATTTGCACCTCCCAATCTCTCTAAAATAACTAATATATGGGGCTAATAATATTACCATGTTTTTGGTCTATAGTACATTTCCTAGACAATAAGTTAACAGTTGTCGTATTATCCATCTCAAGGATCAAGCAATTAATCCCTAACCTTTTCATAAGTTTCAACCTCTACAGAGCACCTTATAACTCAGCTGTCATAGCTATACTTTTACCAATCTTCATCATAAAACTGCCTAAATGTTTGCCATTACTATCTCTAAGAATGTTACTCGCAGTGTTATATAAATTTTGATTTGCCGCACCATTTATGTTAAGCTTTATCCACCCCTCTTGAGGGAAAGACTAACCTATAAGGCAAAAGCATCTGCTATTTATATTCTAACAAGATGTCCAAAAAGAGTTGTCAAATTGAATCTCCTTCTCTTTGGGAACAATCTATTGGAGTAATGATTGCTCATTAACTTGCTCCTTTGCTGATACTTCTTTATTATGCCAGTTCCAAAGCAACCAACATGTAACAGCAAAAACGATTCTCCACTCAACTCCATCTACCATCCTATAATCTTGCAAATTAACTAACAACCATTACTTTAGATTACCAAGCATGAACTCATCAAAATTATTAGCATGAATTAGTTTACACCACACATATATAGCCTTATGGCATCTATGCATCACGTGATGGGCACTTTTAGTAATCAACCCACAAAGTGGGCAACTTTTCTCTTCAGTCAAATGTCTAGACTTCCTTATCTCATTTTTGAACAGTGCATCTCGAAATAAAAGCTATAAAAATTTCGAATTCTCTCAGGACCTGGCCACTTCCACACAACTTTCCATTTTAACTCTCCATCATTCCATTTATTCTTATTTAATAATTCATAGGCAAAAGTTGTAGAGAAATTACCTGAAGAAGAAACACCCAAAATAAAAACGTTCCTAATCAGCATATGGGTAAGGGGGCAAATTGCAGCAATATGCAATACAATCTCTTGGGGCAATAAAGAGTTGATAAACTACCAATTCCAGCAATCATCTAGAGAACAAAACTTAGCAACCAAGCTTTTTGATTAGGAACAACATCAATGGCATAATTTAATAGGGAACCTTCAATATCAAGCCATCTATCCTTCTAAAACTTCACTCTATGGCCATCACCAATATGCCACTTCCCTCCCTTAAGAGCCACTTTCCATATTTTACATACATGCCTCCAGAGATGAGATCCTCCATTACAATTCAAATCTTGCTAAGTCGATAAGTTTATTAAAGTGTATTCCGCTCTCATAACTTGAGTCCAAAGGGAGTTCATGTCAAATAGTAAACCTCAAGCCACTTTAATCAGCAAAACATTGTTCATGTCCTTCAGGCACCTAATACCCAATCCACCATTCTTCTTAGGTTGGCAAATTTTATCCCATTTAACAAGGTTGATGCAAACTTTACCATCACTAGACCCCTAAATAAACTTTCTCCTTATTTGTCAATCTCATCACATAACCCCGTAAGGATAGTTGTAGCTTGCATAGAGTAAATGGAGATGGAGGATAGTATAGATTTACTCAACATTAATCTGCTTGTCAGAGAAATATGTTGCGGGTTCCACTTAGTCACGCTCTCCTTAACCTTAGCAACCACTTAACTATATTTAGCCTTTGTAATTCTACCATGTATAAGTGGAACACTTAAATAGTTACCTATATTCCTTGTTGCTTTAATACCTAAAATACTGCTAATTCACTCCATATCACTTTGACTCATATTAGCGATGTCACGCCTCAAAATAGGACTTAGTAGGATTATGCTGAAGTTATCATATCACATGTGCATCGTAATATAAGAACCATCTTGTAAGTCAGAGATTACAAAACTCTACATTTTTATTAATATCTCTTAATTAAATGATACATATACATATAATAGTATTATTAAAATTTAACTATGGAATCCGATTTTCCACATTCTATCAAGATCGCAGAGAATCAATATCCCCTACCAAATAGTAAAAATGGGGCTTCAATCCTGCAATATATAAAAGTCTCAATTGTTTATACGATTTATCTAATTTACATTCTAGGTTCAATATAACCTATATCTCTAACTTCAATAAAGTTTAACAGAGAAGCACTCTTCACACATACTTAACCCAATCCCAACTAATGTTATTCCTGCACATAAACTGTTGGGAGGTGAGCGAAACCACAGCTCAGTGAGGTTATTCCTCACTATTACCGATCACATAAGTTATCAAACATTAATTAAACACTCATGCAGAGCTATCTACACACGATATGAATGCACATGTGATGAATGCAAGCAACACATCTATAGGAGTCTGGAACCATTGATGATATAGATTTATGCTGTCTACATTTTAGTTGTCTCCTACACTTACCCGCATGGGATATCTCCCCTTACTCGAACGAGGCTGCCTAGTGGTAGCGTCCATCTAGACTCACATAATGTTTACTCGTCATTGGTAAAAAGCAAATATTTCCCAACATGTTCACGTAATTTATGCTAGCAAATATTGGTTAATATTTAAATCTAACCATCACCAAATATTTACGAATTAAACAATCCATCACCAAATAATGGTGAATCAACTAATCCATCACCAAATAACTATGACTCAAATAATCCATCACCAAATAATGGTGAATCAGGCAAGTAGACCCTAATTCAGGCAACATCTATCGCCATTTGACAAGTAGACCCCAACTTAGGCAACATCCACTATCAAATCAATATTCAGAAATGTCTCATATTTATTTCATAAACTCTTTCGGTAAAACTCATTTAAAAGATAAAAGGGCAACCTGAAATTCTTCAAGCCGTGGTCTTTTGAAAATATATTTCAAAAATACTGTCAATTGCAGATCCGAGACATTCCCCATAAGGGATTTCAAGCACATGCGACAAGTATATATGATTAGTTTAGTCGAGTGATTATATTTATCCATTTATTCGGGCGATCATGCGAATGATAGCATTCACAACAATTAACCATTCAATAAACAAGTCATATAACCAACATAACAACAAGCAGTAGCAAACACAAGTAAATAGTAGATCATCAGAATTCCCTCACCTAAGGTCTATTATGTACTTTCTGGGTACGATTCTTGGAGATACTTATGGCTTGAGAACTTAGACTCGATATTTCCTATGAAATGAAATAACATATTATTATATTTGTTATTCATATAGTGATTCTGATTATACTATTCTTTGTCCTAATTTAAATTTTATTGATCTATAAATTTTATTTGCTTTATGTTGACCAATAGATGGCATAGAGTATTTTAAGTCTCACTTTGCTTAATAATTTTATTATTAAGTTTTCATTATTTATGTGATCCTTTTAGTATGTCTATCTTAAGATAATTGTTATTTACTACTTGTTATTTATTTTCATTATGTTTCTCTTGTTACTAATTCATGTTTTTGTCTATATTTAAGAGAATCATACGTATTAGAATCTATTTATATTTACATTCTATAATGTCTACTTGATAGAGAGATTTTCTTTATTATTTACTTCATTTGTCAACCTTATCTGTCTACATAATTCGAAACTTCTATTTATTTATAAAGTTACATTCAGTATCTAATCCTTTAATTATTTTTCTAACATAATTGTAGTCTCATGGTGTTAGACATGTATCAATTGTATATTAAAGTTAATTAATTCAATTTAAAATTATTATTATTATTTATTTATTTATATATTTATAAAACTATGGTATATAGGATATACTCATAAAAGTTTGATTTGGTTTTATATTGGATAGAAAAGGGAAAAATAGAGTTTTAACTTCTACCATAGGGGCTGTAGGGTCTGTGTTGATGGGAGAGAATACTGGTCTATATTCTTCTCCACCTTATGCACTACTTCTGCTTGTGGGAGGGATGACTTGTTTTGTTCTCTACCCTTCCTTCTGCACGGCCTGTGCTGAAGGGAGGGATGAGTTATTTTGAAACAGTGCTTAGTTCTAGGAGATGATTCATGTTGTAATCTTAAAGTTAAGCTTTCTTATTAGATTTCTAAGGTTTATTTTATTAAGTTTCATCTTCAAGTACCATGTTTTAGATGCATTTTATCAACTTTAAGTTAGTTTTGTCATGGCATAAACATGGTTTAGTTCCTTCTTTTCAAAAACTGAATTCTAAAGCTTAGAGTTCTATATTCTTAAGTTAATTCTTCCTATTTCTAAATAGCCAAGAATCATCAACACAATGATAACTCATCTTGTCAACTTCGTAGGATAATCATCTACTCAACCGAACATATATGATCTTTCAAAGCAACTCAATTCATCAACTTCCTAATGTCTATATTTCGAACATAATATAAACTTCAAGTTGGTATGGTTTTTATCTTGGTTATATGGTTGAATGTAACTAGCTTCCCCCCTTTGATGTGAATCGAATCATATTTTAAGGGATAGTAAAATGAGTAATGGTAATTTTAGAAATAGTTTAGCCAAACCAACATCATCTTACCTTTAGTTCTTAATTCCTAAAGCCTTGATGATTCATGGTAGAGCTAAGGAGAATGAGAGGCTATTTTAGTTTGTTTCTTGCTGTTGTTAATAGGGATGGAGATGGTTTAATTGTTATGTTTTGTGTTGTTGAGGAATGGAGCTTACATCATGGATCAAGATAGGAAGAACATGGGCTATTCATGCTCTATTTTCTTCCTTCCTCAAGGTCTGTCATAGTGGCTTTTTAATGAGGAAGATGGAGCTGTTCATGTTGGGTGTTGGGTTTGATTTCGGACCAATTTGTAGAGAGTAAATGTGTTTTTTTATTAGTTAATTACTACCTATTTTTATGGGTCAAACAAAAGTTGTGATGGTTGTAAATTGGTTGCTTTGGGTGTAAAACATGGTAGCTTGCAAGGAGCTGTTTTCTTCTAGATTTTCTACAACTTCAAAGTTCATTGTTTATATCCATAATTTGCAGATTTCATGGGTTAACATTCAAATTTCCATGTGTCCATTTGATGAGATTTCATTAGAGCTTAATTGGTCAAGATTTTCAACTTTTATGGGCTTGCTTTTCTTACTCTATATTGAGCTGTGTTTGGCAGAGTTTGTGTGTGTATGTGTGTGCTGCAACTTGTGGGCTGCTTGTCTCCTTTGTAGTAGCAGCAACTCATGGAAATCTGGGGAGGAATTTGTCGAAGTTTATTAGCCTAAATTATTCCTACAATCTTAAGAGTATCATCAATGAGAGAAAAAAAATTGCAGTAACTTGAAGGTTGTCTCCTTTAGCTGTAGTTGTTCATGGAAATTTGGGGAGGAATTTAGGTGGTTTAGCAAATTGATTTGAGCTCAATACGTCTTTATTTAATGAATAGCTTAGTTGGAGCTTTACGATTTGTTGTTGAGTCCTTTTCATTTTGACTTTAAGTTGATCAAATTGCACAAATTGGAAGAGTTTAGTTAATGTGGTTTCCATCCAAAAGTTGCAGCTGGTTTTCAAGCCTTCCTTCCATCGTATATGTATTGTATAGGTGTGGATATTAGTTGTTCTTGTGAAATTTCTAAATTTTCAAGTAGTCTATTAGGTTATACGTGTATTTATATATAAGTTATATAGGGGTTTCAGCTCTAAAAATTTATTTAGAGTCCCTATAAAATCTCTAGATTATCTATAAGTTCAAATCTTGAGTTTAAAGTTTATGCAATTAAATAGTTTTAGAGTTTTATCTCATGAGATTATGGTTCTCTAGGCCTGACAAGCTAAATTAGGATTTTAGTTTTTATAGTCTCAAAATTTCCTAATTAGAACAACGATGCAGTCCAAATCTTTATTTGAAGTCTAAATTGTTAGTCATGGATCTGTTTTTATTTCCATCGTGTATTTATAATCCTAGCGATTCATCTATTAGTTATCATTTTATAATAAGTAAGTTCTATAAATAGATTATCTTTTATCGGTTTGAAATTTAGAACTATTTTTAATTATATCTTAAGTAATTGGCTCAAGATATGAAATATTGTATTTGGTATCAATTAGGGTCAAAGAAATTTCTATTTGGGTTTTTAAATTATAAATAAGTTTATTACTAAGTATAGGTTCATTATAGAGTTTTTATTGGGTCCGAAGTTTAATATCTATTTTACTTGCGTTGCTCTATTCATTTTATTAGATATAAAAATTCTCAGGGCTACAAGGTTAGATAAGGATTTTTGTCTCTGTAGACTCAAAATTTTCTAACTAAAATATTGGTATAATTTAAATATTTAATTAAGATTTAGATTCTTAGATATAGATTAGTTTTTTATCTTTTCATGTATCTTATAATTCTAATATTTATCTTTAAACTATTTTTTTATAACCAATAGGTTATAAAAATTAATCATCTTTTATTATAATTGAAATTTAAGGTCAACTATGATTATTTGTTGAGTTATTGACTTGTGATACAAAATCTTATCCTAAGGATTATTTATTTTGATGATTGATAATAAGAAATTTTCTAATGCCATTTTAAGTTTTTAAAATATTAGAATTAATTTGGAATTTATTGTATCATTATTTAATTAGTGTAGAATTTTATTTTCTAATCACTAAACTTAAGGTAAAAGGATTTTGAAGTTTATTATAACGATTGATTTATCATCCATCATTAACTGTCTAAAATTATGGAAATTACATTTTAGGTTTCGAAATTTTATTAGTAAGAATTTTAATTTTTACTAACTATAATCAAATTAATTTGTACTTTAATAATTTTAAAATTGCAAAAATTGGGAGTGATTTTTGCTTCTTTTTCTCAAATTCTTTATCATTCTATATATTTTTTGTAAGTATTAAATCAGGTTATGTAAAATTACCAGAATTAAAAGAGGAAAAAAAAATCTGTGATTTATCTCAACTAAAGTTGGGCATGGTCTGCAAGCCATCCCATTTCCTCGCTTAAAAAATCAGGCCACGGTCAATTTTTTTTTTTTTTTTTTTGCCTGTTTAAAAGTCTGCCAAATTGGCCTGGCCCATTTAATCCGCAGACCAAAGCGAGCTGGCCCATGATAGGTCTGGGCGACTCATGGGCCATCTATAAGAAGAAAAAGGGAAAAAAAAAAGAACAATTTAAGAACAAAAATAATAATAACATATTAGTGATTATTTATGATATGTTATCAAGGATAATTGATTGATACACACATCTCATGCATAATAACATTCTTTTTAATTATATATTTATTAATTTAAATATAATTATATCCAAAAAATTATTTAAAAAACTTTTTTATATACAAGTTATTAAAGTAGCAATAAAATTAATCATTGATATATATATAAAACACTAAAATACATAAATATTTTATTTTCTCACAGATTAATACAAAAATAAAATAAAGAATATTTTTTTTTGCTGGCCCGACCTCACCCATTTAGCCCATATGCCAACCTCTAATCTTAACTAATAGACTAGCCAAAGTAGCACAAAAATCACTAAGAACCCTTGCTAAACAATCTGCTTGATTCTCTAAGGCCTCCGCAAAAAGAACTAAATCGTCGACAAAAAATAAATGGGATATTGGAAACCTAGAAGAGCAAAAAACAATAGGTTCCCAATTTCCTAAATAAACTTCTCAAATAATAGCCTACGCCAAACTTTCCATGCAAAGAACAAAAATATATGGCGAAACTGAATCCTTGCCATACTCTTCTAGTAGGTTTGAAAGTAGCACTAATATCTTGGTTAATCATAATTTGCATAAAGGAAGAATACAGATAACTCATCATGACATTAGATAAATAGTGAGGAATACCAACATCATCAAGTGTACCTTTAATGAACCTCTAACTCAGTCGATCATATGCTTTCTCCAAATCTATTTTAATAGCCCTCTATCCTATCGTTCCTTTCTTCATTTTCATCGAGTAGAGAACTTCTTGTGCAATAATAATGTTGTCAACAATACTTCTACCCGACACAAAACTAGATTGCGCAAGATGAGTCAAGTAACCCATGATCAACTTTAATCTATTTGCAATAACTTTGATAATCAAATTATAGCTAACATTACAAAGACTGATGGACCAGAATTCCTTAAAACTTTCAAGATGCATAACCTTAGGAATCAGGCAGATCAAATTCATATTAATATTGGCATCAAGATATCCAAAATTAAAGGTATTATGAACCATAGAGCACAAAAAGGATTCCACCATTTTTAATTTTTCTAAAGAAATGTGGATTAAACCCGTCCGTATCAGCAGCTTTCAACGGTCCCATATTCATCATAACACAAAATTTCTTCATCACAAATAGGGACACTCAATTCCCAAATTTGATCATCAGATAACGTAGGAAAATAGCCTCTCAGCCTATATCCCATCTCTAAAACAATGATCTCTAATTATACGTGTTCTCCTATTAAACTATAATTTTTTCTTAAAAAAAAAGTTAATGTCAAATTTGATACATGAACTTTATTGAAAAGTGCAATTAAGTACCTGAACTTTCAAAAGTTCAATTTTAGTATCTAATTAAACTTTTTGAAACTATTTTTATACTTCACTTGATAGTATTAACTCCGTTGATGACGTAGATATACTGATCAATCACAACATGACACGTGTCATTTGATGTGGCATCTTATCATTTTTTATTTATATTTTAATTCTAATGTTGAAATTTATTATTTTTGTTCTATATTTTATTTTATTATTTAAAAGAATTAAACTTATATTCAAGCCTAAGCCTACACTTTTAGCTTACCCATATATACTAGCATTCTAGACCAAGCCCATACTTTTAGCCTATCCTTATATGTAGCAATGAAAGCCCATAATTCCTTAATTATCTTTGCTTCTTCAATCATAACTTGCTCTAATTTTATCTTATATACAAACCCATTTCCCAAATAGTTTTCCATGTGGGACTAATAACGAACCAAAAACCATTGACAATGAGTATGAATTTTCTCAATGGCATGGCCCAATTAAGATAACACACCATGCCCATAACAGCCTTTTAGGCTCTAACTTTTCTTTATAGAAGTACTAAATCGTACATATATACAAGGCTAAGGTTATATTATAAGATTTTAATAATGTGGAACAATGTAAAATTTCATTTAATTTTTAAGCTATGTTTAAACCTATAACTTGAGGTCCTGCAAACATTATGATTCCTTTGATGGCAGGATGGGAGTAGCCTTCACTCGGTATCTCTTCCAAGTACTCAGCCTATAAGTCACAATTGGATCCTTAATAAATAAAATAGAGATTTGCTAATAAAAGATTTTAATCATTCACACATAAAATACCCCCTACTACATTGCACTGATTAAGTAAAATATTCTCATCCTCATACATCTAGTGTTGCAAAAAGCCTTAGCAATATGATAAATTTGCTAATAAGATAGGCAATGTCCATTGATTTATTTTAAATATATCTCATACCAAAATTAATAAAATTGGCATTTTTGTCATTAGTTATTCGTAATTACCATCTCCATTAAGGGTTGTCTTCGTTCCAATTCATTCTGAACATTTATGAAACATACTAGCTGAGACGTTT
Source organism: Combretum micranthum (assembly GCA_024138025.1). Lineage (NCBI taxonomy): Eukaryota > Viridiplantae > Streptophyta > Magnoliopsida > Myrtales > Combretaceae > Combretum > Combretum micranthum. Next base: position 2,869,641 of record JAMXBD010000020.1, read on the forward strand.
ATTATATGTATGTGTATATCATGCATGTGGCTTGATGGGTGCGTCTTTGTTTGATTATGTATCTCAAATGGGCTATAGTTTTTATGTTTCCTCCAAACAAGGTTTCTTATCATGTTCTCTTGGAAAATTTGATGTTTTGTTTTTATATAAAGAAACAGAGGAACAAAATAACGATCATATGATCTTGTCCTCCTACTCCACAATTATTATTGCTATTACCTTTGATGAGGTCGTGTTTCGGTTTCTCTTTGGTAGGAGACCAGAAGGCTGTGGTTGTAAGTGAACTCACTAGAAGACAAATGACTACAAAATTATTTTTATTATTACTTGGTAGCGAATGGTTTTTGGTTTATTATTAGTCCCACATAGAATTATGAGAAATAGACTTGTATATAAGATAAAATTAGAGTAAGCTATGATTGAAGAAGAAAAGACTATGAAGGAATTATGGGCTTACATTGCTATGTGGGCTTGAGCTTGAATCTAACTTTGTAGTTTTTTAAATAATAAAATGATATTAATTATAATAAATTAAAATAAATTATGATGAAAATATAAATAAAAATTAATAAATTTCCACATGCTAAGAAAAGGTATATGGAATTCTTGTCATTATTGTTTTTTTATTTGAATGGAATAAAACTATAAAGTTTCTTTTTTTTTTATAATTAGAATATTTTTAGAACAAAATATATTTTTTATCAGGATTAATAATTCTTTTCAATGAAGGAAATAAATAAAGATTCTTAATTTATTCTACATCATATGAAATAGGTATTTCTTATAATAGAATCTTTTACGAACTAAATAAAGGAATAAATATTTGTAATATATGAAAAATACAATTTCATCCGAGTAAACCAATTGGTCACATGCTAGTTACCTAAGCGTGGCGTTCCTGGCCCAGAACCACCTAGGTTGGTTGGAACCCAGTCTCGAGAAAGCCTGTGAGTTTTGGGACTGTACCGTCAAGGCCTCATAGCCCACCATATTGGCTATCGCATGTGAGTTTTATTAGGTGCAAGAACATACTCTTTGCATATCTAGATCTAAATTTTGCACCGTAAAAGAGATTACTATTAGCTCTTTGTGTGTTAGTGTGCGGGTATCAGAGTGTGCATGTTGTGGATGAAAGCTGCTAAATACGTAACTGCTTATTCCTTCGCTTTGCCTTAGTAATTAATTTCATTACAGCATGAATAAAAGCCTTATTTATAAGCAATCACAATTGCAAAAATATTAAATAATTATTTATCATTCAAATCTATGAATAGCATTTTAATTTTTTTAAATACATTTATTTAAATAAAAAAATTAACAAACAAAAATCTTATTATAACTCTATTTCATTCCTCAATAATAGTAATTTTATTATAGTCTTATTCATTCAATGAAATGGATAGATAGTTGGTGGATGAATTTGTGAGTTAGAAGTAAATATTAATATCTACTATAGTAGAATAATGCAACGATGATTCCCAACGGGATGTGATTAAATGTGTACTCTGTTACATACATGTGTAATTTTCCATCGTATAAAATTATTAATATTTATTGTTATATATTGCTGGTAATATTCGAATGTTTATGAAAAGGATAATTTAAACATATAATGCATGGGAGAGTTGTGAAAATGATAATACAAACATATAATGCCGGCTTAATAAAATAAAGAAGAATGGGAACTTGATTTGATGATTTTTTTTTTTTTAATTCAGTGGTTTGTTATGTAACTAGGACAAGAACTAGACCAATGCAAATAGGTTGATTTGTTTAACCCATTTTGAAAACTAGTTAGGAGCAACCATTTTTTCAACTCATTAAGAAGTGGGTCAATTTTATCCAATCTATTTAACTTGTACACCAAAATGGGCTAACTTGTAAATTAAATTAATTAACCCCTATTTCACTTGTATATTAAAAAAAAAAATTGCAGCAAAAGATGACTATTGATGTAGCATTGTTTATGATATTTTCATATTTGAGCTTAAATTTATATGTTAATAGTAACAAAGAATAATAAATTGATGCATATGCATCATAACATTTTTTTAAAGTATATATCTATTATTTTAAACGAATTATGATACTCAAACAATTATTTTGAAAAACTTATTCTTATATATAACTAATTAAAATAGTAATTAAATTAGTCATTCATATATGTAAACCCTATAGAATTTAATTTAATTTTTTTTGTCACTAAACAGAACTATAGAAATTTATTTATTCATTATATATATCTCATTCAATTAGGATAAATAGATCAAACAGGTCAATTTAGTCCATTTAACCCATAAAGATATATAAGTGGGTTAACCGGGTCAGGTAAGTAAGCTGGCCTCTTAATCTACATGCCAAAATGAATTAGATTAAGGTTAAAAAATTTTGATCTGTTTGTCATATAAGTTAGTTTTTTTCTACCCATTTTACCCCTGTACCTAGTCAAACCCACTTTGACATCCCTAACAAGAACAAAAGCGTTTATCTAAGTCCTAAGACAGTTATTGGCTAGTGGTCTCTGGCCTATTCAAAATGATGCTATTGTTGTTGCCATGAATCATTCTTTATATGGCTATTTTGAACCATATATATTAATATTGTAACAGGGAAGAATGGATTAGAGTTGTTTTCTTCCTTAGTTCTTTCACTTGTCTCCTTCCCGCACCTTAAACAACCCTATTTCATACTTCCTCGTTACAAATATCTACTAGTTGGTTTTAGATGCTGTGATGCTTCCAAATTTGAATGTGTTTCTATAAGTGGTAGTCATGAAATCAACACACGATGAAAATATATTGCCAATCTTACTCTAAATTTGCCAAACCAAATAGCTAAGGAAGAGCTGGTTAAGGTTAAGATAAAATCACTATAAAGGTGAAAGTGAAGAAAAACCTTTGGATTATTATATTTCCAAAAATCAGAAACACACATTCAACGAGCTTGAATGGAGCAATAAAAATAGAAATTATTGTAATTCTTGCATCGAAGAATAAAAAGAATGGAAGAAGGATGAAGGGAAACGAGCTTACACTGTAAATCTTGTGGAGTGGAATTCAAGATAATTTTGCTAAATTTCTAATATTTCAACCCTGAATACATAGTACAACATACTTAGGAAGCAATGTTTGTATTTCCATTTTTTGTCATTACATTGTGATATATAATTGCAATGAAAAAACAGTTACAATAATAGTTTCCTATGTGATAATATTCAACAAGTGGCAGCATGTGCCTAATTTAAGATATTACATCTAACACTTGTAACTAATTATGCTAACTTATTCACATACTACTACAATTCCATATTAGTGGCCCTTCCTTAACTGTGGTCCAGCTTAAGGCCCATGTTGAATTGGCACCTTCCTAAATCATGATCCTTTCTCGAACACTCACTAAAACCAGACATTTTGGGAACTTCAGTCTTTAGATCAAATTGGTGAACTAAAGTATGAAACTCCTTCTTACTTTTTGACCTTGGAAACCCTAGTTTTAAGTTCTTCCCTACAACATCCTCTCGCCTTCAAGAACCTTTATCCATAGGGGTTGATCTCCGAACCTCAAAGATAAGTCGGGTCCCATGTAGCTTCACTTTCAAGTCTATTCTTCCACTTGACTAATACTAGTGTGTCTGCTGCAAATCCTCTCTTAGCCAATTTGCAATCGAGGATGGTCTCTGGTTCCCATGAATCTTTATCTTGGAGCGTCGGTAGATTGGTGAATGGTTGTTGATGACCTAGTACAAAACACTCGAGCTGTGCAATGTGGAAAGTGGGATGGATAGTTGATTCGAATGGCAAGTCTAGACGGTAAGCTACCTCTCCAAGCTTATCAACAATTTTGTATGAGCCGTAATACTTCGGATTAAGCTTATTAATTTTGTGTTGCTTAAGGCAGTGGTGTCGGTAGGGTTGTAATTTTACCAATACCCAATCCCCAATGTCATAAACTCTCTTGCTCCTATTCTTATCCGCCAATAACTTCAACTTCTCTTGTGTGAGTTGTAAATGAAATCTTAGAGTCTTAAGTGCTTTTTCTCTATCCACCAACGTACGATCTATCATTTGGTTCCTTGAGTCTCATGGTATGTAAAGTAGATGCAAAGGTGGTGGGTACCGATAAAACACTTCAAACAAGGTAGTTTTAGCTCTTGAGTGATAATTTGTGTCGTACCAACATTTGATAGAGCTAAAAATTCACTTCATTTTTTTGGAGTCTCACTAGAGACACAACGTAAATAGGTCTCTAAACACTTGTTCACAGCTTTTGTCTGACCATCAGTTTGTGGATGGTAAGTGGTTGATAACTTCAATTGCACTCCTTGCAACTTGAAAAATTCACTCTAAAAATGACTAACGAAGATGGGTCTTGGTCACTCACAATGGAATCAAGTAACTCATGTAGCTCAAACACATTTTCTAGGTATACCTTAGCTACCTAAGGTGCCATGTAGGGGTATGATAACCCTATAAAATGTGCATATTTACTAAGTCTATCTACTATAACCATTATCACATCATTGCCACGTGATTTTGGAAGTCCTTTAATAAAATCCATTGTGACATTAGTCCAACATTGATTAAGAATTGGTAAAGGTTGTAAAAGATTTGGTTAAGCTACATTCTCATATTTATGACACTGACAAACATCACATTCATGAACAAATTGCCTCACATCCCTTGCCATTCTTGACCAGTAGAAAATTGAATTTACCCTTTTGTACGTTGCTTGAGTACCTGAATGATCTCCCATTACTCCATCATGGTAAAGAGAAATCAGTTTTTTTCTAGCTCCATGTTGGCCCCAACAACCACACGTCCCTTCTTCTTTAGGGGTCCACCTATAAGAGTAAAGTCTTTGATTAAATTTGCTATCTTCCAGCTGCTTGTAAATCAGCTTGCACGATTTATCAGAATTAATGCTGGCCTTGATTTCATCTAGAATCACTGATGATAATTGAGTGGTGTGGATCATAACCTTCAAACTTGCATAACCTACATGAAATCGAACATCAGCAACCTTATTGGCTTGGCTACTTTTATATTGGATTCCATAATCCAAGCCAAGCAACTTAATCAACCACTTTTATTGGCTATGAGTGGTCACCCTCTGATGTAGCAAAAACTTACGGCTTTGGTGATCACTTTAATAACAAAATGCCTCCCAACCAAATAATGTCTCCACCTATCCATAACTTGCACTATAGCTAACATTTCCTTCTCATAAATGGACAACCATTTTTGTCTTTCCCTTAATGTTCTACTAAAAAATGCAATGGTGTGCTAATCCTGCATTAAGACTGCGCTGACTCCCTCCTCACTTGCATCTATTTCAATGACAAATCATTTAGAGAAGTTTGGTAATCTCAAAACTAGTAGTTTCATCAACATTTTTTTCACTAACTCAAAAGCTTTATCAGCTTCATCATTCCATGAAAAACCATTCTTCCTCAACAATTGTGTGTGGCTTAGTTATTGAGCCATAACCTTGGATGAATCTTAGATAATAACCTGCAAGTCTTAAAAATCCCCTCAGTTGCCTCACATTCATTGGTCTTGGCCACTCACAAATAGCTTCTACCTTCTTAGGATCAGTAGTTACTCCATGCCTAAAAATCATGTGTCCCAAATATTTAATATGGGTTGCTCCAAATATACACTTGCTTTTTTTCAACAACAAGGACTCCCGTATCAAAATTTCCAAAACTGTATGTAGATGAATTACATGGTCTTTTAAGCTACGGCTATAGATAGTATATCATCACAAAAGACGAGGACAAATTTCCTTAGATGCTTCCGAAACAGATCATTCATCAAGCTTTAAAATGTAGATAGGACGTTTATTAGGGCAAAGGGCATAACAACGAATTCATAATGTCCTTCGTAGGTTTTGAAAGTTGTTTTATAAACATCTTTGGAATTCATCAAGATTTGATGATAACCCAACCTTAAGTTAAGTTTACTAAAGTAAGATGCCCTAAAAAGTTCATCAAACAAATCATCTACTAAAGGAATTGGGTATTTACCCTTAATAGTAAACTTATTAAGCTCATGATAGTCCATACATATCCTCCATGAGTTTCTTTTTTTCTTATTAGCATAACAGGGGAAGAAAAGGGGCTATGGCTAGGATAAATGGTACCTTGTTCTAGCATTTCCTTTACCATAGCTTCCAAGATTTTCTTGTATGCTGTGGAATGTCTATAGGGTTGAATGTTAACTGTTTGGGCATCCTCTTGTAGATGAATTTGATGTTCATGGCCGCTAGGTGGTGGAAAGGTACGTGGTTCTTCAAAAAGGTCGTTAAACTCTTCAACTACTTCCAATAAGCACAGTGGTATTCCCTTGTGGAACTCTTCCTTCACTCCTAATTGCAAACCAATAACCATCTAACACTAGACCTCAATTCCAACCTTAGTACTAGTAATCAACTTGGCAAGTTGTTTGCCTTTGATGTTCTGCAGAGGCCCTTTAATACCAAGCAACTTACATGGTTGATTATTATAAGTAAACTCCATGATCAAGTCACAAAAGTTCCACACTATGTTTCCCAATTGTTTCAACCAAGGAATCCCCAACACTACATCTTCTCCATCAAGTGGTAATATATGAAAATCAATGTCGAATTTGCTGCCCTGTATCACTAAACTTACACGAGGCATGTGCCCCTTAGTAAATACAGGAGTTCTATCAGTGAGCATTGCCTTAAGAGTATTGGATTCCTCCACCTAATAGCTTAAACTCTTAAACCTTCTCATCTAAAAAATTAAGTGAGCTACCACAATCAACAAAGCCCCCTAGTTTCCTCCTCTTATAATAGGCATGGACCCTCATCATAGCATACTCCTGTGCCTGACTGATAGCGCACAGAGTTAGCTTAGACATTTCATCTTCTAAAGCTTGCTTCTCAACATCATTTACCTCTTCTTTTTGCTCAATAACGTCCTCTTCAACTAATAACATCCTTAGTGGTTTATTCTTACATTGGTAGCCTCGGCCAAATGTTTTATCACACAAAAAACATTGGTGTTTCCTACGTTTTTCATCCAATTCTTTAGGTGTTAACCTCCTAGTGGGTCGGTTTTGGGTTGATATGGTGTGTGTAGAGTGTGTAGTGCGTTTTGGTCGTACATATTTGGTTAAAGTGGTGGTAGCTTGGGTAGGTTTTGGATGAGATAGTGTTTTACGTATTGGTATATAATTAGAAAAGGTACTAGTGTTGTTGGTACAGACAGTTTTAGTGGTTTTGTAGGGATATTTGGTAGCGGTGATAGTGGTTTCCCATGATTTAGCTAAGGTGTAAGCATGTTGTAGTGATTAGGGTTGGAACATGCGAATAGGATATTGTATCTTAGGTTTAAGCTCTCTTAGAAAACAACTTATTTTATGGTTCTCTAGTAGGTGCACCAACATAATCAAATACTCAAATTCAATCCAATACTCCTCCAATGTTCCATGCTGTATCAGTTCTTTTAGTGACGCCACTGGGTCGTCAAATGTACCGATACCAAACCTATGTTGCAACCCTATCACCAATTCTTCCCACGTAATGGGAGTAGAAAAAACCCAATTTTGCAAAAAAGAATGATACCAATGCAATGCTAGCTCTTCAAAATGCATAATAACAACCTTGACCCGTAAATTATTAGGGGTATCATCTAATTCAAAGAAGTGTTTTGCTTTAATTAACCAAGATTACAAGTTCTCACAAAAAAGTGTAGGGAAACCTAAATGCGTAGATCTAGAAGGTAGTTGATAAGACATTTCCTCAGCCACCAAAGGGTCCTTAATTACTGCTTTCTCCTTGCCTTGTTTAGAGCTACTAGGCAAAGTACCAATACTGACCGCATCTCCTAAACTGCAACTAGCTGGGACTAACAGCATCACTAACCTTCATTTGCAGGTCTACCAATGTTGCTCCATATCAATTTAGTGTGGATTGCTACTGCTTGAAGAGCTCAGTGAAGGACTTAAACAACCAATCCTCTTGGTCCTTAAGCAAGGTCTTCATAGATTCATCCACGTATTCACTTGAACGAGTCTTGACCATCCACCCAAGAAGCTCTTATACCAATTGGAGTGGAATTCAAGATAATTTTGCTAAATTTCTAATATTCCAACCCTAAATACAGAGTAAAACATACTTGGGAAGCAATGTTTGTATTTTTCATTGATTTTTTTTTGTCATTACATTGTAATATATAGTTGCAATGATAAAATGGTCACAATAATAGTTTCCCATGTGATAATATTCGACAGGTGGCAGCATGTGCCTAATTTAAAATATTACGTCTAACACTTGTAACTAATTATGCAAACTTATTCACATGCTATTGCAATTCCATACTAATGGCCCTTCCTTAACTGCGGTCCAGCACAAGGCCCATGTTGAATTGGCCGCTTCCTAAATCACGGTCATTTCCCAAACATTCACTAAAAATAGACATTTTGGGAACTTCAGTCTTCAAATCAAACTGGTGAACTAAAGTACGAAACTCCTTACTTTTTGACCTTGGAAACCTTAGTTTTAAGTCCTTCCCTACAACATCTTGCATCTAAGGGTTGAAAAGAGGGAAAAGAGAGGGAGAGGGAGAAGTTGTTGCTGCTGAAATTGAGGAAAATTAAGTATGCTAAATAGAAAGAAATAAATAAACTTTGGTAGAAAAATTTGAACAAAGGATAGAATTATTTAAATACCCCTATCACTTTTATATTAAAATAAATGTAGACATATTTGCATTCCGGTGGTCTTCATATTTTTGTGGTCTAAAATAAATCATGTTAAAGTATTGACCATTGAATAGATTTAAATTAGAAAGGTTGGTTATTATTGTTTAATTGGCAATGATGCACACAAAAAACACAGATGATTTTTCTAAGGTTGTATCACAATTTTAAAATATTTTAGTCATTGTATTTCATGCGATGGTTTCAATAAATAGGATCTCGATTTCATAATTTTTAGGGTTTTTTATAATTTGGAAGATTGATAGAATGATGAATGTATTGGTTACAAATACATGAAAAAAATTAATATGTTATTGGACGACTTACCTCAAATATTACATTATATGTTAAAAAAATGTTATTAAAAACTTCAATAAGTTCCACAAAGTATGTATCAATCCTATAAAATAATAATAAAATAAAAAAGTTAGTATGTTATTAGACAATAATGTTAAAAAAAATTTCATTAGAAACCTTATTAAGTTCCATAAGATATCAATGGATCCTAGAGAATAGAAGTTCTATATAATTTTGCATTTAATTTCTAATTCAATGTTTAAAAACCAATACTCATTAAATAAGGTAAAATATCAATAGAATTTCATATATCCTACCATCCTTGTATTCGTTGAGTCCTTAGATTTTGGATAATTCTTATCTCTGCCTTCTTCTTTTTTCACCAATGGCTTTAATTTGACTTATAAATTTTCTTTAGCCATAATGTTATTATAACGAAACTTAACTCTAAATCCATTAACAAGCTTATAAAACACAAATCTACCTTCTTTTAACGCCGTAGATGTACGTCGTCTTCATTCTACCCTGCTGGATGCAATAAATTCCCTTGTTTGCATATAAGTAGGGTTTTTATGAATCTATTTTATATCGACTGTTGCCCTGTTCTAATCTTTCATTCTATAATTATATTTCTTTCATGAAAATAATTTCCTTATCTTTAAAATTAAGGGTTCAGCATATCTCAAATCTTTAAAAATGTATTTTCAAAAGATAATAATAATAAATAATAATAATAATAACAAAAAAGAGTTCACTTCCAAAAAAAAAAAAAAACCTTAGGGTATGTTAGAATTGTCTAATTTTCAGTTGTATTATATATATATTTAATCTATATTGTCTTATTTGTATTTAATTTGTTTGATATGTTTATGAGTAAAAATATTTATTTTTTATTTTTATTAATTTTATTGATAAATAATTTGTTTAAAAATGATAAAAATTAAAATGTTAAAACGATCAAAATAAGACGAGCAAATATATCCCTAAAATAAGATAAGAAGCTAGAATTCTTGTTTTATCACAGATTTCATTAATATTTAATGATGATTAGTGATATAATATACATTTTCCCTTGACATGTACAGCATATATGACGTTTTTATTAGACAAGGGACGTCGACGTACAACCAGACGCTACAATGAGACAAGAGTAATATGTCAGGATCTGTGTGTGTGTCTCTTGGATTGAGATGAAATGTGAGGTGTGAGAAGAAATATGAACGGGGCCATGACTTCGGGAAGGTGATGAACGATGATGGGTAAGTTCAGGCTTCAGGTGTGTCAGGAGTCGGGACAAAAGCCAATACGATTGACCATATATATGCAGCTTTGTCTTCTTATTTCATTTCTATGAGTATGAATTGTCCTTTGAAGAGTTGTCATTTAAAATATCTACCTTCAGACTTACACTCGTTATATGGGTAATAAAAAAAAAATTATTAAAATAAAATAAAATTATTTAATTTATAATTTTATAGATATATGTTTTTTTTTAATAAAATTATCTATATTTTTTTTAATGTACCTAGAAGTGGTGGGATTTTCTTTTTACCATTAATCCTTATCTCATTTTGTAACTTTCATATCTTTTCCTTATAAGTGCAAATGAATCAAATTGGTTTGAAAATAGTCGAGTTGAGTTTAAATTTGAGCTACTCAAATAGTTTATTGAGCCGAGTTTAAACTTTTTATGCTTCGCTCGATTAACCTAAGTAAGTTTTATTGAGTTTGAGTTATAAATATTAATCAAATTAATCAATTTTGGTTGTTAATATTATTTTAATTAGAATTAAAAACATATTTTTTATAAATCGAATTTAAACATCGAGTTGAGTTTGAGATTATATAGTATTAATTAGAACAGAACTTAAGCTTATGGTCGAACTCAAGTCAAGCCTAATCTTTGAGATTTTAAGTCAAACTCAAATTCAAGCTCAGTACTATATTATCTCATCTCAACTCGTTTGCAGCCCTATCTTCACCCTCTTAATCCCACTTTATCTTATATCCAATAAAATTTCACCATGTCACCTATATCTCTTTATTAACTATATTTAACTCCTTTCTCAAAATATTTTTTTATTTTGTAAGTAGTAATGACACAAATGGCGTCTTTTTTATTTTAACAACTAGATAACATATTATAATCTTGTTATATAGTCAGACTGAATTTTTCACTCGGAGAAAATATGCTGTTATATTTGGTATGCAAGTCTAAATGAATACAATTTTATATAATTTCGCTCCATAACATAATCATGTTTAAAAATCTAGACTCACAATATGATCCTTGTAATAAGCATATTTTATATCCGATCGAACCATTTATTATTTTAAAATAATTTTTAAAAAATTATAATTATTACCATGACCCTCATGGCCTAATTATACAAAAATATTTATTTGAGTCATCCAACGCAATGAATCAAATTCGGATCTTACTCTTTTGATAGTTGTAATAGTAGTAGATAAAAAATCCCAATTATTAAGTCTATTTAAAAAGCAATGCTAATGGGCAAAAGGAAAAAAAAAAAAATTGAACATTGATTGTCCTAATTCATCTCCTTATTCTTTAAAATAAAAGCTATCATTATAAAACTGAGTAACTATAATTGAAAATTTCATCTTTGAATCAAATAAAAGAGAGATAAAAATACCAAAAATAAAATGTATCCACTATAAAAGCAACTTTTGTGTTACTTTAGTTCGTTAATATTTATAATAAAAACTACATTAAAAATTATAAAAACTTTTGCAAAGACACCTTTCTATTTCTACTTTAAATATTAGACAAGTTCGACAAAAACATATTAGCTATTAATTAAATCATTATTCAAATTTTAATACTGGTTCCAACGTGATGATCAAGCCCTCACTTTTCCAATGCATCACAATTATTATTGTCTTTATTTGAAAAATATGTCTAACAATATATATGTATATATATACATATATATATGCTTATTTAAACATTGATAATCCCAAGTCATCCCGGTATTCTTTGAAATGAAAGCTATTTATGTAAAACTCAAGTAATGTAACCAAATATCAATAAGAATTTCATCTTTGAATTGAACCTTAGAGAAGTGAGAGTTAAATACCATAAAAAATGAAGGCATGTGCTATAAAAGCAATTTTTATATTGTCTTCAATTTGTTGATACTTATAACAGCAAATACATAAATGTCATATTTGGTACATGAATTTTACTAATTCATATTAACTACTTGAAATTTAAAACTGTCGTAATAACTTAAACTTTATCTATTTTTATGATTAGCTACATGAATTTTACCAAAATTTTTAATTAGCAACTTGAACTTTACTTAATTTTGTAATTAACTATCTCATCTAGGTGCTTTGAATGAACTCGAAAAACTCTAGGTAATAAATTATACAAATTTACCATAAAATCTTTTGCAAAGACACTTCGCCATTTCTAGGTTAAATGTATTAACTAAGTGTGATAAGAAATATATACTTTAAAGCCCATTCACTTTACATGAATAGTTATTTATTCTCTCTTTATTCTACGTAAAGTTACTATTATAGTATTTACTTACATCTGAGGGGAATGGCAATTTATAATGAATTGTTATTATGTAAAATGATAAATACCCATGAATTGTTATTCAATGTCTTATTTTCCAACTTTATTAAAAATGCCATTGTTTTAAAAATATCACATGTACAATTATCCTCTTTTTATAACAAAAACAAGGGACATTATAAATATTTTACTTTTTACTTCAATAATCACTTATTTTATTTTTTACATCCAAGTTTACATTGTAATATCCATTACAACCTATTATATTCTTATTTAATCAGAATTTAATCCCTTCTTATTCCATATGATGAAGTCAATGAGTCGTTAGTAAGTTAATGATTCACTTAAAATTTGAGTTATGCACGAATAACTAAGCATAAAAATTTATGATACATTGTTAAACTAGATTAATGCACGGAATGCAACATGTTGTGACTTATTTATAGAAAAACTAAGTTATACACTAACATTTTCCATTAAATGTATTAAGTGGTTTCATTAATAAAACAGGGTCTAAATAACGTCTTATAAATTAGATTGTAGATAGAAACAACCTTGAAATTATTATCAACTTCCCATAGTTCATACATATGTATATACATATATATTGTCAGTGTCAAAATAATACTGTTGGGTGTACGGGAAGGAATGAGGAATATAGAAAGATTCATTAAAATTGTCGGATGGATAAAAGATGCTGGTATGGAAGTATCCTTGAGTGGCAAACACACCAGATTTTAGTCATTTTACCTTTACCCTTTGAACTTACATTTTTGTGACAAGAATGAGAAAGCGCATGCTTTAATTAATGAGTGGGATAGGATGTGGGACATTTCTACTATAGAAAATTCTATAACTCCTCAAGAAGTAGCTTCCCTTTATTCCATTGGCCTAGAATCTAATAGATGCCTTGATGAGTTAATCTTGCCTACTAATGGATATAGATATAGAGGTTACTCATCGTTGAAGTCCGGCTTCTTGTGTCTGCTGCCAAAACAACCAAAAGGGCAAAACATGCTAAGTAAAGCCGCCTCTAGCAATGTGGCAGATAAAAAGCTATGGAACTTTGGTTTTGAATGATGACTGCCTTCCTAAATCCAAACACTTAAGGTGGCATACTTGCACAAATAGCCTAGCTTCTAGTGTAAATTTACAAACCACAAACCGCCACCCGACCCTCCTCCCAACAACACAACAACAACAACAAATAAATAAATAAATTCTGTCACAAATGATGCTTTAACAAAAGATGCAACTATGTACTTACTTTAAAATTGATCAATCCTTCTTGCATCTATTATGAAATTTCAAAGCATTTGCTCCTTGGAAAATTTAGAACATCTGTTCTACGTTATTGAAGCAATTATGGTGAAAGATGCCCTATCATTTGCAAAAGTAGAGAATTAGTAGAAATGCTCAAATGGAAGTTGATAATTCTCTGTCATGTTCTTAAGCCTATCATATCTCCTTCAAAGGCCACTTGAAAAATAAAATCATACTATTTTGGAAATTTTGTCTCTTAAATCTTTCTTTTCCTTTTTTTTTTTATTGCTTAAATCATAAAACCAATATTTGTTCAATTGTGCTTTGTGCTTTGTTTCAAATTAGAAGGAAGGTGCAAGGTTTAGAAAAATCCTTTAGCCAAAAAAAAAAAAAAAATGGTAAAACCTCAATCCCTTATCTCATAGTTTTCTTTCTTTTTTTTTTCTTTTGTCGATTGATGCTATTAATTAACTTGAAATTTCAAACAATAGAAAATAATATTAGTCAAATAAAAGACTGTTTAACAACTAATTAAGCCTAACAATATCAACACCTAAACAATTTAACCCTTCAACAATTAAATTATAATAAACCATAACTAAGGATGGATTTAGAGGGGTCCAATGATTAAGTATTTAGTTTTGCATTTATGAGGTCATAGGTTCAAATCTTTGAGTGTTCATTTTTCACTTTTTTGCATTTTTACACTAGCTACTGCTTCTCTCCTATCCTCTTTCTCTTTTAACTTTTTTCTTTCATAATAACTAATATCATTAAATTATTTTATCATAAAACTATAGTTAATTAAATAAATTCTTCTTGCAAATAACTAAAGTATACCATGGATAATAATTGTATTATCCATGTTACAAATGAATTTTATTGCACACTTATGACATAATTTGAATTAGTCACATTTTTTTCCACAATTAATGTTATTAAAATGGACATGAATTATTGAATAGACATCCCATCTAGATATATTTTATGATTTTTTTTAATTAAAAAAACTTACAAGTATATTAACTCTACAATTTTGATTAATAATTAGTTTTTAAGTGACATATATACAATCTCTTACGAAATACACTAAATACTCAATTATTGTTTGACGATTTTTTCATGAGGCTTTAAAAAATCTCACACTAAAATCGTTAACAAAATTCTTATAAATATATAAGATGTAATATAGCTGTTATAGTGTGTAGATATAAATAATTGAGATATGACCTTCAGTCATATAATTATGTGTCTATACCTTATCATAAGGTATATTAAAACCAAAGAATAAAAGTCTTATAATGTATGAAATTGAAGTATAAGATACTATCTAGAATATTTAATATAGTAGACACATAATTTTTATTCAAAAATATTATGAAACTTGTCCTTAAGAGAACGCATAGCTATGCACAAGAATTAGACCCGAGAAATGGAAAATTTTTTAACCGTATCAAAATTTTATGCATACTTTTAGATAAGTGCTCCTAGTAATATCGAATAAATCTTTTTCCTTGTTCTAATAACTTGGTTATCTATTGTATTCTATTTATGCAATAAGAAAATAGACATAAAAAGAAAGAAAACTATTCGAAGAAATGATGAAATCTATTACTATATATGCCAGCTGGAGACGAAGACATAAATACAAAACAATAATTCCAACACCAACGATGACGATCACCAAAATGATTGTTCTCAGGTAATGGAAAAGAACCAAACAAAACCGTACTTCTCGCTACCCTGTTTGCATATATATATATATATATATATATATATAAACAATGTGAAATTAGACATATACAGGTGAAATTAGGGTTATATTTCA
Organism: Combretum micranthum; assembly: GCA_024138025.1. Lineage (NCBI taxonomy): Eukaryota > Viridiplantae > Streptophyta > Magnoliopsida > Myrtales > Combretaceae > Combretum > Combretum micranthum. The sequence goes on from JAMXBD010000020.1 coordinate 2,885,305, forward strand.
AAAAATACACATTCAAAGATTTATAACATATTAGCCATTATTAACGTGCCTTATATTATCTTGGTTTTGTCAAGGGAAAAAAAAATAAAAGAAAAAAGAAAAGTAACTAACCTTATAAGGAAAGATTATTTGAAATAACTAGAAAATATAAAATAACAATAAATAAATTATTTTTAGTAATTACTAATTAAAGAAACCAAAGGAGTAAATTAGATTAATTGAGAAGAGCAAAACTGTCATTACACCTTAAAAATTTAAGAAGATACGTTATTTATAGGAACGTATCTATTGAAGAGGATAGCCGCTCTTTCTTCTTTTTTCTTTCTATCTATCTCATGTCGTTCTTTTCTTAGAAAACTTTCCATCCTCTCTACGTTATCTTGACATTCATGTCATTCTTTTCTTAGAAAACTTTCCATCCTCTCTATGTTATCTTGACATCAAAGAAAATCTTAAAGAGCTAGATAACATGTGGAATGAGAAGGGCTTTTAAAGTTAGGATCTTTAGCGATGAATCTTTATAGAGGAACCAGTGTAATCGAATCAAAGTAAGTTTTAGTCTTGATTTTTTACGTTGGAATAGGACTAAATAAAATTTGATGTTTTGGATTTTATGTATGGTCTTTATGATGTTTTTGTGGGAGTTTGTAAGTCTTGTGATCAAAGGAAGGGTAGATCTTGGACAAAAAAATGCTTTTTAAGTCATAGGAAGCACAAACAGGGAAGCAGAGCCATGTCTTAGATCATGTAACTCTTTGTTCTTTTTAGTTTTGGACACCTCGACCAAGCCACGACCATGCTAGAGGCCGTGGAATCTTCTATGGTGGGAAAAAGAGCTCACATGCCCTTTAGCATAGCCAAAGGGAGTGCCTCCTAACACAACACTGTGTAGGAAAAGGTCGTGCTAACGGAAGTACCTCCCCACACTGCTTAGGAAAAGGTCATGCCAAAGGAAGTGTCCTCATACATGAGTTCCAGAACAATCTTTATTCTTGTTAAAACCTTTTTAATAGTTTTTCTAATACATCTAAAAGCTAGATAACTAGGTATTTGCTTAGGTATAACCAAGCAAGAAAGGTAAGGGAGAGAATAAGAAATTAGGATCTATAACAAATGTAAAGATGAGTTCTAAAAGTTGTGTTTCTATCATGGTTCGGGTTAACCCAATTAGATTCTTGATGTTGCTACAAGTCGTCTAAACAGGTACATATACCATGCTTGTTGGTTGTGCATGTAAAGTTAGAACTCCAAAAGACTAATTGATTAATTGACTATAAAAGATTGTTTGTTGCTTGTGTATGGCCGCTATCGATGAGTAAGGTGTACCTGCTCATTTGCATGGCATCCTGATGATCCTAGTGTGGTATTATCCCAAGTAGGGTTACACCTAGAGATGATCAAGGTAGTTTTATGAGTTTTTGGGTTAGTTTTTAAGTTGTCGGGAGTACCCAATAACCACGTTTGGTTTTGGTTTTGGTTTTTGGGTTATCATGGAGTACTTAATAACCATGTTTGGTTTTGGTTATGGAGATATAGGGGAGTACCCAATATCCAATATATATATATTTATATATATATAAATATTTATGTATACTATGGGACACTGAGTTATCTTTTTATTGAATGTTGGACTAAAAGATAAAGATATTCAAACAAATGCTTGTTGCATTTGTATGGTAATGCATGTGAGTTTGTCTCTAATCGTTCATGGGCATGTGTTTGTTGGTATATTAAACTAGGTTCCAGCTCATTCTTTTATCTTTTTTGTTGTAGGTGAAGAACGTAGAGATAGTTGTTTTGCCTAGTTATAACTAGCTAGTGGGTTAGGAATGTTGCTAGCATTGAAGAACCTCGGATGATGAACAGAGGTCATGTAGTGATGTGTGGAACAATTACTATAGATATGTATAACTAACTTGAATAGTAATAAAGATTTAGTGTTAACGGTAAAAAAATATTCAAGTTACAATCTATAACCTTTGTAGCATCTTAATGATCATGATCAAGGATTGTAAGTTGAATTCGTATAGTTTACTAGATTGTTTTGTATGGTTGATTATGATTACTAAGTATGTCATTTGATATTATTAGACATCATTAATACAAGAGTGGTATTGGGGTTATTTATGGTATAATTTGTGGACTTTTAATAGGTTTTGAACTTGCGTGTCAATTAATATAGACATGTGGTGGGTCATGTATGACCCTAAATTTAGGGGACTACATTATATTAGCTATGTTTGCACATGAAGTAAACTTGAATGTACATAATAATAATAATAATAATAATAATAATAATAATAATAATATAATAATAATAATAATAATAATATTTCGTGTAACTCTTTCTAAAATTTTAACCTTAAACAACTTAAGCCTCAAATTGAAACTAAAAGAGCAAAAAAATAAAAAATAAATAAAAAAAATAATCGAGACATCAACTAAAAGATAGGTTGAACCATAAGACAGGTGAAAGTGCTCACTTAGCCAGCACATCTTAGGAAAAAAGGAATAAGAAAAGAAAAGGCAAGAGGTTGTAGTACAAACACCACAAAAGAAACAACACCAGGAGCAAGATCAAGATGCTTATTTCTTTTGTAGTGGGAAAGGCCACAAGAAGAAGTATTATACCAGCTATCGCGTTTGATGTGCAAAGAAGAAATGTTTCTTAATTTTATTTGTTTTTATGTTAATTTGACTTCGGTACTTAGATACACATCGTACATAAATTCATTTGCAACAACTCATACCAATATGGCTATGTAGGATTGCCTAAGTTGTTGAAAGACCAGTGATGGTGAAAGATGCAATTATGTTGACAATAGCAAGACAATTGAGGTCGTGGCAATAGGACATTGTTTATTGTTACTTAAAAGTTATTTGAATTTGAATGGAACTTTTATTATACCATCTTTTAGATAAAATTTGATTTCTATTGCCATACTAAACAAATTGGGTTATTCTTATTCATTTAGTAATAGCCATTTTAATCTCTTTTATTATTCAAAACTAAGTAGTAGTGGTTCTTTATCTTATAATGATAATCTGTATGTGTTGGATATTGTTTCCTCATACAATGTAACCCTACATATTGGCCCTAGAAATTTAAAGCTTAAGTTTACCAATAGAAATTCAATCGTATTGTAGCACCAGAAATTAGGTCACATCTCTAAAAAGAGAATGGGGAGACTTGTGTCCATTGGTATGCTCGATCCTCTTGATTTTACAGTTTTTGATATGTGTATAAATTTTATTAAAGAGAAGCAAGCAAATGTTATGAGATTGCATGCCAATAAGCCCACAGAAGTCTTAGGACTAATTCAAATGGAGATCTATGGACCATTCCTTATGCTTCTTAGAATGGTCAACGGTATTTTATAGTGTTATAGAGGACTTCTTAAGATATGGATACTTGTATCTTGTTCATAAAAAAACCCAATGACTACATGTGTTAAAATTCATATGGTTGAAGTTAGAAATCAACTTGGTAAAAGGATTAAAAATGCCAAGTTAGACCATGGTGGTGAATTCTACAATAGATATGATGGATTAGGTGAATAGCATCCAAGGCCCTTTGCTTAATTCTTAGAGGAATGCAGTATCCTCCATTTAGTACACCATGCCATGTTTGCCTTCAATGAACGGCGTTGTTGAAAGATGAAATAGAATGCTTGAGAACATGATAAGGAGTATAATTAGTCATTCTACCATATTAAAATCACTTTTGGGAGAAGCATTGAAAAATGTGGCATACTTACCCAACAAGGTACCTATTAACGCAACTAACAATACCCCTAATAAGTTATAGATAAGTAAGAAGCCTAATTCAAAGCACTTACAAATTTGGGCATGTCCAACTGATGTTAGACCTTATAGGCCTAATAAAAGGAAATTGGACTCAATTACCGCTAGTCGTTATTTTGTAAGGTACATTCAAAAATCTAAAGGTTACAAGTTTTATGATTCTACAAATAAAACAATTTTTAAGAAGTGAATGCTAGGTTCTTTGAGGATGATGAGTTTGTAGGAGAGATAAAGTTAAAGAATTTGTCCTTAAAGAGGATTATGTTGATATTCCGTTTAACCGTTGATGACAATGTTTAGGATTAGACTACAAATCCTAACATTATTCAAGAAATAGATCTAGTACCAAATTGGTTGGAAATCATTGTTTATTCTAATTCTTATTTTGTTCGATGCTAAGATAGCAGGAGATCCACATTTTGATATATTTATGTGCTTGCTAGAGGAGTGATTTTGATAGGAATCAATCTCTTGTGCCTAAAGATTACATTTGAGCTAATTAGTTGTCATTATCTTTATATTTTTATTTTATTTTAGTATCAAGTTAATTAGTTTTATTTAGTAATTGGTTGAGAAAATAATTTATTTGTTATTAATCTTTTTGATGTTTAACAAAAATTTAGTTTTTTTTTTTTTTTCAGTCAATAAGAATTTAGGTTTGTTATTATTACTTTACTGACCTTTGGTTGTTGTTCTATATACATTCATGTAATGGGCAATTTTAAAGAGGAAGCAGTTCCTTATTAATAAAAATGTTATTTTGATGAGATTCTCTCAATTTAGTTCTTATCAATCCATGGATTAAGGCAAGCAAATCCTATTCTTATCAATCTTCATGATTATGGTGAACAAACTACTTGAGTTAATTTGTGAGTTATATCAAATTAACAAGAGTTTAGTTTCGGTTATTCATGGTGCATCATGTCCTAATAAGGCCATCCATATCCAAAGAGATTGTTACGAGAGCCCTAGTGATCATCCTTCTAGATGCATTATATTTATTTTAAATCGATGAACTAGTGATTGTTTTTGGGTACATCATTATATTGGTATTAGAGCTTATGTTATAGTTAGTGTCTCTATCATTGTCGCGTGATTCCATAAGGCTAGGGTTTGTGAATGTGAATTGTTTAGTTAAAAAAAATCATATCTTTTGGTGCAATTGTGTGTGGTTCGTAATGTTGATGAAAATCTAGGGTTTGTTAGAGTTTATGTGTGATAGTGGTGTGGAATTTCGCTTTTTTCCACCAGATTGTAGGTATTGTGGCTGACGTTTGCAATTGTCTTTAAGTAGAAGAAGAAGATAGTAATAGGTCTTGATTTCTTTGTGGCATTTGCAAATTTAGATTTGGTCATTGTTAAAGTTATTTAGATTTGAGGGCAAATCTCATCACCTTGGGAAGATCATATGAATCAATCTCCTATGCCTGAAGATTTGATAGGAATCAATCTCCTGTACCTAAAGATTGCATCTAAGCTAATCAATTGCCATTATATTTATTCTATTTTTTTTTTATTTTATTTTAGTTTCAAGTTAATTATTTTTATTTAGCAATTGGTTAGAAATTAATTTATTGGTTATTAATCTTTTAGTAACCAATAGAAAATTAGTTTTTATTTGCCAATAGGAATTCAGGTTTTTTTTTATTACTTTATTACCCATTGGTTGCTGGGTGCATTTATATATATATATATATATATATATTTCATGTAATGGGAAATTGTAAAAAGATAGCATATTCTTATTAATAAAAATGTTATTTTGAGGAGATTCTCTCAATTCAGTTTTTATTAACACTTGGGATTTGTGGCGAGCAATTCCTATTCTTATTAATCTTTATGATTGTAGTGAACAAACTAACTGAGTTAATTTATGAGTTGTATCAAATTAGCAAGAATGAAGCTTACCCGGCCCGTATCCTATAGGGTCTACCGAACCTGACCCTATAATCCTATAGGGTTTTGATTTATATCCAAACTATCCTATGGGGTTAATTTAGAACTCGAAATGTGATCCTACAACCTTATAATCTTTTTTTTTTTTGTTGAATCTATTTCAAATTGTAATAATAAATTTAAAAAAAGCCAGTGTTTCTGACACAAGTTTCCTATACATTCAAAAATGAAAAGATACATGTAAAATTGATAGAAAAGGTTGCATACCGCATTCATTATATAACATTTAAACACATAAATATGTTACTTTTGTCATCGTAAAATATCTTAAAGACAGTTAAATTAAATCTCCCGTTGGGACTAATATATAACTAATAGCAAATAATATTAATCTTCATAGCAAACATGACTTGAACAAAATTTAATAAAATTATGAAATCAAAAACTAATCTAGTAAACATAAAAGGAAAAACATCATTGGGAGATCAAAAAGATCATAGCTCATTCATGTCTTCTTTCCTCTCCTTACCCCTTTGGTAATATTTTTATTTATTTTTTTAAATTATAATTCTAGGTTGTCAATATCCATCGGGTTCATTATATGATCCAAACTCGACCCTACAACTCTATAGGTTTTGTTTGTATATATCTAAACCTGACCTTAAAACCCTGTTACCCTATAGGGTTCAACTTTATAGGATTTTTAACAGATCAAGTGAGTCAGAAACCCTAGCCTACTCGGTTACATCCCTAGTTATATCCTAAAATAATACTGTCTGTATCAAAAAAGATTGTTAGGGGAGCCCTAGTGATCTTCTTAGATATGTAATTTCCTTTCTCATTGATTCCTAGTGATTGTCCTTCTAACCACATTAGATTCCTTGGAAGAGTGCTAAGTAAACAATCATAGTTCCTTCATTATGGTAAACAAATTTATATTATGTTATAAGGCATTCAATGATGGAATATGGTTGCAAAATTTTGTTGGTAGGCTACACATTGTGAAATAACATCGAGAGACCATCAAGGATATATTGTGACAAAAAATTAGTTGTGTTGTAATCCAACAACAACAATAACCTGGCAAAGTCAAAGCACATTGACAATGAGTTTCTAGTTGTGAAAGAAACAGTTCGAAATGGTTAAGTGTCTATAAAGCACATAAGAACAAACCCAATAATTGTGGATTCTCTTACTAAAGGCTTATTGTCTAAAGTCTTTCATGAACATGTTGTTCATATGAGTGTAATATATTTTGATGATATATAATTCTAGTCAGAGTTTGTATTTTGAATAGCACCCATTATTATAGACCTGTTAAATTGTTTTTAGACTATTTTATGGTTAAGCTTAAATTTTGGTATAAAGTTACCTTCAGTTATAAAGTTTATCGTTATAGACTTGTTAAATTGTTTGAAGACTATTATATGGTTAAACTTATATTTTTACATAAGGTTGTTTTTGGTTATAAAGTCTCTGGTTATATTTATTGTTGAACTCATATAAATTTGAAAGGATAAGGTTAGTCCAGTTAGAAAAAGGCATGTCAAATCACAATATATGTAATTTTCATGCTACACACTCATACTGGATCCATGTTATTTAATTATATTAATGTATGTGTGATAGAGCTAGTTACAATATATATATATACACATATATGTAGTAAAACTCACTTTGATCCTATCTTAATGTGATTAATGAACCAGATTGTTTAGGGATGCATATGCAAAATCTTGGATACTCATACAATTTACACACAATTGTAAGGTCATACACATATAGCTTAAGTGCGAGATTACTGGTTTTTTTTTAATCTAATCAAATGAGCTTATGTTTTAATAAAATAATTGTCTAATAAGGTTATCATAAAATATAAAGTTCACATAAAGAGATCTAAAAGTTTATGGATTTTAATGTATCATATAAAGCAGGATAAGTTTCAATGGTGGTATCCGAACTTTTTTATATAACATAATTGTACCAAAACAAAATTTTTACCTACAAAAGTACTCGAACTTTTTAAATTTTATACCCATAGTACTCTTGACCAAAATCTATCAAAAACTCAACATCTTACTGATGTGGCAAGGAATTTATATTAAAAAATTAATTTTCTCTTCCAGTCATCATATTCATTATTTTTTTCTTTTTTCTTTTTCACTTTCCTATCTCTTTCCTCTCTTGCCTCCTTCTTTTGCTACTTCTCTCATTCTTCTTCACATAACTGAAAAATAAAAAAGGTCCTAAATCCCACAAACCCATTATAAAAAAAAAAAAAAAAAATTCTTGAAATGAGGAGACGGATCTTCTTCCTCCAAAAACCATCCGCTTTCTAAAACCTCCATTGAAGAGCATGATTTTTTTCTCTCTAACTCAAACTCTCTAAATCAAATTTATTTATATCTTCATATCATTATCACATTTATTACTAAAATCTTACTAAATTCATCATCTAATATCAAATGGAAGGGAATCTTTATTTATAGAACAAGATTGAGTTTATAAAAACGTAAAAAGATGTGAATTTATCCATAACATAGTAGAATCTAAATTCAAAAATTGATAATGAACATGAATCAAGCAAAGAACTATATAGAATATCATCTTCATGAAGACTTTCAAGACGAAGCCAGACCCATTTTTTTTAAATCATCTTCTTCCTCGGAATTTTGTTTCTCTCTCTAACCTCCCCTCTCTCTAAAAACAACACAGAATGTCATCATTTTCATCATCGAATGTCACCTCCTTACTCATTCACTTTCTCTCTAACCCATCTCTATAAACACTAGCTATCAAGCTAGAAACCCTAACAAATATGCATCACAAACCACAAGCCAGAATTCAAGTGCACTTCGACCACAACCTATTTTTTTTTAAATCATCTTCTTACTTGAAATTCTGTTTCTCTCTATAACCCCCTCCCTTCCTCTCTTAAAAAATAACATAAAACATCATCATCCAATTGCACTCTGACGACCAAATGCCACACTTAACACATCGACCAAAGCCACTGCACTTTGCATCCAATCGACACCTAACTAGCTGAAAGTTAGGGTTTTTTTTTTTTTTTTTCTATTTTTGGGTTGTTTGAAGAAGAAAAAGAGGGGGGGGGGGGGGGGGGGGGTGGGGGGGGGGAGAGAGAGAGAGAGAGAGAGAGAGAGAGAGAGAGGAGAGAAAGAGAGATAAGTCAAAAAAGAAAGAAGAAAAAAGAAAAATAATAATAAATATGTTGATGTGGAAGAGAAAATTAATCTTTTTAATATAGATTCCTAGTCATATTAGCAACACACATGAGTATTGGTCAAATTCTAGTAAAAAAATACTATGGGTGTAAAATTTAAAAAGTTTAGGTATTTTTGTAGACAAAAATTTTATTTATGTACAATTCTATTATATCGAAAAAGTTCGGATACTGCCAATAAAACTCTCCCTATAAAGCATGAAATATTATGGGTAAAGATCAAAAATATTATTTCATATTTTATGATGGTCATAATATGAAATAATAAATACAAACTTGTATATATGTTGTGTGGTCATTATCCCCAAATCATATGTATCACTCACTACTCATCTGACATCCTCTCATCAAAGTGAAAAGAGAGAAAGATTAAATCTTCTAAAGGCTATATATTGACCTAGAAGATCAAATCATGTAAAATAATTTTTGTGATTCTTCATATCATGAATTCAAGTACGCTTCCACAATTTACTTTTATTTGTTTATGTCCTAATTTGATGATACAATTGTGATTCAATTTACAAACGTAAGAGTCAATCCCAACATACAATGCATAAAAACTACAAACATGGGGTGTCTTTTTTTTTTTTTTTTTTTATTGAACGACTTTTTACCCACCTGTTTGCAATCATTAGAACTAAAAATTAAGAATTAGTTTTTTTTTTTTTTTTTTTTTTTAACAATGTGCAGAGGGATTTAAGCCTTTCCATCCTTCCTGAAAATTCAGTAATAATGTCATTATGCTAATGGTGGAAGCTGAGATAGTTACAATATAATAATAAGAACAACAACAACAACACATCACTTGAATTAATTAATTAATAAAGTATGAATATCAATAATGTTTTAGTATATACCTTCATCATGATTTATCGTAATAACATTGATATTACCCATTAAGTGATGTGCTAGACGTGTTAATATTAATGAGATTTTTTTGTTTAGTACTGGAGTGGCATCAATGCTAGTTCAAAAACAACCGGACACAATACCACGTTCGTTTAATGTTGACGACGTACTTCTCCTGTGTATACCTTGCCTGTTTTACGTGGCTTGGATCTTTCAAAAAGGAAACTGCCTTTTCCCTTTTCCTCCATTGTGTTTCTAACTTTACAGTTTATTTACGTAATTCCAATCCCAAGAAGCTTAAAGAATTAAACATGAATAGATAAGGCCAAATACCAAATGAAGTGAGATCAAAGGAAAGAAATAAAAAATGAAAATAAAAAGGAAAAAAATAAGAGAAAAAGAAACTAAAACAAAGTACTTTTTTTGGAATAAAAAGAAGAGAGAAGTAAACATTCACAAAGAAAAAGGTAATTAGGTACTTTTTTAGATTTGTTAATAAACTAACAATTCATTTACTTAGGTCAAATACTTATTCTATATCCTCCTTATATCTTATGGAAGAACTATATTTACTTGCATTTAAGATATGTAATTCTATAATAATATATATAATATATATATTATTTAATATATTGGGAATTAAGTTATCTGCGAGATTTATATTAATAATTATTCATTATTAGAATCTCTTTTATTTTTCCAAATTTATCCTTATTGTAATCAACGTTGATCATACTTTTTATAACAAAATGTGTATATATATATATAATATGTGTGCTTTTATTATATTGTAAAATAATTGATATACGTTATAGAATATAGCATTCCTTATATATTGTTATATATGTGTGTGTGTGTGTGTAAGTTTGTGTAAGTTATATTATAATATAACAAATGTATGTTATATAGAATTGTGTATATTATACATGTTCACATGTGTGTGTGTACACACACATAACAATACCTTCTTGTAACAAGACATAATATATATGTCTATTTAATACACTATAAAATATATAGTAGTATGTATATGAATTATATATACTCTTTAATATTAATATATATGTATGATGCATGTATATTATAGGCATATACTCTTATAATTTAAATCATGAGAAAAAAAATACCCAAATCAAATTTAAGTGTGACGGATAATCAATGAAATAATTAAAAAATATACTCGAGTGGCATTAAAAATGAATAAAAGTAAGAAATGTAGAACTGCATTAATAAATGTGCTCATCATCTTTGAAAGTTGAAATAGATAAAAAAAAAACAAATTACTAATTGTAAAATAGATAACAAATGTACAATAAATTTTAATTAGGTCATGAATTTATAAGCAAAGCGTACTATATATATATGTGTGTATATGTATGTATATTGAGGTTACTACAGCTGGTCGATCATATTCAATAGGCGTGTTGATCAATATGAAAGAATTCTTGCAATAATGACGCGTGTGCAGATGTTGTATAGAGAGGCATAGGAACAGGAACAAGCAAATCCGATTTCTCAAGCATGCGGGTGTGATAAAAGATCAAATCAAATAGATCCCATCGTTTTTTACTTGTTTTTTGTAGAATATGTGCTTTGATCTTTTTGATAGATATTTTAGTAGAGTTTTCACGTTGCTCTGAATCTTAGCAATACGCAAAATGAATCCAAATGAGAAGAGAAGCATCTTATTTATAGATGTAAAAACTTATGGTAGTGTTGGGATGAATTTTTGGATGAATGGTTGAGATAAAATATTGCTTGGGACTATTGAATCTCTTCCGTGGATCTAATGGCAAAAAAAAAAGGGCATGAGCTTTGAATATGAGCCTTAAGAGAATGAGAGCTTTTATAATATAAAAGAAGTTTATTTTCCAATTAAAATAATCCATCTTTCATATAAAATAGTTTTAGGTTTATTTTATTTCATATAAGCCCATTTTTAGCCAAATAAAGCCCAAATTAGCCCAGAAAGAGTCTACTTTTTGCGTGCGAGAAAACTAAATAAAGTCAAGAGTGAAACAAACCAATCTAGGGATCCCTATTCAAAGCCTACCAAACCAAGTTTTTCTATAATATTATTTATTGGATATGTCTTCTAGTTACTTGCCACTAGCCCAAAAAACCAGTTCTTGACATTAAATTGGACTCTAAGTTTAACTATTGAAATGCCCCTTTAGGATATATATTTGGCCAAAATAGTGTCATCACAGATTGAACTAGAGCATTATTCATAATTATATTAGTAAGCTAAAAAAAAATCTCAACCTCCTAGTAAATTGCTCTTTTTCGAATAAACTGCTAGTTAGATGGAAAGGAGGTCCCAAATATATACATAATTTGTCTATAAAATAACAAATTAACAATCCCATCCATTGAAAAGCCCACAATTGACTAAGAAGGGGATAATATTATTTCCTTTTCTATCAAGCTATCTATTTCTTCTCTTATTCACCCTGGACATTTTTTTTTTTTCTATCTGTTATAGCATAGTAGATTTGTAACGCAGAAGAAAAACGACATGTATGTAAAAATGTAATCATTATAATGTGCCTCAACGTTAACTCATAAAGGTGGTAAAGCATAATGAAAGTTTTTAAGTGTTGACACACATCTAGTAAAGAATAATGGGTAAAAAGATAAAATAATTGCGGACTAGAAAAAAAATTATTTATTATATACATGCATTCCATTTGGAATAATTAAAAATTTAAATGTATATAATAAATTAGAAACAATCATAACAACTTCAATGCATATAGATCATGCCCTGTTATTTTAGTGCATAAATCATGTAAAAGAAAACTATACCATTAAGAGGTTTGTACATATGAAGAGTTTTGTGTATATGAAATACAACAAGTCATTGTAAGGAAAGGAAGATGGAAAAATAAAAAATTAATCATCATTAAACAAAAATTTACAATATGGCATCCAAAATTTGGGAGAAAAAAAGTGTTAAAAACTACCTTATTTTTTAAAATGGTCTCTATTAATGTTGTAACAAATAAGATTGCAGTACTACAACAAATTTACTTTTGTATGTGACACACCTGGTATTACTACAAATAGGTAGACATTGCTTGATAAAATAAGTAACATTTTATTTGAATAGATAAAAATTAAAGCCAATCTTCTTTAAGCACAAAATTGAATTAAATTTCTATGTGATAATATATATAGCTCGACTCTATGGCCAAAATGAAGAGAGATTAATCAATTATCCATTTATTATCATACTTTTTATTTTTTACAATAGTTGAATCGGACTCAAACTTAAAGTATTTAAATAGTTTATTAAGTTGAGATCTACCAATTCTAGTAGTAACCCAAAAGAATCCAGATCTACTAATTCAATAGTGTAATCGAGTTTAAGTTTAGTTGAATTTGTTTATATATAATATAAATGCTATAGTTTTATTAAAAAAAAAAAAGAAAAGAAAATCCACAGCTTATAGGAGCTTAATTAAATGAAGGTTGAATTCGTTAAATTTACTATGAGTGAAGGTTAAATTTGAGCTGGAAGTATTAAACTTATCAAACTCGGAATTAGTTGGAATAAAAAGACTGCTACTCTTATCATTTTAACCTGTTGCGTGTGTTAGCTCTAATCTAAGTCTAACCCCACGGCTGGCTGCTGTAATAATTCATTTTGATGGAGTGGGTCCTCGGTTGTAGTGGATACAACAAATATAGCACGAGATAAAAGAAGGGACGAGCAAACCAAATAATCGCGAGAAGAAAACAGAAGCGTATAAAGGTCCGACCCGACAAATACATGTGGCTTTGTGTTGGTCAACAAAACGGATTCGAAGGTGAACGTAAAAACAGCCCTATCGTCGAAACGCCGCTACCTAAGCCATATAATAATAATAAATATCTATAAATAGATAAGTATATATACACACATATAATAAACATATTAGAAATTATAATCGAAACTCTTTGTTTTATTATATTCTGATTATATTTTTATTATTTTTAAATAAATTTTTATCAACAGATAAATATAAATAAAAAATTAATAACTTTACTAATAAACAAACCAAATAAATATAATACAAATTTATAACTATAAAAAATATAATATAAATATAACATTAATAAATATAAATACAACATAAAAAATCCGCCTATCCAAACCCATCCTATATTAAACACTAATGAAACCAACTATAAACCTCAAAGCTGACGTACCCACACGTGGAGTCTATAATTGCTTTCTACCATATTGTCTCAAGGTGGGTCCCACCCTCTCTCTCTCTCTCACGTGCGGCAGATTAAGATTGCTGTGATTAGATGGAGTAATGGATCTTCGTTTTTGCTTATTTCATTTTCCATAAAAGGTAAAAATTTCCTTTAATTTCTATATTCTTAATCCATATGAAACCTATTAATATTTGTTTAAAAGACATCCTTAGCAAAAGTGCAAATAATCTTTTTACCTTTTAATATTGGCCCAATATTTAAAAATTTATATATAACTCCTAAATTTTAACATATTAATAGATAATTCTTATTTAAATTTTATTTACCTAAAACGCTCTTGAACATATTAAAATATTTTAAAATCTTTCAAACGATAATCTTAGTATATCTTTTTAATTGAAAAAGTAATTATAGAGATAGTTTATATGTATATGTTTTTTTATGGTTATGATAACACAACTACTAAAAATCGATGTAACGTAGGAAATCGAACTCAATATTATAGAATTAGCATCTAAACTAATGTTACTATGCTATTAATTTTTTTCGTTTCACTTTTTTTTTTTTTTTAATTTCCCTATGGTTTTCCAGCCTATTCATGCTATTTTTAATGCATCGCTTCTCAAAGTACCACCATTGACTTTATGTCTGCAACCTATTGACATCTTCATTTCCAATCCCAATAATAACCATAAATTATTCTCCATAACATTCATATTAATCCAACACTTGCGGCATCAGAATAGGACCACTGTCATCATCTTTTTATACACATTTTCGGCAAGAATCCATCCTTTATTTGTTTACTGAATACTCTTCGTACTTTTCATATATTTTATTAATCAGATATATTATTAAGTATACAACAAATGTAGTATGATGCTATATGGTTGATGTATAAAGATATCGACGATCCTATGAAGAATGACAATGAAAATAATTCTGTTTATATAACATGTCCTCCTTTAGCTTTGTAATAAAAGAAAATGGTTTATTTTTCGTTCAAGTCATTCAAACTTTTTTATTTTCCCCCTTTTTACATCGTTCAGAAAAGAAAATAAAAGACCTAATTTTTGTTATATTATTTCTTTTAGCTATCATGTATCAGCTTATCATTAGTATTTAGTAATGTAAGTTTTGATCTCTCACTATAATGATAGGAAAAAAAGAAGAAGAAGACGAAAAGTATCAACTTCCTTATCATATAACTGCAGTTTTTTTTTTTTCTTTTTTTTTTTTTCATATTACTAACTTGTATTGTATTTTCTTCTGTCATGTAATCCAAGTCTTTCCTTTATTTCTTTTATTCTTCTTAATTTACTAATTATGTTATTACTTTTTTTAGTTGCATGACTGTATATAAAGACTACTGAATCAAAACTACATTAAATTTAATGTTTTTTATTCATATTTTTCTTTTAGGCTTTTTATTTTGTTTTTTTTAATAATGAATTAATGTTTTTATGATATATTATTGTACTTTAAAAAGGATGGAATCGAATAAAAGATTAGTGCTCATACTACTAAATAAATAGGATACATGCTCATAAAGTTATAAAAATAAGACAAAAAAAAAAAATACATATTGTCGTTTTTGTAATTAACCCTATCTTTAAGCACTTCACTAAAGTAGGATACCTCTATTGGATTCATTTTTCGGGTTCATTTACGAATGTAGTGAGCAAGCTAACAATCTCAGGAAGAAGGTTCATTGTTCCAAGAGCAAGAACGATACATATTTATCAAAAAATCTAGTTTATATAAATGTATCTTATTTTAGACTTGGAGTAGTTCCCTCCTTACTTTCAATATGGATTTTTAAATCCTTCCATATGCAAGATAAAAAGAATTTATTTAGAAAGAGCCATAAAACACTAAAAATTTTCACAAATTTGAATATAGTGAATTATAGAAAGAGTGGGATTATAAACCAAAGTGGTATATAGATACTCGAACAGCCTATATATTTTCTTTTGAAAATACAGTAAAAAAAAGAGAAATAAAAATTGGTAAAGTTAAAAGAGAGAGAGGCAATGAGGGAGGCAAAAAAAAAAAAAAAAAAAAAAACATTTTTGGGACAACAAATTTTAAAAGAGGTGTTGTGTCAAGAGGAAAAGAAAAAGACGTCACAAATTTGAGTACAATAACGTGCTAAAAGAATTAAATCAAATTTTCTTTCTAGAAAGCTAGTTCCGCGTAATCCTTGTCTATTAAGATTTTTATGGTTATTTAAATAAAATGATAAATTTTTAATCAACTATTAATACTATGTGATGAGTATGACATGTGCCTTATTAGCACACGTTCTCTGAATTTTCAGTACTTGTTTAATCCTAATTTTGTCACCCAAATGTCAATCATCTGCTTGTAATTAATAGAATCCTTGTACATAATCTTTTAAGAATCTGGTTGTTATGTGAAACAACTGACAGATTAAACAATAACAACACAGGTAGGGGGGTTTCTAAGTCAAAACACAAACAATGTTGTAATGATAAATGGGTCTGTGATTAGACCAATAACCACTTTTGTCTAAACAGAGATCGTTTGGTCATGCACGAAACAGCCTGTTTTTTCTTCTGAAGTTGCTTCTTTTTTCTCCCAAGCATGTCTAATAATTTTTTTTTTTTTTCCAATAAGGGTGCTTTTCCTTCCGTGAGATGGCGATTTTGACATTCAAGCAGAAACGGACATAGTTAAATCAGCCAACTAAGTTGAATTAATAAGTCCAATTATTAGATTTAAGAGTCGTGCAATAACAAATTAATTAACAGTGATTAACTAATAATTTCCACGCGACATTAATGCCAAGGATAGCTTACGGTTTTGGAATCGTGTGGTTTTATAATTCGGAGTTTGGAAACTTTTTTCAAAGAGTTGTATATAGACTTGATTGCCGTAATAAAGTAATCAATATTCTTATCATCAAGTGAACTGCGCGATATAATTCCCTAATAACAATGAGAAAAATGTTGAATATAAAAAATGTAAATCGTAGATACTTGGACATCATTATAGTTTATCTCAATATATTATTGACATTTTGACATATACCATTATTCACTTTTTTCATTTTCTTTTTCTTAATACCTAAGCGAAGAGCATCATAATCTCATATTTTTCTAGAAACTATCTGATTATCTGTATTTGATATAACCATGGGGTTAATTGATTCGTTTATAATATAGAAGTAAATACAATGATAAAAAAAAAAAGAATATGAAATATAATAGACATATTTTTCGAGGTGATACACGTGTCTACAAACTTTTCCAATAAATAAATACAAAATAGATAATTTTAAATATTCAATTACTAATGCTAAATCGTCGATTCAATATTTAACAAATCAGTTGCATCACTAAAATGTAATTCATCTAAAGATATACATCATGAATCACATCTAGCAAAAGAAATCACTTATGTCCTATAAGAATTGCATGTAAAAAGAGCGACTCAAGTACAAGTCTATTGTGGAACTTTTAGTTTTAGACTACATGAATTGCATATAACCATTACGACTCACTTATTTTTAAAGTAAATCGCATGTATTATGTGTGATTTATGTTTATACATGAACCATACCTAATAGATGCGATTCATGTGTGATTTTTGTGCATTGCTAAGTCATGTCTAGTAAATATGATTCAGCGCCAATATTTTGTTAATTATTTTGTGTAAATTTTATTTGTATAGGTTAGTAATCTATAATTTCCTCACTTTTCCTTCTATTGTGGGTTGGAATGCAATCTCTCCTTTGTTTTCTCAACAATAGTGAACTAGGTGGAACTTGATGGGGATAAATTGTTGGAAGAAAGACTATATATAACAAATATATAAGTATACGGCTACTAATACTTAGTGGATGGTAGTGTTACAGACCATTACACTATCCAACTCAATAACTATTTTATATTAGGGTAAATATTAAAGTTGAACATAAATTTTGCATAAAAATTCAATTTGATATGTAAGCTTTAATGTGATCAATTTATATTCAATCAAAACTTATTATTAAATTTTTACTGTCTCTTCTAACACCGTCTAGCACTAATAAATTACTCTCCTATAAAAAAAAAAAAAAAAAAAACTCAAATTTTATGTATTAAATTAAATTTTTATGCAAAGTTTTTTAGATAGTAAATTTGACATTTCTCTTTTATATTATTACTTGATAGCATCAAGTATACAAGCATTGTTGTAGCATCTGATTTCTAGCCAAGAAACATGGACCTCCCAATGCTCCTCCAACAAGTATTGTTGCAGTATGCTGTTGCAACTGAGATATATATCGTTGTAGTTGCCAGATTCATAGTTTTATTATTGGTTGTAGCTTCGGCAAATCCTGCAAGGCATTATATCAATCAACAATAACATTTTCATTTGGAGAAGTCAAGTTAGACACATTGTGATCCAAATGTACTAGCATAGTATCGCAATTTTAGCCAGAAAGTGACCATCCTCGCTGCACTCTAAATCTACAAGTATATTCTTTAAAACCAAACATCAAGGATTATTGACTTATTGTTATTCTTGATTTTTAGACCTAAAACGGTAACTATCAAACTAGTTTAGGGAAATTTCAAATAATTCCTCTATAGACTTTGATTTGGGTGTGGCTACACACTTGAATTTTCAAATAATGTTATAAATAACCTACCATAATTGTAATATAAAGGATATTTGATTTTTTTACTTTAATAAAAATACATTAAGGTTAAAGTTTAATAGATGTTAAAGTACACATTGATGATATTGAAGGGTGTTTTTTACAAGATTAATGCACATGGGATCATTTTCATCTTTTTGATGTCATTTGTCAATTTATTAAAATTTAGAAGGTTGATTTGATTTCAGTGCAAATATACCTCCAAACTATGAGTTTACGGTATTTTTAGATTTGTATTCTGCAGAAAAAAGATTTCAAACTTTAAGTTCAATATTGGCTCTAATTTGGTTTGACAAATGATTTAAAACTCCGATCCTCATCTTTGGCATCCATCTATATACAATCAACAAATTGTCAAAATGCACCTTTCCGTAAGGAATTCCAGGCTTGAAGTTTGCTAGTCCATCCCCATGGAACCCATGACTCTAGTCACCCGTATAATAAGTTTAGATCTTTAAAGCCGAAGGAACTTTGTTAGAGTGATTTTAACCCACCTTTACCAATGAATATTCTTGCTCACCTTTCCATTGTTCCCCACCAAATTGCTCCATTAGGGAGTTATCCTCCTTGCATCACTTCCCAAAAAAAAAAAAAAGAACCAAAATGGAGTATGTCAACATTGCACTTGCTACCACCTTAGTAAGAATCTCCTTAGTTGCAGTTGAAAGTAGCTTCTTTTCCAAATTTTTAGTTTGCTTTAATCTTGGCCGTGATAAAAGATAATGCATTTGTCCTATTCATACCTCATATTTCTAGCATTCCTAGATACTTCCATAGATTGGTTGAAATAGGACATCCAGGACAGGGCATATATTTATTTTGATAGGATTAGTATATTTACTGAAAAAGATGTAAGATCTTTGCTGAGTCACCTCTTAATCAAATACTATATGCAAAATGTTAAAACTCCTCTTACAAAGATATTATTTATTTTGGCATAATATGTGATATTGCTTCGTCATGCAACTGCTTCCAAGGGGATCAGTCATTATAGAAGTGATCTCCATAGAGCACGCTTAATCTATATGACATCCATCACATGGATTATAATGGAACTTTTTTTGGTATAATAACTTATTGTTCATCAAAACTATTTAACATAATGGTGTCAAAGCAATAATACCTTAGTGTGAGAAGTTCCTATTCGGGTTGTATACACTTACTAGTACAATAGTCTTAGATTATTTCCTTTAGAACTTACGTGTCATGGCTAAAAGGAAAAATATAGAATATTAGCAAATCACGAGTCTAATAAGAGGGGGCAATTGGCACTTGATTTTGATGCCATGCAAGTATAGCCACAAACTACACTTTTAATACTTCGAAAGAACAGCGGTAACAAGAATAGTCATGTCCTTTTCATTGTTCATTAACTGCAATTTGTTCATGTCAAAGTTTCAAGGCACAACGGATTTGATGACATGAAACAAAGACATTCTAACTTTTCAAGACTAACGTTAGGAAAAGTGAATAATAGCTTATTGACTACAATTCAAAAAATCATTTTGAAAACCTAAGTACACATGCTGATGGGCAAAAATGCTTGACTTTTGAGTTGAGGTACGTTTTGGTAAAAGAACCATTTGATGTAAAAGTGAGAAAAATGAATGAAATTTACCAGAAGGAAAGAAGGATTGCTCACCGTGCTCTTCATGCCAATAACATTAAGAAAAGATGCTCGAGAATTTTATTTATTTATTTATTTATTTATTTTTTTTTTTTAACAAACCAAGAGAATCAAGAGCTCCCACTATGTGGATTACAAGAAAATTTGGTTCTAGAAACAGGAATTTCTGTGTGTGAACCTAAGAATTTTATTGCAAAATACTTTCAAAAGTCTTTTTTGCTGACTTTTTCAAAGAAAGAATTGTTATCTTTGCAAATTTGTGACAAAATTTTCGTTTCCAATAACAGAGAAATTTGTCTCTAATTCTTTGAAGATTACGAAAATAACCTTATAAATTAAATAAAAACAATTTCATTGTAAGTCTATCTCTAATTTCTTCTAAATTGCAAAAAGATCTATAAATAAAAAAAAAAAATTGTTTCAAATTTGTCTATAATTTCTTATAACTTAGAAAAAAAATGCATCTCCGATTTGAGATTAATTGTAATCAAATATGCCATTTAGCTCCCCCACTTCTAAGCATTTTGTTCTCATTCCATTTTAATTTGTTTAACGCATTGTCTATTTTGATGGGTTGCAATGTATGGATCTGTCCTTCCCATAAGATCACTCACCATAAAGTACCACACCCACTATGAATATATTTAATTTTAAAATTTTAGTGAACTTTAAACCATTATACCAATTAATATATTTATGATTAGAATTTCATCACATTTTATTTGAAAAATTACAACTTTATAATTTTGTCACCGCAAAACATTTTACATATATTTGAATGATCTAATGATTAATTGTCTAATATTTATTCTATAATTTTAAAATGTAACAAATTAAGGTGAATTATCCATGTATAATTAGACAACCTATTGTTAGTTTAATGTGAATCATCCAAAGTTATTGTATAATCATTCGCTACTACTGTGCATATTTTATTATTAAGAGTTGCATTAAATGTAAAGAAGACAAATTTGCTCTCGAGCAACAAGTGTTGAATATAACAAAACATATGTTGCAAATTATTTATATTAGATTATTGATATATTATATAATATGTAATAGAAAAGGTATGACGTAAGAAAATATATTAAAAAGTTATTTTTATGATATCAAATCGTCAATAAATAATATAGAGAAAACGAACATTTAAAAAGAAAAAAAAAAGCCACTTTTAAAAAAGAAAAAAATTAAGGAAAAAAAAATAACTTTATAGTGGGGGAAAAAAAAGAAATTAAAATATTTAATAATATGCATTTAACCTGCTGGACCTATAATAGTTTGTCAAAAGACTCAAAATTCAAAAGTGATTGCTTTATAGTCTGTTTCTTTTTCTTCTTTTTTTTTTTAGAACCCCCTTGGGTTATTAAATAACATTAACTTTTATAATAGATTTAATGATCAATGAGTGAAAAAATCCTAGAAGTTTTCAAAGTTAAGTTAGTCTCTACCTATAATTGCCTTGAGAATCATGCATATTGGAGTTGTTCACACAGTAGGATTACCTTGTCCAAGATTATAACTTGTTTGATATATAAGAATGGATCGGAATGAAATCGAGCATTCCAGCTTCTATTCCTTTTTTTACGTTTGGAAGCATTATGAAAAGCCAGAATCGCGATTTTTTTGAACAAACGATTCTAGCTTTAAGATAAAATCCGATTCTGCATTTAATTAAAAAATTTTAATTAAATGACTATTTTGTCTTATATGAATTTATTATTTTATTTTTTATAAATGATATTTTTAGTAAAATTTAAAATAAATTAATCCATTTTCATTTCATTCCATTTCGTATCCAAAAAAAAGAAATAGATTTCCCATTTCCATTCAATTCCATTCCTTTGATTCTAATCCATTATATTCTGAATGATTTCTACGTACCAAACATGACATTATAATATTATATACTATAGGTTTCATATGGTATGCATTTCAATATGTTTCCAAATATTAGGGAGTAGACTTCGGTTGAAAAAATTACAAATTGGTTCTTATAGAGCAAGATGGGAAAAGCTTGTCATACATTATACCTTACCTCTCTTACACCTACTTATGACAATTATTCTAATATTAAAAATAACAAATGTATACTTCAAATGTTTCATTTGCCATACCAATTTTTGGTTGGATTATGTAGAAGATAAATAAATTAAAATAAAATATATGAAAATTCATATAATAAATCAATAGCATAAATATATATTATATGTAAATTATATTCTCAATAAATTGGGATATTTCATCAATATAAGATACTGTTTCCATGATTGATTAGTTATAATATCTTAAAATAAACTTTTTTTTCCTTTTAATTTTTCTTGAAAATATCAACTTTGCATTTTATTCTATTCTTAAAGAAACGTAACCAGACAAGAGAACAAATTGAATTCCACGAATTACTCATTAAACACACAAAAAAAAAAAAAAGGCTAGGAATTATTTTTATTTTCCATTTTATTATAGAAATATCAATTAGTCGAATTTGTTTGAATCCCTACCCTATATATTTTCTTTTCTTTCTTTCTTTCTTTTTTTTTTTCCTAATTCCAGCTCATTTATATTCTCCTAATATTTACCAATTTATCTCATTTATGTTGCCATCAATAATCAACGATTAATATTATAAGAAAAAAACATAAAAACAATAATTGATATAAAGAGACAGTTAATTAAATATAAAACAATTTACATTATTTAAATGGAACATGCGAAAATGAAAATGAAATTCTCCATTTTCTTATCCAATCTTGCATACAGCAAGAATCCATCCAATTCAACAACATACCACGTGACTAGGACACAATTATTTGTACAAACTCAGCATGTACAAACTCAGATTAAAATGTAGGCAATACAACAAAATCTTTTCAATGAGGTGACAAGGACCAAGAACAGAATTTGACTAGAAATTACAACATTTGGAACATCTCAGCATTATTGCTTTGAGGACGACTTCCTGGGTCTGTTTCTAATCATTTTACTACTCATCCAAAGACAACCTTGTTTACCAAAAGAATCATTCAACTACATTTCATTAAACTATGTATGCTCTTGTCTGCAGATCCAAGGCAGATTTGAGTATATATGCATTCTAAGTGAATCACTGGTACCCACTTACAAACCCTGAATACAAAACAAAACATGCCCCCCAAGGCATCATACAATCTTGACAGACCCTTTGAATAGAAATAGAAGCCGATTCCTAGCAATCGACTTCCTCTAATCGATAGGAATCGTATAATTTTCTTTGAATCGAAATGCAAGGAAATAAAATTTACACCACATTGCAGCAAACCCTCTAAAAATCAGATGATATAATATACCAGCAGTCTACAAAATCCATGAACCCTCTGAAGGTGATGTGAGAATGCCGAGACGGTCCAAAGGATCCGGCTTGAATGTGCAAACAAAACTGAACCAGAAGATACAGGTCCTTGAGTCAGCTTCAGAATGAAGGATATAGTCAACAACTGGCTGTACAAATTAAAATGGACAATTCTCCCTCCCTCTACCGTCTCACATTATCGCTGCTTGAATCCATTAATACTGTCAATCTTTTAGCCGATCTGCTGAAATCACTGCCATGGAAAAGAAAAAGGTCAATTATATGTACCCTTGATAGAAAAAGTTGCTTTTATTCTACAAGCAAGAGGAACAGAATTCTCACCTAAAGGGTTCCTCACCCAGGTGTTTCACCATACCAGAATTATCTTTGTACAAAACTCGGCTTAATGTCTCGTATTTTCGAGGCCAAACATGTCAGCCAGCTTTCTACTCAATTCTCCGTATGACCCAAGCAGTGAGAGGTCAATAGTGCGACCCACATCTTCTGATTCCATGAAAACTTTACAATGACCAGTCTCCAAGCTGAGTTCAGCTTCTTGGCGATTATCTCTGCACAATTGGAGCTTCTCTGAGGATGAACGATCTAGTTGGCAAGATCGCTGAAGTACAGATCCAGAACTATCAGAAAGATTTGCCAACTTATCCACATTCTTCTCTGGTGAACTATTTCCAGCACAGGGAATTGATGCACTATTGGCAGAGGAGGTAAGAGAAATCTGCTGCTCAGTGAGTATTGGTTTGCCAAATAGTACTAACTGAGGTTTTGTAACAATGTCGACAGCTTTCTTTGGGGTTAGGTTAGAACCTGTCATCGTAAGAAAACAAGAAAGATTCTCGCTGTTGCTGGATTTATGGATGGATGGACTACTGGACATTCTAGTAGGTCTAGCAGTGTGATCAAGATGTGGAAAACCTGTCGGGAACAGTCCTGACTGAAGCTTATTCAGGTTGAGATCCGATGAAAACAAACCGTAGTGAGCATGCCTGGCTCCCTGCATGCCAGCAGGATAATTCTCTTGTAGACAACCAAAGGCACTGTTTGGCCCTAGGAGGTTGCCGGGAAATGTTGTCATCGGAAATTGACCTTCAAGGGGAAAATCTGGATGTTGTGGAAGTCTTAACTTCTTCCTTGGGGTGAGAAGGGGGAGAGATGGATAGCAGGCATGTTTGATACCAATTCCACCAACCAAGGGCTAACACGTTTCACATTCTGTAGCAGATCTGGCTCATCCCATCACCTGCACCATATTTTAGTTAGCAAGAATCTTTCCAATTTAAGCTGATTATGATGCAGATGAGAAAATGAGTAAATCCACTCTACATCCCTTCCCATAGATAAAACAAAGTCTCATCAAAAGAGCAGAATTTATATGCATTTTGGTAATCCATGTTATAGCAAAATGAATTTGCACGAGAGGAAAATGAATTCATAAGGAATTTTACATACAATTTAGGTCATGTGAATGGACATTGACATGCTAATCGAGATGGTGATGAAGAAATGATGAAGAAACCTAATCAATTTGGGAACAACCACAAATGGTAGAATACTAGATTTAGGGGAACTAGCATTCTCTTTGGCCTAGTCATAAGGCAAAAAAATTTGCTTTATCAATCAAATTTGCTCAGAAAGTAATAATTAATTCATAATTGCACCTTAAATACTTTAGGTCTCTGGATCAAAATTATTCCTATACCACCAAAATTAAATAAATAAATATCTCCATATGGCCAGAAAAGGAAATTAGGATGATAGCCCTGACAGGTATGGTCAAAGTAGTAAAGGTATTTCAAACTTGCCAAACTAAAAAAACTTAAATGGGCAAAGAATTATTTTTAAAAAATTGCAAGAGGACTGTCCAGGAATTTCTCTGACAACATTTGCCTAGTAATACCTGAAGTAGCCTCCAAGGTGAGTCAGGCCAGCGGATAGGATCAGCAACCTGCACAGAAGATATAGTTCCCATAAACCAGCTTATTCGTGAGGAATCCTCTGTTTCAAAGGCCATCTTGAACCTCATCCCTGAGCACCATCGGATCTGCATTGCAGCTTTTACAAGGGAAGACTTGATGCAAAATTCTGGAGTGCTGGCTCTAGGGTAGTAAACAACCTCAAAGGGCTGTCCGCTAGCAGCAAGACTTGTTGCCTCAAGAACAGCTTCTGGTGTTACCCGGCCCTTGCCCATCAAGTTTCCATTTGACATTGCACCATTGCCACTTCCATTCCTCATTAATTTGTTCTCGTCCTCTCTTAAGAATGCAGAGAACCCTCCATATGGCATGGCACAATTTCCACCCACGGGATTCCAACCAGACGACACATCAGGACCCCCTCCGATTCCTCGTTTTGCTCGACGAATTCCCACACAAAGGTCTCCATTCTCAGCCCTCATAAAAACAATCGAATCCCCAGCAACAAGTTTCTTATGGTTTACAAAAGTACTCCACCCGGTGGTCAATAAATGCCTTCTAGGTGTCCCTCTATAGATATGCCTGAACTTCCATGTCTCACCATGGACATCCTTGGCGAGAATGGTTTGAACAGGAGGATCCACAGAGTAATCCAGGCGTGGAAAAATTGTCTCTGCACAGTACCTAGGCACTGAGAAACCTCCACCATTATTTGCATCAGATTGTGTCAATGTCTTAGCAAAAGAAGCTGGCTTATCCTGGCCATCTGTCCTTTGAAGTCCTCCAATACCATCATCATCAAAATCAGAATCATTACCCTTCACCGGTACCAAACTAATTTTCGCATAAACCTCATCCGTTTCGGGGTCTGCCATAAACTTGACTGCCACAACTCTGCACGTTACATATGCAGGAATCCTTGGGCAACCACGGAAATCAACTGGTCCACAAGCATGCTCTGCATGGCCCTGGGGGAAGTAAAAGACCTTGGTATTCAATTGTGGCATTTGCACCATTCCTCCGCACAGGCATGCCATAATTGAGAATCCAAAGTCTTCTCTACCTCTTTCAACTTATCCTTAGAATCCATAAAAGCAATCATCTCGACGAAAACACAAACTCCTTCCAAATTACTCAAATTCTCAGAACATAAAACAAACTTCAATTGTGTTCCTTCTATCTAAGGACATCCAATATTTAATGCTAATCCCACATGCACAGAATAACAAAATTAGGCATGTCATGCAGAACAATAGCAATATAGACCAACTGACCTCGAAAAGGCTTAGTAAACAGCACACCAAAACACTTGAAAGAGTTGTGTTACCGTTTGTTTATGTCAGTCTGATCAAACACCAAACTAGAAAACTCTCAACACCACGTCTCTGGATACACAAAAGAGAATCAACAAACTTCCATTTTCGACTCTCCAAAACACATCAGGCTCTGTAAAATAAAAATCTTCATAACCAATTTCAATATCTTTGCCAAACACCAATAATCCTACAGTAGAAACACCAAAAGTCCTCAAAAGTTCAACATTGCTGATGACACAATCATGTGGGTTTTGGCTTTATTCTCACATATAAACTACTCCTTAAAGACCATGTCTTTTCCCTCAATTCATGCACTATTTCTCATGTTCCAACCATACCCAGATAGCTAAATTGAATGAAATGATCGACCTTTATGAGAAATTCACATCCAGTTGGAGAAACAGAGGAAGTACTGTTGAATTGGAGATCTACTTCAACCAGAAACAACCAAAAAGCCAAGAACTTTACACTTAAAAAAACTCCTCTTTATATGAAATATCCAAACACCCACTATCAATACTCCACGAAATAAAAAATAAAAAAAAAAAACCACCTCTGCACTGCTTTACTTTGTATCTCTTTCAATAACAAAAGAATCTTTTTTTTTTTTTTCTCCTTGACACCTCCTCTTGCCTTTGTCGTTCAAAAAGGATTCAATGGAGAAATTGATGACCGACACAAAACAGATAAAAAGAAAAGTGCCCACACACACAAACATAAACACAACCCCACCCAACAAAAATATATTACAAAGAAAATAAAAAAAAGGCTTTTTCAAAGATTCATTCAATGCTCTTTTGGAACATACAAGAGTCCAAACCCAACACACAACATAAACAAAAACATATAAAGTCTTTCCTTTTTAACAAAGTGGAACTACTGGGTGTAGCTGGTAGTAAAAAAAAGTAGGATACTTTTTGGCAGTACAACACCCAACGATATCACACCACACCACCCTTTAAGTTTTAGCTTTTAACTTTTATTTTTAAAATAAATAAATAAAATTGTCTTAATTTTTTTTTATTGGGTATTTTTATTTTTTGGATTATAAATCTTGGGTTATGTGATTTCTCACCTTTTTCTTCGGATCTGAAGAAACGGTATGTGTCTTCAGAAGCCAGCAAAACAACAGAGATCTTTAAGAAACCTTTTGTTTACCAATTTTTTATTCATTTATTTATTTATTTCCCTTCTCTCTTTGTCACCAATGCTATATTACTGTCACTAAAATAATCATTTACTAATTCCCTTCTCAGTAATCAATTGATTTTTTTAATATTCAGTGGGAATTAGTTAATTAATTAATTAAATAAGACCGCATTTTGATGTAATACGAGATGAGAAGAGAAGAGTGATTGAATTGCATTTATCGGCGATATTTTTGGGAAAATATAAATAAGTCGGGAGAGGAGTCAGGTTTCATGATCTGCTGTAGTGGACTATTGTCTAGGAATAGTTAACCAATGAGCATACAAATACAAGTACATGTAAAGTTAGATAGATGGACACACAATGTAAAGGCTTCTTAATTTTGTGGGGGTCCTAAACTAGTATTAACTACTTTTTTGAGCTTTAATGTTACTTAAGTGATAGGACAGAACAATTTTTTTTTCTTTCTTTTTTTTTTTTTTTTTTTGCCAAACAGAACAAATTTATTTCTTTGCTTTGATAAAAGTAGAGTAAGAACTCCAATTTCTTTGGGTTTTTTTTTTTTCCTTTTTATATGTTTTAGATTTAAGAACTATTGCATTTTTGTCCATCTTTTTAATGGCTTTATAAAAGAAAAGATTTCTTTATATCACTTTTAGTGAAACTCGAGCCCAAATCATTTAAATCAAATATATTACTATCCCAATTACTAAAATGGGACCATAATTTTTCAATATTAACTACACCATTTTGACGACAAAAAAAAAAAGAAAAAAGAAACCACACCTTTTCCTGGCAAAAAATAAATAATTAATACAAAAAGTACTCAGTTTCAATTTAAGAAATATAAAATAAAAAGGGTAAAATACAAAAGCAATCGTTGTTTGCCAATATGCTTTTAAATTCTTCATCATTGAAATGGTTAAATTCCAAATCTTTATAAAAAGGCTTTTTCAGATCCCATTTTACTAATTTATCCCTTTACAAAATAAAGTTATAAAAAAGAAAATATATTTTAAGAGCAAAATGTTTATGTGGAGTTTAAAAATCTTGTTTCCTTTTTTTTTCAAAAAAAAATAAAGTTATAATCGCATAATTACAAAAATAATAAAAAAATTAAGTACACATAAAGTAAATATAAAAATACATTTATAATTTTTAAAAAATATGTGAATTTTTTGGATTATTATATTTAATTATAATTCGATGTCAAAGAATTAGTAGAAACATATTAGGTGGAAAAAACCAAACGGTCGAGTGTTTCTTTGGTTAGAAAATAAAATGCAAGGTCGATAAAGTCCTTTGGGCAAAGTTGCTTCATATTCCAAAACTGTGGATTCTACATTTGCAGTGCTCTTTGTGTGTTACTACTCAATAAATTACTTGTGTATTTACTCTTCAAATTGTACCGGTATCATCAATGATATTTACTTATGCTTCACTATCAACATTTTCGGAAATTACCCAGAATTATCTCCATAGTTATGAAATTATTAAAGGGTATGGTTTATTTGAAACTTATTATAATAAAAAAGTTGAAAACATATCTCAGCATAACACATGTCAATTGTACAAGTAATTAATTGTACTTGTGCATGGTGATAATATTGTATAATGCTTTAAATTTTAATATTTATTAGTTTCAACATCCATATAAAATAAGAGAGTAATTAGATAGCAATTCAATAAGAATAAAATAGAATATAAATATAATATGATGATTATATATTTATTTTATTCTTTAATGGTATAAAATAAGGCAAGAAATTGCATCAAAATAAATGTAAAATTATTTATTATATCTCTACCATGAACCTTGAACTTTAACAACCTAATCTCCTTTTATGATAGTCTTCTTCATTTAGAATTTGTAATATCATGGTACTAATGAAACTAATACGAATAGATTGAAGTGGGTACAAAGTAAGTGAGTATATTCGAGTTGCTTCTTTGTTTAGGATCCTAATTGCTACTAGCATCAATACCATTAATGGAGCCAATAGGACTGGTGCAAGTAGGCATGAATTGGTGGTGAGAGTGAGCCCATTGTGAGTCATAAGTCTACCGGTGAAATGAGGTTATTGTTCATGGCTCCATCGACGTAGTTGAACAACTGTAGTATTGAGTAGATTATTAACCTTATGTGTGTTTCTGACCTATTTGTAAAATTTGTGTTAATTTTTTCATAAATATGTGACCAGACAATGACATATGTCAATACTTTCCTGGTCATAAAAAATTGATTTTACACTTTTTTTTTTTTCAATTTTCTCATTTTTTAAATAATTCTTAATATTTTATTAATTCTATTTTATTTACTAATATTTTTTTATTAAAGTTATTTTTTAACCAATAAAACACTAGCATATATCCTTCTAATAGTAATTAATAATATTAACAATTTTGTATGAAACTCACGTTATTATTTTTTGTCAAAAAAAAAATTAACAAATGTCATATGTTTGCATATTTGCTAAAACATAGATAAGGTTTCTATAATTAACCATAGATTAAAAGAGATAATCATAGTAAACTCTCTTTTATTTATTTATTTTTTTCCCAATTGCATGCCTTTGTATTGTTTTTTATATTTTAAATATCTTTCTCTTTCTCTTTTAATTTAGAAAATCTTAGTTAAAAGTTAAAATTAGAGACATAGAATCCATGCAACGTTTATTTTATATATGTATATATATATAAATGAAACTATTGCATTTACATATCTTTTGATTTTCATATCTCTAACTTTAAAGCTTTTAAATAATGACTTTTCTTTGCTTCACATTAGACATATGCCTAATTTTTGTTTTTTAAGTTAATATGTGATTGCGAAGGACAGACAATGAAAGTACGTTTATGCATCGCCTATTTATTTTCAGTAACTAACCCTAAGTAGTAATTACAATAATGATGACTCTCTTTTTCTATCACGTGCTGGTGATGCCATTCGAAAACTGCTGGCTGCCATAAAAATGATATGGAATATTTCTTTATTTTTTCTCAGCAGCTGTAACAAACAAAATTAATAACTATTAAATTTTTTCTTTAATGGTGTAAGTTTACATTTATACTTCCGCATCCCTTGTTGTCCTTAAAACACCCCCTTAAAGGTCTTGGTTAAAGGAGTAACCATTCTAATTGTAATTGCCATTTAATGTTAGGGCTCCAAAATAGTAGTTCGGTTGAGTTTTAACTAAAAGCCAAATCAAATCATAATTTACATATATTAGCTTCTTTTTGTTTTTTTTTTCTCTTTCCAAATCAAATCATTAGATGACGGTTTAGTTTATATTAAACAATTTTTCAATCTTTAAATAACAGTTTGATTCCATTCGAATTATGGATTATATCAAACTTCTAATAAAAAAAAGTTAGAACATGTTCTAACTTTTTACATTTATACGATTATTTAAATAATTAGAATTGAAAAAAAAAAAGAAAAGAAAAAAGATTGATATCAAGATAATTGATACTCACTCCTAAATTTAAACATCAAACTACTTATTTTCTGAAGGGGGTTATTCGTAAAAAGTGGTATAAGGATAATTGACATCGTTGTTGCATAAAGAATGTACAAGTATATGTGTACAATTTTATATACAATTCAACTGATTAGCTGATTAAAAAAACCAATCTACAAAGAAAAATATGGCTCTACAAGTTCAAATTGCAAATCAAATCAAAGTATTTCATAAAACCATCACATATATAATTCATAATCCTTCGTAAAATCATCAAGTCACTAATCAGTCATCTACCAACAAAGTATATTCACTAACTTATACATAACAAACCATAATCCATACTCATTCATAAAACTATTCAGTTAGTTATTTACCAACAAAAATAATTCATCCTCAAAATACATTAAACAATTAATGCATAATAAAAGTAATAACTAAATAAACAAAGTCATGACAGGATAAAAAGATTAACAAAAAAGCAACGTTAAATCACAAGCGTGACAAATAAATCTTAAACTTAAAATGGAAAATTTAATTTGACCAATACATATCAAATAATAAATATCATAATAAAATTATAAGAAAATACATGAACTTTAATTACTTGACATAAGAAAATTTATATTTTTGAGTAAAATATTAATATATATTTCTAAAAAGGTTTGTCCAGGTTTTACGGATTGGTTGAGTTTAACCCTCCAAATCAATATAAATTTATGGTTGGATTGAAGTGAAAATTTTCTAAACCAAGTTGGTTAAAAACCGTGTTTTTGGTTTCGTTTGATTCGATTTGGTTGATTTTTTTTCCTATCCTTACTTAATGAATAGATTTTTACATATAAATAAATTCACATAATATTAAGGCAATAAATCCTCTAAATAGAAAATTGCAACATCACCAACAATTTACCTCTATCATCTTGCCTTTAGATTTGATGCTACCTTAAAAAGCAATTTTCCATTACACAGTCCTTTTGTTTGCAATAATAAAAATTAATACACTAGCCTTTGAATCTTCTTATAGAATTTCTACCATGATTAATCTATCAATATTTAGTAACTAGATTATTTATAACCATACTACTTAAGGATCTTATTCACTAGTCTAAATGAGCCTTGATAGATATATCACTTTTTACATTCTCCCATAAGAAGCTGGGTTCAGCATGAATCACAATTCTCCATATTGAATGATTAAAGACAATAGAAAGTATAAGAGGATCACTACTAGGTCTACAGTCTCAACCTTGACGTAAGAATTTCACACATTTGAGATAGGTATAATCGGTACTTCAATACCAACAATTACAAGAGACTTAGTCATATACAACTCCACTGGTTTCTTCCATAATCATGCGTCTATTTTGTCCCCTAGTACTTGTTGCAAAATACTATTGTCAGACTCAACTAAAAACCATTAAGGCTTCTCATCAAGTTTAATCCTTCATGGAATCTAACTACTAATCTAAAGCATTTTCCAATCCTAATTTCACAATGTCCCTCACATTTGTATCTTTTTAACCAGTGATTAGTGCGATCATTAAGTTTCTGGTATCATATTTTCTAGTCATCTCTTTCATTTGTATATGATACATTCTTAAGATCTTTCAATTAAGATGCTTTGGATATAGATCATGGACTACACTATGATAAGAAATATAATAAGTAAAAGGAAAGGAAAAAAAATGCATATAGACTTTACATGAAAAACCACCAAAAAGAGGGGAAAAAAAAAGACTAACAAACCATGTGTATGACTTGATCAATCCTACTATATTCGGTGCCATGCCTTAAGATTATTGGATTATAACAACTTTGTCACATATTTTTATGCATTATAAGATTATACAAGACTTCAAAATCTTCTTTTTTTTCCCCAATGATCTAGAGTTATCATAAGAAATTTCTATTCGTATTGTAGATCACCATTAGGATCTAACAATCATTGAAAACAAAAATTATCTTTCAAGACATAAATACTATAAGTCATGATTAGTAAAAAAAAATCCTTAAGTAAAACCAAACTACAAGTCAACTCCATTAGCTAAGCTATCATAATTCCCTCCACTGACTGTAAATCAAAGCCTAAACTTTCATAAAATCCCTCATCAATCATAATATCTATACCTAGTATACACATTTAAGACATGGGTAAGTCATTAAGCATAATAAGAATATACTACAACAAACACAATCATATGTCATATAGTATGCATATCAAAACAAATCCACTATTGCAACAGCGTAAACGAGCAAATAACTACAAACTCAATTGGTTATCTTATTTATGTTTGGTAGGAAACACATGCTGAAATACCCCAAATTTTTAACAACTTAAGTTAGAAATATTATAATTAAATAGTATAATAGATGGTTGATTTTGAACTTTAATTTAAATTTAATTTAAAAATTGAACTTAAATAGTTTAATTAAATAAATCAAGTAAACTAAACTATAGGGTACGATAAAGTAAATTAACATAATTGAATTAGTAAATAGATTTAATTGAATTTAGAAATTTCAAATATCCCTTTTCAACTTATCTAATTGCTTTAATTTTCTTTTCCAACAAACAAAACTACCCCATCTCTTCCAATTTTCAAATATCACTAAATTTCTCAAGTTCAATTATCTAAATTTCTAAAATGCCCAGTTTAGCTATTTTAGTCTAAATTTCAATTCCTTAATCCTTAGAAATTAAAATCCTACTACTTAATCATAAATATCAATTCCTAAGTTCTAAATTCCTAAGCTCAAACTAAGTATCAAATTCCTACCCATTTGAATCCCGTTAAATTTCTAATTCAATTAGTCAATGTCTACACCCTAAACCCTCTTATATCTTTCTAATTATGTCTAATTCTCAAAGCCCAACACAAAGTCCATAAATCCAAAGCCTAAGCTCACGAACCCTTCTTTTTTTTCATTTATAAGGCCTTAACCATTGTGTTCTTTCTTTTCTTTTCTTTTCTAGCTACCTTCTCTTGCTCTCTTTCTTCATTTCTCTCTTCTTTTTCTCTCAATAATCAACCTAAATATCTATTTCAATAAGATCTTAGGTGAAATTAAAGATAAAAGACAAGATTGAAGGACGAAATTAAGCTTAAAGAAGCTTCATCAACTAAGGAAGTAGTTATAGTGAAGATTTAATTGCTTATAAACAAGTAAGTTTAGTTATTTCTTTAAATTGATTGTTGTAAATGCATGATTATGGTGAATTAGTGTTAAATTGATGTTGTATTATAGTGATATATGAACATATATTTTAAAACCTAAATATGTATATGCATGTATAGATTAGATGTCTGATAAAATGATTTAGGGAAAAATTATAAAGTGATGTGTATAGGAGTGCTATATAATCATTAATATGAATTTATATGTTGATTTTAGGATTTTTTTTTTTGAATCATGATGTAAATAAGTAGCTAACTAAGTTAAAATTAAGGAAAATGAACAAAAAAAAACATGAAAACTAGCGCAAGGCATTCATCATGGGCATGATTATTCTCGTCATACTTCCGATTTTTTAAAATTTAGATGATCATGGTCATGATGATTCCATGGTAAGCACTATTTTGCAAAATCACCATGATAACGAGCATGGTTCATCTTGTGATGATGATCACGGGCGTTATCAAGGGTGTGATCACCCTTGTTTGTTTATATAATTCAAAAATGTCTTGACAACAAGCATTATGTAGGGAGTAATGACCATCACCACTTCCATAACAAACGTTATCAAGGGAGCTATCAATCTCTTACTGAAAATAAATAAATGAATAAATAAATAATAGGTAAAATATATATTGGTACTTCTATGAGTAGGAAGATGTATTAATAGATTTAATAACTAATTATATTTAACATAGATTTTAAATATAAACTGGGTTTAGTTAATAGATCTAAGTTCAAATTGACTTAATGGACTTTAATGAGTTAAAATGAATTTGATTTAAAAAGATCTAAAATGGGTATACTTAGATTAACTAAGATCCTATTGAATACATGATAATGTTTAGTAGAAAATTGACTATGACTTAATAATTGGATGAAATGATTAAATCCTAACCAACTTGGCTAAATTAAGTTAATAAAGACTTTTTAGCTAATATAGCTGAGACATAATATAATTATAATATGATAGACTAAACCATGGATAATAAAAGGAATATGTTGTTTCAAATGTATTTTCCTAGAAAAATGAGTATTTTATATAAGTAGATAATTTGATTATATACTTATATGAATATATTTCTTGAATAGATACATGGGTAGCTTTTAACTTACCATTTTTCCTACCTTCTAGATTGTCTTGGATTCGAGTGTTATGTTAAATTATAGATGGTACATCGGGTATACAGTGACATGTTTATTGCTTGTCTAGGATAGGCATTCCTAATAAATTAAAACTTACAGCCCGTTCACTTGATATGAATAACTATTTATTCCCTCTTCATTAGACGTTAAGCTGCTATTACGACCTTCACTTGAGGAAAGTAGTAATTCATAATGAATTGCCATTACATAAAATGATGAATAATAATTCATATCTTCACCCCTCATGAATTGCCATTTAATAATTTATTTTTCAACTTTGTCATAAATACATTTGTCTTGAAAATATCAACCATATAATTATCTTCTCTTGGTAATAAATAAAGGTGACATTATAGATATTTTACATTTTACTTTAATAACTACTTATTTTACTTTTTATATTTAATAACTACTTATTTTACTTTTTATACCAAGTGGACATTATAATAGTCATTATAACCCTATTACATTCTCTGTAAATTGGAACTTCATTCCTCCTTTATTCCACACCACAAAGTGAATGAGTCATTAAAGACGGCCTTAAATGATTGTTTTGCTTGTGCATGATCATTTAATCTAGTCTAAAAAGCAATAAATTTGCTAGGTAACACCGACATGGTAGTTAGGCACTTACGTCATTCCCTATCTTTGTTAAAGATATTTTTAGGTGGCTCAACGGGTAGCTGACAAAACAAACAGTATCAAGATAATGTCTACCTAGATCTATGAAAAGTGATATAGTATGGCTCACGACCTATGAAATTGATTAAACCGTATTATATTATGGATTATAATAAATAGAGATGCATTACAGCTATAAACCCTAGATGAAACTATTATGCTATCCAACTATGTGAAGGTTACAATCTAGTTTTAATGAGAAAATGCATTGTACAAATGCTCCACAACTTAATTAAGTGACATTTAATAAGAAAAGCTTATTTTTAATATGTTTAGGCTATGTGTGCATATTTATGTTTGCGTTTTTCGTTTGTGCTTGTTGTTACCAGTTACTTTAAGCATGTTTTAAGCCTTGATTTCTTTGGAATCTTTTAAAGCTCAAAACATGAGAGTTGTAGATCTCTACCTTTCCATAGCATATTAAATCATCTCAATTGAAGTTCATATAAGAGAGATATGGTCAAAATATGAAAGCATATTGAACTTATTAAAGCACGTACCAACTCACCAATCCATAATGGAAAAGAGCTTTCAGCGATCAAAAGTGATAGTAGGGGAGACTGCGAGCATGAAACTTGAACTGACTAGCTAGTGAGGGTTTAGACTGGCTTGTCGGTAGACCAAAAACTAGCCATTACTACTTTTTTCATCGGATCGTTTAAAGATGTTTTTGGGGTAATGGCTACTTTCTTTGGAGAGCTTATAAATAGAAGTGTTGTGAGTGTTTTTAAGTATGAGAGTGGAGCTTAATAGGTTGATATTATATTAAAGTACTCTCTCAAATTGTATTTGTGTTAGTTTAAGTGAAAATGTGAATTGTGTCTTAGTGAGTTTAGTTGGCAAATATTGTAAGGCACAATTCACATGTGTTTTGTATTTTGTTGTGTGTTTTAGTGAAGTCCTCGTATATTTGAGATAATAGGTGAAGTTCTCATATGTTGAAGCATTTTGTGTGAAGTCCTACATATGTGTAGGCATTGGCGAAGTCCTTATTGTGAGGCAATTGTTGAAGCCCTCTTTGTAAAGCAAATTGTTATGGAACGTGATGTGTGAACTCCTCCTTGAATGAGGCATTTGTAAACCATGGAGACTAAGGGACGAGCCGAACTTCATGTTAAATTCCAATGTAATCTTCTTATTCCCTTATCTATTTATTATTATTATTGCTTGTATTTGTTGAATTGAACATAATTCAACAAAAGAGATAATAGTTAGTTAAGTAAATTAAAATCGGTTTAGAAACCGACCTTATAGCTTCCGCATGCGTGTAATGGCCTAGTGGTGCATGAATTTTCTACATATTTTAGATGGTCCTATAAGGGAGATAAGCATTTAGGCTGCTTATATCAACCCCTAAGCAGTTGCAACTACTCAGGGCTCCTAGATTCCCAATAGCATATTGTCAGAATGTGAGTGCTGTAATGTTGATGTGTTATACTTTAATTTTAAGATATAACCAATTGGTTGTTGCAATGCAATAGATTAAGCATGTGTGCCCATTTTTGTGTGTTTATGCTGTTGTTATATTGGGGTTCAGCTCATTATTTTTCTTTTTAGGTGTTGATATGGATGATTGGTGATTATATCGGGTGTAAGAGGATTCTAACGGAGAAATTTGAAGAGTGAAGCAATTAGGATCGACGAATTTATTACTTTTTTTTTTTGAAAGTTTGATTCATCTTTTTCAATCCTATATTTCTTTAAGGTCCTATTTATGGAGCCTTTGGTTTGTAATTTGAACTTTCAAGCTTTGTTTTATCATTATGACAAGGTACTCTTTCTTTAAAGATACCCAATGCTATGGTTTTATTTATAAATGTTGGTCTACTTAAGAGAGTAACTTCTGAAATATTTTTGTAAAAGTTTATTTTGCTATTACACAACTCAGCTGTTTCCATAATCCAATTAGACGATTTCAAAATTTAAAATTGGTTAGCAAGTGTTCACGATAAACAATTCTTTAGGGTTAGCTTGAGCATATAATGCCTAAGTATTATACGTGGCGGTTGAACATGCCTAGACCCTAATTTGGAGCGTAACACATGTTAATTCCACATCTTAGGCCACGAATGTCAATTTTAATCCAACGATTCCAAAATCAATATACCAAAACGACCAGAATAATCATCTCATATTAGTTCACTACCCCTATTGTCCACTATTAGTTCAATCATAGTTCTATCCAATCAATAGTCTCTATATCTATAACTAAGCTAGTTTGACAATTAATTATGATCCACTTCATCATTCCAAATGTTTAATTCACAAAAGGTGATAAGTACCCAATTTGTGTCTACTCATTCAAAACAACTATAGGTGTGCACAATCAACACATATCAAATACTTGAGTGCAATGTGAATTAAGTTCATTATTACTTTTACAAGTAGAATCATCATACATAAGCATCCAAATTGTTGTAAATTTACCTAATTTAACATAAGTTTCAATTAAAGTTTATTCACTTTTGCAATTGATGGCAAAACCACTACTAAAGTTTATTCACTTTTCTAAACTATTAAGAGGTAGTTTCCTTATTAAAGTTTATTCACTTTCCCAATTAATGGTTTCTTTCTACTTTTAGTTGTTTTACTATTGAACTAGTCCTTGACTTTACGCTCAAAAAAAGAGGCGAGTTTCATGAAACTCGCCTCTTTATTGTCTGACATGCCTCATCAAGTAGTTAGGCCAGTTTTTCCTCTTTTTCCTTATTAGAGGCAAGATTTGCCTCATTGCTTTTTCTTTTTTATTTTTTGCAAAGATTTCCTTTATTATTTGTGTCTAACAATATTTTTTTTTCAATATTTAAAATTTAATTATTTTTTCATTTTATATTAAATGATAATTTTAAAATATTATTTTTAAAAAAATTATTGCAAAAACTTAAGATATGAGCAAAAATTTTATACCATTATGTATATACTCAAATTATAAATTAATCGAATACCTCAAGAAAGAAAAAATTCATTTTTTGGAATGCGGCGCACCTTGAATATATAGTGAAAATACGAGAGTTTTGCCTCTCTTTCTTATTCTGAGGTGAAACTCGCCTCAAATTTTTTTTTGTTTTCCTTCCTCCAAATTTTATTTCCTATAAAAATTATATATTAATATTTACATTAACACATATGAATATAAATATTTCATGTTATATGTAATATGTAATATATAATATATAACATTATACATATCATCATCGTGGCATATTATAAATACTAGCAAACCACGCACCCTCAATGCGTGTGCTAAGAAAGGAAAAACATCCAATTGAAATATATAATGAATTCATTCTTTAATACTTAAATCTATAATTTAATTATTTACGTAAGAAGAAAGTTGGAGAATATTAAGATATTAAAATAAAATATTAAACAACATCATACTTTTAAAAGAGAATATACATATATATATATATATATATATATATATATGAAATGGTTGTTGTTTAAAGTGGAGTCATGGATTTATCTTATGGAGGAAATGGTCATTATCTTAAAAAAGAAATTATAAAGGGAATAGTTATTATTTTAGAAATGAATTATGGAGGAAGCAGTTATTTATTTAAAAAAAAAATAAAAGATTGTAGTTTTATTTGATAATGGAGATCCATATAATAGTGGGTTTGGCCTCTTTGGCTAAAAAGACAAAAATCTCCTCTCAACTTCGCCCCTAATACCCACATTTTTTATTAATGCAGGCACTTAACACATGAATCATTACTTTAGTGGATTGATCACTCTACCAGCAAATAACATTAGGTCATTGCAAAAATTAATAAGTTTAAGGCGCCAAATGTGACAAAAACTCAAATTATATCAAATGGGAACTGGAAAAGGTTGGCTATTCCCTCACCATGTCAAGGATATTCTTGCAAATTACATAGGGTAGGGAAAAGAGAAATTAATAAGGAAGGAAAAAGGAGGGAGAGAGAGATTTTACCTTTAGGAATATTCTATGATTTAGTCATTTTATTAAAGCAAGGATCTCATAAATTATTGAGCAACTCAAATTTATACACACCCATGATGGGACTACTAAAATACCCTTAATATTTATGATCGTTTTACTGATAGAATGATCAGTTAAACAATCCTACTAAACGGACTGTGGAAATTCCTTATAGTATTTTTTACCAGAAATTTCTACAGTTCTCTCAATAAAATTATTCCGTTAAAATGAATATAATTTTTAATGCATTTAGTATTTTAGTGATACGATCATCATTGGATATTAATCTAAGTTGTTAAATAATCAACGTGACCTGTTAGAAAACATGACAGAATCATAAAATTTTCCTACAACAACATGTTATATGCTTATGCACATATATTGAATTATTAACACAACTACATGTGTGTGTGTGTTACAAATATAAATATAAGTTAATAATATATCTTTTCTCCCACTTGAAAGGTCGATCTTATGACTTGCAGCAAATAGAATTTCAATGCACGTAGGACACATAATATAATATCAGATATCTACACATATATCGTTATACATGCAAACGTCATAACATAGAATGGCTCCCGGACCAATTAGATCAAATCAAATACATGTTATGCGAAATCATAAAAGTCAACCAAATCAATTGTAAATAAATTGAGAATATAGCTTATTCCTTATGCGTTTGGTTTAGAATTTATGATTTCTTATTTTGTACATGTAGACGAAATTGAGTCAAACAAACCACATTTTAATCTTAAACTTGCGTCTTGCATTGAACCAAAAAATAAATAAATAAATAAACATTGCTCATAATGATATACAATTGTGGGTATATATATAAACATGAATTGATGTATCAAATATTGATTCAAATGGAACCGTACCTTATTCATTTGGAAAAATATCCAATTACTAATACACAACACATATATGAATGGGATAACTGACATTATTTAAAATAACTACTATCTATACATATATGTGTTAAAATATATTCATTAATAGTTACACATCATATATATATATTAAACATCTTGTATAATACTCACAAAATCCTTTCTCCCTCCCTTCTTACCATTTAAACATGACATGGGATCATTAAACAATCTGATCGCTCACGGTTGTAGTGATATGATTACAAAACATAACCGAAAATTACCATCCCCTTTGCTATGTACTATAGGAATTTCCCCTTTTGATCAAGGAAGGGTATGATTGCTGTGCAAGCATTTATAGCTATAGGAAAAATTCTTTTTGAAACCATCTCCTTCAAATTCTAAGGAAGAATCCTTGAAAAGAAATCTTGAAAGAGAATGTTCAACCCTCTGTCTCATTAAAATTATTGAGTAATATGTTGGTATAATGTCATCACATCGGTTATTCTTTCATCTTTTTAAGGTTGATAAATCATTTGGAATAATTGTAAATAGTTATATATACAGTATAGTTTAGTCATCAAATGCAATCATACTCTCTACTGTATGATATTACCAATTTTAAGTTTCTACATGTACCCGTGCTAATACTTATATTCTCCTATACATGTATGAGCATCTGGAAAAAATGTACACTTTTTCTGGTCGAGAATAAATGTGTTCACCCAACAATGGCTATGAAGGCATCTTCTTTTCGTTCTTTCATGCATGTTATACCTTTTTCTTTGCTAAAGTGAGCTTTCCACACCTTTTGAATATTAGCTAATGATTTCATCCTAGAAGATGTGCTTGTCTAGACCAATAATTCCTTCCGTAGGGCCTCTTTTTTTTTTTTACCCTTTTTTAAAAAAAAAAAAAAGATATAAAAGAATGAGTCAAACACAGATATGTTCTCCATATCCCTTGTTTCGAGATTAAAAATGGACTTCTTATGAGCAGTATTGTCAACTCGGTCATGATCCGAACATGCTAAAGAGTTAAAAGTCAATAACTAAAATTAGATTAAATCAGAGTTTAATTGTAATTAAGTCCAATAATTTCCATGAAGGGGTTTGGTTCAATCGAGTTGAACTTGTAAGTCAACCTAAATTTAACATCTGTACTCATGAGTATTAAATCTAAATCACTTTAGTTATTCAAGTTAATATTTTTAATCGTTAAATTAGTTTAATTATTTATATATAATATTTTTACAACGATCTTATTGTGTCTACGAACTCAAGTATAAGCAGATCCAACAATCATTATCAATGTTTTGTACCATAATCCTTCAACCACCTACATAATAGACCAAACATATGAAAAAAAAAAAAATTCACGCCATTGTGATACTGTCCATTGTCGCCTGCAGGCAGAGAGTTCTAAAACAGCTCATCCTATTTTTCTTTTGGTGGGGGCTATGGCGATGCGTGTGTTCCATGAATAACCTAGGTAGGGGCACGTCTTAAAGGAACACTTTCCACTTGCATGCACACGGCTAGAAAAAGACATAAGAACCACAAAAACATAATTATTAGCTTTAAGAATGGCCAATGGGGACATCCTTAGCTAATGCACTTTTAAGTTAAAACGAAAGTAGTTGAGAGAGATAAAAGAAAAAGAAAAGGCAAAAGATCTAATCCAAATGCAAATGATACATGTGTGCTGCTTGTTTTAATT
This sequence comes from Combretum micranthum, assembly GCA_024138025.1. Classification (NCBI taxonomy): domain Eukaryota; kingdom Viridiplantae; phylum Streptophyta; class Magnoliopsida; order Myrtales; family Combretaceae; genus Combretum; species Combretum micranthum. The sequence goes on from JAMXBD010000020.1 coordinate 2,928,326, forward strand.
AGCAGGCACAGCAGATGTACCATGCATTTTGCTTGTCTCCAAGAATCTGGTTTTTCTTCCACACAAATATACAAAAATAAGCTAGTTAGGTAGGGGATGGTGTTTTGAGACATCAATGTGTGACCATGTTTGTTTTATGACCCCTCGTGGCCAGCTAATCCTCCAGCACAATTGGTCCCAGAATTAAGAACGTCATGGTTGTTCTTTCTTTCAAGCGTCTTTCGCTTCATTTATGTAATTTTATTGTCTGCAACTCTGTCCAATTTTTCAATTTTCACCGTACCTGAAAACCTAAAATGGTTCATTCATACGTACCAAGAACGCATGCCCATAGCCCGCTTTTGCTACCAAATTAGGTTTGTTTGTTTCTTCATATTATTATCATTTTTATATTATATTTTTTTATCATTTTTTAATAAATATTTATTAAAAAACAAATATTAATGAAAACTAATAGTTTTATATGTATATTATAAAAAGCAAATAATAACATAAAACCAAAAACAATAGTGTTTAAATATTTAGTTTTACTTCTATAAGGTCATGGGGTCAAATCATTTTTCTTTTTTTTAATAGCATTTATTACACTCTCTTTTTCTTTTTTCAATATTCATTTATTACATTATCTTTCTCTATCTTTCATTTTTTTTTTTTCACAATAACTAATAGTATAAATTCAGTTATCATATAATTATATTTAACTAAGTAAATTCTTATGAACAACTATTTTTTATATACTAAATTAAATATATTATTCATATTACAAATGTTATGATTTCATCGCATAAAAGATTTCTACATAACATTAATTATATTATCTATTGACTCTATTTTTTTAAATAATAATTATTTTTCAAGTAATATATGTGTAATATGTTACCAAATTCACTACATACCCTTAATTATTTATTAAATGAACTAAATACCCTCAATTATTTCTTAAATGATTTTTTTCATACTTATAAAGTTATAAAATATCACAATAAAATCGTTAGCAAAATTTTTATGCATATATAAGATGCAATATAGTTGTAACAATAAATGAATACACATAGATAATTGTAATATTAAATTAAGTAATTTTTCCCTCCCCAGGTCATTTCATCCTGCGTCTACTCGTGGATACAGATAAGTTGTAGATTCAAATCAAATACAAATACGATCAAATAAAGATCCAACAATTCGAACAAATACACTTTCATCAATAAAAGGTGTTTTTAGTTACTTGTTTGAGAATAACGGGAAAAAAATCACGTTTTCTATTATTTACTTTAGAAGAAATAAGTACATACGAAACCAAAAATTTTCTTTATTCAATTATTAACAAATACCATGTTATATGCCTATTAACATTTCCATTTAATTATAAAGGAAATATTGAATGAAATTATGGAATGGGAAACGCATAGAGCCAACTTAACAATTATGATTTGCTTATATGTTGACACTTATACATGTATTTGTGGATGAAATACGCATCTACCAATCCTTAAAAAAATCTAAATACAAATTGCATTAATTTAGTTACCAAAACATTAGTGTAAAATCGCATCTAAGACATATAATTTTAGTTTTAATGAAAAATTATTTATTAAACATGTAATTTTTGAAAGTTTAGTATATTGTAAAATCGCATATTAGACATGCAATTGACGATACATGGAAAGTAAAATTGCATATTTAATGTGTGTTTTATTATAAATGGAAGTTTTCATTATTTTTATCCAAAAAAATTATATATAAGACATGTGATATTTATGGAAAAAAAAAGATAAAATCACATTTTATACATATCATCTTGTATTGATATTTGGGTATCATATTCATGTAATTAGTTTTTTGTAAACAAGTTTTCAATCAACTGCGGACAATTTCCTCTGCTCATTAGCAACTTAGTAGGGCTTTTCTTGTACAACATCCACGTGGTTTTGATTTCCATACGTTTAATTGAATCGGGCCATCATACAGTTATACTTGTTTGGGGGTGTTTTTCCTTACTGACCATGATAATGTAGTTGTCGGTTTTTCTTACTTGCTAGCACAGGCATGGGTTTTCTTAGTGTAATTTTAAAGAGTTCATTGAATAAAATCACTTTATATTGAAAATTTCTCACATTTATCTGATTGGGATGAGAAGAGGCGTTTATCCTGGTGCAAGGGCTGCTAACCAATGAATATCTACTTTATTTTGTTAGTTGAAGCACGAAGGAACTGAGCAACCGAAGCTCAAAACGCCATCAGCACCACATCAACATATGTATTTCTAATAATTTATTTGCTTTACATTACATTATAAGAGAATAGTTCTCAAACACACAATTCTACTCAAATACAAAATCGTAGTCATATAGATATAGTATGATCGTATAATTAAACTTAAAATTCTACTAAAAAATTATAGAACTAATCAATTTTACATCTAATCCAAAAAAAGAAAAAAACCTCATGAAATTGTAAATTTATGGAGTGATTATATAAGAAGACTTGCATAGACCTCAACACGTCCGGGCCGGTTCCAGGCTGGTTGGCTTGGTGCCAAGGTGTAGACTCGCAATTTTAGCAGGAGGATCCTCGTTGATTGCATGGTCTGATTATGCACTTGGGTTTGATCATCAGCCAAGCAAGTACATTATCCCAATGAGATAAAGAAAATCCAATAGTACAACAATCTCAAATTATACATCACGTAGGTGCAGCAGGACCGTGTAAAATCCGCTATCCTGCCAAGACGGTGAACCAACCAGGTTGCACAAGCCTTTTTTTCTGGTTCCTAGTATGGCAGAACCCTCCTCACAGGTCTTCAACAATAAAATCCGGCTCCAACTCTGTTGCAGTGAGCTTAAGATGTCAAAATCACCTCCACACCTCCGGCTCCGGCTTCCACCCCTCCTTAAGCTAGTTGGAAAAAACAGTAGGCATCCATTTTATCATCTTGAACACATTTATTCCTTGGTAGTGACTAAAAATAACAAAACACTTATCTTTTATTAACACTTTTTGGGACTTCTAATTGAATGTCTTTTTTTTTAATAATTAAACCCTATTGAGAACCGCCTCATTTTAAACAATCAAGAGATTATGTTGTAGTATCATTTTAGAAGAAAATGATAAAATAGTTTGTGTTTGTCTTAATTACATCCATTCATAAGTTCCATGAAAAGTTCATTGTCCTTTGACATGGAGAAAAAAGCTTCTGCTTATATAGAGTTAGCCATACACATACTAATGATACAAATTTTTTATCCTTAAACCATTAACATAGGGAACATGAAAAGACATGGGCTTATCATGTCATTCAATATCTTGCTATAAAAAAGTTTAAAAGAAAAAAAAAAGGAAAAAGCAGAGAAAACGTAATAAATGAAAAAAGAGGAGACAAAAAGAAAAGGAAAAATAAATAAAGAAGGGTAAAAAGAAAAGTGAAATAAAAATAATAAATAAGAGAAAAAGAAAGAAAGAGAAGCAAGTAAACGCATGATCACATAGCTATCCTAAGCTTGAAGCCATTTTCCTACCATAAATAATCAAGATTTCTTGAACCTAAAGCTCTCGAAAACACAAGATTTATATTCTAAAGGCTTTAACACATTAGCCAACCTTTAAAAGGTTCTTTGATATGAACTCAAAATTTAGTCATGAGATTAAGGTAAGTCCATTTTAACTATTCTTAAAGTTTTTCATATAAGAGCCTAAGTTAAACAAATATAATTATATTCTTTCGAGTTGGGTTCCATCTAAGTACCTCTTTTCTCCAAATTATTGGATAAGATCTATATTAACGATCTAAGAAAGACGTACCAGATTAACTATATATATATATATATATCACTTATAAGCCAAGTTAAATTTTAAGAATCGACAATAAGATTTAAAATAGGAAAATATGAGGAAGTTCTCTTGAGTGAAACAACTTGGATACAGGACATCTATTTCTAGGCAGAAAATCTATGAAACAAAGAATGCTACTCCATCAACGCACCGGAATTCAAAAAAAAAAAAATTGAAAAGTTAAAAAGTGAAAGTTGCCAGGATCAAAGATTATATTCCCTCACAGCCGTAAAAGGGGAAATTCATGGTGTTAACATGGTTCAAGGACCATGATGATCACTGAAAATTCCACAAAAACACCTTTCGGTAATAATGGAAAATAGTGAGTGATTATCGAGCAAACGATCCAACACACCGCTTATCTTCAATTTCGGGGTCAGTTATATTCCTTCATCAGTTGGCAATTTAATTTAGAGGAGAGAGAGAGAGAGAGAGATGAGTCTGTTTGAATGGTCTGTTTTTATCTATATCTATATCGAAACGATATTTATAAATATGTTTGATTTGCATCTATATTTTATTTATATTTAATTTATTTGATCTTTTAATAAAAACTGCTAACTATTTTTTATTCATATATATTTCTTGATAAACAATTTGTTAAAAAAAATGTTTAGAAATTTTGTTTGTATTTATAATCTATCAACAAATAAATAGACCCGTAATCTTTCAAAAAAAGTTTACAAGAAGAGCTTTTGGATTACGGCTATAAAAGAATCAAGCAAGATGATAAAATGTTAAGTTTGAATTTGTCTCAAATGAAAAAAAAAAAAAAAAGATCAATTGCTGTGCTTGACTCGAATTAGAATGAACTTTAACTTTTAACCTTGAATTTAAAGTGATACTCAATAAGTTCGACTGTATTTTGTTGGTGGATGACTTACTAATGACTAGGCGATTTTATGGAGTTTTATGAAGTTTGTAGAGGACTATTTTATTATTATTTCATTGCAATTTTTTTTTTCAACAAGTTATAACATTCTTTTTATTTTTATATGGTTTTAAATATTTTAATAGTCGCTTAAACATAAAAGATTATAATAAAACTTTTTGTAATTAGAACCTTGACTTAATCTCTAATAGAAATGAAACCAAACTGTTATTCAATAATTTATGAACAAAACCACTATTTCATGTTTTGGTTTGAAATGGAAAAATATTGAACTATAAATTATAGTTTGATTTTGCTTTTAATAAAAACCAAATCAAACGAATTCATATCCACCCATATATTTGATTGTCCATTTGTTTCTTTTAAGTATTAAAATATAATATGGGATGGTTTATTTTAATAGAAGATTAATGTTTATGTGACTAAGATTATAAAAATAAAGACCATGACGACAGTGTAACAAAGATCTAAATATATAGTGTTACGTTGACAGTAATTTCGTTGTGGGACTTATGCACCTATATGATTATCCCTTCACGTGATTTTGTTCCGCTCCATTGTTCACATATTTCAGTTTGATTGTTATTCTTGACAAAAGAGCAAAAAACTAAAAGAAATTTCATCAATGAAAAGGCCTCTTTTACAATATTATATAGATGGAACTATAAAGAAAGGATTCACTACATATCTAAAACAAGGGTATCCAGTTTCCAGCTACATGTAACTTGTAATATTATATGTAAAGCTATCTGTAAAGAAAGAGTTTATATCAATTGTTTGTCTAAAACCTGTTATACGAACCATTTCAAAAACATCTCATTAAGAGAAACTCCATACATAATTTTACAAAGCCTTGTTGTTCTTTCTTCAACAAGATAAACAACTTGATAAATATATATATATACATATAAGTATTACAAAACACAGGTTTGAGATCAAGCCTATAAAAAAATACATATAAGTTTGACAAAACCTTTAAATATTATAACATTATCAATAAAACATTTTTCCTAGTCTATTACATAAGCGTCCATCAACAAGATTGAGGTCCCTAGTCCTTCCACTTGTTTAGAAAATTCTCAAAATCGGTTCCATAACCCAACTGAGTATAGAACTCGTCCTCATCAATACCTGAAATAGAAGATCATGAGCCAAAGGCCCAATACACAAGTAATACAAGCAAATACAATGTGGTAAACATACTTACATTATATGCAATGCAACAATCATCAATTTATTAACTATTAATTAAGTTCGTCTAATATCTACTCTTTGTTATTGGGAAGCTAAGGTCTTGAGTAAAAGTAGCTAATCAAGCGGTTGATATAGGTGGTCCGAACACCTATATATCCTATATCTAACTGAAAAATAATAAAACTTCATCTAGGGTTCACAATCTTTCTCATCTTTACTTAAATTAATCCATAATATCACTTAGTTCAACCGGTCCCATAAACGTGACTAAATCATATTATTTTCTCTTAAGAATAAGTAAACGTTATGTCGATATCATTACTCATATCGATTACCCGCTGAGCCACTTATAAATTGTCATTGCATCATGACAAGAGTGGTCTAAGCGCCTAATCTACTATGTTAACCTTGTTAATAGGGTTGCTACTCCGGACCGAATTCAATGGCAAACTTACAAACAATTTCAAACAATTTTTAATGCATCTTTGATTAATGTCGATTTAGAAATACATATCCTATCAAAAACATCCAAGTTAATACATACCTAGAACTGATGAATGTTCGATAGATATTCTCAACTAAGAAGAAAAATGTAAGAAAAGAATTCAATTCATATAAAATTAAATATTATTCACAATCAATTCCTAAGCTCTTCTTCCAAAGCAAAGCATAAATAAAACTCATATTAAATCATAACTGTAGCATTCAAACATATATGTATATATAACATATTCCTTTATTTTAATTTTGAAAATTATTATTATATTATTATTATTATTATTATTATTATTATTATTATTATAACGAAACAAGGGTGCACAACCTACTATATGCTCATGCTCGAGGCCGTGATGAGCAAAAAAAAAAAAAAAAGCCCAGTACCTAAGATCGCTGCAACATATTCAACACAGGATTATGCACGCCCCTGCACAAGACCGTGCTGAGGTGAAAAAAGTGCCTAGTAGCTAAAATTTTATCTACATAGGCATATGCACACCCATGCTGGAGCTCGTGCTAACTAGGAAAATTTAGGTAGTAGCTACAATGAAAATCTCTTGTTTTCTTTACACATTTTTTTATCACTTTTTACATATCCTACATAAACTAAATCACCATAGAATCAAGATATAGCTCCTTGTATACACTTAACAACACCAAATGCACAAAAACTTCACATTATCTTCCAAGACTTCATATCTACAATTTAAACATTTCATAAACCTTACTAACTTATTCCTTTCCAAAACAACTTCAATACTTCCTCATACTCATTACTACACTTTAAGAACTAAGTTAGTTCCATTGATCAATATAAATCATCAAAATCATATTCAAACCATTAAGAACCTACTATATCAAGAATCATCTCTATGATGAAAACAGAGGGATAAATAACCATGTAAACATACAAGATGGGATGTTGGGGCTAGAAGATACCGTCAGATTTAAGGTCTGTTTTGAATTGTATTTTGCAAAATTTTTTAGTTGATCTTATCCCTTATGTTGCTTTGACTTTAGGGGCAGCTAATATGGAAAAGAAAAAGCTTGGGTTGGGCTTGGTCTTTTATTTGATGTTTGGGCTTGGTTTTAAGGTTCAAAATCTGCTAAGGCTTAAATTAAAACTTAGGTTGGTTTTGTTTTGATGAAAAAATAAAACTTATGGGCTCAACTATCACCAACTTGCAACACATTACAATTACTAAATCATGTTAATACATTGAATTTTATTTTAATAAGCACAACTTATCAACTAATATAGTATATTCACAAATTTTCTTATTTCAAACAAGCAAAACATATACATGCAAATTAATTAAGCATTAGAGTTTTGGATATTTCAGGAGCATTTAAAGAATTTTAACTGATTCAACTTTAACTTTTAAGCTCATTAGCTTAAAAGTTAGGCTATCAGCTAATCGAATTAGAGTAACTTGCAAGTAGACTTGATTCATTTATGATCTTATTTTAAATGATCTTTCTTTTTATTGTTTTAGTAGAAAGGATGTTAGAGTCTCACAAACTCCATCACGATATTTTATTATATATTATTAACATGAAAAAACAAAAATACTCTTACACTAATACAACTCCCCCTTAAGTCAGAGCATATATATCATGTGTTGTTAGCTTGTTACAAATATAATTCACTCGAATCTCCTAAAGAGACTTAGTAAATAAATCAGTAAGTAATATTTTAATCTCACATAGGTTGTGTCAATCTTCTCATTCGACAACTTTTCACAAAAAAAAAAAATGACAATCGATTTTAATATTGTCACGCCTCGATAGTACCCTAGTAGAAGTAAACAAGTCACACCTGAATACTATCACTAGACTACATTCGAAGAGTGACATATTTTCAAATAATAGGATCTTTTAGTTGCTTTGATAAGAAATGATAAATACATGTAAGAAATAAGTTAGTAAATAACTACCATAAAAGTATCTTCTAATATTACAAACCAAGTAATCTTCTCATAAATCCTTAAATACATACTGATAAGCTATTACTGGCTATGATATTCTAAATATAGAAGACAACTCATCCTGATTTGAAATATAGGCATCCAGCTTCTAAACCCTTACTGGAGCCAGACTTCTCGAAGTAACTAGCTAAGGTCGAAGCGTAAACCTGAAATGATTGTTGGAGTGTAAGCGAATCCACAACTCAGTGAATAACTAGACATATTACACATCAGGCAAATTATTAAAAAATCATATGTGATGTAATCACTCAAACATATGCTTAGATACAAGCTTGGATAATCTAGAATCCAAATAGGAAAAAGATTTACGCCATCTTTTTAAGATTGAAGAACATTTACTTTATGACCCACATGCCCAGGAGAGACTAAGTTTACAGGAAAATCCACGATTTCTCATCTTAACGTTATCACTTTTAGCTTAATGATGTTTTAACTGACTATTTCCTGTATCAATCCTTAGAAACTCTCTAAGTATTAATCATTTCAAAGCGATACTACGGGCGGCATTCTTCGTTGCCGCTTAGTTCCCATAGAACCGATGGAACAAAGAAAACATTGGAAGAACTAACACTTTAAAAAGACCAAGCATTAATAGAGAATCGAAATATTAATACGTAGCAGGTTGTCACACGTTTATATATGCAATAATGCAATACGTGCAATGTATGACCAGGTTATTTAATAAGTTAATAGTTCTTATTTAGTTTCATGGTAGTCATACATTACACAGAATAATCATCATACTATTTCACATCACCATAACATTGTATTATTACTTTCATAAGGTAGATTAATAATCATACAATCAGATCACAACACATTTCCATCAAAACATTCATATTATTATCTTTGCATTACATATTCAGCTAATTATAAGCACAAACAGTATAATATGACCGAATTACTCACCTGCTCATAGTGACTAATCGTAGTAATCTGCCGGAAGGTCCTCTATGGTATCAAAGTCACCTATTGAGATGAATAAAATATTCATCAATATAACATAGATTATATAACTAAACTATTATAAGTGTCTAGTGTCCTAAATTGATATTTGGCTCGGTTTCTATTACTTATTATGGTTTTAATGGTCTTATAATAATAATTATTATTTAACATTTATTTTCATTTTGCTTGTCTTGACCTGGTTGGATATTTTATATACTTTATCTGGTATTTGAGAAATTGATATTTAATAAGCTTATCTCTTCATAATTATTATTACTATTTTTACATTATTCTCTAATTGATCCATTATAGTAACTCATATTTGTTTATTATTGTTTAGTGTCATCGTATTTCTCTGGATCTATTTTATATAATTATTTTGTCATTTTTAGAATTCAAATTATTCATGAATTTAGCTTATTATGATTTCCATTCTTATCTATTTATCTATATAAAACAAATATTTGATAATTATAGTTGCTAATAAAACTTAATATTCTCTATAGTTTTTAAGGCTTTAGAAGTTATCGAATATTAAACATATTATTATTCTAAGTACTAGTATTTATTGATCTACTTAGTAAATTCTGTTTTGACATATGTATATATATGTTTATTATTATTTATTTCATATATATATATATATATATATATTCTGTTTGTGTAATATAGACTTCACGTAAGAAAAACATGGGTGTATGACGGCTCCAACAGTGCCAGCGTTGATACCCAGATGCCGACGTTCTTAGGTTTTACATGATATTTTGTATCAGGGTACGCTGGCTTGTAGGCCGCTAGCTTTACCATGTACGCCGGATTATATGCTGCCGACGTATAACTCCAGTTAGCCGGCATTCGTTTATTTTACATAAAAATAAATTTTACGTAGCTTCTGGTCCAGTATAAGCCGTCTCAACACCGTCGGCCTACCCATATACGCCGCTGGTGTTGAGCGTATACACCGTCGGCATAGGGGTAGTATTGACACTACTCATCATCTTCTCCGATTTTCTTCCATTCGAAATTTAACTTACCTTTAACAAATGTGTATTATACTTATATTAAAACTTCTCCTAAGTGTTTTTCTACATTCTACATGTATCGTACGAGATATATCAATATGTATTACATCATGTAATCATCATTCACCCCCGTTTCTAACTTCAACATATAGTAAAATATATTAATGGAACTTTAGGATTAGATTTTACCTTGTTTGACTTAATTTGAGGGTGCTAAACTCTCCCCAAGAGATAGGTGCAAGCCTAGGATTAACAATAACATGGTTTAAGCTTTTGTTTAGCATATAGCTACTTAAAAACGAATTTACTTACTTACCTTTGTTCCTTTCTAAGCTTGTATGGATAGTTTATGAGTTTGTATTTGTGAGTGTTGTATGATGGAGATGTGGACGATTTTTTTTTTTTTAAGCTGCTACCAAAGGAGTTTAATGGCTGCCAAAGTTTGTGATTTGGTGAGTTATTAGCTTTGTTTTTGGTTCATAATGAGGTACATATATATATGAAAAAAGAAAGTAGCAACTTGGTGTTTTGGACAGCTGAAGGGATTCTTCTTCCACCGAAATTGTGCTATTTGTAATCCTTGTCCCCTATACAATTAATGCATTAGCTGATTTCGAGCACTTTTATTGGTTCATCTATAATTTACCTTGACTTTTCTTTGTTTTTCTTGACTCAGTTGCTATGGTTTTCAGCTAGAAATATTTTGGGAAGATATTAACCACTCATTCTCACCAAATGCATCGAAAATTTGATAAATTATTATATAATAATAATTAGTTAGTTAATTATCTTAGTTTTATGATAGTTTAATAAGTTAAACGAGTACAAATATAACAATTATTCAAGAGTTTTATCTCCAAAAACTTATATAGAGTTCTACAAATTTTTTAGATTGTTATTAAGTTCAACTTTAAGTTTAAAGTTTACGTGATAAATTATTTTTAGAATTTTATCTCCTCCGATTAGGGTTTTCTAAGCTTAATAGGTCAATTTTCATTTTAGGCTCTAATATCTCAAGTATACTCTAACTAAAATAATGGTGTGATCCAAATATTTATTTGGAGTCTAGATTATCAGTGTTATATTTGTTTATATTTTTATTGTGTATCCATAATCCTAACGGTTCATCTATAAATTATCATTTTACAACTATAAGTATTATCGAATATCTACTTTTCAATAAATTTGAAATCTTAGTTAAGTTATTTCTTTATCTTGAGTTTTTGATACCCACTATGAAATCTTATTAGTAATCTTAAATACTATTTAGATAACTTTGTTTTAGGGTTTGAAATTATATACAAGCTCATTTCCACTTGTGGTTTAATTCTAAGGTCTTGATTGAGTTCTATATTATCATTCTATTTTCTATTTTTATATTTTCATCTATTTTTATTTGCATGAAAATCTTGGGGTTTACAAATATGTTCTATACATTCATGAAATACTGGATTTGATGCTAAGTGTAGAACTGTTTAGTTATCACATATTAGTTTCATTGGCTATGACTGTGGAAAACCAAGTTCTTCTAACAACTACTTAATATGAAGATTCATAGGTGAATCAATTAGTTTTACTCATGTTAAACCTGTTTTAGATGGTAAGTTAAGTAAATACTTCCACTAAGTAGATATATACTTTGTTGAGATCGAGCAACTTCAATTCCAAGAAAATATTTCAAATTGCTCATGTCCTTAGTTTTGAAATTTTTGGTGTAGGAAATCCTTCAGTTTTTTAATCCCTTTATGGTTATTTCTAGAAATCACAATGTCATTAACATATAGAACTAATATAATTTTCTTATCATCATATTGTTGATAAAACACAAAATGATCCAAATTACATATAGAACGACCAAATTCCATCACAACTAAACTAAATTACCAAACCCTGCACATGAATATTATTTAAGCCCATATAAAGTTTCTTTAGGCCACAAACTAATGCCATCTTCCCCTAAACAACAAAGTTTGGTGGTTGTTTCATATACACTTCTTCTTTAAGATCATCATGGAGAAAAAAATTTTAATATCCAGTTGATGTAAAGGCTAATGGTGAGTGGCAATAAGAGAAATCAAAAGACGCATTGAAGTTACCTTAGTTATTAGTGAAAATGATTTCCTAATAATCAGCACAATATATTTAAGTATAGCCTCTAGCAGATTAATGGGCCGTCAATCAATCAACAGTACCATCGAGTAAGACTTTTACTGAGACTACCCATCTACATCCAACCAAAGATTTGCCATTGGGAAGAGGCATAAGATCTCACTTTATTATGATAAAGAGCAAACATTTCTTCCTGCATAGCAGTAAGCTAAGCACGATGAGTTAAATCTTCTGAAACAAAGTTTAGAATAAAAATAGTAATGATGCAATAAAGGAAGCATAAGGAGGTAAAGAAAAGAGTATGTAATGACATTTGAAAGTGGATGGAAAATAGAAGGATGGATATCACATGCAATGGGACATTAAGATCAGATAAAGGAGGAGGATTTGAGTTTAATGGAGGACTTAGTGGAGATATAGTGTTCTATGGGCTAGTGCACTGTCAACAACCATAAAGTTACATATTTGGCTTATCAAGATGAGGCAATCCTTGTGAAGGTGGCCAAGTTATAGAAGTGCCTTGATCAACTAGAAGTGAATCATGAAAAGATATCAAAGGCAACTTATCCCTAGAACAAGTAGATGACAGGGAAAAATATGGAGTTAACTCGAAGAAAGACACATCTAAGCAAACATAAAACTTATTATGTTTAGACGAATAGCGATAATACCCTTTTTGACTATCAGTACCTAGAGACGGTTGATGGACAAAACATAAACAACCAAAGACACAAAGAAGGAAAAAGGCGGTTGATTAAGGAGAAGAAGATGCAAAGAGACCTTGTCATGCATTGTAGATGGCATTCTATTTATGAGAGAGCATGTAGTGAGAACTGCATCAGCACAAAAATGCTTAGGCACAGTCATATGAATAAGTAATGTCCTAGCAATCTCAATGAGATGATTATTTTTACACCTAGCAACTCTATTTTGTTGTGGAGTATAAGCACATGAGGTTTGATAAACAACACCATGCTTCTTCATATATGATTGGAATAAATTAGACATGTATTCCTTAGCAATATCAATTTGGAACTCATAAATAGAGAAATTAAACTGATTTTGAATTTCATGATGAAATGCATAAAAAGACATCATATAACTCAAAACAACTCTTCATTAAGTATAACCACATCATCCTTGAATAACCATGAATAAGTGTGACAAATTATCTAATACCTAAAAGAAAAGTAACACAAGCAGGTCCCCATACATTAGAATGAACTAAATGAAAGGAAGCATTAGCCCATTTGTTGCCTCTTACGAAAAACAACTCTTTTGGCTTAATTGGTAGGACTAACATTGGAGACTGGACCAAGATTATAGACCGGGACATGTTAGAAGAAGCTTTTTAAAGATGGATAACCAAACCAATAATGCATTTCCATAGGGTCTAATTGAATAATAGAGTAAAAAGTAATAGGAGGTGTTAAATCTAAATAGTATAGCCTACCTGGCTCATATCCTGCATCAATCATCTTCCTTGATCTCAAATCCTATATCACAAAAGAAGAAGGAAAAAATGTGATGGAGCAATTATAGGAGGTGGTGAGTTAACTAACAGATAGTAAGTCGTAAGGTAATTGAGGTATATATAGAATTGATTTTAAGGGAAATGATGTAACAGGTATGGTTATGTCAATTTTACTTACAAGTGAAGTGGATCTATTGGCAAGAGTGACATTTGGCAAAGTGAAAGAGTGTATAATTTGAGCGAAAAAGTATCTAACATATGATTGGTAGCAATTGAATCAACTACTCAAGATTGTGGAGAACCTTAAGTAAGACAGATAATGAGATTACCTAATTGGACTAAAGATAGAGAAGTAAATGCCTACGGAAAACATTGAAATTGCAAGAGTCTATTATAAACTTTCCTTGATAATGTGACTATAGATGATTCAGTTTCATTGCCATGGAAATCTGGATTTAGCATAGCATGAGTTGAAGTAAAAGCCAATGTAAAGCAAGAAGGCATTGTGATGGCTGATTTAGATTCCATGACAACTATTGATTTTTCCTTAGAGAACCATTATTAACTTAGCCTTGAATGCAAATGCTAAAATTACAACTACTAATCATTCTTCCTAAAATTCACATAATTAGCAAAAGTCATTCCGAAACTTCAGCTGAATTTTCTAGAACAACAAAACAACATCTATTACTTTGAATATGGCATTCATCCTACAACCTTTGTATAGTATCTCTTCACCCTAAAACTTTGGCCCCAACTAAATTGACAAAGTTGATAAATAAAATTGGTAAATACATAGTATTTACGTCACAAGCTTTGTTGGTGATCAAATTATGCTGAAAATGTATGGGTTGGTTGTCTTTTCACACAGATAAGTTTGAATTTTATGAGACCTTACAAGATTGGACAGTTTTGGTAGGTATTTTTGCGAATCAAGTTGTGTTTGTGGATGGGTTGTACTTAATCGCATTAAAGTTAGCCTATCTAGAGTTAAGGTTATAATTTTGGCTATTTAAGGTTTTGATTTTGGATTTTGGTTTCGATTTTGAATTTTGGGAAATGGTTGCTGGAGTTTAGGTTTGTGAGTGGTGGTTAATGGTGGTAAGTAATGGTTTGAAGTGTTTGTGGTGTATTCCAATGGATATAGTGGTGGATTCTTGTCAACCTTGCTCTGATACCATGTTATTTTAGTAGAAAGACATTAGAATCTCAAAACCCATCACAATATTTTATTATATATTATTAACATGAAAAATACAAAAATACCTTTACATTAATACAATCAATTATTCTAGTACTTTCAAAAGTATTTGAAAGATGTTTTAAATACTTTTTAGAAAGATTGAAAAAACAAAAGAGACTACAAAAATAAAATAAAATAAAATAAAAAGGCCTTCCAAATGTCTCTTGGACATAAGACCTATGTTTGATAGTTATCATATCACTTTCCGAATGACTAGATTTGATAATTGTCCCTATACCCTTATGAAATCTTCATAAAATTCTACAATTCCGTGGTAGTTACAACGGGATCATCCTATCACACCATTCAACAGTTCAAATCTATTCCAACCGTAATCGAAGTTTATAAATTTTTTTACACTTATTTTTTATAATTAATTTAATTATAATATTAAAGATACTAAGATCTAGTGACAGGACCATATGATTGCCTCAACGAAACCGAAAAGTTTATAAGTTTTATAGATGACTATGCAAAACCCTGAAGTATAGGTTTCACAGCCAACAAGCCCTGGAAGTCTATGTTTGATAGATGATTTAGCAAAATCTTATAAATCTAAGATCGATACAAAAGGATTAGTAAACCGTAAAAGTCTTGAGTTCAACAAAAAACGTAGCAAAACCCTAAAATCTAAGTTTTATAGATAATATAGTAAATCCGTAGAAGTCTATGCTCGACAAATGACTTAGCAAAAACTAGAAGACTAGGTACGAGTGTCGACTTGGCAAACCTCAGAAATTTCAGTCTAACAGATGACTCAGCAAAATGGAAACCTAGTCAAGTCAAGCTAAACTTAATTAATATATGGTGGTGTCTAAGTTCAGTCTTCAATATTCCTTTAATCCAATGAAATATATTTTTGTCTATATAAAATGCACCGAGTATTAGGCTCTAAGCTCATTAGATCTGTTATTTTCCTTTAGAATTCAATTTGATTATGGATCTAGATTATTGGCCATCTTTAACTACGTCATTCAAAATGTTTATAGCTTTTACTTGGTATAATTAATAGTTTGATACCCATTATAGCATGGGCCAATAGCCATTGGGTGAATTGTAAGAGAAGATCACTAGCTTTCTGATTTTAAGATTAACAATTTTATCACATCAACCACCCATTTAAGGCAGTCGACCAAACAATTTTAAAAAATCAACAGCGCTTTTACTTTTAACCCTATTCTTTTTTTTTTTTTTTAATTTGTTTCCATTATTTTCCCATGATACATAGTTAGGAAAACACCATCCAAATCAGCAAATATCCTATTTAATTAGATTTAGAAGGTTGTCTATTTATCTTAGTTTAATTGGTTTCGTAGTTTACAATCTTTTTATATATCTTCTAGATTGCTTGTTGAAGTCTCCATCAAATGGTTCTTCCCTTTTGCATCTGTTGAAGGATTCATCAAAAGTTATCACTTTGCATTGAAAATTTCCTCTCATTTATCCCTAGATACGTCGAAGTGGCAGTATCATGGTGTTGGAGCACATCAAAAAGTTGCATTCGTTGTGATGGGAATGAGAATATGCGGTTTGTCATTAGATCAGGATGAAATATTTACTTCAATGGTTGGAAAAAAAAGATAAATGCCCTTCAACAGATGTGCTCCAATAGAAATGTGCCAAATAGGATTGCAGAACCATTGTAGTTCCACTTGTGGCAGCTCCCCAGTGGTTCTGTGGTTGTAGCTTAGGAGCTACGAACCAATGAATATTTACTTTGACAGTTGAAAATGAGAATTAGAGCAACTGAAACTCAAATGCTACGAGCACAAAATTTACATACATTACTGATAAATTGATCTGCTTTATATTACATAGCAACAGGATTCTCATTAATTACATTCATCTGATTGCAAATGTACTTAGGTTTGATCATCAGTTAAGCTAGTATGGTCATCCTAAACACAGAAAAAATATCCTACAGAGCAACAGTCTCATACTATACATATCATGTAGGTGCAATGCCATCTAAAATCTGCTGACCTCCCAAGACATTTGTGAGCAACCAGGTTGCAAAAGCCTTTTTCCTGGTTCCTAGTATAGAGAAACTCTAATCACCGGTCTTCAACTGTGAAATCCGGCTCCATTGGCTTTTGCAATGAGCTTAAGATATCAAAATCAGCCCCACACCTCTGGCTTCCACCCCTTCTTAAGCTAGTTGCTACTCTGGCTGCATATGAAATGAATCCTGATCCTGTACGGGGCAAAGATGCACCATCGTGTTCGGTTTTAGGCTCTTGCAAAGAAGCAAACAAACTCTCTCTTTTCTTCAATTCACCTGCCTCTTTTCTTCTTTTGTACCGAAACCAGGCTGCTTGAATGAAACATGCTGCCCATGTCCTCCATTGATGAGAATGGAACCTAAATGTGTGCCTGAGTTGTTTGCTATGTAGCTTACGGAATTGTGAGGCTACGAATTTCAGATCCTCTGCTACTAGTGCAAAGGCTTCAACTTCCGTGATTGCTTTCACAGTTCTTGTGGATGAGGGAAGGATGACACTTGGACGAGGATCTAAGGCCCAAGTCAGCAATTCTTCTCCACAGAAATCACTTGGACCAATGTGGCACGAATTGAAGAAACCAGTGCGACCGCCATTTGTAGTGTAGGAATCAAGGTGACCACGGATTATGAATAGCATTTCATTGACAGGGTCACCTTCACGGACCACACAAGTGCCTGAGGTGCATAATGCTGGCTTTAGCCTTTCACATATTGCATCTAGCATCCTGTCATCCATTTGATCAAACAGCGGAACCTGTTGACGTGCAATGTTGTGTGGTTAGTAAATTAGATGAAGATCATATTAACCTAAATTACTTTGCTGCAAAATGAGATGGCTAACATAGTTGAAAACAGTAAACAAGGATTTGAATCTGCCCGGGACAGCCAGCATTGGAGAGGTGGATCCTCCCTTAAAAGCTAGAAAGATCCTTATTGGAAACAATTCCTAGAGACACTCGATTCTTATGGACTAGTTTGATCAACATGAATGATGCAGTTTGCCACTTGTGGCATTGGCATTTTTATGAGAATGGAGAATGCTCAAGACTTACTTGTCTGACTAGGTTAAGGCAGAGGTGGCGCTTGATGTCTCTGCGGAGATCCAAAGGAAGACCTTCAAGTATAGCTTCTTCATCAACTCCTCGTGTTGCTACCCATTTGAACTGATCATAGCTTCGCACACTCTGCTTCAATTCATGTGGCAGCTGCCTGTGCTTCATCCATTGTTCGGTGTCAGTCCTCCTGATTCTCCACTCTTCCAAACGCACTGTTGTTGATTGGAGGTATGTCTACAGAATGACACATTATCATTTAGGGCATGCTGGTGTTAAGATTTTCATGAAAATGAAATCGATTTTTGCTTCATGGGTGATTGTGTTTTCTTTACATAAGCAAAGTTTTGAATGCAAAGATCCGTGGCATTCTTTGAGAATTGCTATGAGGACCAGCAGTAACATGAATTGACTTACTTGCATATTCCCAATAAGCAATGCAAAGAGAACAAGCCCCATGATTGCTATAACAATTGCGAATGTTATTTCTCCAACATAAATACTGGTGAAAAGACTCTGTCCAAGGGAGCTACAAAATTAGATGAAAGTATATAGTTAGACTTCGTGTCTAAAAATCCTGAATCAATGAAAAGTAAAGGGAGACTGTTTGAACTTTGAAATCTCAAGAAAGAGGACATGCTATTTTAACTTGGAAGAAATGAAAAATCTGTACGAAAAATGAGAAATCAACTTGAGTTATACTTCGGACCAATTTAGTACCTTAGATTCCTCAAACCCCACCAGAGACAATAGAAGTATGTATTGAAGAATCTTGAGTTTGTAACTCCAAAAGTCAGTGCATCAGCGTATATGCCAAATTGAAAAAACCCATTGTTCGGATAACATGTACTCGATATATTGCTCGTGCGTAACCAAGCTGCTCTGTTAGGATCTCCAATGCTGTTGCACTCAAGGAATCCATATTGACAAAATGGTTTTGTCCTATCACACACTTCTCTCCAACACTCCTCTTGCCGCTCTATAGACAGCAGGTACCAAGATGAGCCTAAGACCTACATATGCGCATCACAAATCATATTAAGATTTGAAGCTATGAAGAAGAAAATTTTAAAAAAGGGTCAGCAATGAAAGGGACAGAAGCTTAAATCAGACAGTCATTAGCATCAGTAGTACTTCGATGAATTATGTAAATGCGCAAGCTCATGAGATGTACAAAATGTTCTTACATGGCTTGCCAACATGTAAAGCATCAGATTGTATGCTGCTCCAGCCCATGCAGTTTCCATCACCACTCCATTGGCCTTAACAATTTGGGATGAGAGTGGAAAAAGAAGATATAGCCTTAAGAGGTATTGGAAAATGATGATGAAACGAACAATGTTTTTGGAAGTGACAACTGATGAGCCACTCAAAATTGGTATTGCAAGCCAAATCACCATCTGCTTCAAATCGAGGAAAAGAATGAATGAGAAACGAGTTTTTCCATACACCCCCAAGACAGAGAAGGTAATCAGGATGAGGAATTAAACATTTTCTCTAAGATTATTTTGAAGAAAAATTTACTAATAACCTTATATAGTACATTAAGTGAACAATAATATGTGACAAGTAGTAACTATTAATTCGAACGATCTGCAGTTGTTGCTTTCTTGCACAAGCAGGTTGAGATCAGTACGTACCTGGGGAAGAGGCAGGGAAGCAATGAGATCATGCCAAAACTCTCGGCGAAGGTATCTTGAAGCTATCTTGGAAGTATCTATAATCAGCTCCCCTCTCCCAAAGACACGAGAGGATGGGGCAACATAAGCTGTTTGGAACCGAACAAATATCTGAACTATGTAAAATGCATCCACCACTGATCTCACACCAGTGAGAAAGATTTCAAGATGCGTAGAAACGTCAATACAAATGTTTTTATTAGCTCTAGGCAGGTAAAAGAATAAAGGATCTATAAAGAGTGAGACTAAGCAAGCAACTAGGAAGATTTTGTTCCATCTGTCAACAGTTGGGCCTCGAGGATCCAATACATACTTCTCCACTGCATCATAATCCTCAGAAAAAACTCTGGAAAGTTCTTTCCCTTGTGATGATCTTCCTATTACCGCCTTATTGGCCTTGTCCGGCCATAAATCAGATATATGCGGCCCCCTGATTTTTCTAGGAAACTCGAACATGATGGCTTGTTTCTGTGGCAGCTTGAAATCTGATACTTCAATTTCATCCTGGAATCTGCAGAATTAATCAAAACAAAACTCATAGATATTTTCAAATAGTGCATCAAGATAAATTGTTCAAGCAAAATTGAATTCATGAGATGAAGAAACATGGCAATATATTACCTTACTGATTTGGATCTTCCGAAAGACATGATAAAAGAGACCGAATCGAATTGCCTCAGCTGTTGTGATTTTTTTGGCATCAGCTGCTGATAAATAACAGTTGAGGATTTCAGATATGAAGTACAGAGCAAAAGTAACAACGTTGTTTGAGAAACCAGCCACACAAACACAAGGGACTTTGTACTATGATTTGTTAAGAATCATGTGAAATGGAAAATACATTTACTTTTCATGAAAAGCTACCAATAGTGTATGCCTTGACACAAAGAGTGGTGCAGATGCAAGCATGTAACAACCCAAAGGACACAAAGTAGTTGATTCTCTGACTCAAAAGTAAAGACACTCACGGTTTTGTTCCACCTCGAACACGCACTCCTTCATAAATTAGCTGGCAACCCAATTCACGTAAACATCATCAGACAACATCATCATTGCATTCTCCATAGTTGATGAGATTAATAAAACGGAGGAAGGTGTGGAGGATTAGGAAACAGAGTGGATGTCAAAAAAAGATGGCAAGTATTAATCTTCTTTTTGTCTCATTTTCTTAATTATGCCCTTTTCTGGTGAACCACTTTGCTTGTTGGTCCAGTTAACAGTAATGGGTATAAAATTCCAATCTCTAGAATCGTTTGAAAGGGACAGCAAGTAAAACATAAGTAAATAACCATTGGAAGCCAGAGGAGATCAGGAAGAGAAAGCATATTAGTGTTTGTTAGTGTGAGTGCATGATGACCAAAAAGTCAGACTAGGATTCCCATAGAGTGTCTTAAGCCCATTAAAAATTGTTGAAAGAGGACAAAAAATTAGATTTTGTGGAATTTTAATGCCTAAAGAGAGTCTAAGCTACCGTGTTAGAGGAGTGGGCATCTTGGTTTGACCGTTCATAATATTAATATATTGATAGACAAATATGCACTCGTCCTTTTTTTTTTTACTTTTTCTTTTTTTTTTTTCAATTCCTTCGGCAATAAAAAATAAATAGTTTATTTAAAGCAACTAGAAAGCAAAGTATGAATCCCGTACTGAGCCATCAGATAGCAAGAATGATATTAAAAAGTTGTGTTTTTCACAAATGAAATCTTTAAATAAAATGAGGATTACATAAATTTCCTTACAATCTAATAGCATTTTCCTTAATCTCTCAAGTCAGGTACAAAGATTAATTCATTCCTCTTCTATTTTAATGGCCAATAAAATAAAATAAAATAAAATAAAATAAAATTTATAATAAACTTTGACAAAGTAAACAATTAGGTACCTAAACTTTTGAAAAATCCAATTTTGTATTGAATTGAATTTTTTCATACTCCTAAACACTACTCTACACAATAATTGTCTAATATGTGTCAATTACTTCTAAAAATAATAAAAAAATAGAATAGTGAAAAGCGGCATAAAAAATTTAATTAGGTATGAATTGAATTTTTTAAAAGTTTAGGCACCTAAAAAGGTACGAAAGTTTAAATAGATATGAAATTGAACTCTTCAAAAGTTCAATTACCTAATTACCCTTTTTCATCAAAATCCAGGTATCAAAAGAGGTTTTTTCCTTATAATATTGATATAATTTATGGTTTATCAATATGCAATTACACAATTACTAATAAGATGAAATTAATTATACTAATATTGTGGCAATATGGTATCTTGAAGATGCAATACTTAAAATTGATAGATATTGCATGTTTCGAGTGTGACACTAGTACAAATAATTGTTGAACTTGTGTGTTTAATGTCGATTTTGATGAGATAACTGGTTGCACAATTAATTATTCAATTATGTTAAATTACACTTAATAGTCAAACAATCTGGGATGAGCAATATGCTAGAATATATATGTGTTTTTTGATATATTGTTCTCTAGAGATTAAGCATGATTTAATAGGAAAAATTGTTGAGCACAGCTCTAGTCCTTGGTCAGGTCGAGGACTCGACAAGTTCATTCACTAGGGTGCAACAAGCTCAACTCTCAGGTTTGAAAAGATCAAGATGCACAGCTTTGGAAGCGGGTCACGTCGAGGGCTCGATGTGTCAATTAGTCAAGGCACAGCAAGCTAAAAGTGTAAGGCTTGACAAGATCAAAGAAGCACAATCTCAGTCGAGGGTTGAATCCAAGGCGCGACAAGTTCAAGATGCGACAAGCATTAGGGTGGACAATTTGAATACAAGGCTAAAAAAACCACAGAATTGGTTTAGGGTCAAAATTAAGACGCGATGAATTTGAGGCGTGACAAGTCTAAAGGCAAGATAGTTTAAATATGGAGACGATGTGGCATAAAAGAGCTGTTACATGCATTTAATACTTGGCGACTTAAAGACGTTACCTCTAATAGACATTTGAACTTTTAAAGATTATAAATACATATTCCTTTGGAGATCCAAGAGAGGACAGTAGTAAAAAAGAAAAGAACTGTAAAGTGGCAAATCTTTTTACGAGCTTTTATTTGCAAGCATACAAATTAATGAAATCTCTCATTATCTTTGTACTCTTATTCATTAATTTGCAAACTCTTTAAAGAGAGAGAAAAATATTTAAGCACCCTATTCTTGAGCATCTTGTGAGTAAAGAAAATATTTTATTTCTTATATATTATAGAGTAGTGTATTGCTGAGCTTGAGCTTATGTGCTATGAATCAATAAAGTGTTGTGAAGCCCTCGGTTGGAAGCATTTATGAATCATGGAGAGTAGGAAGTAGGTCGAATTCCACGTTAAATTTGGGCTCAAATTTTATATCTCTATCTCTTTTACATTTCACTTCATAATCTGTTACTACTATCTATTGCTTCTAAAGTCTAATTTGATCCGATTGCATAAAAATTAATTATTCGTGCATTTTAGAACAAATACTCAATTCATCCCAATATTTTCTAGTGCTTTTTCAATAATAGTATATACGTCGGATTAACAACATGCGATACCCTCGCTATATCGCACTTGTGACATGTGATACCTATGTAAAATAGTGTATTACATTTTTACGATGCGATATAGTATTGGTATTTTGGTAATTTTTTATGCAATTTATATTTTGGTAATTTTCATTAAAGATAATGGTAAATTATATATATATATATATTTATATGTGCATATATTAAAATGATTAAACTCAAGATTTAAAGGAGACTTTCCAAATTCTTGCAAACATATTTTAAATTAGCTTACGGCAATTTAGGTATTTCTTTTTTTTTCTTTTTTTATTAGTTTTTTTTTTACTTAAAAAGAATATAGAGATTGCAGGGAATGATATTCATCAGCATAATAGCATGTCTACTCTAAACATATAAAAGAGTTCTCTCTCACTCTCTTCTTTGCAACAAGACAACTGAGGGAATCAAAGTCAAAATTATGTAAATGTGTGGACGGTGAGCATCATATCATTAATCATGGGCATGCCTTTATCTGGATCCCAAACTTTGGTGGTTGTCGGCTACTTTTCTCCAGCTTGCACCAAGCGAGAAATCTTGCAGCATTATGGTCAAATGGTTTGAAAAAGCCGATACTCACTTGGCCCGAAGCAATTATTATAAGAGAAAACTTTTCCAGCGAAAGACTAGTAATTGTGCCTTTTGCCCTATGTGTAATGTGTATTCATTTTCATGGCAGGATGACAAGGTTCGCGTTGACATCTCTTGGTTTGCAACCCTGTACGCCAAATCTTTATAGCTTCTCGACATAACTCTGTAGCGTGGAATAATAATTTGAAGAATTAAGATGGAAAATCAAGCTTGAATACAAGCTCATCAAGCTGAATGCAAGTTGAATTTGGAGCAATACAATGTTATATTAGTATTTCTAATTGATTTTTTATGTATCTCTCAGATACTATATACGGTAAGACTGGCTTCATATAATTTGTTATGACTGACAAAATGCGGATAGTTTGATAGCTTATTGTACTATATAACTAATTTGATACGTATCCTATGCTATAATTATAATGACTATTCTATTTATTACAACATATAATGTGTATTATTTATTAATGTTAGCATGTGAGATTCTTGGCCATTCTCCTTTATGTAATCCGGCCTAGTAAGTTCTTTTGTCCCAGCTTCGTTATGCTTTGCCCATTTCATAGCCTTAGCCATAGACATGCAAAGCGACACTTCTCTTCTGACTAAGCAAGTTTAGAGTTGAACTTTACTTTACTCTTTAGATCCAAATTCACAAACCCTAATTTTTCGAATCCACTCTCACATACCCTAGATCAACTTCCCCTCCATTCAAATCCCTTGACGACAAGGGATGATTTGGGAACCTCAATCACATGTCACTAAAAACTCCCAAGTGGCATCTATTGGTGATCAATTCTTCCACGAGATAAGTACCTGAGTATCTGCTTGGTTACCTCATTTCACCATTCTTCTTTCTAAGATTGCTTGGGGCTCTAATTCTATCTTTTGTCTCGGTTGTAGGTAGCTTTGGATGGCTAGTCAGTGGTAATCCGTTAACTTCTTGAACCAGGATACATAGAAGGTTAGGTGGATATCAACATCAGGTGGTAGATTTAACCAGTAAGCCACAACTCCAATTTTGTATATTATTTTGAATGGACAGTGGAACTTAGGAGATAGTTTGTGAACCCTAGAGTATCTCATGGAGTGTTGTTTATAAGGTTGAAGCTTAAGTAACACCCAATCCCCATTCTGGAAGTGCCTATCTATTCTCTTTTGACCAGTCATCTGTTTCATCCAATGATGTGCTCACTTAAGGTGAAACTTAAGGAAGCACGTGATGTCTTCTCTTTTAGTCAACATTAGGTTCATAGCTTAATTCTTCGAGTCCCCTAGAACATAGGGTAGGTGAATAGGAAGAGAATATCTATGTAGAGCTTGAAAAGGGGTGATTCTTGCACTTATGTGGAAGTTGGTATTTTACCATCATTAATCTAGTGACAAAAATTGAATCCATTGCTTAGGTTTGTCCCCAATCATACATCTCAAGCACATTTCCAAACATTTATTAACAGCCTTTTTTTGTCTATCTGTTTGTGGATGATAAGCGGTGGACATGTTAAAACCCACTCCTTGATGCTTAAAAAATTCTTAATAAAACATACTAAAGAAAATTAGGTCTCTATAGGTTGTGATGACTTCAGGTTATTCATGTAACTCATATATATGGTCTAAGTATAGTTAGACAATAGTTACAGTAATGTAGGGATGAGATAAAGGCACAAAGTTTCCATACTTACTTAACCTGTCAACTACCACTAAGATTGAATCCTTGCCATTAGACTTAGAAAGTCCTTCATTGGAATCTAAGCTTATTTCTTGCCAACATCATTGTGGTACATTAAGTGTTTGTAGCAAACTAGGACTAGCCACATTCTCAAATTTATATCTTTGGCATACCTCGCAATTCCTTACAAACTGCCTACTATCTTTTTCCATCTTAAGCCAATAGAAAAGAGCCACTAATTTTTGTAGGATTAATTACAAAAAATTAACCCATGTTTTTGTACTTTACAAAGACATGATCCTTTTTTGACAATCAACTAACCTGTAATTACCTCCGTTTTGTTCCGTCTAAATGGAATCCTAGAATGGCACCTTATATTTCTGCAAAAATGGGCTATTCTATTTATATATCGATATGGTTAAAGGGGCTCATTCAAGTCTTGTTCTTCTTTGTCCATTAGTTCTCCTTCTTCTCGTTATCACGGGGTAGAACAGCTTGGTAGCTCACAAGGCTCATAACCTTGAGGTCATGGGTTTGCATTTGTGGCATGTATGGAGGGAAAAAAAATTAAGTAATTTCAATTTACTAAATGATGGTAAAAAAAAAAAATTACTAATAAACATAGTAGAGACAACGTTCAGGTCCTTCAGAGTGACATCATCATCTTCTCTATCCTAATACCGAACCTCCATTGAAGAAGAAACCAAGCTTTCTCTCACCTCACTTTCTCTCACCATCACCAAAAAGACAAAGCCCACAAACATAATAGAACTACCATCTCCTTCATCCAAAACAACCGCATCTTGCCAAAACCATTCCACCAAGTCACCAACTCACCGAGTCATCATCAGTGAAAGATCCAGAAGCTCCATCATTCCCAGCAAGATATCTAATATAACTCTGAGATCTGAGTTGGTTTCGTCAAAAACACATATGTTTCATTGTTTCCATATGTACCATAGTATAATAGGAAAGCATAGTTAGTTTGCGTTGACATCAACTCGAGGAAGACGACGATGGCGTTGTTGTTCTCTTTAGCTCCAGCTCTCTTTTCAACACAGTCCCACCACCACCCTCATACCTTCCCTAAGCATACTCACAGGAACAGAATCTCAAAAACGACGACACCCACACCTACATTGATCCTAGCCATGGCTTCTGACGAAACATCCGACCTGTTAAATTGGTCACCTTCTTAGGAAAAGGTGGCTTTAGTAAGACCCTTCTTCCATTTTGGCTACTCAAGTACATATCCATTCCATTTCATTATGGGTTGTTCATTTTGAGAAGCTCATATGCCCTAAGTATTATTGTGGAGAAAAGAGAGAAGGCTCACCTTGTGTAGCCTATAGGAAGCATTAAATTGTTTTATATTTTTTCCTCTGTACATGTCACAAATACTTGACACATGGCTAATTTAACAGTAGTAAGACAGAACAAAACGAAGGTAATTACAAATCAGTTGATTGTGAAAAAAATAACATGAATCATATTTTGTAAAAGTATAAAAACACGAGTTAATTTTTGTATTTAACCCTATTTTATATGTATCCTGATCCCCGGAATGTCCACCCAATGGCCCTCCATGAAAATGTTGTGACAAGGTGTTTTCCAGCTCTTGGGATAGTCAAATAACTATCATGCCCTTCCTCCTCAAATCCCTTGCTTTCATAAAAAATGTCCAACTTGCTACCCACCCTCAAGTTATGTAATGGTGGTGTCATAACCTCTTGGTGGCCTCCAACTTTCTTGTATGTCTTGCAAAAATAGAGGCAAAACAAAGGAATTGGTTTGTTGCATAAGTTCCTTAGAGTGCACTCTAAAGAGAGCATCCACTACACCATTGGTGCTTCCAAACTTGCACTCAATGTGGTAATCTAGTCTTATGAGTTTAGTCAACCACTTTTTTTGAGTAGAATGGCTAATCTTTGCTCTAACAAATATTTCAAACTTTGGTGGTCTACTTTAATTATAAAGTGTCTTCCTAATAAATAGTGCCTCCATTTGTCTATGGCATGTACCAAAGCCAACAATTCCTTCTCATACAACAATAGGCCTCTATGTTTAGGCGCCAAGGATTTGCTTAGATAAGCAATGGGATGTTTATCTTGCATAAGAACCGCACCTATACCTTCTTCACTGGCATCCGTCTCAATGACAAACTCTTTAGAGTAGTTTGGTAGTTGAAGCACCGAGGAATTAATGAAAGCATTTTTTTAGATGCTCAAAACAATATTGAGCTGCATCATTCCAACTAAATTAATCCTTCTCAATTAGTTGAGTTAAGGGCTTGGCGATAATGCCAAAGTTCCTTATGAATCCCTAGTAGTAGCCCACCAACCTAAGAAAGCCTCTATGTTGTTTAGCTACTTTAGGAATAGGCCACCTTGCAATAGCTTCTAACTTCTTCAAATCTATAGCCACACCAGCAAGAGTAATTATTTGCCCCAAGTATTCAATTTGGGTTACTCCAAATACGTACTTACTCCTCTTCAAAACAATTTTTCCTTCCTCAAAATGTCAAAAACTTACTTCAAATGATTAAGATGATCCTCTAGTCCATGGCTATACATTAGGATGTCATTTAAAAAAAAAAAACTAACATGAATTTCCTTAAATTTTGCTAGAACACATTGTTTATAAGAGCTTGAAAGATTAAAGGGCATTAGTTAGCCCAAAGGGCATAACTAGGAACTCAAAATGAAGTTTTAAAAGCCATCTTGTCGATATCATTTGGGTGCATTAAAATCTGATGATACCCATATCACAAATCTAGCTTACTAAAACAACTAACTCCTTGTAATTCGTCAAATCCTCTATGATCGAATAAGGAAGTGATCCTTGATGGTATGCTTGTTCAACTCTCTGTAGTCCATACACTCTCCATGAATTATCTTTCTTCCTTACTAGCACAACTAGAGAGGCAAAAGGGCTATAACTTAGCTTAATAATGCCACTAAATAACATTTCCCACACCGTTTCTTATAGGATTAATTTCTATAAGGTAGAATACCTATAAGGTCTAAGATTCACCGATAATGTCCTATATTGCAAGTGTATGTGATGATTATAAGATCGATCTGGTGGCAATGACTTAGGCTCATCGAATAGGTTATTATACTCTTCCAATAGGTTAATTAGTCGAGGATGTAAGCCATGACTTGTAGTGGTTTCGTCAGTTATGTCATTTCCCTTGATTACCCAACACTGAATTTTTGTAGCACCTTAGTAGTATCCAAGAGTTGCATAAGTTTTTTTCTAAGTATATGATGCAAGGATTCTAGTTCCATGTGTAGTTTACAATGCTTCCCTTGCCAATTAAATTCCATTGTCATAACCTAGAAGTCCCATTTCACTTGCCCCAAAACCATCAACCAATGCATCCCCAAAATCATGCCATATAAAGTTAGAGGTAAAACATAAAAGGTAGCTTAAAATAGCATACCCTACATGTACCACTAAAAATCCTTTACCTAATGTGTACTACTCAATTAGGTTCCATCTGCTAAGGTTACCTTAATAGATAAAATTTCTACCAATGACTTAATCAAGGCTTCATCAATGAAATTGCAAGAGCTTCCTGTATCAATGAGCACACTTAGTTTCCTTTTCTTTTAATACCCCAAAACTTCGTGCTACTATCAGCTCCATCACAGGGGTCACTAAAGGCACACAAAGTTAGATTAGACATGTTTTCATCTAATTTTATCACTTCAACCCCCTTAGGAGTTTCTAAATTAGACATGTTCTTGTAATTCCATCACTCCAACATCCTTGCAAGTTTCTTCTCTTTCTTTTCATCCCTCTCAATGACTAGCATATTCAATTTTTTACTTTTGCACCAATGGTTGGGCCCAAAAAGGTCATCGCACCAGAAACATTGTCTTTTTTTTTTTTCTTTTCTCTTCTAGTTCTTTTGGTGTTTTGACTAGTTGGGTTATTGGTTGGTTTAGGGAAATTTACTAAATCTTGTGAAGTGTATGAGGTTTGGCTGGTCTTTAGGATTTTGTTGTGGTTTTGTGTTTAAGTTCTAGTTGCAGGGGTATAAGCGGTATTGTTGTGATGTACTGGTGGCAAGGAGAATTCTAAGTTGTTATGGTGTTTGCATTATAGGAAGTAGATTTGGTTTTAGTGGATTTAAGATGTTTCCTGAGGATAATGTGGCTGCTTCTTGTAGTTTAGCTAAGGTAAAATCTTGATTAAGGTTGTTTGTTGAAACATACGAATTAGAAATTAAATCTCTAGTCTTAAACAACTAAGAAAATATCTCATTAAATGTGTTTCGGGTAGTTAAATCTGAGTAGATAGATGCATAAAATCATCTAAATACTCTTGCAAGGTATCTGTTTATGGAAAATCCTTAAGTTCAATCATAGGGTCTTCAAAGATTTTTTCATTGAATGAGCTTGAAGTGCTTTAGTAAGCTCCTCCTAAGTCATGGGCATGGTTTCATTTCTAGATTTAGAATAAGCAATGTACCATTTGTAGTGTTTGTCTTCAAGAAACGTGGTAGCAATGCTTACCTTAAGACATCTGGTGGTCCCATTTAGCAAGAAAAATTGTTCTACTCTTACTATCCAATTCCTTAAGACTTTGCCCTCGACATTGGTACTTCTAATCGATAGCTGATAATCTATGGTTCGCTTGCCCAAACCTTTAGAATTTGATGGCATGGCTTCTAATAGAGATGCAGTAAGAGCCTTACCTAGGTAACCATACTAGATGGCAACCCTACCCTGACATTGACTCCTTATAACTGTTGTCTTAAGTGATTCAATGTCTGATTTTGCTTATCTATTGTAGCCCATTGTTTTTTGAGAAATTCTGTCAATACCTCGATGTAGCCATCATTCTTTTCAGTCTTCGTCATCGTTAAATCACAAATTCTTTAAATTTTTTATAGTCTCGAGCTTCTCCTACCACTAGTGATGCAAGCTATTATACCAGTTGAAGCATGGAGTAATAATTTTAAGAATTAAGATGGAAAATCAAGCTCGAATATAAGCTTATCAACTTGAATGCAAGTTAAATTTAGAGCAATGCAATGTTATATTTGTATTTCTGATTGATTTTTTATGTATCTCTTAGGATACTATATATAATAGGACGGCTCCATACAATTTATTATGACGAACAACATGTAGGTAGTTTGCCAGCTCATTGTATGACATAACTAATTTGATATGTATCATACCAATAATTGTAATGATTATTCTATTTATTGTAGCATATGATGTGTATTATTTATCAATGTTGGCCTATGAGATTATATTGTTATCTCAAGCCCATTTTTCATTTCTTCTTGTTGGTCCCACTTTAATAATCAAGAAGGGGGTTGAATCGATTATAATTAAAAATTTTAATTTTAAGCATTTTAAAATTGAAATCCCCTTTATGTAAAATTTATGAGAACAAGTTAAACAATTAGAACAAGATATATAAAATAAATTGCAGGAAATTAAAAAGATTAGGGAAAGAGAATCAGATAGCGATATATAGTGGTTCCGTCTTGTGCATTAGTCCACTCTTCCAGCTCCAAGCCGAAGACCCCATTATCCACACAGGTTTGTTTCACTATATCTAATCAAATCAAATTACAAGATAGTACAATTCTCTTTGCTCAATTCTCACATCTTTTCTTAAGCTAACAATCTATACTACAAAGTCTAATCTTGTAATCAAACTAACAAACAAGAAGGCAACTATACGTTCCTTCTTTTTATAGAGAAATAAGATGATTAAAATGCAAAGGATGCAATAAAGAAATATGTGCGCAAAGTTTCTATTCAAAATAGGCAAACAGTAATATTGTGTAGCAGCAGCATGCGTTTTTTTCTTTTTGTTCAGCTATATATATGTATATATATATCTTCTTTTTCTTTCTTGTAATATTATTAAGGAAGCTCATTCCTGCTTATCTTATTTTTCAATGTTCAAATCAGTTATAGATGGGCTTGAATGTTATCTTCTGTTGTGGGTTGTTCCAAAAAAATCTCAGATATAATCTTTCGTTCCTTATCTCTTCGGTTCAAAATTGATCATTGCTCATAACTTATCTTCTCCATTGGTTCTTGATATATCATTAATAACTCATCAAAGCAATTATCTTATTTGAAATTTTTAACAAAAATCAGATAAGTTCCATGTTGATTTGAATTAGATCCCATAGAAATCGTGATATTCTTCTTTTGAAAAAATTCCGAAAATTAAATATGTTCTTCAAAAGATCTGTTATAAATTGTTGGATAAGATCTCCATGAAAATATCGGATAATATTTTGATCTCTATCTTGAATTCGACAAATTTGAGTAATAGTTAAAGCTTTGTATGTTGTTCTGATTCTGATATGATTCACTTCTTGACAGAAAGAAGATCCCTTAAAAATAATGTCTTGATCTATAAAAACACTTTCCTTAGATAAGTAAGAAATCCCTATGGATATAAACCAACTTAAGTGGAACATATAAGTATATTATCCAAATAAACTCATTTCCTCGGAGCTAGGCCTTCAATATACTTATTATCTTATTTGAAATGAATTTAATATCAAAAATGAATCAATGAATAGTAAACTTCCGCAATACTATTTTGCTGTCAAAAATTGCAATGAACCTTTTGTAAAACTTTCTGGATAACTAATACTATTCATTTTTCTTGTAATGAATCTTTTGTAAAACCTTCTAGTAACCTGATACTATTCATTTTTGTTCTTTCTCTTTAACTTAAAACTACACACTTGAAAAACTCATCAATAATCTTTTTGCACTTTTGTTATCATCAAAACCTATTTTAAAGAGAATCTAATATTCTCCTCCTTTGCGATGATAACAAAAACAACCTTTGTCAAACAAAAACAATTCTCTCCTCCTTTTTGTTATCAACAAAATACAAATTCCAAAAAATATAACCAAATATGAATTTCATTAACTCAAAAAACAAGCACACTTTCAACAATATATAGAAGTCCAAATATCAACATTTTTTTCCATAAAGTTTTTTAGAATAACAGAATTTTAAAAAATAATGCAAATTTTTTTTACAAAATTGCAGAAAAATACATAAAGGTGCAAAAATTGCACAATAAATTGCAGAAAAATGTAAAAAATTACAGAAACCTTCTACAAAACTTATGGATAATTCATACTAATGTGCAAAAAGATTACTAATGAATTTTCAAGTGTATAGTTTTAAGTTAAAGAGAAAGAACAAAAATGAATGGTACTAGGTTACCATAAGGTTTTACAGAAGGTTCACTACAATTTTTTACAGCAAAACAGTATTGTGGAAGTTTACTATTCATTGATTCATTTTTTATCAAATTCATTTCAAATAAGGCCAAATAAGTACATTGAAGGCCTGGCTCCGAGGAAATGAATTTATTTGGATAATATACTCATATGTTCCACTTAAGTTGGTTTATATCCAAAGGGATTTCTTACTTATCCAAGGAAAATGTTTTTATAGATCAAGACATCTATTTTTAGGGGATCTTCTTTCTATTAAGAAGTGAATCATATCAGAATCAAAACAACATATAGAAGCTTCAACCATTATTCAAATTTGCCAACTTCAAGATAGAGATCAAAATATTATCTAAGATTTTCATAGAGATCTTATCCAACAATTTATAACAGGTCTTTTGAAGAATAATATTACGATTTATATGGGATATTATTCGAATCAACATGAAACTTATCCGATTTTTGTTAGAAATTTCAAATAAGAGAAATACTTTGACAAGTTATCAGTGATATATTAAGAAACAGTGGAGAAGATAAGTTATGAGCAACGATCAAGTTTGAATCAAAGAGATGAGGAACAGAATTATATGAGATTTTTTTGAAACAACCCACAACAAAAGATAACGTTCAAGCCCATCTACAACTAATTTGAATATTGAAAAACAAGATAAGCAAGAAAGAGCTTCCTTAATAATATTACGAGAAAGAAAAAGAAGATATATATATAGCTGAACAAAAAAGAAAAAAATGCATGTTGCTGCTACATAATATTACTCGCTACCTATTTTGAATAGAACTTTGCGCACATATGTCTTTGTTGCATCCTTTACATTTTAATCATCTTATTTCTCTGTAAAAAAAAGGAACGTGTAGTTTTCTTTTTGTTTGTTAGTTTGATTACAAGTTTAGGCTCTGTAGTATCAATTGTTAGCTTAAGGAAAGCTATGAGAATCGAGCAAAGAGAATTATACTATCTTGTAATTTGATTTGATTGGATATAGTGCAACAAACCCATAGGGATAACGGGGTCCCAGGCTTAGAGCTGAAAGAGTGGATTAACGCACAAGGCAGAACCACTATACATCATTGTCTGATTCTCTTTCCCTAATCTTTTTAATTTCCTGCAATTTATTTTATATATATTATTCTAACTGCTTAACTTGTTCTCATAAATTTTATACAAAAGGGATTTCAATTTTAAAAAGCTTAAAATTACAACTTCTTGATTATTAAAGTGGGACTAACACTTCTAAACCCCAGGACTTCTTCTTTACATAATCCAGCTCGATAAGTTCTTTTAGCCTAGCTTCATTGTGCTCTTTCCATTTCATAGCCTACGCCTTAGACACGTGAATTAAGTGACTCTTCTTTTCTAACAAAACAAGTTCACAGTTGAACTTTACTTTACTCTTCAAATCCAAATTCACAAACCTTAGGCTTTTCAAATCCACTCTCATAGACTTTTCAAATCCACTCTCATAGACCTACATCAAACTCTTTTGCAATAACCCAAGGACCTAATACAAAATATGTATTTGTATCTCTTTTGCGATAACATATATCTTTCTTTACAACCTTACATGCTAAACCTCAATAGTGGCCTAGATGTATTCATACATCTAATACAAAATATGTACCTTTAAGATTTTTCATTTCAAATTTGTTTGTAAGAAATTTTTTATTTCTTGCAATAACTATTGTTACTAACAAATAAGATATGATATCATCGTGATATAAAACAAAATAATATCTCCAAATAAACTTTTAAGGTATGCACATAATTATAGAGGATAACACACATCTATCATTATCATAATAATTAATTATCATAATACAAATTGGATGAAATTAATTATCAAATTGCATTAAGAAACAACATTTATGAAATGGGATATCAGAAATTTATTCATAAATCATAATTAACAAATGCAATTTTATGTTTATCAATAGTTGCTATATCACATTATAAAGATAGGATATAGCATTAAATCATGAATAGAGCAGAGGTTAGTTGGTAAGGTTAGTTGGCAAGTGGATGTTGTGAGTACGTAAGGAAACATGAGGTTTTTGGATTGATTTTTGCTAAGTATTATTGTATCGCGTTTTACATATACAATTTGCATTGGATATCTTTCTATTGTGTTTTTTTATTGCAATGTCACATGTCCCATTTGCAAAATGTGATATTAGGATAGTATTTTAGTAGTTAATTTTATTGAAACCTTATTTAAGTAATTAAGTTTAATTAGTATAGCAAAAATCGCAATTTGCACTAGATATTCTTCTCTTGTGTTTTTTTCTTGCGATGTCACGTGTCCTTTTTATAAAACGTAATTTTACAACTATATTTTAATAATTAATTTTATTAAAACCTTATTTAAGTAATTAATTTTAATTAATACAACAAACATAAAAAAATAAATAAAGAAACCCACAATCATAACTAAATTCATCTCAAAACCATAGGAGATAAAGTATTTGATGAAACTTGTACTACCTCATAAAGGAATCATACTGAAGCCCTAAATGAATTTCTTTAATTTGTAAATCATTTCCTTTTGGTCTATTGACACAAAATTGTCTACCTTTACCACATTAACAATTTTATTAATGTCAACTTATGAAATGTTGTTTTTACATCCATCTAGTGCAATTTAGAATCAAAATATGTCATGAATGCCATTACTCAAGGACTCTTGAGTAAAATTCTTAATAAAATCAATATCTTCCTTTTAAGTGTAGCCTTTATAATAATACAAGCCATATATCTTTTTATATTGCCCTTTAAAACATAATTTTAAATATCTCTTGAAAACAAATCTATTATATATCTTTAGCCAATAAAATAGTATCATCGTCTTTTATAAACATCAACAACTTTTAAGAGTTAGTGTCACGACCTGCCACCCTAGGCTTCATTACAGCGGAGGGGGGCACCCGTAGGCCTTCAAGCCACCCTAGACAAGGATGGTGATGCTAGGTACACTGACCATCCCAACGCACCCTCAAGCATAACCAGGGTACCAGAGGCACTATGTAATAACTCGGAACTCTACCCACCGAAGCATTGTCCGCTTTGGCCACACGGCACACTATCTTATCCTTTTGGTGCCAGCACTTCCTAGAGGGTCACCCATCCTGGGATTGTTCTGTTCAGAGCATGCTTAACTTTGGAGTTCTGACAAACTCTAGGCCATTACACTAAAAAGGCGCCTTTGTAATTAGAGTTTCACGATTTATATTTGAGGGGGATCACAGTTAGAACATACATGGTTGATTGAAAACAAAACCCATAAGTTTTTATGTTTGAAATTGACATTATCACTCCTATTGACCAATAAACCTAATCCCAAAGGTAAATTATAGTTGATCTTTACTTTTACACATAGGAAACCATACCTATTGTCTCTTGGTAATTTAAATGGACCAGTGTTCACAACATTCTTGTTAGAGATCATAGCTTATTTACATTATTACAACAAAAAATCTAATACTTTTAACTTTGTGTTTAGTTCATTTTAAGATTAAAAATAATATTAATTCTTTTGTTTTATATTCAAAGATATTTTTGAAATGATATGAAATACACGTTTCTTATTGTAAACGGGAAATGACCATTTTGCAATTTTAAAGGTGGAATGAAAATTTTATTTTGACAAAATAAACACAACATAAGTTTTTAAATTATTCTCATATTGAATTTTAAAAATAAAATTACAACCCATTAGGATTCTTTGTAAAGGACTCCAAAGTTTGGCTAAATCCAGTATAGTGGTAAAGAATTCTTAGCATAGGAAATAATATTAAGTACTCTAATTATACGTACTTCAACAACTTTATTATAGTGCTATTAAATCATAATTCAATTTTTCTATAATTCCTTACCATAAATTTAATGAAACTTAAGAGTTATACATGTATATTTCACAAATATAAAGGGAGGGATTTTTGCAATATACCTTTATGAATTCTTTCTATTAATTTATAACTAATTACTAATCTACATCACTCAATTCTCTTTCTAGCTTTCACTGAGCAGCTTTCCCAGATAGCATAAGTCTTATATTACACCTTGTTGAAAAAATATGTTTTACAACCTTAATCACGTGTTGTTTTCAATCTCGATGTATTAACATTATCATTACTTTTAATCACATAACATTTTTTGTTTACCAAATTAATCTTGTAATAATAGTTTCAAACAAAATATCATCAAACCCCTTATTTGAAAGTTATTATCTTTAGAGAGTCATTTCGGTAATTGGACTTTTGGCCCAATTTAATGCCACGGGTCGGTCTTTTAAACTAGTGACAGGGCTTAGAAGACTGAGTCTAATAAAGGATACTGAAGGGAGATTTAGCTTTATAGGTTTGGACAAGGATTGTCGGACCAATTCATTCCACTATCAGCCTAATTCAGTTTTCTCGTGCATGAAAAGTAGACTCCAAAAATATCTTTC
Source organism: Combretum micranthum (assembly GCA_024138025.1). Classification (NCBI taxonomy): domain Eukaryota; kingdom Viridiplantae; phylum Streptophyta; class Magnoliopsida; order Myrtales; family Combretaceae; genus Combretum; species Combretum micranthum. Next base: position 2,965,764 of record JAMXBD010000020.1, read on the forward strand.
TTGGTTAATTTGGGCTTTATTTGACTAAAATAAGTCTTAAGTACTTTTATATTGAAAAAGGCTATTTTAAATAATAATGGGCTTCTTTTATATTATAAAAGCCCTTAGGGTCTTTCTAAGCCCACTTGCAAGTTCAACTCATTACTAAAGAATAGAAGGCTTTATCTCAGCCATCGGACCCTTAGGAATGATTTAAAGGCTAGCATTAGCTTCTAACATCTATAAATAAGAGGTTGCTCTTCTCATTTAAGAGATTTGTTGTGTATTGATAAGTTTGAGAACAACGTGGAAACGCTGCTAAAATAACTCTAGAAAAAATCAAAGGCATCTACTTCACAAAGAACGAGTCAAGAATGATCAAATCTAATTGATTTGATCTTCTGTCATATTCGTGTACTCGAGAAACCGAGTTTACATGCTCCTCCTCCCATGCCTCTCTCTCACGTGTTTTAGTTCAAGACTTTTCTTAGGTCGACACCATGTTTATCGCACGTAATCGACCAGTTGCAATAACCTAATCACACATTATCATCATTTTATCTTCTATAAAATTTATTGTTTAGAGTTTAAATAAGAAATAACAATGATGGTTTTTTTTTTTTTTTTTTTTGGTGTAGTTCATGGATTTCATAAAAGCATAATTACATAAGGATCATATTTTAAAAATCCGCATAAGGAACCAAAAGATATAGTAAAGCTATACAAAAAAGATCATGGAGGGTTTTTCCTCAATGCCAAGATATTAACAATGGCATCTCTATACAAACTAAAAGGATGCAGTTTAGCTAATAGAATAATCAAAAGACGACCAAAAGTTTGGTTGAAGATATTGTAATTTTCTAACATGAGATGGCTTCATTTGCTAGAGCATCTGCGAACTGATTAACTTCCCTAAGGCAATGAAGAACTCTGATCTCTTGCATTGTGGAGATTCTACCCCTACAAAAAGAGAACATTCAAATACTTTAATGGTAGATTTTTTGGATCATTTATAAGTGTTACTACCATCATTGAGTCCGAATTGACTTCCAGCTTCATGATTCCTTGATTCAAGCAGAGGTCTAATCTAAAGCTATGCCCCATAATTCCATAGCCAAGATGTCTAGCTTTCCAAGTTTCATGGCTAGTCCAATGTCCCTGTTGGTCTTGGATCACTGCACCAATGGTTGCTTCACCTGTTTTTGGGTTCAAGGAACCATCATGTTCAGTTTGCACCAGTTTAGGTGTGGAGGGGTCCATCCGATGTTTATTCTCTTTATTTGAAGTATGTGTTTACCTCTTTTCGCGCATGCCCAAAGTTCATTAATTGTTGCTCTAATGTCTTATAAAATCTCTTCAGCTCTACTTGTGGTCCGGAAGATGAGTTTATTCCTAGCAAACCATAGTTTCCATAGCATCGCTCTAAACATGAAGGCTTTGGAAGGATGAGTTGTGGTGAGTTTTGATTTTTTCCATTGAACAATTTTGCTTGACTCATGCAATAAAGTTGTCATAGCTTTGGGGATTAGCACATGGGTAATTTTCATAAGCCTGGACAATGTCTACTATAGAATGGCAATAATTTGGGGCATGTGAGGAGTCTTCCTGTTGGTCCCGAAAATAATCAAGAAGAGGGGTTGAATTGATTATTTCAGAAAATTAAAATTTTTGCCTTTTAAAAACAATCCCCTTTGATTTTAAGTTAAGAGAACAATATGAACAATTAAACAGTAATAAAATAAACTGTGGAAATATAAATAGAGAAGGGATAAGAAGATTAGGCAGATATTTATAGTGGTTCCGCCCTGTGCGTAAGTCCACTCTTCCAGCTCCGAGCCGGGGACCCCGATATCCTTCGGGTTTTGTTCCACTATATCCAACCAAAACAAATTACAAGCTTGTACAATTCTCTCTGCTCGATTCTCACAGCTATCCTCTAGCCACAACCGATCTACAGAGTCTAAACTTATAACTTAACTATCAAAAGAGAAGGCAACAACAAGTTCCTTCTATACAAGTTAAAATATCTAAATCACAAAGCTAAAGAATAAAAGCTAGGAGATCAGCTCGCTTGTTGAAACATAAGAAAAATTATGAATATTCTAAGCAAAATGAAACTTCTAGATTTTGTTCTGGGTTTTGTTCTATAATTCTGGGTAAGAAAAAATAGCTTCTTTTTTGTGCGTGAAAGTATCAGTTCTGTTTTTACTTTTTCTTAACTTTTTTCTTTTTCTCTCTCTGTGTAATTCATATATCCTTCATCTTCTTATAACATTCAAGTACTTGTTTGGAGGATAGATCCATATTCAAATATCTCGGCTAAATCTATTCTTCCTTATCCGTTTTTAAATTCAAATTTGTTGATCTTCAATTGGTTGCAAGTTGTGGATGGGCTTTCTTGTATTCTCGAATGAAATCTTGTGGCTTTATCCTTTTTCAAATTCAAATTCTTGTAAGAAGGATGATGCTAAGCTGTTTGATTTTCGTTAAAAAAAATCTAGTTGTTATATGTTATTGTTGTTTCATTGTGATCTTCTTCCTCATCCTATCCAAGATAACATTTATCTTCTTTTTAATTTCTAGACAAAATCCCATGAAAATAGATGTCTTGGACATTATAGATTGTAAACCCCGGTTTTTCAAGTAGCCAAGAAAACCTAGAACCGGAAACCCGAAACCCTAAACCAATAGCTCAAGTCTGGAGTGAGAACTAGGAACCCTAATTCCGGCTTTTCCTCGGTTTCCAATTAATAAACTTTTCTAAGAAAATTTACTTATGATTATAATTCTTGAATATATTTCAAACTAAGAAAATATCTGATTTTAAGAAAATTTCGATTCCGGGTCATCCCGAGACCCATTATAGAAAAACGTGCCCCGAAACTAGAATTTCAAAAATAATCTTATGAGTACTCATTTGAACCGAAATAAAATAAGGATTTCAAAAATATATTTTTCATAATTTTCCGGTTTATGAAAAATACAGTTATAGCCTTTTTATTCGTATTTCATTACTACCGGAAATTAAATTGTCTTGTCAACTATTCATTACTATTCATAAAGTACTACCTAGTCTACCTATTAGCCTACCCTACAAATCTAACTCTTAACATCAATCACATCTCTTCCATTCTTCCACACTTTAGTCTTTTCAACTTCACTTTAATTTTGACACATGATATAAATCAAATCAAGTTAAAGTAAGATGGAACAAATCAAGCTTTTTCCCGCTTTTTCCTTCCCAAAACCGGCGCCATTATGGCCCCCCATCCATGCCCATTTGATTTTTTTATTTCTTTTCTTATCCTTTTAACCTAATTCACTTTCTATATAAACTAACTTTTCTCTCTCCTTCCTCATTCTTCACTTTCCAAAATTTCTAAAGTGCAAAAAGCTCTCTCCTCTCTCCCATTTCTCCCTTTGGCCGAAAGTTTTGGAGACACACAAGTAAGTAATGATCCACTACTTCCAACTCATGAAACTTTGTTATGGCTAAGTGATTTTTGGTTATCTCAACTCCATGTTCCCATGATCTTGTAGTAGGAACAATGAGATAACAACACAAAAATCCCGAACCATTACAAAGTAGATCTATCTTTTAAAGGAGTTTCCATACCAAAAGCTTTACTTTTATCCATCAAAAAGTCTTTTAAACAAAGGATCTTTTATAAAAATATGGTTTTTATGTTTTTAAAACTCATTTAAGCTTTTGATAAAGTAGATCCATCATCTTGTACTCATGATCATGTAGGCATTTATAGTTTCATTATTATTTTGTTCATATGTGCATAAATAGTCTTTAACACTTTTGTCTTTAGTAAATGACTTTCTAGTGTATAGATCTATATATATATGGGTCCATGAAGTCAAAAAGAAAAGTACTTTACAAGAAAAAGACTTTTGAAAATTCGGATGACTTTGAAAACCAAGGTCAAAAACACTTTTAACAACTTCTAAACATATTTTATAGAAAAATGAAGCCTATGGGTAATAGATAATGTTTAGTAGTATTTTTCATGAGTCTAAAGGAGTTTTTACTAAAGAAAATGTTGAAACAAGAAATGAAGTCCATAGGAGTTTTGAGTTAAAAGTTATGAAAACCAAATTCGTAATAATGGATGTAGGGTTAGAAAACACTATTTTTCCAACTTCAAAAATGATATTTTCTTAAATAAATGAAGTCCTTAGGATATAGGTATAATAGATACTTAAAGTTTCAAGTATAAAATATATTTTTCCTAAAGGAATCAACTTGAAAATGAACTTTTGTAAATTCGGATTTTTGGAAACCCCATAGTAAAAGACCCACTTAAAAGTTTAAATGAATTTTATTAAAGAAATAAAGGCCTTAGGATATAACTAATATAAGGGTCAAAATTTCTTTAAATAAAGTAGAGTTTTTCTAAAGGAAATCCATGTAAAATGTAGATGTGGTCAAATGTAGTAAACTCACTTACTAAACATTGAGAGGAAATGGTTTCTAAGGAAAGTTTGTTTTCTAAAAATCGTTAAATCTAAAAGTTATAAGAACATAGACTCCTTAAGGTTCACATCATGACATTCATGATAGGGAAAATCATTTCCATTGCATTTAGCATCATATTACACTTAGGAATCTCAAATGCATTCATGAAAACCGCATTTTTGGAATTGACAAACCCGCTGTACAGATCTGATCCCTCAATTCCGAGGCTTAGATATTTTCAAAACTTGATTTAAACTTCATATTTGGAAAGCTCTTCCGAAGTAGATAGGAATCGGTATATAATTTGCGAAATTCCGACTTAAAACGACCAAGTTATGGCCATTTTAAAACGGAACTTCGGAAATGACGCGAATTCCGATTTCACTAAGTTTCCTTAGAGTTTTAGTGTCCTAAGTTGATAGAATACTTATTAGGGTAATTTCTTATATGAATAGGTGAACCCGTGGACGGTGACGAGTTACCTCCGGACTATTACTACTAGAAGACCGGAGTACCGATGGCGGAGTGAGTTTTTCTTCCCAATTCATTTATTGTATGTGCTTGTAAAGTAGTGCACTAGAATGTAGGTCAATTGAATGGAATATGAATAATGGGGATTATTGGGAAATTATATGATTGTTGATGATGTGAGAAACAAATTAAGAATATCGAAACCGGGTGATAAACTTTGATTGTATAGTTAGCTATGATGGATTGTCTGATAAATTGATTGATCGCCTAAGTAAATTGGCTTAATCAACTACTTGAGTAAATGATAAATTGACATGTGCATATCACAAGGGGATGGAGCATGAGCATTTGTAGGTTAGTCGTGAACCATAAACGACATCGAATAATCGTAGGTTAGTCGTGAACCATAAACGACATCGAATAATCGTAGGTTAGTCGTGAACCATAAACGACATCGAATAATCGTAGGTTAGTCGTGAACCATAAACGACATCGATAATCGTAGGTTAGCCGTGATCCATAAACGGGATATTGTTAGTACCGCAGGATTCGTTAATCTGCTAACCCGGGATGGAGGGCGCAATTCCATCCACATATGATTTCCGGTTGGTCATATGTATGTTGAACTCATGTGTTTGATGCATACACTTGCTTGATTAATAACTTGCTTGAATTGTTGTGACATAAATGTTTTTGTGGGAGATTACACTCACTAAGCTAGTTAGCTTACGTCCCTACAGTCCATTCCAGCTTACACATTTATGGCTTAGGCGAAGAGACCCGGCTGAACAGGTACCGAAGCTAGGAGTTTTCCCTAGAAGTTATAATTTTTGTATTAGACTTCCATAGAAAACTTCTAAGACTTGGATGACTGTAATGGACCGTTAAATATTCTTTTGCGGGGGAATGCCCCTTAGAATTATGTAATATTTATTTATGTTCATGAATTATATCCTATTGCCCATGCATGCCAAATTAAGCTTTTATCTCCATTCGGACTTGTACTCTATTGTGTAAAGGTACGCCTTACATCTATATGAGACTCTCGAAAGACTAAGGTGGTAATTCGGGAATCTTATATGGCATGTGGCGGACTGTTACGTTTAGGGTACCTTATGGGGCGTGACCATAGATACTGATAAATCATTATCTTGAAGGAGAAAAAACGTGTAGATCCAGTCCAAAACAAAGTCTTGTACTATTCATGAAGATTTCCATCGTTTAAGACATTGATGAGAGAGAAACTTTGATGAAAACATTAAATCCCCTTGGATTAAACCAACTTAAGTGGAATAAATGGAGTATATACCTAAAAAACTCATTTACTCAGACTAGGTCTTCAAGATTCGTTTTTGTACGTACTGGAATGATTTGCATCAAGTTAGAGAAGATGAACAGTGAAAATCACGTGATAAGAGCTGCTGTCAAAAGTGCAGTGAAAGGTTCTGTGAAAGGTTCTGGATTTCTAGAAAAATTCTTTATCCTTAACGCAACCTTCTGGAAAACATTCTGGATTCCGAATACTTCTCATCATATTTCTTCTTTCTCTTTAACTTGATACTACACACTTAATGAAATCATTAGTTATCACTTTTACTCTTTTGTTATCATCAAAACCTATTTTAAGAGAATCTAACACTTCCTCTAGGTACCTACATCAAGACAACAAGCTTGTGTTTGGATGCTCTTGTTGCTAAGGTCTTTTGCAGTAGGGAGTTTATTACCGCATAGTCGCTAGAGAAATAGCCTGATCTTAAAGGGAAAGATTGATTTCCATATCCATTTCCATGTGTTGCTATGATTTTCATGCTCAGCTAATCTACTACATATGTTTGCTAGTAAGGGAGTCCATCTAAAGTTTATATTGATATCTTTTGGTCAAGGATGTTAGGATTGAGGTATCAAGGATAATACATGCCTTTCAAGTGATCCACCGTAGTGTTAGAGCTTTAGGTTTGAAAAGGCCATAAAAGGTTTTTAAAAGAGGATAATCACCCCACCAATATGCCATAACAAGGTGTTTTGTCGATTTCCAAGTATGGAGAAGCTATTCTCACTTATCTACTTCTAGCTTTCGGTCACCTGTTCTTTTGGGGTGGCTTTTTTTTTTTCCCATGAGAACAAGTGAATGTTGTTGTGGTTCACATTTTCATTCCAAATGAAGTTTTGAGTGATGGTCTCAATTTGCTTGATGAAGGAGCTTAGTAGAGAAGAAGCTTGGAGGTAGCATAGTGGCAGGGTTTAAAGAATAGTTTTTGCTAGAATAAGTCTAATAGCTATACTTAAGTTTTTTGCTTTCCACCTTCTAAGCTTGGTTTATGCCTTTAAATGATGAATTATAGTTGTGCTTTAGAAGGTTTGTGACCTTTTCCCAAGGGGAAACCTAGGTATTTCCCCATGTCAGCTGTTTCCTTTAGCCAAAGGTCTTTGATATTTTCATTTTATCATATGGTGAGATATTAGACGAGAAATGGATAGAGGATTATTGGACTTTTGCACTCAGCCCAGTCAAGTTCATCAAAGTCTCAAGGGTCTCTTTGATAGTTTCGGCATTTGTTTTATTATCTATCAGAATAAGATCATCAATAAACATGATGTGTGATGGATGGAAATCACTACCTCTTATTTTGAAAGGTTTCCATTAATATTGTTAAATTTTTCTATGAATCAATCTACTTAGGTGTAACGCCCCAAAACTCTGCCCACCGAGATATTATCCGCTTTGGCCACACGCCACAAGGTTTTATCCTTTTTTTAATGCCAGCACTTCCAGGAGGTCACGCATCCTAAGAAATACTCTATTCAGAGTACGCTTAAGTTTAAAGTTCCAACTAACTCTAAGCCATTATATCAAAAGGCGTATCTATGATTAAAGTTCCACAACCTATATTTAAGGATATCACATACTCCCCCACTTATAAAGCTGATGTCCTCATCAGTTTCATTACATAGATTTAGAATCATACTAGGCAATGAGAACACACTCCTCCACTTGCGGCTGGTAAACTGCTCTGATACCACATGTAATGCCTCAGAACTCCACCCACCAAGGTATTATCCATAGGTATTATCCATTTTGATCATACGTTGTACGGTTTGTCCTTTTTTTTTTGTGCCAGCACTTTCTAGGAGGTCACCCATCCTGAGATTACTCTGTATAAAGCACGCTTAACTTCAGAGTTCCAACCAGCTCTAAATCATTACATCAAAGGCGCCTCTGTGATTAAAGTTTCACAACCTATATTTAAGGGGTATCACATTAGGAATTCCAGATCATTATAAATAGATAAGGTAAGAAGGATCCCCTTGTCTTAGTCCGACACTGGGTGAAAGGTTTTGGAAGGCTTGTCATTTATGAATACTTCAATTGATGTGGATGTAATACAACTATCAATAAGCTTGATCCACCATTTAAGGAAGTTTAAGGACTTTAGAGCCCAGTTGGCGTATATCCCATTCCAATTTGTCAAAAGCTCTTTCTAGTCAATCTTGATCATCATCCACTTACTCTTATTTGTCTTTATTTAGGGAATGTAAAACCTCATTAACAAGATAATGTTATCAGATGCTTTTCTTTCAAGTATGAAGCTGGTTTGAGATGAATAATTAGAGAATCCAAATGGAGCCTTAATGTATTAACTAAATTTTAGTGACAACCTTATAGAGGTTGTACACAAACTGATTGGTCTATATATGCTAATTTTGGTTAGCACCAGCTGTTTTTGGAATGAGGTGATTTGTTTTGGTTCAGGTAGGAAGGGAGAGAGAGCTTGTGAAAATGGAGTGAATCTAGGTTCTGACTGAGTTAGCCAAAAAAGACCAGCATTTGAGAAAGAAATTTGCATGTAAACCATCTTTACCTAGGGCTTTCCAAGGTCCTATAGATTTTAGGGCTTAGAGAATTTCATTGTCCTCAGCAAGTTTGGGCAAACGGTCTTTTGCCTCAAGTGAGAGTCTATAAATCCTGAAGTAGTAAGTGTTTCGATTTGACCAAAATTAGAGGATTGATATAAGAGATCAAAGTACTCTACAATCATAGCTTAAATATCCTTTTAGGAGTACTTCTATTTCCTATTTCGGTTTTGAAGGCAAGATGGGATTTTGGATCTCTGGTTGTGACGGCCGTGTAATGCTTTGAGTTCCTTTTCCCTCATTAATACACTTTGCCCTATATTTCATCTTCCAAAGAGCTTCTTCTCTCTATCGAGGATTTAGCCAAGTCTTTCTCTATGGATTTTTTGCTCATGGATCATGGCTTTTGTGTGTGATTCAGCAATTTTTGTTTGGATATTTGCAAACTCATCCATGACTTTCCTTTTTTTTTTTTATTTCTACAATTCCAAAACACAATTTTGTCCCATAATCTCATTTCTTTGGTAAGGCTTGAATTGCACTGAGGCAATTGTTTTAGTGTTTTTTACCAAATGTGATGGATTTTTTGAATGCAATTAGGGTAATCAAACCACATTACCTAGAATCAAGAGGTTCTGTTTCTAACATTTTCAAGATCTTAAGACAGTGAGTTTAAGAGGAGAGGACAATGATCTGAAACCCAGTTTTGTAAGTGGAAATCTTTGGCTTCTAGGTATGGCTTGACCATTTATCATTAGCCCAGATCTTCAAGTCTAAGTTGGATAAGGTTCCTAATTTTGTTTATTCGTCCAAGTGAATTTAGGCCCCGAGAAACCTAGGTCTGTAAGGTTGCAATCATTCATATAGGAAGCATAGAGTTAGCTCTATTTTTCTTGAAAGGGCCTCCACCCCATTTTTCATTTATAAATGATGTCATTGAATTCACCTAGTAATAGCCAAGGGAAATTCCTACTAAGTTGGCGAAGTCTGTAAGGCTATATCAAAAGAGAGGCTTGGATTTGGGTTTGGAGGGTTATAGATGCCAGAAAAGAAAAACAAAGAAATAGAAGTGTTAAACTTTTGTACCTGAACTGCAGCGTGAATTTCATTGCTAGAGTGTTTGATAATGTTGACACCAACCACATCAATGTTCCATAACAGAAGCATTCCTCCACTTTGCCCATTGAATTCAATACGTTTGTAAGAATGGAGTTGAGGGGCTTTAGAAGCTTCTATAACAGCACGATCAAGCTTTGTTTCCATCAAGAAACTAAGTCAGGCAAGTACTTAATGAGGTTTTAAGCACATTGTCTTACTTTCTCTTAGCATTTAGCCTCTTATGTTCCAGTAAGGATTCTGATAGGTCTAATAGAGTTTAGAATCATCGTATCTTCTATTTGTTAGATTGAGAACCTATAAAATTGCACTTCAATTTCCAAGAAGGAAACAGCTTTGATTTCTAAAGCAAATTTTGTTGGGAAGAGTTCAAGCTATTGAGGAGGATCAAAGATTCCTCTCAATTTTGAAACAGGTAGGATTTATGAATACCTTTGATCATGTTGAAGGCTACTGGGACTAGGTAAGCTAGCAAGTAGAGATTCCCTGTGTGCATTATCTGGTACGCTACCATTTTTAGGGTCTTCTCCCATTTTTCCATGAGGAGAAGTGGGTGTATTTGGTCGTAGCTTGGAGGGGTAGGGATTAACACAATGAACTCCTTGATGGAGAAGATTTCCAGGCTGATCCTCATTATGTGTGAAGTGCTCTCCGATTCTTACACTACTAGATGAATCCATGGGACTTGGATCATTGACATTTGATCATCCCTCATTAGTCGTATTTTCTCTAGAGAAGCTACTATTCCATAATTGGCTGTTTTGGTTTCCATGTTGGAGACTTGAAACCTTTTATTCACCCATGATAGATCGAGGTTAAGGGGAGAATTTAGATACCAAACATGAGAACACATTTTTTATAAATCTTTGTTTGTTTTTCTAGTGAGAGTTTTCAACTTTGGAGGTTTTTGTTTAAGGGGCTCTTCTATGGTAATATATGGGGTTTAGCTTGGAAGGAAAAGGGGGAGTTGGTAAGGATGTGGTTAGTTTTTCTTGTAGCAAAGGGATTAGTTGTCTTTTCTTTTACTTTATCGCCATTCATTTTCCTTTCCAAGATGGAATTGGTTGGATCTTTCCCTAATTTGCTAGGATTTAATGATGTAGTTTTGGTTTGAAATTTAAAGCCATAACTATTCCCTGCCATAGTTACAGTAGCTTCACGTAGGGACATAGTTTTAATATTGTTTTCCCTATCATTCCCCTTAGTTTTTCTTTGCTCACCATTGAATCTTTGGTCTCTGTTTTTTTTCGATTTACTCTATTATTTTTCTTTTTGGATTTGACTAAAAACCAATCACCGTACTCTTTTTTATCTAAGCCATCATTGTCTAAATCTACCTTAGGAGTTTGTGTTTCTCTTTGAGCATCTCTTACTCAACTCGTCTATTTTTTTTAAAATTATTTTTGGTTTCATTTTCTTTTTCAGTTTCCATAAATGTATCCTTTTTTAGACAATAAAGTGAAGTATGCCCACATGCTCCGCAATCTACACAAAGACTTTTAATATCTACATATTGCAGTTTGTAACTCTAGTTTTCAATCACTAAAGTGTATGTCAAAGGCTCGTTAAAATTGATTTGGACGTAGAAACATGCATAAAGGCCACTTTCAGCATTGGTTGTACATGCATCTATTCTAAGGATAGGGCCCATGCATTCGGCCATTTTCTTCATGGATGAGGCCATGAAGTATTCTAGGGGGAGCTCATATATCTTAATCCAAACAGCTACAATATTAAACGTGGTAGTGGATGCTCTAAAGCTTGGTTCCCATGCTTCATTTCCATTAATGAACCATGGCCCATCTCTAATGATTCTATTGTAATCCTCCTCAGTTCTTAGTGTGATTGTATAATAGCCACGTCCTAGGCTAATGATATAAAAGCTAAAGGCAAAGGACCATAAGCTTTGTAGTTTAGGTAAAAGAGCTTATATCCAATAAAGGACGATAAATTCTTATTATGATTGCATATCTCCATGGAAACCTAATTTGTTTCTTTTCTTGGAGGATGATGATACAATTTTCTTACTTGATTTGTGGTTTGACAGCTTAGCATTGTTGTCTTTTTCCACGGCGTATTCCTCATCTATTTCAATTGCCTCGTTCTTTGCTTCCTTCCAAAGGCCAAAGTATTCAACATGTGCATTTGGTATGTTAGTTCAGCAGTTTCTTGTATGATCTTTGTTGTGTTTGTACCATTTCTTTTTCATTTTGATCATTGGTAGCTGATCCTCATTACTTGGAGCTAAGGGAGATTTGATTATTTCTTCTAAGCAATCTATGGAAACCTTTCTTTCTTTCTGGATGGCAATAATGATTTCCGTTCCTGCAAAGAGATGTTTAAATGCATGGTTAGGTTAGGAGAGAGAGAGAGATTTTCTCAGCTAGAGACATTGTGGCTAACTTCAAAGTTCAAAATGCAATGAACATAACGATTATGGTCAAGTCTAGTTTAGGGTTTGGGTACCGTATCAAGTGATTAAATCGAATGGAGAGCTACACGGTCATACAATGCGCTTAGAGAGTAAGGTTTTTTTGGTTTGTTGGTGTGCTGATAACATGCCGTCGTTTGATTCAAACAGTTTGTAAAGAAATAAATACAAATTAAAAATAAATATTTTTACTTATAAACATATCAAACATACTAGATACAAATAAAATATAAACAAAAATCAGATCATTCAAACGGACCTAAATAATATTATGTAGTAGCATAAGCAACTCGAGCGGGAAAAAAAAATTGCACAGATTACACAAGTTATAGCACTTAACAGCAACGCCCTTTTGGTGTTTGGAAAAAATGCAATACTTAGGAGCCCCATGATACTTCTGCTGCCGCTGGAACTGACCATTCATTGAACGGACAAGGCCGTTTTACGGGATAAGTGAGAAACAAAACAGCTGTTATTCGTCCACGAAGGAAATGATAGGCCAAAGGGCACGCATTTCTCCAATAGATCATAACTGTGAAAAGATTTGAGTAATTAGTTGTTTCAATCACAGATCTCTTAACATTCAAAATAAATGAGACATCAATATTTTAAGTAGTTAGAAAAAGAAATTAATATCTTTTTAAATGAATCATATAAATGATTAAAGTTTTAAATAGTTAAAAAAAGTTGAAAATGAGGGATCATTTTTTGTCTCTACTTGTCACCCCTTTAAAACAATGAAAATTTTTTTATCATCTATGTTTTTATTGTTCCAATCCTTTTGTAAAACACTAACCCATTTTTAATTAATAGAAATATTAATATCCCATTTGAAATTTATCTCCAAACATTCCTGCTTGCATTGCCATCTAGTGCCATTTTTCTTGTAGCAATAATTTGTGGTGTTTAGTAATAAATGTTCCATTTGTGGTGAAATGATAAAAGAAACAAAAATATATAAATCATGAAAAAATGTGGAGCAACACATAGCACTACGTCAAAGTAGCAAGCTAACCATTTGGAAATTTTACAATCTTGTCACGGAATCGATTATATCACTATCCAACGACTCACACTATATCCAACTACGATAAAACTAGTAAAATAGTTAATATTCTAATTACTTCATTTGAAGGCATTTTTTTTTCCTTCTTATTCCTTCTATAATTACAATAAAAAGAAGATTCAAACCTATAAAATTTCAATAAAGAGATAGCATTTATATCAACTTCATTATAAGAATTTAATGGTTTTGACATTGGAAGCATACTAAATTGTCGTCTATTGAGTTTATGTTATACGGAATGTGATAGGGTAAATAAGAGCTCTCTCGAATATTTACAAGCTATTTCATATAGATGGAAGCTGTATTTATGCCAATGGCTTGTGACTAGTAAAAGGATATTCAAAAAAAAAAAATTTTTAAAAAAGGCCGTATTAATTATAACAATACATTTTTGTGCTCATACTTCCCATGTAAGACTCTCACTATGACCAACGGAGAAACATTGAAATCATCCGTGTGAAGCTCAAGTGATAAGGTGATAGATTCATTCTTGTTCTCAACATCCAAAATAACAACAAATGAATCAATAGCGGAAGCGGAAAGCGATTATCGGTTATATAACATACCTCCAGCCATTGCTATGAATATGAATGAAGAATCTCCACGCCAATAAGAAGCTGATCCAAGCTTGGCTTTCTAATATGGAACTCGGTTTGATACTTCTAAAACCTTACTCTTCTTTACAGATGGCGTATATGAAAATGAATTTGAAGAGAGGTGTTAGGGACCAACCGAAGATGCACTATTCCCTTATATGCTCTGTCCATCAAAGAGCCAAAAAACTGAACGTGCATTAAGGGGCTAAAAACGTGGGTAGTTGAGATACAATACCACTTCCCACTTCCTGAAATGATGAGAATCTGTTGGACCATATTTTGGCCAACTTACTCGGTTGTTTCCGAGATTTTTGGAGAAAAACTAACATTCTCCCACTTGGTCCATACATTCCATCATTCACCTTAATGAGAAACAAAATACATGAATCATAGCGATAGGTTCTCTAATAACGAGTATTATCTTCCATGTATTACAATGCATTATGCCTCTCAAGCCCATACACTTAATGAATAAACCCATGTTCATTCGAGGTCCAAACTTAATAATATTTCTCAAGATAAATGAATAAACAAATGTGTACACAAAACCAAATGAGAAAACATTAACTGAATAAGAGTTTCATTAAACATCAAATGCAGGTACAATAAAAAATTACATTATGGAACCAAGTCCCATTCTTATTACTTGATCCTTAAAATTCTTTGGTGGCATGCCTTTAGTTAAAGGATCAGCTATCATCAACTCAGTACTAATGTGCTCGATGACCACTTTCTTTTCCTTAACACGTTCTCTTATGGCTAAGTATTTGATGTCGATATGCTTACTTCGACTACCACTTTTGTTGTTCTTAGCCATAAATACAGCAGCTGAGTTATCACAGTACAATCTCAATGGCCTGGAAACAGAATCTATAATTCTAAGCCCAGACATAAAACTCTTCAACCATACACCATGTGAGGTAGCCTCAAAGCAAGATACGAACTCGGCTTCCATAGTGGAAGTAGCAGTCAAGGTTTGCTTCGCACTCCTCCAAGACACAGCTCCACCGGCAAGCATGAAAATATAACCAGATGTTGATTTACGTGAATCAACACAGCCAGCAAAGTCTGCATCGGAGTATCCAACAACCTCCAAATTGTCAGTCCGTCTATACATAAGCATGTAATCCTTTGTCCCTTGAAGGTATCTCATCACCTTCTTTGCAGCTCTCCAGTGGTCAACACCTGGGTTACTTTGATATCTCCCTAGCATCCCAACAACAAATGCAATGTCAGGTCTAGTACAGACCTGAGCATACATTAGGCTTCCAACGGCTGAAGCATATGGGATGTTTTTCATTTGTTCCCTTTCAAGCTCATTTTTAGGGCATTGACTTAAGCTGAATTTGTCACCCTTCACAATGGGTGCTACACTTGGTGAACAATCCTTCATTCGAAATCTCTCTAAAACTTTGTTGATATAGGTCTCTTGAGACAAACCTAAAATGCCTCGAGATCTTTCCCTATGGATCTTAATGCCAATAACATAAGATGCTTCACCCATATCTTTCATATCAAAGTTTTTCGAGAGGAATTGTTTCACTTCATATAGCAAACCCCTATCATTGGTTGCAAGCAAAATATCATCCACATATAACACAAGAAAACAAATCTTACTCCCACTGACCTTCTGGTATATGCATTGATCCATGACGTTCTCCTCGAAACCAAATGAAGTGATAACGTCATGAAATTTCAAATACCATTGACGGGAAGCTTGTTTTAATCCATATATGGATTTATTAAGCTTACATACCAAGTGCTCACCATCACTAGAGGAGAATCCTTCAGGTTGTTTCATATAAACCTCTTCCTCTAGATCACCATTAAGGAAAGCCGTTTTCACATCCATTTGGTGCAACTCCAAATCAAAATGTGCAATCAATGCCATAATTATACGTAGGGAATCTTTCTTAGATACAGGAGAAAATGTCTCCGTGTAGTCGATTCCTTCCCTTTGAGTGAATCCTTTAGCAACGAGTCTTGCTTTATATCTCTCAATGTTGCCTTGTGAGTCTTTCTTTGTTTTAAAGACCCATTTACATCCAATGGCTTTTACACCATCAGGCAACTTGACAAGATCCCAGACTCCATTAGACGCCATCGAATCCATCTCATCTTTCATGGCATTGTACCACAAGTTTGAAATCTCAGAACTCATGGCCTGTGAAAACGTTTCAGGATCATTTTCGGCTCCAATATTGTAGTCAGACTCTTGTAGATACACAACATAGTCATTAGGAATTGCCGATTTCCTTACTCTAGTAGATCTTCTTAATGCTGCATCAACATTCCTCGAGGAGCAGGATCATGTTGTTCAGCAGGCTGTTCAACAGCTTCAGGATCTGTTGAACTTCAGCATCTACAGGATCAGGATCAACAGCTTGTGGTACTTCTAGAACTGGTTGTTCAACACGTGTTTGTACTTGAGGCGTGTTGTTAACAACAATGATCAGTCCATTACTTGAAGTGTCATACTGAGCATCTGAATGATCTTTCTCAGGAACGATGCCCAGGGATCGATCGCTCCCACTTATCAAGTCATTTTCAAGAAATTTTGCATTTCTTGACTCCACAAACCTAATGCTATGAGATGGACAATAAAATCTATATCCCTTGGACTTTTCAGCATATCCAATGAAATATCCACTAATAGTCCTTGGGTCTAACTTCTTCTCTTGTGGATTATAAACTCTTACTTCAGACGGACATCCCCAAACGCGTATATGTCGCAAACTCGGTTTCCAACCTTTAAATAACTCAAATGGCGTTTTATTGACAGCCTTAGTTGGAACTCGATTCAATATATACGCTGCCGTTTTAAGAGCCTCAGTCCACAATGAGTTAGGAAGCTTGGAGCTTGCAAGCATGCTCCGTACCATGTCCAATAGTGTTCGGTTTCTTCTTTCAGCTACTCCATTTTGATCTGGAGAACCAGGTAAACTGTATTGGGCAACAATCCCATTTTCTTGAAGAAACCTTGCAAATGGACCAGTCGCTTGTCCACTCTCTGTGTATCTACCATAATATTCTCCGCCTCTATCGGATCTCACGATTTTAATTTGTTTTCCACATTGTTTCTCTACTTCAGCTTTAAATACCTTAAAAGCATCTAGTGCTTCATTCTTATTGTTAAGCAAGTAGAGATACATATACCGTGAGTAATCATCTATGAAAGAGACAAAGTATTTATTACGATACGCATCCATGTCTGGACTACAGATGTCTGTATGTATGATTTCCAATAATTCAGAACTCCTCTTAGCACCTTTCTTTGACTTGTTAGTCTGTTTACCCTTAATACAGCTTATACAAGTCTCAAAATCAGTGAAATCTAAAGTACTAAGTACTCCATCATTCACCAACCTTTTAATTCTATCAATGGAGATATGTCCTAATCTCCGATGCCATAACATAGAGGATTCTTCATTCACAACACATCGTTTAGTGCCAACCTTTTCATGAACATGCATAATTGTATGGTTATCATCATTTCGCAAATTAAGAAGAAAAAGACCATCAGACAAAGTACCATATCCAATAACATCAGATTTATAAAATAAATTAAATCCGGAGTCTAAAAAGTTAAAGGAATAACCATCTGATACAAGTCTGGAAACTGAAATTAAATTCCTGGAAAAACCAGGAACATAAAAAGTCCTTTTCAAATTTAAAATGTAACCACTACTTAAAACTAAACTGCACGTCCCAACAGCCTCCACATGTGAGGACATCTTATTGCCTGAATAGATGCTACGCTCACTTCCCAGTGGCTTCCGCAGGTCTACTAAATCCTGCAATGAATTGGTCACATGAATTGTAGAACCGGAATCAATCCACCATGTGTTATGATTAACATCAATCATATTGGATTCATAACAAACAAGTGAAAGTTGAGTACCTTTCTTATCAAGCCACTGCATGAACTTGGAGCATTGTTTCTTCATGTGCCCCTTCTTTTTACAGAAGAAGCATACAGACTCCTTCTTTATGTCCTTTATGGGAGGGATTTTCCCCTTCCCTTTATCTTTGGCCTGATCTTTCTTCTTGCTCTTCCCATAAGTAGTCAAGTTCACCCTTTCCTTTTCCTCCATAAGTAGTCTGCCCTCTTCTTGAACACACATGGTCAATAACTCATTGATTGACCATTTATCCTTATGTGTGTTATAAGATATCTTAAACGGGCCATACTGCTGAGGTAAAGTGCAAAGAATGTAGTGAACTAGGAAGGATTCTGATAACTCAACTTCCAATGCCTTCAGTTGTGCCGCAATGTCCCTCATGCGCATGATATGATCACGCACACCCTTAATGCCGGTGAGCTTCAGAGTCGAAAGCTCTATAATTAGGGTGCTGGCCATTGCTTTGTCTGAAGTAGCAAATTGCTCATCAATGGCCTTCAGCAAATCTCGGACCTTTTGATATTGCTCGACGGAGCCCCTTATACCAGCAGAAATTTTAGTCTTTATGAACATAACTGATAAGCGATTAGATCGCTCCCATTTTTCATAAAGATTTATTTCATCTGGAGTGCTGGTTTCAGTTACTGCAGGGGCTCCTCTTTCCTTATGGCATAATCAATGTCCATCCATCCCAAATGAAGGAGAATTCTCTCCTTCCAAACTTTATAGTTATCCCCTTTGAGTTCAGGAACATCACATCTCATATCAGAGTAATTGACAGGTTGAATTGCTGCAATAATTAAACATACATGCTTATGTTACAAAATTTTGAGACTAATTAACATATAACACGTTTTACCAATGTAAAATCATGCTTAAATATGAATCTGGTGACATAAAACTTGCCTGTGGGCTAAAGTTCTAATTCAATTGGATTCATCTTAAGTTTTATGATAAAACTATCAAATTATGTTCCTTTTCCTAATCCCTGTGGGTAAATTAGAAAATATAATTTGATATTTTATCCTAATTAATTATACACAACATAATAAAAATTCCTGTGGGATAAGATCTATTAAATTGCATATAATTAATCACAATTAATGTTTATTTTCCATATGTGATCTCAAATCAATCTTAATATACAATTTTAATTAATTAAAGACGCTGTGGCTATTCTCTAATTAATTTAAATTATATGGATCACTTAAACATTAACTAAATTCTTAGGCTCGATTATTGTATAAAACTATAGGCAATATTTATGAATTCAATTCTAACACACCTTATTATTTAGTTAATATTTCATGTATAATGATAAACCATAAATTATACACATAGCTAATAATATAAGCACATAATTAAATTCATAAGAGCCATCAAGAATTAATTTATTTTAATAAGTAACACAAAATAATGTGTAAAAATATCAATCATGACTAAATATATATGAAATGTTTAATAACCTAACACCGTCGTTTTATTAATAACTATATCTCTATCTATATTTTTAAGAATAACAGAATACATGTACAGACGGCCAAAGAACTCGAACTGAAATTCTCAGCTCCACGCACATCTCAGCCCAAATTCCAGTAAATATAAAAAGTGTGTCAAATTCATGTTTTAGAATTGCTTTGATTAAGGACAGTCATTTCCTGACGTGAGAAACTATATAAAGGTGCTCCAATTTCCGTTTTTAACGATTTGAACTATATTTATTTTCTTTTCCCAAGAAAGAAACTCAAAAGTAATAAAAGACTACTGAACAGAGACCAGAAAAATTGTTCATTCCTTTGATTATTTTAAGAGAAAGAATCGATAAAGTATGGCATGATGCAGACCACCATATTATAATAATGACGATAACAAGTGAGAAAGGACGATAACTATGGCACCTGACATTCACATCGTCCAAGGCATTAAAATAGACCACGAAAAGGTACAAATTCTCAGTTCAATACAACACGCAACCTCAAGTTTAACTTCGTGAACGATAAAATACCCCAATTTCAAACAAACAGACCATATCTGAAAAGTTAAAACACATATAAAACGTATATTTATATGTATCATCTTCAACCTCTGTCGGGTTATTTCGACCCATTTCAAATTTTTTTTTTTTTTTATTATCATTGATGCTCTGTATCGAAGCTTTCAGCAAAGAAACACAAACCCAGAAAGGACCATAGTTAAACGAAAACGAAGAGGCAGAAAAACAAGCCAACACTTTCAAATCATCTCTATGTATACCAGAAACAAAGCAAGGCAGAGGCAATATAACCGTGCTCTGATACCAAATGATAGATTCATTCTTGTTCTCAACATCCAAAATAACAACAAATGAATCAATAGCGGAAGCGGAAAGCGATTGTCGGTTATATAACATACCTCCAGCCATTGCTATGAATATGAATGAAGAATCTCCACGCCAATAAGAAGCTGATCCAAGCCTGGCTTTCTGAATATGGAACTCGGTTTGATACTTCTAAAACCTTACTCTCCTTTACAGATGGCGTATATGAAAATGAATTTGAAGAGAGGTGTTAGGGACCAACCGAAGATGCACTATTCCCTTATATGCTCTGTCCATCAAAGAGCCAAAAAACTGAACGTGCATTAAGGGGCTAAAAACGTGGGTAGTTGAGATACAATACCACTTCCCACTTCCTGAAATGATGAGAATCTGTTGGACCATATTTTGGCCAACTTACTCGGTTGTTTCCGAGATTTTTGGAGAAAAACTAACAAAGGGTTCATTGGACTCTTGACACCATTAAGAAATGCTCATTAAACACATTATATTTCATCTTTTGGTTATATTATTAATCATTGGCTTATCATACTTTATTTATCTTTTATCTAATAAATAAGCGTATAATCCAAACCTCCATCCATCGAATATGTGGATCGTCGAAGTTTGATGGGATGGTCAGTGAGGCCGGAAACTTAAAAGAGGTAGGTGATGAGTCATCAGAGATACTTCACCACTTTCCAAGTAAGATAGGCAGACATCTTTGACCACTTTAGTAGAGTAAAGGGAACCTAAACCCCATGGTCTTGGCAAAACGTTGTTACATCAAAATCAAGACCCTTACTTCCAAGAAAAAATGATGGACTCCATTAGAAAGTTTTTGTGGTATTACATGTCATGGGAATTGATTAATTAGTATTAAATAATATTTACATATATAATGGTTTATGTAAAGAAAAACAATCTTCTTTCACATGTTAATTTATCATTTATGTTCGGTGTTGCTTATCAAATACATCTGATGC
Organism: Combretum micranthum; assembly: GCA_024138025.1. Lineage (NCBI taxonomy): Eukaryota > Viridiplantae > Streptophyta > Magnoliopsida > Myrtales > Combretaceae > Combretum > Combretum micranthum. The sequence continues at coordinate 2,986,921 of JAMXBD010000020.1, forward strand.
ATTAGTACCAACTGAATAATTTTTCTCAATGACAAAACATCTTATGTAGAACCAACATATGAAAATCAAATGCATATTCACCATGTCACGTGGCGGTTCTTATTCATTCCAATGGCATCTACGAACAAGAGATTAAATCTTATAGCATGATGGAGAAAAGCTTAGACACTGTGGAGTTTCAATTTTGGTCAATGGAGGAAAAGAGCTCCTTATGTTTGAAAGAGCTATCACAATCTTCATATGGACCATAAACCTTTACTAACTTTCCTGCTTGAAACTAGACAAGATGGAGAAGAGAGAGCAGCTCTTCTACTAAGCTTTCCATATACAAAAGTCTCCAGTTGGCTGTTCTTGGGTCGTAGAAGAGGTATACAAATATTATACAATGATAAATGATAAGTATTTGAAAAATATATTGTTCTCATAAGATATCCACACCATCATTCATTACGATATAGGGTTTGTTTGATCGTTTGTATCTTATCTATATCTGATTTATTTTATATCTAATCTGTAAATCTGTATGAATAACAATATATGTTTTTCATGTATCTAGTTTTGATAGATTGCAAAATAAAATAGGCATGAATATATATCAAACTGAAGTCAAACCAATGAACCAAACGCAACTATAGAAACCATTTTTATTAGAGTTCTTGATACAAAATACATTGGGATTAGTTTGTTGATCTTGGATTTGTGGGAGCAAGTTTACCATAGAACAAACATAGGCCGGTTCCGAAACCGAATCAAACTAGAACTGCTAGTTCCGAGTCTTGAAAAAGAATCGAAACCACCATTCATGATTCTAGCTCAGTTCTATAAACCGACAGTTCTCAGTTTTTGTTTTAGAACTGTGGAACCGTCTTTTCTTAAAGTAAAAAATAAAAAAATAAAATTGAAGAATTTTATTTTTAAATAAAATAAATTTTAGTCGAAATAATTATTTATTGAGTTTAAAAGTATTAAATTATTTAACAAAATTTTAAAATTTTTTTAATGCCACATTTATTTATATACAAACACAACAAATATCATCAATTATAATAGTAATATGAGATTACAAACACTAGAAGATAAAAAAAAATTACAATACAAAAAAATAATCTCACATTTTATGGTTTTAGGAGAAGTTTATATAAACTAATTATATAATTTTAACTCAATTTGTTTATGTTTATATAATAACACATTAAATATTTGTAAAAGTAATAAATTTACTGTTCATGTGAAATAATATAAACATTAATAATTATGTATTTAATATTTTTAAAAATAAAACTTCTTCTAATTTTCTTTCTATTTTTCAATGGAATCGATCAGGCAATAAAACGGCCTAAGAATTGGAAAAACGGCCGGCACCTTAGCTGGTAAACAAACCACAACTGATCTAGTTTCGATTTATTCGAACGAACCTTGCTCATGTCACCATAGAACCTGTACTTCAAAAATCATATGTTTAACAAAATAATATACCCTATGATCAAAGTATAAATACACCCAATTATAAAAATTTTTTGAACAATTTCAAAAAGTTCAATGAATCCTCTTCCCCACTCTCATTATCAATAACCATTATCACCATATTATAATAATATTACAATAATGACAATTTAATAAAGCATCAAGTTTTTAAATAAAACAAATCAGATATAGATAAAAATATTCTTCGACATCAATATCAAAAGGATAAAATCATATAATGAGCAGATATAAGTAAACTACAGACAAAAATTAAGAAACAGATCTAAAAGATTCAAACAATTTTTGAAGCTGCCATGTCAGGGAAGGAAACACGGAAAGCTATCAAAACATGAGTTTTCTCAAAGCACCATATGCTCAATTGCTCATAAGCATTCATCACGGTTTCCGCATGGTAAGGTTTAATGTTGTCATTAGTGGAAGAAAGCTTCAGCGATGGAATACATCAAGATCCTATTTTAAGAGCTAGGAAATCTTGAGAGCTAAGCCTCTGGTCGAAACATTATATGTCATTTACTTAAGTTTTAGTGAGCAACTTAAATCTATTCTTAACAATCTCATCATTCCTCTGCGATCAGGTTTTATTTCACGATGCAAGGCCGCTGACCATGTAGTGAAACTAAGGGAGACCATGCATTCCTTAGAGACGAAGAAAAGAAAGAAAAGTAAACAACCTACAAATTGACATGAGGAGGTAGCAACAAACTGCAACGGACTTTCTTTGATTTTCCCTTAAAATTTGCAGCTCGCTTAATATCACAAAGAGTACTTAAATTTTGATAAAATACATAATTTTAAATTAATCAATTTAATACCTAAATTTTGAAATTAACAAATTTAATACCTGAAAAAACTTTCTATACATACTAATAATACATTCATCATGCTTTTCAGATATTAAATTAATTTATTCCAAAGATATTTAGATATCAAATCAATCCATTTTAAAACTCAAATATTAAATTAATTATTTTCAAATAAGTTTTAATTTCATAATTTTATAAAAATTCGGATTCCGGATACCATAGGTGACATTATCCCCTCCCAAATAGAATAAGCATTATCATGTCTGTGTGTTTTAACCCTATGGAACACCTAACAAAGTACTTCATCAACTTTACCGCGTTATATTTCATCAGCACCAAAGCTAGCAGCATTGGCTGAAAATAGCTGCAATAAGGAAACTGAATCCTGTCAAACTATCTGATCAGATTTCCAGTTACCCTTCTTTTTTTTTTTTTTTCCTCCCCTAATTACAGAGTATGGTATTTGGGTGAATACTTTTGAAAGCTGAAGAAGGGAATACCTGGGATCTCCTATCTTGAAGGATCACATAAATACAAATTTGAACTTCCTACAGGAAAATGTCACAGCAAAAATAAATGGGTCAGAAAGCAAAGCGCATTTTATTGAAGGAGGCAAGTATAAATATAATTAGTACTCCAAGCATAACCAAGCTTGAGAAAAGAGATCCCAACTGGTTCTAAAAAACTCGAGAGATTTCTCCCAAAAAATTAAAAGAAAATTAAAAAAAGAAATGAGAAACTAATATTTAATAGGAATTCCATAACACACACCAACTCTTGCCCATATTTCCAACAGATTAGCAGAAAATACTGCTCTTCATACATTAAGTAAAACCTGCAAAAGCTTACCAGAAAACCCCAATTCACCACTTTCATTTTCAATGATCATATACTGGATATTGACTCAACATGAGCAGACATACAAGAACTTAAGCAATCCTATGGAAGAAGAAAATAAATACAACATTTAGCTTGATAACCCTTTCCGAATCCATCATCTGTCTTCATATACTTGCAGCGAAGGGAGAAAGCAAGCAACATGACCAGGCTGCAAGATGAGTTACCGCAAAACTTCGAATTTCACAAGATGACAAGGGGGTTGCAACAGTTACCACAATCCTCCATATAAAAAACCCAAAGATAATAAATTAAATAAAGATAATATAAAATATATGTAGGGTCCAGAACTCACAACACGAGCATAATAATTTTACATTGAGACCTTTATAGTATATTCCTATCAACTCAACTCCTAGAAAGAAAAGGCATGAGTAAATTAAATCAAGCTAATTCCTGACATCACAAAAAATTCAGACGAACCAATTTAGCTAAAGAAGAAATCAGAGATTAAGTGGGCATGTTGGCCATCTTGCATTATAATGCAACATCATAATCATCTTTCTTTTTTCCAAAATCTACAGATACAAGTCAGATCCGCACCCAAGCTATTCCTGAGTAAGAGGATGATCAATGCTCAAAATTGACGTCTTGGGGGTTTAGCTTCTGCCACTGTCACTCGAATTGACCTGCCATTCAAGTCCGCACCAACCAAAATTTTAGAAGCAAACATACCTAATTACTGGACAAAAGAATGATTATAAATATATATGAACCTAATTGAAAAATCAAATAAGATTTGATACATCATTTGTTAATGGAAACCATCTAAAATCAAAAGATACTAAACAAAAATTTCTGTCTACATATGGTTTCTTATATTGGTCTTGAATCACATCATACTGGTTTAACCAAATGTACAGAAAAACTTCACTTGCAATAAGTTAATAAAGTAATGCATTTCGTGGATAATTTCCATATGCAATACCACTAAATGCATGAATCTCCAAGCAGCTCAAAAACAATAATAAAGCAGCTATGCTCTGCTTCTATATGCTGCTACCTACAAAAGAATTCCTAAATGAATTATAGAAAACAAACTCTGCATTCTGGCTATTGTACAGCAGTTCCAGCATTGGCAACCGTAATTTAAGCAAGAAACAATTAGAATGTATTATACTCAAACCATATTCTGCCATGACTCCTGATAAACTTCTAGAATAGCTGCATCAAACTTACAATTCCATTCAAAGACTCAATAGCATTGTCAACCTCTTCAGCCGTACTGTATGTCACAAAGCCAAACCCTTGATCACCACTTTCCCTGTCATAAACCACCTGGCTTCTAAAACCTTACCCGCTCGCTAAACAGTGTATTCAAGTGCCAAATCATCAACGCCCCATGAAATATTGCCAACATAAAGACGGTTAGCAGAGTTCATCCCACCTCTGCGAGGTGCATTTTCTCGTTCTCTCCTTGGGGGAGGCGGGCCTGAATTGACCCTTAACGGCCTGCCTTCAAGTTCCTAACAAGTGCAACACATTTTATAAGATACATTCCCCATGGAAATAAAATCAAAGACGGACTTCTGAAAGATTTGAAACCAATGGCTCCATAACATAATGCTCTAAAGTTCATTCTCAGAATGAGATTTTGAAAGCAACATTCGTGCCATTGAGAAATAAAATAGATATAGCATCAAAAACTAGAAAGCTTTGCTTTTCAAAAAAGTGGAAATCATCTATTTTCCATTAAAACCTTCCACTCTAGTTAAACACCACCAAGATCACCTGTCGTAACTATTTCCTACCACATCCTCCTACCAGTTAAGAGTAATAACTTTAATCAGCATCATAGTATTTGGTAATTATATGTTCCATAAACACACTCTTTAACACTTTGCAAGTTCTCTTGGCTGAAAAAACATAACATAATATTTCAAGAATCACAAATTTCGCAACAATACTTTAGGAGGGAAAATGTACGGATAGTTGAGTGAACTCACATAGCCATTGAATTGCTGAGCAGCTGCTTCCACTTCCTCGGGAGAAGACATGGTCACAAATCCAAATCCTCTGCTTCTTCCAGTTTCTTTGTCATAAATCACCTGCCAAACGCAAAGCATCAAAACCCCATCTTCTTTTCACCAGCAAAAAACTACAAACATTTTAAACTTCTAATAATTATATACCTTATCTCATTCTCATGCTACCTCTTAACTCATTTCACAAACGTAACTTCATATTCCATACACAGTAGTGTATCTCAACATAATGAACACAACAGACTATATTTTTGAGTAAGTACCTCGACCATTTCGACATTTCCGGCGCTTTCGAACAAACCGGCGAGTTGAGCACTGTCGACACTGAAAGGAAGATTACCAACGAAGAGTTTAAGGTCAGGAGAGAAAGCAGGTACACCTTCATCGCTCAAGACGTCCTCTTCCGTATCGAACTCGGAAGAAACGGCAACGTTTCTGATGAAACGGGAGGATGAGAAGCTCCTCTCTATGTTCAGGGAAACGGAGAGAGAGATGGATTTAAGGGAAGAAAAGAAGAAAAGAGAAGAGGGTTTTGAAGAGCATGAAGAGGATAAGGGTTTGGAAGTGAGAGAAGGGAGGGTCAGGGAGGAAGCAGAGACAGTAGACATGGCTGGCTATGTGCTGTTGGGGGATAAGGCTTGAGTTGGAGGCAGAATGAGGAGTGTTGAATGAAAAATATCTGTGGGAGATAAATATATAGGTTTGAGGGGATAACGTTTGGGTTGGACAAGAACCTGGGCCGATAACCAAAGTGGAATTCTGCGGACATGGGATTGGGTGGCATTTAGGATTTTAGACTAGTTAAAACATTCGGTCGGCATGTTTGCTTCATATAAATAGTTATTTATTTTCACTATTGTTATAGTATTTATATGAAAAAAGTAACAATTTACGGTAAATTACTATTATCTAAAATCATAATAGTAATTCATATTCTCATAATCTTGAATTGTCATGATTCATTTTTTAACTTTCTCATAAAAATATTTATCTTAAAAAATACCATATATATAATTATCTTTTCTCTATAATAAAAGACAATGTATATTATAAATATTTTACTTTTTATTCTAATAATTAATTTTACCTTTTTACTCTAATAACTAATTGTTTTATTTTTTATACTAAGTAAACATTAACATTGCTAACTCTATTACATTTACATTAAATTATAATGCAATTCCCCTCTTATTCTATATGGTGAAGTGAACAAACCGTCTAAGTATATTAAATTCGATTCCATATTTTATTGAATATAAATAAAAATAAAAGAGTTGAGTTTGAGTTTATAATATTCAATTGCAGTTGAATTTAATTTAAGTAAAAATATTATTTTGGATAAATTAAGGACAAAAGAGTTTAATCGAGTCTAAGTTCGAGCTTTTAAGTCCGACTCCAACTTAAGTTTAAAATCAATCGAGTTTGAATTATAAAATTTTTAAGTCAATTTTATTATTATATATCAACTCTATTTATTTATAGCCCTAAATATGTTCAACAATTATAAACGTAGTAAAAGGGTTTTTGACTTGAATGTATGAATGGTATTCCATTTTTATTTGCTTTTGGGATAATTATCAATATGTCTTTTTTAGTTTTACTGATAACCAATATATGTTGTGAAGGAATACTTGTGCAACAGGGTTCAAGTTTGCATATAACAAGCTATGAATAGGGATGTAAGCGGATGGATTTTTATATGGTACCTGACCTGTCCAACCCGATAATATCCTATAGGATAATACCATATAGAGTTTGTGGTAGGTTTTGGGATCAATAATAAAACCTTATAGAGTTTTGGGATGGGTTTTGGGACAAGCATCAAACCCGTTGGGAAACCCCAACTCGTTTAAATCTATATATAATATATATATATTATGTTTCGCCTCAGTCTGTGAAATTAACCAATTGTGCTCCGATTAATTGTAAAGCTATTTTTTTCTTTTTTTATTAAATCATTTAGAAAAAAGTAAAAAACCTTAGGACGGTAGATTAATACTCTATGGTCTCCGCTTTCAGTCTTGGTCTTGGCTCACTCTCGTCAAATTTAAGCTTCTCACTCCCGTTGCTGCACTGTTTCATTCAATGATTTTCTTCTATGAAAATGATTGAGATTTTATAAAGAAGATTGCATGAGTAATAATAAGAGTTTTTTTCTTGGCCTATAAAGTGGGAACGGATTGAAAATAGAAAAAGATGAAAAAAAACATTTATAATGCGTCTTTAAATATTTTATTATGTAATATTCTAATTTTATATCGGGTTTTCGGGTTTGGGTTGGGTTCGGATACCCTTATGGTTTGTCTAGCGGGATTTGGGTTTATAGATAAAAACCCTATAGGGTTTGGGACGGGTTTGGGAATCCTATTAGGTATCGGGTTCGGATTCGAGTTTTAGTATACCGTCCCGGTTACATTCCTAGCTATGAATGCCCTGAATGTTTTAGACATACATTTAATAATATTCCGTCAACGAAACCATCTAGTCAATCATCTATCATTAAAATAAATATAATAATTAAAATATTAACTATTTTAATAGTTCGATCATGATTGGTATGATATGAGCCGTTATATAATAATAAGATCGATCCAATTAAAATTAATAATGGAACTGTGAAATTCACAATATATATACATATGTATTTTTTTTTTAAACAGTGCACCTATGGATGGTAAAATCAAAATTGACGCTTATACAAATAGGGGAAATAAACATACGACAAACTTTCTTTTTCCCCGAATAAAAGTCTCGGTAACATGTCAAATTTAGGTTTGAGAGGGAATGGGCTATGTGTGCATGTATTGTATTGTATCCCTCGGGTTTGGGCCGACAAGGGCCCATTCGTATTTAGCCGTCCGTGATGCTACGGAAGAGAATTGGATTATTTGGATACCGTTTTATGTACGATTGTGTGAGTGCTTCATTGGTCCAGGCTTATGTTAACAAGTAGGGATGCAACCGGGGCGGGTCGTTATAGGGTATCCGCCCGCCGCCCGCTAAAAACCTATAGGGTCTGACCCTATAGGGTTTAGGATCGGGTTTTGGGTTGTACTCATAACCCGTTGGGAAAACCCGACCCGATTTAATTTAAAAAAATTAAAATTTTAGTTTAAGGAATTTACTTATTCATTAGTTGAATGATGTTTTATATAATTATTTGTTATTCATGTATTGAGTCACATGATAGGATATAAATTATATTTACAATTAATAATCACTGACCAATTATCCAGAGAAAATCGGTTTCCATGTGCAACCTTCCCCACTTTTTCAAAATTCATTTCTTTCCATGCAACACAACAAAGTATAAAAATTAATTTTCTCAGAAAAAATAGATATTATTATATATATATATATATATAATGACAAATAAATCAAGAATATATAGATCGTCGTGTAGTGTCATTATTATTATTATTATTATTATTATTATTGTGAGTTGGATGTATTTTATATATATATTATAGATATGTAAGTCTTCTAATAATTTTAGGCAATGACATGTCTTGAGTTATTGACTTTATCTTATATATTCAATTTTCATGTTTAATAATTTTTTACCTGTCTCTAACGTTTTCTAATTTTTTTTAAATAAAAATTAAGATTTTTATAAACTCCATTGAAATTTTTGCCCTCCTCAACATGCCTCACTACAATAATAATTTAATGAAATAATAAAATGATGCATTTAATTATGTAATGTATTAAACGGGTCGGGTTCGGGTCGGGGCGGGTTCCTAAATAAACGGGTCGGGTCGGGTTCTGGGACACCCAATTTGTAATCGGGTCGGATTTGGGACAGGATGACCCGACCGAACCCGACCCGTTTACATCCCTATTAACAAGAGCCAACTAGGTTGTTCGGTGCGTTGTCGACCGTGACGCCACTGGAAGAGATTGCTACCCGAAGGCCAAAAAGGAAGGGCGTACCGAAATACTTGCTGTTATTTTCCAATCAAACAGATAACAATGCCGTAGGGCTATGAAGAAAAAAAAAAAAATCGATCGAACCATGAATTGAACGGATTAAACCAAATCAAGCTGAAATTTCGGTTTTTTTTTTAAATGGTTTGGTTCACGGTTCGGTTCGATGAAGAGCAAACGATTCTGCGGTTCGGTTCAGGATCCTGAACCAAACCATTTTGAATTTTTTTTTAAAATTTAAACATATTATTTTTATACTTAATTATTTCATTAAAAAAATTAATTGTTTTTAAAATTTATGACTTAGATATGTATCATTCATGAGAATAAAATTCGATTTGTCATATTATGTTTTAATTGTTATGTTGTCTACTGTTAACACCATTTTTTGCCTCCTATTGAAAAAATAAAAATAAAAATAAAAAAGAAAAATTCGAAAATCGTAAAAATAGTAAAAAGATAAAAAAAAATACAATAAAAATTGAAAATTATCAAAAAAATACAAAAAAAAAAAGAAATTAGCTAAATTAAAAATCAACAAAAATTTACAAAATTAAAAAATAATATAAAAATTAGAAAATAAAAAAAAAGATTAAAAAATTTTGAAAACCGCATCTTCTAGGTAAATAAGCTTTTTTGAATTAAAAAAAAAAGAAAAATATGAAAATATATTAGTCTTATAGTGCTTTGGATTGCCATTACAAATTGATTTGGATCTTAGACTCATTTCAATTCCGGCCTGTTTTTATTTGAATTATTTTTGGCCTGATGGGGATAATTCGACTAAATTTGAAAGGACAAATTCCCTAGAAGCCCAAGTGGCGCAGTTGGTTAAGGTGTTGAATGACAGGGAGGTGGCTATGGTTCGAGTTTGTGCGAGCGCATACTAAGGAATTTATTTTTGGCCCGTGCGAGTTCATGCGCCTAGGAAGGCACACGCGTCGTCTTCCCCAATTTCATTTAGCCATGAAAGCTCTGTATTCAAGCTTTTGAGATCGTTTCAATAAATTTTTTTTTTACCTGAAATCTCTAGAATGTGACTATTAAACTCTCAATTACACGAAAAGTCGAATCATAACTATAACGGACAAATTCATTTTCATTAATGGCGGCAATGGTTTTGATTCCCCGACCTTCTACATTCCATAACGGCCATTAATGGCCGAGCCCCTTTCACCTTCTTCCTCTCTCCTTTTCGATCTGAAGAAAGCTCTCGATTTAGGGGAGAAGAGAGGAATGAAGCTTCCTCATAGTCGAATTCTCTCTCTAGGATATCCCAACCTTTCACCCCGTACTCTCTCTGCAACACGGAGGGTGTATGTAAAGCAAATTTCAACACGTATGCGGATTAGCTCGGATACAAGCTAAGGAAATGAATGCAAATAGAGCAATACCGAATACAAGTATTGAGAGAAAGTTGTTTTGTATTTGTTCATATATTTTTTGATTGCACATAATGACATATATAATATGTGTAATAGGTGCTCTCTACTAAAAAATAACAGAAAATCATTGAGTAGGTTTTGTACAGAAATACCCTATTTTTGAAAAAAAATCCCAAATTCCCAACTTTGCAAACTTATTCCAGAAATAAACTCACCAAAAACGCAGTTGAGAGGTGCGTTTGGAAGTCTAGAGGTCGGGCGCATGCCCTATATGCGCTTGAAGTATTTTCCCGCTGTGGAGCTGTGGGGTGGAGATGGGCGCATGCACGGTATGTGCCTGACACAAACGCACACACCACACGCGCCTAGGGTTTAGTATTTAACTTCCCCTTCCTCCCACAGCTCACTCACACTCACACAACTCACTCACACTCGCCAGATCTCGACCTTGCATGCTAGATCTACCGGAGTGGGCGCACACAACTTCCTAGCGCAAGTAGCGCACGCGTGGAGACCTTCCCAGCGTACACAGCACTTGCGCGCACAGGCAGCAGCGAGCAAGCAGCATCGAGCGGCAGCGAGCAGGCGAGTAGGCGAGGAACCGAGCGGGCGAGCAGCATCGAGCAAGCACCAGCGAGCGAGCGGGCGAGCGAGGTGAGCACCCAGCACAGCGAGCGCCAGCGAGGCAGGCGAGTGAGCGCCCAGCACAGCGAGCAAAGACACTGCCGCGCTCAGCGGCCGGAGTGTGGCCGCACAGCACCTGCGCCCAGAGACTACCCTCAGCATCAGCACTCAGCGACCACGCACAGCGAGCGCCGAAGTAGTTCCTCTGCAACACCCAAAAACGCATTCTGTACTCTCGGTCTTCATTTGTTGCATGTGTTGAGAAAGTTTTGTTAAGGTAAAAACTCAAAACGATATCTTATATCTTATGTTTATTAGTTTACTCGGCTGAATGGTGGTGATTTTGGAAGTTATATGTGTTAAAGTGTTGACAATGTTCGGTATAATGTGTACATAGGATTTACATGGGGGATTTTGTTCGGTTCATTGTGTATGCCCATGGGAATGTTGTGACTGGAAAATACGGTCCAGAGTATGACCGAGCTCCAATGAAGAAGGTCGGATGAGGATTGATGCTGACTTAACCAATTTTTGAGCAAAGATATGTGCTAGTGTCGGTGTAGATCCAACTAGGGGAGCTGTCCAAATTATCCACAAACACCCTCATTATATGCCGAATGGGCCATCGTTCATGTTGCTGCCTATTGTAGATGACGAAGGTGTTGAAGACTTGATTGACCAAGCTAAGGAACTTGGTTCAGGCCTATTGCAAGAGTTGTACGTGTAGTACAAGGACAGTGTAGTGAGCAAACCGAATTTGTGCCATCTCAATTGTAGGAAGTTGTGGTTCCAAATGTGGAAGATCAACATAACACATTTGTTGACCCCATAGGTGGGGTCGGTGTATGCAATCAAACACCTCAGCGGCAAGTTATAGTGCATCATTCTCCTATGAACTTTGAAGAGTATGAGCCGACGAATGTCGAAGAAGGAATGATAGAACTTGAAAGGAGAATTGAACAAGAAGTTATGCCAATTCTAAATCTTTGAGCCACGAATGATAATCGGGACGGTCAGTATTATGTGGATGAAGATGGGGATGCAATAGAAGACGACCAAAGTGATAGTGAAGATGAAGATAATTCCAAACGGATCAATGATGTTGATGTTGTGACCATGAGCACATCACAACAACCATCCAGTGGAAGACAAAATACTCCAACTAATGATCCATCTGAGGGTGGTGTAAGGGATAAGGTACCGTTTTTCAATATCGGCAGCAGTGATGGGTATATAACTTTTGAGGAAAGCTTGAGTATAATAAGTAAGAACATCTCAAATGCAGATGATCTGAACAAAGGTATGATGTTCACCACAAAAGCAGATCTTATTAACCATGTGAAAAAATTTCATGTCACGCAACATTGTAAGTTCAGGGTGGATGATTCGACCAAAACTGTATGGTCAGCATATTGTATGAAACGAGATGAGGGGTGTAAATGGAGACTGCGTGCTTGTAAAAAGAAGCTTGAGGGTCTCTTCGTCATCACCAGATTAGAAGGACCCTACACATGCCTTCACCCTATGGTCGGGCAAGACCATTCTCAAATAGATTGTAATGTTCTTGTAAGAGAGTTCTTGACGATGGTTAAGGATGATGTAGATATAAAAACGAAAGTGCTCCAGGGGCATGCGGAGGCCCTATTTGGCTACAAAATATCACGACGAAGAGTATGGGAAGGGAAGAGGAGAGCAATTGCCATGGTATATGGAGACTGGGAAAATGCATACAATGAACTTCCAAAATTGTTATATGCAATGAAAGCTACTAATCCTGGGACACAGGTTGAATGGGGTTGGACAAGATCTGTAGAGCCTGGAAAATCAATCTTGAAGTGGTTATTCTGGACATTTGGTCCATCCGTGGAAGCATTCAAGTATTGTCGACCTATTATATGTGTGGATGGAACATTTCTTTACGGGAAGTATAAACACGTCCTGTTAATTGCATGTGGGGCAGATGGCGATAATAGGATTGTACCTTTGGCTTTTTGTTTAGCCCCGACAGAATCGATGGAGTCATGGAGCTGGTTTCTAGTGCGGTTGAAGCGACATGTAATTGGTCATCGTGGTGAGGAGACAATATGCTTGATATCCAATAGGAGCGCAGGAATTATGTCTGCATGCAAAGAGCAATCGAATGGGTGGTTACCTCCATTTGCGGTTCATAGGTTCTGTGTTTGACATGTTGCCAATAATTTCAATAAAGTCTATAAGATGTGATGTGAGGATGCGGAATTTGGTAACATATGCTGCTCTCAAGCACAACCCAGGAAGTTTGAGAAATTCATGGACTTGGTGAAGGACATCAATGAAGAAGCAATCGAGTGGTTTAACAAAACTGAGTCAGATGGATCATTCACATTGCTTAGGGAGCAATGGACGTTAGCATATGATGGCAACTACCGTTTTAGGTACATGACTACAAACATGGTTGAGGCTTACAATTTTGTCATCCAAGGTGCACGGGGTCTTCCCGTGACATCTCATTAAGAAATTTTTTACAATTGCGTAATGCTTTGGGAGAGAAACGAATGGCAGAAGCCACTGATGCAATAAAAGTCAATCAAGTGTTCACTACATATGCTCGCGAAAAATTGGACGTATGGGGCAAACGTTCCACGAACCATCAGGTGACTAGTTTCCATAGGAATACTGGTTTGTTTGAAGTATGAACAGGGCCACGTCGTGTAGGTGGTGGCTTAAAGGGGGGAGGTCGGACGAGGAAGGTCGACCTGGGGAAGCACACTTGTACTTGCAACAAGTGGCAAATATACAGGATACCATGTTCACATGCCATAGCTGCTGCTGCACACATGAGATTAGACACAACAACATTAGTGGAGCCATGGTATAGGTGGACGAATCAGATTCGGTGCTATGGAGCCCATTCCCATCCTATTGGGGATGAGTTAGAGTGGCCTGCACCAGCCAACTTCCCATACCTAGTGCCTGATCATACAATGACTCGTGCGAAAGGTAAACCACGAACTCGTCGATTTCGGATGGAGATGGACATTAGAGGGCACACTGATACGATTACCTACAGTGTGTGTCACAACCAAGGTCATAATAGAAGACGATGCCCCCATTCCTACCAACAGGGTTAAGATCATGAACTAATGTTGCATTTGTTAGTTATTGCAATATGTGATGCATTATTGTTGTAATTTTCTAACATTCATTACCTCTCATTTGCAGGGTAGATGGAGCCCGGTCCAGTAGATCCATCCGTGCTAACAAAATAAGCAACCCATCGTTCAGAGGATGTGTGGATTGCTGAGGTAGAATGTTGTTGATCGTTTCAACGAATGTATTTTTGTGGAATTATAGTACTAGTGATGTTGATTGCTTTCGCAGGCAAATGCGGATCCAATGATTCCCTCTCAGACATTGACTGTCAGGCGCCGAGAGCTGACACTTACGCATCCTGATCCTCGGATAGTGCCATATCTACAACAGGCTGGATTCTATGGACCTAGTCGTCTGCCATTCATCCAGCTTGACTGGCACTTCCTTACAGCACTCGTTGAGCGTTGGAGATCGGAGACACATACATTCCACATGCCAACAGGGGAGATGACAATAACTTTACAGGATGTGGAGGTCCAATTAGGCTTACGTGTCGATGGATTACCTTGATAGGCAGCAGCAATCTCAATATTCCAACGCTATGTCAAAACCTTTTAGGAGTTATACCCGGGAACACAAACTTACGGGGAGGGCGAATTAACCTCAATTGGATCTCCCAACAGTTTAATGAAATACCTGAAAATGCAGATGAGGAAGAAATTATTAGGCACACTCGTGCATATATATTGCAGTTGATTGGGGGTTTCCTTTTTGCTGACAAATCAGGAACCTTGTCCACTCCATGTTCCTTGGTATGTTGGGAGATTTGAATGATGCAGGGCAATATGCGTGGGGGACTGCGTGTTTGGCATGGTTGTATAGGCAACTATGTCGTGCATCTACATCGGGTGCACAGGAGTTAGCAGGTGCGGCCATACTTCTGCAAGTGTGGGGATGGGATAGATTCCCCCAGTGTGCTCCTCGTACTAGATCTGGTATGATGATACTTGCTGGTCAGCCACTTGCATGTAGATGGCATATGCGCAGAATGACGACTCACCATCCTACACATGTGGTCACCGCATATCGCCAAGCCTTGGATCGCCTTTCGCCTCACCAGGTATGTACGTCACATGTATCATTTCATTACATACGTCTAACATTTGTTCATATCTATCATACAATTATTGTCCTATATGCAGGTGGATTGGGAACCATACCCTGAGAACTTGTTGGCGAAACTTCCTCCGTTTTGTTCTGCAGGGCGACAAATATGGACAGCTCGTGTGCCGCTTATTTGCTTCGCCATCATTGAGTGGCACTTCCCAGATAGAGTTGCGAGACAGTTTGGAGGCTTGCAGCACATCCCGACCAATGTTAACACAGATGGAGCGCTCCATGACGTTGACCTACGCGGAAAGTCAGATGCAAATTGGCAGCAGCTTCACATGAGTTATGTTGCTCTGTGGCAAGATCGCCATGCAAACCTGGTTGAGATTGAAGAGGGACCGGGGTCGATGTTGAATATGTGAATTGGTACTGGCGTATCACTCGTAGATACATCTCTCACACTGGCGCATTGATAGGACATATGGTGAGATCAGGAACATTAATTTCAGTATAATCTTATAGCACATTCACTAAATCAATTTTGCTATTTTTCAGATATGCACACTGGGAGATATCAGCCGATCAAATAGTTTGGACCGCACACGTGATCTTGCATACGAGTCAATGAGAATTGCGGAGAACGAAAACGAAATCGGGCTATATCCAGCAGGGGAGCACATGTGGGAGAGGAAGCCAGTCACCTTATGTAGACGAAGGAGCCGAAGCAAATGTTGAACCACAACGTCCGCGTCGCCGACGGACAGATATGGCTCGTCGAGGTCGTAAGCACATCCTCCATACCCACCACCAACAATACCCGTGCATGTACCAGCTTCTAATGTCCCTACAGGTAGCACATTTCCATCTGAGACCACATTTGCAAGAGGTAGCACATACTTGGGTGATATATCACACCCGAGTGGCAGCTCATTCCCGGCTGATTTGTCATACCCATTTGATGTCATGGGTGGTTCAATGTACGATCCGAATACATTTATCACTCCATCATTCAGCCACGATCTGCATGAATCATTTACTACACCTCCAGCACCACGTAGAGAGCGTGGTATCCATATATCAGAGCCTCGACTACGAGGAGAAGAGAAGGAGAAGCGGTAACACATTTGACCCAGTCCACTGCATGCTACAGTCCAGTGGCCCCTAGAGATTTCGAAGAACCTTCTGCTGAAGCAAGCGACCAAAGGGTGATCCACCACATAGAGGCAAGGAGAAGGAGTCTGTGTTTAGAAGATTTGGAAGAACATTCACTAGACGATCGAAGAAGAATTAGTTAGATTGTAATTACCTCCATTATTGATTCGTACTTAACAAATTTGTAATTGTATACCAACTTACTATCTTGTTAGAATGATTTTAAAGTTTTGTTACTGAGATGTTGTCTATGGTGCACTTGATTTTTTATTGTTATGTATTTGGGATTGTATGCCATTTATGGGGCTTAAAAAAAATTTTACTGTCTTGGAGCGCATATGAAGCATGCGTCCCATCGGCATTAGTGCATTCGCTCGACGTGGACAATGTGGGGAGGCTTCAGGCGCATCTAGTGCATGCGCCCAACCTCGACTCCTCCCAGGCACTCAAACGCGCACATAGCGCGCACAGCAAGATGTCAGGCGCTCAAATGCACGCATAGCGCGCACAGCAAGATGTCAGGCGCTCAAATGCGCGCATAGCACGCACAGCAAGATGTCAGGAGCTCAAATGCGCGCAAAGCGCACCGAGCAAGGGGTGAGGCCATTCAGACGCATGTGAAGCATGCGCCCAGCCTCCACACTACAGGCGCATACACAGAATGCGCCCAGCCTCTGCACCATGCTCCAACTCCAGCCCTCCAACTCCAACTGCTGCACGGAAGAGTTGAGGCGCATATCAAGCGCATATAGGGCATGCGCCCAACCTCCAGACTTCCAAACGCACACCTCAAATGCATTTTTGGTGAGTTATTTCCGGAATAAGTTTGCAAAGTTGGGTATTTTGGAATTTTTTTTCAAAAATAGGGGTATTTCCGTACAAAACCCATCATTGAGTGGCATATGTAATAAATTGCCACATCAAATTGGTTGTAACAAACTAGATATATAGAATATTCTTACTAAATACTATACTAGTTTTAAGACACAATTAATTGAATGATCAGGACTAGCCCAACACAAATACAGGCCTGTAATTACTCGTCTAGCCCATTAGTCTCCAAGGCCCTTTCGCCCGATCCATTCATTACTTCCACTCCGGCCTCATCCTTGATGATTTGAGACAACACATCATTTCCTTTCAAACACAACTTCCTACTCACTGTCAAACACGCTAAATTCTCCACATCTTCAGTATTATCAAACCCCAACTTCATCGTCTTCTCTAGACGATTCAATCCCGTAGCATTCCCCCCTTCTTTAAACCCCCTTGTCCACAAGGGGCTGTCAAGAAACCGAAGTCTCAGTTCACTGGCAAATTCCTAAGTGGCTTCCGAAGGGGACAAGTGCTTCCAAGAGATAAGTAACATCGTATTAGCTCTATTCTTTCTTTCTCAATTTTCCGATCTAAAATTGCATGCGGCTCTAGCCCTTGTTCTTCATATATTATAGGTAAAGGAGAGACTCGATCTGGTGATGGACCATGATAGGGTTTCAACTGGGAGACATGGAACGTGGAATGGACAACTGAATCGGGTGGAAGATCAAGTCGATAAGCAACTTTTCCTACTCGATCTAACACCTTATAGGGTCCATAGTATTTTTGAGCTAATTTTTGTACCCTAGTATGCTTGAGTGACCCTTGCCTGTACCGCTGTAGTTTCAATAGTACCCAGTCCCTAATTTGGAACTCCCGATCACTTCTTTTTCTATCACACACCTGTTTCATTCTTTGCTAGGCACGCTTAAGATGAAATTTAAGCATGCGAAGCATGTCTTCCCTGGTAGTTAGCATAGTATCGACCATTGCATTTCTGGAATCCCCTAAGACATAAGGTAGATGTAATGGTGGAGGGTATCCATAAAGAATGTGGAAAGGAGTGTATTTAGAACTGGTATGGTAGTTGGTATTGTACCATCACTCCGCCAAGGGTAGAAAATAACTCCATCTCTTAAGATATTCCCCAGTCATACATCTAAGATACGTCTCAAGAGACTTTTTAACCACTTCCGACTGGCCAACCATCTGTAGATGGTAAAAAGTCGACAAATTGAGGGATATTCCTTGCAAACTAAGGAATTCCTTCCAGAAAGTGCTTACAAAGATGGGATCCCTATCACTAACGATAGTTTCGGGCATCCCATGCAACTTGTAGATCTGTTCTAATTATAACTATGCCACATGAAGTGTTGTATAGGAGTGAGCTAATGCCAAAAAATGAGCATATTTACTCAATCCATCCACCACTACAAATACCACTTCCTTCCCATTAGATTTGGGCAATCCCTCTATGAAATCCATCGTGATGTCTTGCCAACATTCCTTAGGAATAGGCAGGGGTTGTAATAATCCCGGTGTCACCACATTCTCAAATTTGTACTTCTAACAGGTGTCACAATTTCTCACGAACTATCGTACTAGCCATTCTAGCTTAGGCCAGTAGAATATATAAGAAATTCTCTTGTAAAGAGCATGTGCTCTGGAATGTCCTCCCAGCACTCCCCCATGATACGGCTATAATAGCTATTGTCTCAGTTCTTCAGAAGGCCCCACTACTACCTTTTCCTTTCTCCGCAATATACCTTGGTCATAACTGAAGTGTTTGACCTGTTTTCCCTCCTTAAATTGCTCAATAACTTTGCCATACCCCTGGGGCAAGTTCCAACTTTCTTTAATAGCATCCAAAAACTCAGGTACTGCTGCTTGAATAGAAAGGTGATTAAGGTACATATCATCTCGCCTAGCTAAGGCATCAGCTGCTGTATTGGTGGTTCCATTCTTGTATTCAATGGAATAGTCCAATCCAAGCAACTTAGTGAGCCATTTCTATTAGCTTGAAGTCACTAAACATTGTTTAAGTAGATATTTAAGACTTTGGTGATCAGTCTTAATCACAAAAGTCCTTCCAACCAAATAATGTCTCCACTTATCCACCGCATAAACAAGTGACAACAGCTCCTTCTCGTATACCAACATCCCCTTATGTTTTGGCACAATGGCCTTACTGATGTATGCAATTGGATGATGTTCTTGCATGAGTACTACCCCAACTCCATCATGACTAACATCTGTTTCCACAATAAATTTCTTAGAGTAATCCAGCAGGCTTAAAACATGAGCCTTGACTAATGCTTCTTTCAACTTGACCAAGGCCTCTTAGGCCTCTACAGACCATTTAAATTGATCTTTGTGAAGTAGATTAATAAGAGGTCTAGCCATAATCCCAAACCCATGTATAAACCTCCTATAGTATCCTGCTAAACCTAGGAATCCATGCAACTGTCTAATAGTGGTAGGAGCTGGCCAATTCACAATCGCTTCTAGTTTTTTAGGATTTGTTGCCACTCAATGCTTGGTGATAATATGTCCTAAGTAATCGATTTGTTGAACCCCAAATACACACTTACTTCACTTGAGATACAATTTTTCTTTCCTCAACACAGTTAACACAGTCCTCAAATGAATCACATGCTGCTCCAAGTTAGGACTATATATCAATATATCATAATAAAAAACCAATACAAATTTCCTTAAGTAGGGTCGAAACAGATCATTCATCAAGCCTTGAAATGTGGATGGTGCATTGGTCAGCCCGAAGGGCATGACTAAAAATTCGTAATGCCCATCATGTGTGCGAAATGTTGTTTTGTATATATCGTTCAGATGCATTAAAATCTTATGATAACCCGAACGTAAATCCAATTTGCTAAAATAACATGCCCCATGTAATTCATCAAACAAATCTTCAATTATAGGAATAGGGTATCTATCCTTCACTGTTTGTTCGTTTAGATTCCTATAATCGACACACATTCGCCAGGTATTGTCCTTTTTCTTTACTAGCACCACTAGAGATGCAAAAGGACTGGTGTTGGGGTGTATCACCCCACTTGATAGCATTTCCTTTACCATATCTTCTAATACAGTCTTTTGAATGGTAGAATAACGATAGGGTCACAAATTGACTGGGGTAGAATTGTCTTGTAAGTGGATTCTATGGTTACAAGATCTGTTTGGAGGCAACGAATGCAGTTCCTCAAACAATTCATTAAATTCTTCCAACAATTCTATGATGTGTGGATGCACACACCGTTCTTCCCTATCCTCATTAATTACCATTGAATTAATCACAACCCAACATTGTACTTCAAGTGCAGAATTAGGAGTAGACAACAGTAAGGACAGTTTTGTATCAGTAATAGGAGAAATTACCTCATTCTGTCCACTCGGCGTGCAAGTTGACCCCTTCCATTGAAACTCCATCCTCAGCAACCTAAAATTCCACTGTACTGTACCTAATGATACAAGCCATGGCATCGCTAAGATGAGATCATAGGCTGTCATAGGCGGGGCATAAAGATCATAATGGAATTCTGCTCCCTCCATTTTCCAACAGAACTGTTGAACCATGTAACGACTATAAATTTTAGCTCCATTAGCCAAATTAACAGTAATGGGTTCAACTGGGGTCATGTTACAATTCAAACCCTTAGCCAAGTCTTCATCTATAAAATTAGCTAAACTTCTTGTATCAATAAGGATATTCAACTTCTTCCTTTTAAAGAATCCTCTTACACACATATTGTGTTCTACATTATGGCCATTATGTCCCAAAGCACATAGTGTAAGTGAAGCTAAATCACTCTCCAACCTTTCGACGTCACTCTCCATCAATTCATCCCCCACTTCCCCTCCTTAACTGTCTATAACCAGAACATTCAATCTCTTATTCTTGCACCTATGACCAGGCCCAAAAGGCTCATCACACCAAAAGCACTGCTTCTTGCACCTCTTTTCCTCCAGCTCTTTTGGTGCCATTTTACGAGTGCTTCTTGGGTTGGTTACGGACGAGTTTGGTTACTTGGGTTAGTTGTTTAGTCGTGAATAATTGGATGTGATAGTACGGTTAGTATTTGGGTTATATGTAGTGGTGGAATACTTGGGTGTGAAGTTATGGGAGGGAGTTGAATGTGTGGAGGCTCGGGTGGGTTTAGAAGGTGATTTGGTGGAGGTTAAGGTAGCTTCTTGAAGTTTGGCCAGAGTAATAGCTTGGTTTAATGTGTTTGGTTGGAACATACGTATAGGATATTGAATTTCAGGTTTAAGGCCACCAAGGAAACAACTCAAAGTTGTAATTCAGTGAGCGTTTTAGGCTGAGAGATGCATGAATTGGACAAAGTAGTCTTGTAAGGCATCCACCTGTTGAAGTTGCTTGAGCTCCGCCATTGGGTCTTCATAGATTAGCTCGTTAAAACGAGCCATTAAAGCCTTAGTTAATTCCTCCCATGTAATAGAAGTTGTCTCAGGCCTTAGTTTGGCATAAGAAAAGTACCACTCATATGGTTTCCCTTCTAAATGCATAATAGCCACTCTAACCTTAAGATGTTCTAGCGTCTCATCCAGCAAGAAAGACTGCTCTGCTTTTGATATCCACATCACTAACCATTCACCATTAAAAACTGGAAAATCAATCTTAGTGTTGTGAAGTGGAAGCTAGTATCCACTAAATGCACTGCCTCTAGATAACACGTTTCCAGCCTCCTTATCTACCACATCCGAACTCCCATTGCCCTTATAAGAACTCATAGGAGTGTTAGAGGCAGTGGTTTTACCTTTCAGTTGATTTCTCAATTCTTCTATGGTTTGTGACTATTGCTCTAACACCGTTTGTTGTTTTTAGGGTATCAGAAAACATCTTAACCCAGCTATCCTGCTTGTCCACTTGCTCTTTCATCAACACCTTGATAACCTCCTCCATTCTCTTAAATTCTTCAGTTCCTTTGGCCATTACTCATACTGATGCGCTCTGATACCAATTACAACACGGAAGGGTGTATGTAAAGCACTTTCAACCCATATTCGGATTTAGCTCGGATACAAGCTAAGAAAATGAATGCAAATAGAGCAATACTTGAATACAAGTAGTGGGAGCAAGTTGTTTTTTATTTTTTCATATATTTTTTTATTGCACAAAATGACATATATAATATGTGTAATAGATGCTCCCTGCTAAAAAATAATAGAATATCATTGAGTGGCATGTGCAATAAATTGCCACATCAAATTGGTTGTAATAAACTAGATATGCAGAATATTCTTACTAAATACTATACTAGTTTTAAGACATAATTAAATGAATGATCAGGACTAGCCCAACACAAATACAGGCCTGTAATTACTCGTCCAGCCCATTAGTCTCTAAGGCCCTTTCGCCTAATCCATTCATTACTTCCAGCCCGGCCTCATCCTTGCTAATTTCAGACAACACTTCATTTTCTTTCAATCACAACTTCCCACTTACTGTCAAACACGCTAAGTTCTCCGCATCTTCATTATTGTCAAACCCTAACTTCATCGTCTTCTCTAGACGATTCAACCCCATAGCATTCTCTCAATGTATCTGCCTTGGCCATGCATCGGTAGAAACCACCGTTAGAAAAACCCAGAAACCACCATCAACCATTGAAAACCAAAACTCTACCACCACGAAGCCAATAGTAACCACAATCCATTCCAACCAAAGCCCAGACCATTAACCCACAACTGTAAACAACCACCATTAAACACCACTTCAACATCTACGATCCTACACCAACCTCAAATTCGAAGCTCACACACAAACACCAACACTTATCACCGCTTTCGCTGCTCATCAAACAAGCACCACTGTCACCTTCAAACCCATGCATCGGTGAGCACGACAACAACCCCCCACACACCGCACACGCAACAAACATCATCACCTTACACGGTCGTCATCAGAATCAAACCCAGAAACTGAAATCCGCCATCTCAAACCGATCGAATAGGGGAGAGAGAGAGAGAGAAAGAGAGAGAGAATCCAGTTGTGTTCTTTTCCCTTTGTCGATCCAATTTTCTTGATCCAAGCCTATGCCGACCCAATTGTCTAAATGCTCCAATGCCTTTCATTCTTTTCTTTTGATTATTATTTGTTTTTCCAGGTTCGATCTAATTGATCGAAGACCTGCAAGATTCAAATTGAACCCGGTGCTTAGCTTGATCTAGTCTAATTTAAATCATTACATTTTTCTCTAATTTCATTCGTTATGATTTAGTTTTTTTTTTTAGTTTAGTTCTTTATTCATTCATTTATTTGTAAATTATGTAATATCCATGTAAATATACCCTAAAACAAAAATAATAACGAAAAAATAGTAGAAAATAGTATAGATAGATTGATTGATATATATTAATATCATATAATAGATGCATAGGTATGATATGCATTTTTTATGGCTCCGATAGAATTAATTCTTGTCATGTCTGTTATATATTAGAATTTGATGTTTGGTATGAGACTATTAGATATAACAGATCCTCTATGTGTGTATTTGTTATATCTGTTGTCTTTAGGATATAAAATTATTAGATTGTCATGTTTGAATATAAATTGATGGGATTTGCTTTTATGATATCATAATTTAGATGAGCATGTAAATTTGGTTGTCTATCAGAATTAGAGCATGAAATTATATGATAACATGTTGGTGAATGGAGCTAATAAAAGCGAACTTTTAGAATATAAATTTGTATATGACGACTAGGTATAGTTTTTAGATCTTTTGGATGATAAAAGTTTACACTTGAGCATACAATTGAGTTGTATTGTTTTACATTATTAGATCTTTTGTAAATATGGATATGGCATGATAGAATAATAGATATAAAATTTTGCTATTACATCTTGTTTTATTATTTTGATATTATTAGGTGGCTTCTATAAATAGTTGATATTGTCATAATCGATATGTCATAAAGTTTTGACGAAATTGGTTGGCATGATATTTCCTCTGTATATAATTTGCTTTTTCCCATCTTATTTAGATACATGTACATATTAGATCATCTTATTAAAAAAACAATAAAAATGAAAAAGAACAAAAATGTTTTTACCCTTTTTACCTTTCTCCCATATATGGATTATTAGTAAATAAAGTCTTTTCACTATCTTATAAATATATATCACTTAGTTATTTTCTATGATACTCATAAAAGAAATAAATTAGATTTTTCTAAACTTAGGAGTTCTATTAGACTTTTCCAAAAAAAAAAAAAACAAAGAAATGAAAATTAGTTTTCTTTAGGACTTTTTAGGAAAAATAAAAATTGATTAATAACTTAAACTTGGTGGATTTTTCCCAATTAAAAAAATACAAACAAACTAAAAGTTTTAAAAAAATCAAAACGAACTACGTGATTCGGACTAGAAGATACGTAGGCACCTGGAGGAGGTCACAAAAATAAAAAACTTTTAGGATCTTTTTTAAAACAAAAAATAAATAAATATATTTTTGTAAATACACTTTTAGGAAAAAGACTAAAAATTGACAAAAATCAAAATTAATCTCTTTGGCCTATATAATTCAAGATTTCTAAAGCCCATTTAAAGTTTATAATGGTCACCTCTAGGGTTTATAGACGTTTGCTGTCACATTAGAAATTACAGAGAAAGTTTGTAACCTAAAAAGAGAGAAACCCTTTTGAGAGAGATTCCAAAAATTAGGAATTGTTCCAACATACTAGCACACATACAAAGATCCTAATTGGAAATTCATTCGTGTAGATATAGTAGAGGGTGCTCGCGTTTGCTACATCTCAGATCCGAATTCCATAAGTGAAAGTATAAAAAAAAAGATAATTCTATCCGTTATAATTTGATTAAATCACATGGATTTGCCATTGGGGATTTAGGATTCATATCTTTTATGAAAAATAAAATATATTTCCACTGCTTTTTGATCCCTAAATTCTCAATAATGGTATCAGAGATAACCGTTTAGGTTTTAAAATAACAGCCATCAAACTTATCAATTTCTAGTTTTTTCATGCATACCAATGGTCGAACTAGAAACCAAACCACTCATTTGGTTTCTGGTTTACCTTTTTCCGGCTTTAGTCGGTGGCGACTCCAATCGAACAATTTTTCAAAAATCGGGCTTTTTTACAAAAAAAAATACCCCGCTATTTCTTTGTCGAGTGTTCCGTATCAGATGGGCCGGGTTTGATAGAATATGAGCAAAATTCGAGCTCGACATCCACAAAAAGGTAAATTTTAGATTTTAGCTTCTAGTATTCTAACTCTTGAATTTTTTTCCCTTTGTTACACTAATTAATCTACTTCTATTATTAAGTTACTTATTGATTTATATAATTGATAATATATTAGTTAGAAGCATACAATAAATTAAATTTTGTATCTTATATTAGGATAAAGTCTAGAAAACCATTATAGTTTAAGATAATTCAAAAATTGAGATTAGTCATGATTATAATTTTATAATGGATGAAATCATTTCATTCCCATAAGTTTTACATGTTTGTTTGATAAATGATTAATTTCAAATATTATTGTTTATATTTGCATTAATGGAAGTTTTTCAATGGACTATTTTTTTATTTTATAAATAAAAAGTTCAAATTGCAAAACGAACTGTACCAAACCATTTTTCCGATTCGAAAAAATTACAAACCGAGCCGTATGGTTAGTTTTGAATTTAAAAGAAAAATCGAACCGTAAAATATGATATAGTTCGGTTCAATGAACAAACCGAACCAAACCATACCATGTACACCCCTAAACAATGAAATAATGCTAGGGTAAGTATCTTTATTACTAAATTTTAATAATTTAGTATCATATTTTTAAATTTTGATAAACTAAGTACTCATACTTACAAAGTTCATGCGATTCAATATCTTCGCTAAATAATGTTTGATGGGCATTTATTTAATTGACAGTATAATGTTAGGCACTTAATAAAAAATTACTAAAATTTAAAGATGGAGTACTAGATTAATAAAAATTGGAAGTACATATGGTAGTCTATCATTATTTTTTTTTCAAATAAAATGAATTTCATTCAATATGAAAAAATTACACCAATCAAACTCATCGACAAAGGATCTCTAAATAAAGGGTTAAGGGTATCAAATGCTATCGAATAAACCAGCACATCCCTTTGCTAGTGGTATTATAGCCTAGGAGCATCTCCTTTAGACTTTCAAGTGAGGTTCCAGGTTTGATTCTCGTACTCCCCTGTTGCAATGGCAAATAAATAAAAAAAAAGAGTACATTTCTTCAAAAGTTAAACTACCCCACTTAGAGGATAATATACCACACGAGCAAGACCACTCTACTAGCGAGTAAAAAAAAAATTCCATGATAGGGATGACATAATTTCATAAGGGATGGCAATATAAGGGAAAGAAAAAATGATAAATACATAAAGTTGAAATTAATTTTAAATCGCTTATTCAAGAAGCCATTGATAATCTAAAATCCGAATTGCCTCAACCTTTTTCATATTCACCAATCTACTAAAGTAAATATACGATAATAGATTGTTGACAAATTGGTAATGATGGAAACGATTGAAAAAAGAAAATCTAAAAATTTCTATTCGATGAAAAGATAGAAACCCGTGAATGCTGAAACTAGCAAAAAAAGGATTTGCAGTTTAAATGTGGTAAAAGAAGGATAAAGGTAGTTGTGTGACAACTCCTCAAAAATTTAGTCGATCATTATCATGTCATCAAAATAAATGTCCGTCAAATATTATTTAATAAAAATACTGAATTACATATACTTTGAAAGTATAATAACCAATCTGCCAAAATCTAAACAAGAGATACCAAATTATCAAAAAGTTTTAAACATTTGATTTGCCATTATCCTGAGCATTATGTTAGGAACCATGGCAATAGATGCAATTTTTAGCTAAGACAAATACCATAGGTTTTCTAATATTGATAGGTGATATGTAGCAACCCACTAACCTAACTTGTTATAGGATATAGTTTTTATGCCTTATGCTCCTTGATTTGCAAATTTTATGGCCTTATCAATCACTATGCATAGAAGTGGATGGAGTCTTCACATCATAAATCATGTTCTGCTTTAAGGGTTTGTTTGGTACATAGTTTTTTGGTCATTTTAACATCTTATTTTTGTCATTTTCAAACAAATTATTTGTTAAAAATCAATACAGATGAAAAATAGGTATTTTTACTCATAAACAGATCAAACAAATCATATTCAAATAAGATATAGATGAAAATCAAACAATCCAAACAAACTCTATACAATAAGATTTCGGTAACATTAACCATTCCTTAATGAAATGTTATTAAAGTATTTCTAGTGAAGCTCTTGATATCGAGGTCATAAGGAGAAACTTAGGGAAATTCTATGATTCTATCATCAATTTTGATGGGACCACTCCAGTCAACCATCCAACGGC
This sequence comes from Combretum micranthum, assembly GCA_024138025.1. Taxonomy (NCBI): domain Eukaryota; kingdom Viridiplantae; phylum Streptophyta; class Magnoliopsida; order Myrtales; family Combretaceae; genus Combretum; species Combretum micranthum. The sequence goes on from JAMXBD010000020.1 coordinate 3,014,622, forward strand.
TCACACCATACCTAATCGTGATTGAACCACTAAAATAGTTAATTTTTCAAATTATTATGTTTATTTTAATGGTTAGATAATTAATTAGACGGTCCCATTGATAGGATCATAGAAGCTCCCGAAAAACTTAATTACTTAGGTAAGATATGGCTACAAAATAAGTTTGATACCAAACAAAACATCTACGATTTTTAAATTTTTTGTACCATGATTTTATGGTTATAAAAATCTTGAAATTGGACAAAATAAAAATTTTTAACCAAATCTAAGTTAACACTTTTTTCTCTAATGATAAATGTCAAATTTGATACATAAACTTTACATAAAAATTTAATTTGTTATGTGAAATTTAAAGTGGTCAATTTGATATCTCATTAAATTTTTAGTGGTGAGGAAGAGGTAGTCAATCATGAATTTTACTACCTTATTCTCATAATGTTTATCATCGATAAGCTATCCCTTCTACGTCAGCAAATATAATGAATGGTGTCTATGATATGTTAAAAATAATCCTAAAAAATTTAATTAGGCATGAAATTGATCAGGTATCAAATTTGACATTTATCCTCTATATAATTACTACAATAACCAACCTTACCATCATTACTATTCTCATACGCTATCATTATAATCATTACTACCATAACAAAAAATAAAAAGGAAATTTTTTATACTATAATATAATATTCTCATTGTACTACTTACATTATTCACCTTATCTTGTATTAATAACAACGGGTTGCCTTTAAGTATAATGATCCTTAGGGGTATACATTTTATGGTTGTACAGTGAAGTGGAGCATTGACATTGCTCATTAACATGCCAGTGTTACGTGTAAAGGTTGATCCTTCCTTTATAGTGGCTTTGTTGGTTTTGTGTTCCCAATGCATGGACATAAAAATCAGGCAACAGATCCCATGGACTCATTTTTAGATGGGGAAATGATATTCAGGCAACATTTGCATCGACGGGACTCTTAAGTTAAGTTTGTTTGACAATAATGTAATCAGTATTTAGGTTTTATTATCATGTAATAGTTATTTGTTTGTTTGGTTGATAAAAAAAATCTACATAAGGAATATTTACTTTATGTAACATATAATACATAAAAAATTATTATTCATTCCCTTCATCGGAGAAATTGCTACTCCCTAACAAAGACACATTTTTGCTAAAAATATTATAAATCATAAATCAAAGAAATTGCTATTCTTTTCCAACTTTACAAGAAAACTAGACTATAGAGACATATATTCCTGTCTACAAGAGTTGAAATTATGTTGCAAAGGGCTTTTAGAAACAAAAAATGTGTCACAAATTTCTATCACAAAAACCATTGTCAATAATTCTATTTGCAATGGATTTTGACTCTATTGCAAAATATCCTTTGGAAAATTTTACCTTTAATACTTACAAATTCAATTGCAAATTATTCATGAAAATTTACAAAAAAATGATTTAAAGACAGTTTTTCCGTCACAAATCTAGAGATGTGCAAAAAAACCAATGAAACCGAAAAACCAAATCGAAACCGTAAAACCAATATAAAAAATATGGTTAACCAATCCGTTGGTTTCTGTTTAGGATTACAGGTTTTATTTTTTCCAGTTTTCGGTTTCAGTTTCGGTTTGTAAACACAAAAAACCGATGGTTAACGGTTAACCGTTTTAATATTTATAAGTATATTATATATATAATTAACATAAACATATAATTATTTTTTAAAATATATATAGATATAATTTACATATATATAATTTACCTATGTTAATATTCCTTAGATTTTAATTAAAATACTATTGTCCTATGTTTGATAGAGTTAATGTGGTAATTGATTTGGTTTAATTTTATTGTAATGATACATCCAAAGGTTTGTTTTTCCTATTTTCTTTAATTTGATTTTCGTTTTTTTAAGCTCTTGTAATATATATATATATATATATATATAATAATTTAAAGAAAAACTCTATTATAAAGGCTAAAAATTAAGGCTTGTTGAAATTATCAATTTGATTTGTTAAGATCATTACGTTAAATGGTTAAAAACCGAAAACCGAACAAATTAACCGAATAAAACAATTAACCGTTAAGGCAGTTAACCGTTTATAATGGACCGGTTAAGGATTGGAATATTAAAAAACCGATTATTACGGTTAGGTTCAAAAAATAGGGCCACGGACCGGTTAACTAATCCATGAACACCCCTACAATCTATCTTTAATAGTAATTTATCAATAATTTTAATTTTAAATTTTCATCGCAAATCTATTTTAGATTGTTGTACAAATTACAATTTAATTAATTATTTTGTTAAATCTATCCCAAATAAATCTCTATTTTAATAAAATTTAAATAAAATATTATTTATTTATAAATTTTGTCTTTGTTTGATACAATATTACAATAAAAATTATATTTATTCATAATTTCTTACTTGAATCTATCTTAATTGATTATATGCTCAATATAGTCTTTATTTTCTATTTTATTAATCTCAAATCTATTTATACTTACGCAAAATGATTGTCCACTTAAAGACTTTCATCGAAATAAAGTATGAAGACACTAAAAAATATAGTTGTAATTGGTCCAAAATACAACATCAAATAGATACTAATCAGTTTGGCCAAAAAACAAAAAGACACTAGTCAATATAAAATCCAATAAGAAGTCAAAACACAAGTGATGAAATAAACAAGTCTAACAAAAATTAAAAAGTTAGCATATCAAATGTCATCCAAAATGTGTCATGATCATTTTTCTCAGAGCTTGATAAGTTCAGCTAGCAAAGCTTTCCATCCGACTTCTCAATTAATTATTAAATTCTTCTTCTATTTTCTTTTCCATCTGTTCTTGCTCTCTTTTCTCCATTTTTTCTTACAAATCTTGCTTTCTCTTTTCCATTCATTCTTGCATGTCTTTTTACATTTTTCATAGCATCTTTCCAAGTTCCTCTTAAGTTATAATGGATGATGAATCTCCATAACTTAAACTACAAGAAGATGGATCCCTACTATTCTCAACTATGTTATGCAGTTTTTCTCTAACCTCAAATCCATATAACCTCCCATGACTAAGACCTTCAGTTGCTTCTACCTAAGCATCTGAATCAAAGCTTAGAAGTAATGATGAATCTTCACCATATTTCGCTTTTAATGACTTGGTATATTTTTTCTAAAATAGTCCATTCAACATTTTATATAGTAGGAGTTCTAAAAGATGAAATCAAGAATGTAAATTAAATAACAAAATAAACTTACACTAACAATCTTTGACTTCTTATCAATAAATCCACCCAAACCATTCTCCTTCCTATGTATATGATCAAATAGTTCAAGTTGGGAGATAGGTCACTTCAAAGTATTTTTCTACATCAATAACACTGAGTTATCTCAAATGAAAAATCTAAAATATTCATATTCTTAACCAAACATTTAGTATTTAGAATGTATATTACATTTAAATAGGGTAAATTACAATAGAATATCACAACCTTTGAGGGTAAGTTAATTTAAGGTCATAACATTTAAAGAAGTGGATCAATTGAGGTCACAACTGACATGTGTTAATAGGAAAAAAATTTTAATTAAAACCCAAAAGATCTATCACATTATTACACGTGTCAATAATAACCTTAATTGACCCACTTCCCTAAACGTTGCAACTTCAAATGAATCACTCAAAAATTTGTGACCTCAAATGAACTTACTCTCAATATTATGACCTTCTTATGTAATATATCCCATCTAAATAGTTATATAAAGTAGATTACGAACATACCATCCTTATATGATATAAAGAAAATGAAATATAACCTCTTGACTACTTTGAAA